>CM034148.1:54937394-56137394 GCA_019776745.2 Taxus chinensis
TTTGATGCCATTTGGAGTGGCCCATACATGGTCACGAAGTGTAAGAACAACAATGCTTTCCAATTGGCCTCATTGGATGGTGAAGAACTGTAGATTCCAGTCAATGGAATCTATCTCAAGCGTTGCTTCTAGAGGGAAATTCACTACTTTGTAAATATTAGATTAGATTTTCATTCCTCCAAGTGCTTGTGCACATTGTTTTGCTGTAGGTTAGTTTTGTTTTCCCTAAGTGCTTTGGCACAGGCTTGCTGTCCATGGAGATGTTTTGCCAATCCCTTGCTTCCATCAGGTGATATTCCATCTTCCTCCTTACACATTCTAAGTCAGTTGGGGTTCTAAACAGAATATCTGATGACTCCATGCCCAATGGACTGCTTCAGGCAACTGGTATCTTCTATCTAGCAGGCAAGATGACCCCGCTGAGTCACCAAATTGTTATCCAATTTTCACCCCCCAGGGTAAAAAATGATAACATGCATTAGAATACTCAAGTCCCAGGAAAATAGATTGATTCAAGGGCAAAAAAATCATGTTTCTAGGGTCCCCTCGGATTTTTTCTAACTCTCCCTGTCCAAGAGTTGAAAAGAGCAAGTTCTGAGAAAAGGTGGAAAAGTTGTAAAAAAAAAAAACAAGCTTGGGCCAGGAAAAAATCATGAAAAATGGCTAAGTCCTAGTCCAGGCGGCCCTTGGGACAGTTGGGACATCGGGGCGCGAATTGGCCGAAAGGGCGCCAGGTGGTTCGTAGAGCATAGGGACATCCAGCCGTGGGACGCGCGGGACGCGGAAAGCCGGTTGCGAACCGGCCGAAGGAGAAAAAGAAAATCAACTAACTGTTGCACAGGGGCAGTCTGGGACATCTGGGGCCGTGAGGATGTGAAGGACGTGAACCGCCCAGATCGCCGGAACAGAGAACTTTAGCGCTAGGACAATCGGGCCAGAAGTACGCGGCGGACGCCGGGAGCCAAAGGAGCCGAAAGCCAATCAAATTACGCCACATGTCTTCGGCCGAAAGAGGGACAGGGAAGCCCGAATCGGCGGATCGGAGGACGGTTTTAGGACATCGGTGGCCAGGGACAGTTTGGGGACAGCGGCAGGGCCAACGAATCAGGGACGTGACAAGGGACATGAAAAGCAAAGGGTGAGGTTTGAAGTCAGCCCGTGGACGAAATCAAAATAGGACACGTGTCCACGTGTCACAAGGGAAAACGTCCAAGTGTTTGAAAATTTCAAAGGGCGAGGTTTGAATGGTCAGCCCGAGCCAATTAGAATAGGACACTGTGTCCAATGGAGCAGGGAAGTGCACGGAGCTCGGGGAGGAACTCAGAAGAATTTGGCAAAAGTTTTGGCCAAAAGCTAAAAAGCTAAAGGTCTTCCCACCGCGCCCCTGTCAACCAATCAATGCATGCCACGTGTCCCAGGTGGCGGGGCACGTGCGGGGGAAAAGTGAAAAATGTTCCAAAATCATCAAAAAGGTCAAAATTTTCAAGGGGAAAACCCACGGGTAAGTGAAGGAGAGAGAATTACGCATCCAATCAGGACTTGACACGTGTCATCTGAGGTGGCAGAGCGCGGGAAAAAATTTTCAAAAGTCAAAAATTCATTTTTGCCTCCATTTTTTTGTGCCCTAAATCTTCAGATCCCCATATCTTTCCGATCTAGAGCTCGGATTTGCACGTTCTTTATATCATTGGAAAGCTTATGAAATTCTCTACATGATTCCATGGTTAATCTTGAATTTTGGTGCAAGTTTCAGGAGAGAGAAAGTTAAGAAACAGCTTTGACACGTGTTCATGGCCAGAAGTGACATTTCAGCAACCAAATTTAACGCAGAATGGGTCACATTCTCCTGCAATTTGGTCAAAAATGATAGGGTATGGGTTTTTAAGGTCTCCCATGCCATTTTAATGCATCTGCAGTCAAAGAGGAATGGGCTCTCACGTTTTTGTACGTTTCTGTCTCCTGGGCTCGACCCATGCAATGTAAAAGCCAGTTTTGGCTCATTTCAAAGGGGGGAAACATTTTTTTGGACATAGCAATCTTCTTCTTTCACCTCCAGCAAGTGATTGTTGAAGAATCAGACCTCTTCAAAGATTGTAACAGTTTTTTACCTCTCTGAGGTTGTAATGCAGTGATTTTGACATTGGAAATGATAATGCAAGCTTTGTGAATGGGTTTCAGTCCTTTGTTTGTATTATTTGCTTCATTTCAGATCATAAATTCTATCTTATCAGCCTGTGTATGTTTTATGTTGCAATCCTTTAGTTTGTGTCTATTTGCATGACAAAAATATTCACCACTCCTTTTGGTGCATCACCATCTTTAGTTATGTTTCAATTTTTGCACTTCTATCCCTGTCTCCTTGCAATTTAGAGTAGGATTAGGATCTGAACCTCTGTAGTTGTGCAAGCATTAGATCTAAATCAGAGGAGTTCAAGGAACCAGCCTCTAATCTGGAGATTCCTCTCTCAGTTTCACAAGTCCCACACTTGGAGAGAGGTTTCCATGTTGTGTAATCACACTAGATGCCTAAGAATCAACCTAGAAACCTGATTTGCATCCAGGGGTGATGTGATCCTGCAACAACAGAACCCAACATTCTGCGCACTCATGTTTTGTGTGGAAGATGCACTTGAAAACACACCTCCAAATAACATTGAAGTCATCTATCCTGCCATTGGTGTACTTGCTCTCTGACTTACTCTTGCTCTCCTACTTCCTAAGTTATCTTGCTGGTTACTTATCGTACTAGATACTAGAAAACCAAGTGCAAGGGCTAGGTCACCAAGTGGATTAAGATGTGCACTCACGACCAAGGTAGTCTCTACTGGTGCACTTCTATGTGAGGCCAAGGGGGGATCTCTATCACATTTTCTAAGATGGGGGAGTTCTTGATGCTCTGGTTCCATGTCTTCTATGTGAGCTTCAAATCCTTTACGATCCATCTCTCTCCTCAACGCCATACTTTATGCAATGGAACAATGCTTCTATATCTCCCTCTTACGCACCTCATTATACTTAATATTCCTCTCCTCTCTCTACCTCTCTACCACTAGGTCTGTTATCTTTCACCAAACTTGTTCCTACCCTTGTGCTTGGTGAAGTTTATTTAGCCATCGGTTTACTCTCCAGGGTCAAAGTTGTCATCAAGATCTTGATCGCCAGTTGAATACCTTGCAGATATACTCCTCTAAGATACCACAAAAATTGGAATTCAGCTACCTCTAGGTAAGAATACGTCGAAATTGAATATTCTAGAATATAAATTTTTAGAAAACCATGAAACCACGTATCCACGGCATGAGTCTAGATCAAATTAGCATCATAAAGGGCTTGAAATTCTTCCTATGTCTAGACAAGTGTGCGATACCTCCAATTTCCGCTGAGATGCATAAGTAGTAAGCCACATGTATAGTTCGATTGGAAAGATAGTGAAAAATATGTCATATAAGTTGTCATACATATTTTGGTCTACCCAAGTGCATGTGTTAAACTCAGATCCACTACTGAACCACCGTGCATATTCTTCCTCCAGATCATGTATCCACTCCTCAACACTTGCTAGAGTTAATCGGTATGCCTTCATCATAAACCATCCTAAAAACAACTAAAAAAAGAGGTCCCGACAATGAGACCAATGATGCAGCCTAGAATTTACTAGATAACACCTTAGCCACACTGACACATCACTCAGCCTAGACTGAGTGCTCACCCAAAGTGCGCAAAGGTACCAGGTCCCTCTTTAGGGTTGTTGTAGCAGGATGTTAACGTGATGAAGGAATAAACATAAAGATCCATAACTAATCCACTATTATACCATGCATGCTACATTTAGATCTATGAAAGAACAAGCTTTAAACACTAATCATGATTGAATCAATACCATGCACCACTCAATTACACACAGGAATGACACATAGATTCAGCTAATATATTCCATTTATTAATAAAAATATAAGCTCCTTACAATAATGTCAATCTATACAAATGCGCGCATGGATATGATACAATAATCCAATAATATGTGCATATGTTTATATCTCCATAAATCCATCTCTCTTCTACACTCTCTATCTATCTTCTACTATGTGCTTCACATCATATATATAGGGTGGGGACTTTCCCTTCACCACTTATCTACTCTAGAAATAGGACGCATGCTATTAATAGCCACACACTGTTTAGAGGCATAGCCACACATGCAAGTGTGTTATTTATAGACCTTTTGCAGTTAACTGAAGGAAAAATCCTATTTCTAGCTAATCTCCATGAAAAATGCTTTGATCTGATCGTCTAAAGATAGATAATGTGTGGCGTGCTTGTCTTTGCATCATTGGTGTGTTCCACATGCCATATTCTAAAAATAGGTCTTCATGCTTAAAATCAGCTAAGTTATGAATACTGAACTTGCCCTCTGCATGCAGGTTCTTCCTATCCCTCTATGCCCTTGATCCTAGATTTCTCTCCCACGTGGACTTCTTGTATGAGTTATGTCAAGTGTTCGCTGCTCAACAAGGAAACCAATACCATAGCTAAATTTAACATGAACGCTTTGACTTCTGGTCCTAGAGCACAAAAAGACAACTTTTTGTGTTATATTGCAAGAAGCCTAGTCATAAAGAGCATATGTGTATGAGAAAACAAATTGATCACCTTACTTATTTACTTGAGAAAAATCAAATAGGTGTTACTAAGTCTATCAAACAAAATTCTCCAAAGGCTGAGTCTTTTACTGCAAAAGGGTCTAAATCTGATAAGAAGAAAGGAAAGGCCCTTGTAGCCAAATTTGTTGCTTCATCGATGTGGATTATAGATTCCGATGCCTCACACCACATGGATTCTTCACTTGTTGATTTCTCTAACATTGAGCCTTGTGGTATGTCCCAAATCACGATGGGTAATGACACAACATTTTCAGTTTCTGGTAGTGGATTGGTAGAGATGGATGGGGAAACATTCAACCAAGTGTTGAGTGTTTCTGATCTCTCTACCAATCTCCTATCGGTTTACCAAATTACTCACCTTGGTGAAGGAATGCGAGTGGAATTTGGTCCTAATGCGGTGATTATTCATGAGCTTAATTATGAAACTACAATGGTTGAAGGAAAGGTGGATCACCATTCACAGTTGTAAACCTTTTCCCACTTTACTTCTGATTATATGCCCACTGCCTTGCTCACTCATGCAAATGAGGTTAGTAAGATATGGCATGAGAATTTTTGAGATCTAAATTATCACTACTTGAACAATTGAGCAAAAATGAAATGGTCAATGGGTTACCCCGCGTCAATTTTTATGAGGGTCTTTGTGAGGGTTTTACCCTTGGAAAGCATCTTGAAAATAACTTTGACAAAGGAAAATCCTGGAGAGCTACTCATCCCTTGGATCTTGTTCATAAGGATATTTCTGGTCCATTTCCATCTCCTTCATTTACTATAGCTCTTTATGTGCTCGCCTTCATTGATGACTATTCACAATATACTTGGGTATATTTTCTTAAGCTTAAGTCTGGAGTATTTAAACATTTTCAGGAATTTAAGGCTCTTGCTGAGAAACAAGGGGAACGGTCAATCAAGGTTCTTTGAACTGACAATGGAGGAAAATATGTAAACAATATGTTCATGGATTTATGTAATTTTGAAGGGATCTCCTTGCAACATACAATTGCTTATAGCCCTTCACAGAATGGAGTCACTAAAAGAAAGAACCGTACTCTTAAGGAGATGGCCACTTGTATGATTCACTCGAAGTATCTTCCTCCACAGTATTGAGATGAAGCAGTGAATTTTTCTAATGACATTTAGAACCATGTCACACACAAGGCAGTAAGAGGGATGACACCCTTTGAATCCTGGTGTGGATGCAATCCTAATGTTGAGCACTTTCAAGTCTTCGGATCCAAGGCTATGGCTCGGATTCCCAAGAAAAAACACAAGGCAATAGAACCAAAATTCAAGCCTTGTATATTTATATGGTATCCTGATGGTGTGCAGGGGTATCGATTGTTGAATCCTACTTCTCATGAGCTTTATATTGAGAGAAGTGTTAATTTCAATGAATCTTCTTCGACTTCTACTTCTATACCTACTGAGGTTCTTCAGCTTGCTGATTCAGATTCTAACTCATCTGATGATGATGTTGTTGAGTGCGCTCCTCTTCCTGATCCTCTCGACCATTAGACCTTTAATTCTTCCAATTCTAAAAGTAGTGATGATGAGGAATATGTCCCTTCTCACTCGAGTGATGAATCTTCCGACTCTAAGCCTGATCCTCTTAGTCCTCTTTGGGATAGGAAAACTTTGCAAAGTGCTGGAGATTTAGTTGGAGATACTTCAGATATGAGATGTACTCACTCAAATTTCATTGGACCCCACTCTTTCTTCACCTCTACTTCTGATCCATAGTCTTTCTGGGAGGCTTCTGGTATTCCTGAGTGGGATTCTGCCATGGATAAGGAGTATTCCTCTCTCATGAAGAACGATACTTGGGATCTCACCCCTCTTCCGAAAGGAAGAAAAATCATTCGATGTAAGTGGGTGTTCTAAAAAAATTATGGAGTAGATGGAGACATCAAAAATTTTAAAGCGTGATTAGTAGCTAAGGGTTTCTCTCAAATAGCTGGGGTTGATTATACTGAAACCTTTGCTCTAGTTGTGAAGATGACTTTTATTCGACTGAATCTTGCCATTGCCACAACAAATAGATGGAAATTCCATCAAATGGACGTTAAGAGTGCCTTCCTTCATGGTGACCTAGAGGAAGAGATCTACATGGAACAACCTCTGGGTTATGTCCATGATCCCTTCCTCGTTTCTAAGTTAAATAAGTCTCTTTATGGCCTTAAACAAGCCCCTCGGGCTTAGTATGCCAAGATGGACTCCTTTTTACTTACATCAAGGTTTACTAGGTATCACTCTAATCCAAATGTTTATATTCTATGGAAAAATGACTCCATACTCATTCTTGTTCTCTATGTTGATGACTTTTTGATCACATGAAGCTCTTCCTCTATCATTGATTATGTGAAGATTGCCTTGGCCAACAGGTTTTCCATGACTAAATTAGGTTTGCTTCATTACTTTCTTAGGATCCAGATTTCACAATCTGACTCGGGAATTTTGATTTTGTAACCTAAGTATGCTCTTGAGTTGCTTGCTCATTTTCATATGTCTTATTGCAAGTCTTCTCCTACTCCTTTTCTTTCTGGGGTTAAGTTGGTTTCTAATTTCTCTATTCCCTTAGTTAATGGTACCCTTTATCGATAGTTGGTGGGGAGCTTGATTTACTTAACTCACACTCGACCAGATTTATCTTATGATGTTGGGATCATGTCCAGATTCATGCAAGAGCCACATGAGCTACATTGGAAAGTAGCTAAGTGGATCCTTCATTATGTTCTTGGTACCTATACTAATGGCATTCACTATTATGGAGGGGTGGATATTGACTTGATTGGGTTCATAGATTCTGATTGGGCTAGTAAATTAGATCATCAGAAGTCTACATTTGGCTACAGTTTCTCTCTTAGTTCGGGTCCTGTTAGTTGGTCTAGCAAGAAGCAGAATGTAATTTCGATATCTTATATAGAGGTAGAATACAGAGGATAAGTTAATGCTACCACAAAGGCTATTTGGTTATAGGGTATCCTGATAGAGTTTGGCATCCACTTTCGGTGGCCTACCATTATCTATTGTGATAATATGAGCACTATCTCAATTTTTAGAAATCTAGCTCAACATCAACGGGTGAAGCACATTGAGATCCATATGCACTTCATACGATAGCTTATTCATGATGGTATCATCAACATTTAGTACATTCAGACAAATGATCAGATTACAAATATATTCACCAATCCTTTCACTGAAGTGAAGTTTCTTCTCTTGTGGTCTCTTCTTGGGGTGAGGTCTTATGCATCTGCTCATCTTCTTTGGGCTATATAGTCTTTCTCTTCTTCTTCTTCTTCTAGGAATATGTTGTTTGTATAAGTAGTTTCTGGGTCCCTTTGACACATCTTTCTTAGTTGTTTAGGAGTGTCTTGTTGTTCTGTCTGATTCATCATAGCCACTACCCCATCTTTGATGAAAGGGGGATGTTTTTGTGTGGGATCCTATGTGTCCTCCACTCACATATGGATGGTCATCTCACATGGGTTAGGTTTAGGGTTTACTTGTGTTTCATGCACTAATGTTACTCATCACCTTATATGTACCCTTTTATTCCTAGTTTATGAGTATGCCAAGACACTCCAATGTCTTTCCTCTTCGTTGAATCTCAATACCTCAATACCATCTCAATACCTCTTCGTTGAATTTTCGTACCACATCCATTTTTTTTGTACTCGTGGGGTATACACTTTAAGATCGGAAGCTCTTCTTCCTTCAATGTGCTTGGAGGACTCTCCAATTTCTGTTCCCACACTAGGAAAACCCAAACCTTCATAACAAGGATGAACCTCAACCTATATTGGGTTAGATATACCTTGGTTGTTCTTACCAAGGACAATTTCATTAAATCCCATTTTAGTCAAAATTTAGATCCAATACCTTTAGTTATTTTTCAAAATATAAAAAAATGTCATTACTTGAATCTAAATGGGAAGAAGAATCAAAATCAGGTGGTGAAAAACTTACATTACATTCATCTATCATTGTTTCTACATCTGAAGTTAAAGGTATTTCCTTTTTTGTTCACCACCGTGCAAATTTACTAAGAGCTCATCCTTGGTTTGCAATTATGATTTCATTCGAGCATTCTCCTCTTGTAAAGAGTAATACATCAATCTCAAGAGAGATTTCTCTTCTTGGATTTGGTGATTATAATCCTCAATCTCATCAAGATTTTCCTTCTTGTACATCTTGCCCATAGTGTACATGTACCTATTCAATCACATTGAACCAACTGCACAAACTGAAGCAATAAAATTGTTAAATCAACCTACTCTGATACCAAAACTTGATCCAAAAATAGTTTTTACCTCCCATGTATCTTTTTTTTTTAATTCTGGATACTCAAAATTCTTATTTGAATTGATCAATAATTGGTTATGGACTCACCTACTCATGTTTTAAAAACCCAATGTTTTCCAATTTTCCTCTTAATCGATCAATTTCCCTTTTAACTGCACTTTCGTGATTCAAGTGGTTTTTTTACAAAACCATTAAAAATGATCACAAGATGATTTTTGAATGCATATAAATCTAATTTAATTCATCTGAAATTGATTTGTGCACAAATTTTTCTATTATGGATAATGGATTCAATTTTAACTTTAATCTAATTTTTCCAATTAATTGTTTTGCTTAATCAATTATTCATTCCCTTATTAAAATTCAAAATCTTATAATAAGAAGCAATAAAATAATCAAATAACTCCACAACTTGATAAAAAATTTCACCCAAATGGACTACGTCTCTAAATTCACTTAATCATGATTCAATATATTAAAAATCACCCAATGTATAATTTTTACCTTCCAAAGTGAATAATAAATTAACGTCACCTACAAAATTGAGCTGATTGAGATTTGAAAACTCCACAAAATGTCATAAATATATTCACAAATCCATTCATGGATCTGCAGTATCTCCACAGTGCGTTCTCTATGTAAACGAGTCATAAAAAACCCTAAACCAGAAAAACTATAACACTTTGTGGAAAAATAATGACATCACTATAATTGTCTTGGAATTTAGAACATTTCTACAATTTACACCAAAGTATGAAACTAACCCTAAGTGCTTCAAAAATAGATTTTTCTACAAACTTATCTATACTTCCTATTGGGATTAGCACACTGGTTGTACATACAATATATCAGATCTAAGCATACATGCAAATAAAAGTACATATTCTACTAGAAGAAATATACAAAACAAGAGACATAATCAACACTAGATTTAATGTGGTTCACCTAGTGTGGGCTACGTTCACTAAGAAACAATCCAATCTATTTATCCAAAGCTTTGACAAGATATACGATGAAGATTTACAATCTTCCACACATCTTGAATGTACAGTACTTTCTTTCTCTCAAGATTTTGCTTCATCACCAAGAATTCTCTCTCTCATCGAATTTTTCAAGTTCTTCTTAATTCTTGCTAATACTTACTTATAAACCCTATATTTCATGCTTATATAGTCATTTATAGACTTAGGGAACTTAGGCATGTAATTACAATCAATAGATATACTTTAATGTTAAAAATAGATCTAATTCAGGAGAGTTAGTTAAAACATCCCTGCACAGGTAACCGACGTCAATTTATCTTAACCGATGTTGGGTTCCTCCTTGCCTGACCAATGTCGGTCCTAGGTGACCGATGCCGGTCCCTCTTAACCAATGACAGTTACTGTGTTTTCTATAAAGTTTTACATTGCAACCTAAACTGAAGTAATTGAGCTCCACAACTCAACAATCTCCCACTTGGATATTAATTACTACACCATACATGTACATCATCATTCTTGGATCCTTCCTTCTCTCTGTTTCTTCCTCTTCAAGTCTCAAACTCGAAGACAAATAAAAGTGGAGTGTAGCTCTAACTTTTCCTTTGTTAATGGCTTCATTAGCATATCCGCAGGGTTCTCGCTTGTATGAATCTTTTCCTTATTCAACTGTACATCCTCCAATACCTTTCATATGAAGTAATACCCCAATTGAATGTGTTTCATTCTGGAATGAAATGCTGAGTTATTTGCCAAATGAATTGCACTATGACTATCACTAAATAGTTTACAATCACCTTGCTCCTTTCCCAACTCTTTCATGAACCTACTCATCCATATCATCTCCTTGCTAGACTTTGTAGCTGCAACATACTCTTCCTCTATAGTATAAAAAGCCACAACCTTCTGCAATCTTGAAATCCAACTAACTTTCATCCCACCTACTGTGAAAATATATCTAGTAGTGCTCCTTATACCATCTAGATCTCCAGCCATATCTGAATCAACATAGCCACATAATGAAATATCCAAATCTCCATAGCATAACTACATGCTAGATGTTCCTTTTAAATACCTGAGTATCCATTGAATTGATTTCCAATTCTCTTTACCTGGATTGGCCATATATCTACTCACAACTCCCACTACCTGTGTAATGTTTGGTCTGGTACAAACCATAACATACATGAGACTCCCAACTGCTGAAGTATATGGAACTCATGCTATGTATTTGACCTCCTCGTGTGATGATAGACATTGATATTTGCTCAATTTGAAGTGTCTAGCCATAGGTTCACTAACAAGTTTTGCATTCTACATTTTGAACCTTTCTAACACATTGTAGATATAATTCTCCCTAGACAAATACACTTTCTTGCTTTTCTTGTCTCTGTGTATTTGCATACCAAGGATTCTTTTTGCAACTCTTAAATCCTTCATAGAAAATGTGTGAGCTATCTTTCCCTTAATCTCACCAATTTCCTACATCTAGATCCTACAATAAGCATATCATCCACATACAATAACAAATAAACTAGCTCCCATTTTCAAGCTTCTTGAAATAAACACAATGGTCAGATTCACATCTCAATTAACCATGCTCATGCATAAAACTATCAAACCTCATGTACCATTTCTTTGGAGCTTGTTTGAGCCCATATAGGCTCTTTTTCAACATGCACACTAATTTCTCCTTACCCTTGACTTCATATCCAAGCGGTTGTTACATATAAATCTCTTCATCTTATTTCTATGAAAATCCTTTTACTATAAGCCTTTCCTTGTATCTTTTCTATCTACCCTCTTCTTCCTTAATTATGTAAACCCACTTGTTCTATAATGTTATCTTACCTACTAGCAACTTAACCAAATCCCAAGTTTGGTTTTGTTCCGAGGATTCCATCTCCTCATCCATGCCATGCTCCCACTAGAAGTGGGTCTTATCATGCATTATTTCTTCAAATATATTCTTCAAATACCAGACCCATAACCAATTAAATTTCATATTTTGGATTTTACATCCAAATTTTTCCTATTTTCCCTATCAACATGCACAAAATCTTCTGAACCAAAAACTTTAAGAAAAGAAAGATCTACCTCTTTTCCAGTCTAAGCTTCCTCTGGTATTCCTCCATATAGTGAACTTAAAGGCCCACGGTTAATTAAATAAATTGTTATATCAACTGCTTATGCCTAAAATTGCAAAGGAAATCCCAAATGTATCCTCATACTTCTATCACGTTCCATGATTGTCTTGTTTATTCTTTCTGCAACACCATTCTCCTGTGGTGTTCTTGGAACTGTTCTTTCTCTACGTATCTCATTCACTGAACAATAATCATTGAAATCCTTGCTACAATATTCACCACCATTGTCAGATCTAAGGAACTTTAAATTAGAATTTGATTCATTAACAACAAGGGATTTCCATCTTTTAAAAGTCTCAAAAACACCATATTTACAGTTAATACAATAAACCCATACCTTTCTTGTAGCATCATCAATAAAAGTAACATAATACTGGGATCCACCATGTGAAGCTACCTGAGCTGGTCCCCACACATATGATTGTACAAGCTCCAATTTATGCTCCTTCTTAGTTGCCCCAACTTTGAGAAATTTCACTCTTTTTTTATTTCCAAAGACGCAATGCTCACAGAAATCAAGATCTAAATATTTCAAATATGATAACTTACCCTTAGCCTTTAAGATTCGCATTCCATTTTGACTCATATGGCCCAGCCGGTTATGCCACATGCATGCATCTGAAGCTACAGTACATAATGTAGAAAAGGAATCAGTAACACAGGTAGATAAATATAATGTTCCTACCTTCTTACCTCTTGCCACAAAAAAGCACCTTAGTGACTTTCTAAGAGTCTCCTATAAAAGTAACCATGCAACCAGATTCACCTAGTTTCTCTACAGAAATAAGATTCCTCCTAAGGCTTGGCACATGTCTCACATCTTTCAATACCCGTGTATTTCCATTCTATAATTTTAGATGAATTTCCCATTTACCAATAATACTGCAAGGTTCATCATCACCCAAATAAACATGCCCTAAATTACTCTAGACATAATTTATGAAATAACCCTTATTAGGGGTTGCATGGAAAGAAGATCTTGAATCTAAACCCATGATTCAATTCTATTATCTAAAGAAATAATAAGAGCATCTTGCATTACCTCTGATGTAGCAAGTTTGCTTCTTTACCTTTTCCTGGTTGTTGGTTCTCTTTGTCCTTTAACCAACAATATTTTTTTGCATGTCCTTTCTTTCCACATTTCCAACAAGTAATTCCCTTACTTCTGGATTTAGATCTGCTATCCCTTGACTTTAATTTCTCATTACTCTTACTCTTGGATCTCTTCTTCTTCCTACCCCTTCTTTCTACATTCAAAGCATTTCCAGCTGATGATTCCTCTGTACTCTTCCTGTGAATTTCTTCATTCAAGGTTATACTAACTTCAAAATATTATTAGCGGATGATGTATTACTAATAACCATTACCAAGTTATCCCAACTATTAGGAAAAGAACATAAGAATAAAAGTGCTTTCACTTCATCATCAAATAATATATCAACCAATTTTAAATGATTTACAATAGATCAGAAATCATTCAAATGACTAGATGCAAATCCACCTTCATGCATCTTAGCACTAAATAGTTTCTTCATCAAATAAAATTTATTTGAAGCACTATGTTTTTGATATAAATTATCAAGAGATTTCATTAACCCTACCGTAGAAGTCACTTCTATAATATTGGAAGCCACGGATGCTCCCAGGCTCAATCTTATATATCCCAAAGCCTTTATGTGAAGAATATTTCATTTTTCATCAATCATCTTTGTAGGTCTAGAATTCTCATCCAATGGTAAATATAAATCTCTTTGATACATATAATCCTCAATCTGCATCTTCCACAATTGATAATTTCTGCCATCAAATTTCTCCACCTTGTATTTGTTTTCTCCTGGCATTGTTGTAGCTCCCACTCAATCAAAAAACCCTCTGTGAGTAAATCTGTCAACACACAAAACCCTCAAACAAAACTATGATACCAGTTGTTGGGGTTAGCACACTGGTTGTACATATAATATATCAAATCTAAGTATACATGCAAATAAAAGTGGATATTCTACTAGAAGAAATATACAAAACAAGAGACATAAATCAACACCAAATTTAACATGGTTCACCTAGTGCGGGCTATGTCCACCAAGAAACAAGCCAATCTATTTATCCAAAGCTTTGACAAGATGTACAATGAAGATTTACAATATTCCAAACCTATCAGATGTGCAGTACTTTCTTTCTCTCAAGCTTTTGCTTCATCACCAATAATTCTCTCTCTCACAAACTTTTTCAAGTTCTTAATTCTTGTTAATACTTACTTATAAACCCTAGCTGATATATGTTGTGTTATGTGTGTGTTATTTGTTTTGATTTGCATTATTCTAGTTTATACTTCCACTACTGTAGATTTTGGGGAATTGTTTAGATCCTGTGTACATGATTTTCTTTGTTATTAAATCATAACACTATTCCACACTCCTAAATTCCCAACAACTGGTATCAGAGATTAAAAATAGCATCACTATAACTGTCTTGGAATTTAGAAAATTTCTACAATATACACCGAAGTATGAAACTAACCCTAAGTGATTCAAAAATGGAGTTTTCTACAAACTTATCTATACTTCCCTCTACACCATCATGGAAAAAAGTGTGTTTAAGTATAGATGAGATCACTTTATAACTCTTTGAGACCCTATGGTTCAGCAGTGAGCTGGATCTTTTATATCTGGGTTGTCTTTGGGTCGAACCTCCTCCTCCTCATTTGTTGATTTACTTTCTATTATGGAGTTTAATCCCACATTGTCTGCACATTGGGAGGTTTCATTATATATATTGGGCTTGGCCACCCAATACACCTATGGCTTTGACCACGCATGCACTTTTTGTTTGGCCACGTAAGAGGAATAGGCTATGTTAGCTCACCGATTTTGGCACTACTGGCTTGATTTGGGCACCATGTAGATTGTGTCTTGTGGTTTGTTACCACGTGGGTCAGTTTATTGTGTTCATGTATTGACTGTTACACCATTTAAAGGGTTTGTTAGCATTGATCTACCATGTAGGTGGCGGGTTGATATAGTTTGATCAGCTAATATGTTGGGTCATGTTATCAATGTGACATGTGGATCTTCTCAGTTGACATGCTGAGTATAAAGTGTGGAGATAAGGTCGACCGGTGGGGATTTGATCACCCCACTATATTATTAAGTAGCTAAGGTTGAGTATTGGTCATGTTGCCTCCAATGCACCAAGTCACTTCATAGCTCGAGTGAGCTGGACCAAATATAATACAATTCAGTCCCAATACAATGCCCAATTAAATACCATGTAACAATAATCTCACATGAAAGATACATAAGCACAATTTGGAATATATACATATCATTATAATGATATAATGAAGATCAAAGGTCAAGGCACCCATATGCAAAAAGAGTGTGTTGACTCTGGCTGAGGGCCCCCCTGTCTGTAACTGAGTGTCGAAGACCAAAATTTTTACTTCATACCCATTATGCTAATTTTTAATTTGATTCATACACTTGGTGGATGTGCATGCATCCAAGTTAGCATACCTACGTGTAGTCCTTTTAATTTTTTTCACTTGACTAAATATTTCAGCAAATAATATCTTGCAAATACGAGCTCCATTTTTTGAGTTCTTTATATCGACATAAATCTCTCAAGACGATCTTCAATTTTGTAATGGTTTAGGGATATTTAGGGATCATCTACACTAAAAAAAAATCCTTAAGATCTATAGACATATGTAGTTTTTTCAAATCACTATTATTCCTAATATTGCACTAACTATTCTCACTCCTCAAAAATTGACAACATACCGTCAGTTAGACCTATCTAACACCCCTCTTACAACACTCTTTTGGTAGTATTCCTCTTATAAATCAATTAAGCAAGCTATTATAGCCTCGTTTTGACTAAACCATCTTCTCATTCACTTTTAGACTACTTCTAATAGTGTATCAATCCATTTCATTGGATTGATTAGACCTCTCACAAGTCTCTCAAAACCCTAATTCCTCTCTAAATAGGATTAACTAGCCTAACCTAGTTTAACTATTCCTAACCATAATTAACCCCTTCTAAACCTAGTCAAATATTACTTTAATGCCCTAATCAAATTTTTGGCTTATCCTTTAATCCCACATGCACCAAAATTCCCCCACTTTCGCAAATGGAAAACTATAAATAGCCCACTACCTCAAGACTATTTCTAAGAACTCTCCTTCTTCCTAACATAAAGTACACCATTTTGCTTAGGGTTTGGAGCTTATTTCATTTGTTTATTGAGCTATTTCTTTTCCATTTCACCACACACATAAGCATTGAGTAAATGGGAAGAACCATTGGCCTTGAATCCATTAATGGTGAGATCCCATTCTCATAATCACAAAATGATTGCTTAGAATCCTTAGTAGGTTCATTTTTAAAGCTTTCAAAAATAGAGGATTACTAAATATGTTAGGTTGTTTGTTTCTTTCAAGCTTAATGCATGCAAAGTGATGAATCCTTGTTTATTTCTTATCTGATGGTCCACTGACTAGTTTTTTAAGAGCCTTTGGGGTTTCTTTAGAGATTCTTACCCCATGTTCATGGCTTTTACAACTTTTTATTAAACATAAGATCATTCAGAGGTAAATAATAAAATTTCCCTCATTTATAGATCAGAAGTTATTATTTATTTTTCTCAATAAGTTTTAATAGCACAATTTAGGAAATGGGTTATGTGATTCTTATGGAGAGCCTTTCTATGTTGTAAGACCATATCACTACCCAGATAGATGTGTAGAGAAACTCTTAAAAATTTGTTATCAAAGAATGCAATTTTATCCTTTTTTACCTCTAACTCTACTGGCTTAGCATTCATTTGGATGGATCCCAAGTGAAGTCTAATTTCTACACCATTAATAGCTTCCCCATCCAATTTATGGTTTTTGTAAATTGTACATTTTATCTTTTTCTTGGCGAAAACATGGTTTTCTATTGTAATATGAAATTTGTGCATCTTAACAGTAAACCAATCAGTGGAATTAATTGCATGGGTTGGGATGCATTATGTTACCATGCTAGAGAACTCTACATTACTTAGTACTTACTAATCTATTGTTTGTATATGTTTATGTGTACAAATACTTGGATATGATATAAATTAAAAGACCGAGCTTGAGATCATCTTGACACATTCATGTATTTTACTCATTATATGTGTGTCTGAAACTTTTATGGATTTTAAGTTCACATATTAGGTCTCTCATCCCTTACACACTTCTATTTATATAGGAACACATTTTTGATATTATAAACCATTTATGCAATTTATGCTACCATGTTTCCTAGTTTATAACCAGATTTTTCCTTTAATTGTTAGCTAAGATGTAAATTTTTGTTTCATTTTGAGCCTGATATTAACACCCTATGCTCAACATTCCTCAAGGGAAACTGTACTGGTGTATGGATTATTGGAGGATGAAATCAGTGAAACAAGTGACTTCTTTATCATAGCTAATGGCCTTGCAAAATAAAGACATTCCTTTTAATGTTAGTTGTAAGATAAGCGGAGCTAAACCTCCATGTCACTATTTTAATTTATAAGATACATGTTTATTAGAACATCCATTTTGATATTATAATTCATTGAGAGAAAAGTATTCAGTTCTCTAAAACCTTCTAGCTGAGATATCATAGGATGTTTAAAAATTTACATCATTTTATTTTGTAAGGAATCCATCTTAACTTCCAAACACTCTTTGTTGTTGTTGCTACATATAATAGAATGTTATATAACCATGGATAAAAGCCATCAATTTATCTCAAAAATGCAACATGAAAGTGCAAGGAATGAAATTTCTAAGAACATACACATAAAGATCCATGTTATGGCTTACCTCCTTTCTAACAAAAACCTAATTTTCATTGTCAATAACCAAGCATGAGAAGAGCACAAGGGGAATGTGATGAGGACCAGAAATAGGGAGGTAACCTCTGATTATTTTAATAATATGAAATAATGAAGATTACATCCAAATTACATAAGAATGAGAAGGCTAAAATATTATAAATATTGCACAACCACATACAGACAAATAGGATGTTGGAACAATGCAATAATAACCTCACTGATGCACAATAAAACAATAAAGGTTCTAATAATATAACAAAAAAAACAAATAATAAAAGTCACTAAAGTAGCTACTAAACAAAATCAATAATAATATAGTTACCTATAGTAAATGCTAAATTACTAAGGTAAACTAAGTTTTACCTAACATTCCCCCCTTTAATTTTACATTGCCTCAAAGGATGAGGAGAGGAACTCTCTAAAAAACTCGAGATTCTCTAACCTATGTATTCCCTTTTGCTACCAGTCTCTCTTTGTAATTGTCTATGGTCCCATCTAATTTTTACTTTGTTTTGAATATCCATCTGTAACCAATGGGTTTCTTCCCTGGTGGAATATTGCAAAGCTATCAGGTGTTATTTTTCATCACTAAATTATTTTCAACATCCATGACATCTTTCCAAGCTTTGAACTATAAGAATTCCTGGAAAGTACAATGATCAACAAACTTAACAAATTCACTCATAAAAGTAAATTTTACCTTTTCATGTGCTTTATTGCTAGTTTTTGGTCCAGTGGTGGATTTATCTAGTGGTGAATCCATTTTTTCATCTCGAATCATATTAGTATATGTTGTACTTTTCTCATGGGTCATGGTCCTGTCTGATCATCACCATCATCCCCATTATCATTTTCATTAGCGGGAAGATCTTATTATTTTTTACAATAGGTGAACTATCTACATCAGGTGAGTTTGGAGGAGTCTCAGCTTCCTTTTTCTCAAAGAACTCAAGATATTTTCTAGTGTAGAATGATTAAGTGAAATGTGGATAATATGCCTAATCTAAGTGTTATTGTAGTAGTAAATAAATGTAGAAATTAAGTACATAAATTAACCTAATAAAACTAATTAATAAAATGTGAAACCGTAGTTACAAAGAGGGTAAGAAAAGTTGCAGTTGATTCGCAATGGAAACTAGATTGTGCCAAAGTATTGACCAAGTGAACAAGAAGGTAGGAGCGTCGCATAGGAAAATACATATCTCGAGGAACAAACTGGATAGGGGACCCAAAAAGGGGAAGGGGAACCTATGGGAACCACACACCAGAAATAGGCACCTGTGACTATAAAAAAGGTCATAACTCATTCTTTTTAGGTCACAATTTGTTTTATGTCCTTTTCCTTTAGTCGCATAATAATCGCCAAGTTCACTGAAAACCTACAATGAAGTATTGACCTACAAAATACTCAAATAGACATCAAATCCTAAGAAGGAAAGATACAAAATGAGGGGTCAGACTATCCTAATATATCAAAATGGTGATCTTATGATTGAGTGTTGCACTACATCTCACAGCTAATGTAGTTTTATATGTGTGTATGTGTGGAATCGTGCCCTAGGTGACTCTTGTGCATGTTGCACTTGATAGTGAGAAAAGTAGCTAGATATAAAGAAATGTAATAGATGTGAGCATAAAATAGAATAAACTCCCATCCTATGAAGTGTATGTAGAATAATGAAGTTGCATTCCCTTGAGTTGATGCTAGAATGGATTCTTTGATGCTCTTGAACATCCATTAGATGCAACCTTAGGTATTGATAGCTAATGCTTAGTGCTTGGTCATTTATTCTGATCACATAACTTTATATTTACATGATTACCTTACTTAAATTTTGTAATTAACCCCCAAAAGGTTGAATTCCAAAAACATAAGATGCTCAAATGGCTAGAAAGGCCCCAAAATATGTAAGTAAAGTATAAATAGGTCAAGGGCGCCCAGAGGGGATGGGGGCACCTAACGATAGCATCTTGGCTAGGTGCTGGTGTCCTAACTCAGAGAAACTGAAGGGTCAGAGGTTAGACTAAGCAAGAAGGTGTGCAAGACCAAATTAATAGTAGGAAGAAAGAAAATATGGAAAAATACATGGGTTAATTAGTACTTTTTTTACTTAGGAATCATATGAATAATAGTATATAGTGAGGACTAGATAATTACCTAAATTACATGATTTTGTGTCTACAAATGCCTCTACAACTAGAAAATTAGTGCTTTTATAGTCTTTGGATCCATTAATCTTTACCCAAGAGCCTCTTCACTATAACCAATGAAGATGATTTTATGTGATTTCATATCCAACTTCTTTCTATTATGCTTGGATATGTGCATGCTATATTTGCACTTGAATAATCTAAGGTGTGCAATGGATGGTTTCCGATTCGATCATGCTTCATGTGGTGTTACTCCATCAAGAGAAATTTTAGACTCTCTATTCAAAATATATAATGATGTCTTTGTTTCTTCTACCTAGAATGTCCTCACTAGTCCAAAAATATAGATCATGTAATGCACCATTGCCATGATAGTATGGTGCCTTCTCTCAACAATATTGTTTTGTTACAGTGTGTGTGGAGGAGGAATATGTCAAAAAATCCCGTGAGATAGTAGGTAGGATTTTAACTTGTTACTAGTGAATTCCCCCCTCAATCTGAGTGGATAGAGCTGATATGTCGACCAGTATCATTTTATACAACCACTTTGAAATTTTTGAAGTTCTCAAAAGCATCACTTTTATTACAAAGACAAAAAATCCACATTTTTCTTGAATAATCATAAACACATAGCATGAATTATTGAAGTCCATAATTACTAGGTTGCATCAGACTGTAAAGATTGATATGAGCCAAATCAAGCATACCTAGAGCTCGATAAGTACTTTTCTAGAATGAAGTTCTATGTTTTTTACCTTTTAGGAAATTAGCACACTTATCTGTATCCCTTTTTAGAGATGGAAAGCTTCTCACCATATTGTATCGGTGAAGTGTCTATAGATATTTGAAACTGATGTGACCAAGTCTTTGATGCCACACCTATGCAGAGGAAGAATTCTTAGCCACTAGTGCCTAATCATCCCTATGGAAAAATTCAAGATGGAACATATGTCCCACATTGAAGGCTTTTGCAAAACAATTTGAGGCACTGGATTTCTCTGAAATCAAACATGCTTTCTTACTTGATTAGCTATCAAAGTTAATCCTCATATTAGGATCCAGAAGTTGACTAAATAATAGAAGATTATTTGTTAATCTAGGGACATATAATACATCAAATAAGCTACAATTTCATGAACCAAGAGGTAGAGAAATGTTCCCAATACCTTTTACTATATAAGAAGAATCATCACCTAACAAAACATGGTTTTTGAAAGGTGTGTCCCTCATGGTGATAAACTAGTCTTTATGCCCGATGTAGACACTAAATCATTCACTTTGAGTCATTATTTAGTCCTGGTCTCATACTACTATTCATATGGTTGTCAAGTGAAAATAATAATAATTAACCCATATCTTTGGTCATTTTTACATTTTATTCTATTTCTATTTTAGATATTGCACCCGTACTTGCCCAATTTGTACTCTTATACTACATTTTTCCTATTTTTGACTGGGGCACCTAGCTAGGACTAGGGCACCCTGGTCCCCTCTAGGTGCTTTGATCCTCTTTACACTTTCCTCTCACTTTTTGGGCACTTTCTATCCATTTGATCTTCTTATATTTTGATGGTTGGCCTTTTCAGGGTTACTTATGAAATTAGAGCAAGAGAACCATATAAATATAAAGTTATGTGACCATAATGATGGACCAAGAACTAAGCACTAGCTATCTCCACCTAAGGTTGCATCCATCAAATGCTTCTATAGCTACATTTAAATCCACCTAGCTCCATCACAAAGCACACAAGGCTGGTTCATCTACATCACACTTCATAGTAGGGGATTCTATTGTTTACATGCACATATTTATTAAATTCTATATCTAGTTACTTGTTTCCTACTTCAAAAAGTGCAAATGACATAAGAACAAACTAGGGCACACACACACGCACACGCACACGCACGCGCACGTGCGCGCCTACACACACACACACACCCCTAGAACTAAATTAGATATGAGATGTAGTGCAGTGCTTAGTGATAAGTCCATCAATTTTGAAACTAAGGATAGTTTGACCCCTTCATATGCATATTTATTTTAGTAGGGTTTTGATGTTTTTTCTAGTGTTTTTTAGGTGATTCTCCATTGTAGTTTTATGGAAAAATCTAGAGAAGTGTAGAGAAATTAACGTGATAAGAAGGGAACACACAAGAACACTAAAAAAAACCTCAGAGGAGGTTTTCTGGTCATTTCTGCAGACCAGAGCTGCTAGATCTCAAACCAAGGTGACCATGAGTGCCCCTATCCCTCTTCAGGCACCTCAGTCTACTCAAATAGCTCAGAACTACATTTTGTCAAGCTCCTATGTAATGGTTTACTCCTCCTATTCATCCAGTCTCCACTACAACATTGTCCCATAGTATCTTTGAATCAACTTAGGATCTTCCAACTCTCTTTGCATAATAGGGTTTCACATTTCAGAGCTTACTTTTCTTGAGTATTATTTTAATATTTTATTACTTAATTTATTTAGTTATTTTACTAATTCCATGACATTAGCTTACACTAGAATATTCACATTTTAGTTTAATAATTCTGGTGAACCCAAACAATCAACACATTTCTTCTGAATATGTCTTCTCCTTACAAAGTCATGACTCAATCATCTTATCTTTCTTTCGCGCCAACTAAAATATCTAGTATAGTCACTATTGTTACTAATTTTATGCAAGTTTGTACTCAACATTGACCTCACTTTATTACACCTATAGTTGATCCCTTCATCGATGTACTTAATTCTCACTACACTCATCCCCGTACAGCTCCCCCCACTTCCATTCCTCCACCTATCACTTCCTTGGCTCCTTCAGCTCCTAATGGTTATGGTATCATTGGACAACTTAAAAACACACCATCTAAGATTTCTCTTTACGAATTATTACATAGTGCACCAAACTGTTATAATACACTATAAGCATCCCTTCATGTTAGTCATATGGAAAGTGATAACTCTACGATGGCCTTTTCATACCTCATCTAGTCTCTTAGAAATATACCACATGCTATATCATTCATTGATGAGGATATATCACCTTTTACCATAGACAACCCATGCGCACCCTTTCTCATTACTACCATCATTAGCACCACTTACATCAAATGAGTACATATCAATAATGGATGAGCCATAAACCTATGTTTGCATTCTCTTCTAAAATAACTGAGTATTAATGATAATCTAATTTCTAAGAATTTTACTCTAATTAAAAGTTATGATTATACTACTCGCACATGTCTAAGGCTATTTCATTACACAGTCATGTTGGGCCTAATACCTTTCTCACTGAATTCCTTGTTATAAATGCTTCATTTAAATTTAACCTATTGTTAGGTAGACCGTAGATCCAAGAAATGCAAGCGGTCCCATCTAATGTTCACCAATGTATCAAATTATTACATGATGGACATGAACACACTATTTCGTTCAATCCTGAACCTTTCAATTTTTTTCGCATAGACCCCATTATGGCTACAATTATTCCTCTTAGACAATGTATCCCATACAGTAGTATTGATACATATGACGTTGGTCAATCTAGTGCTTTACAACCTTCTTCTGCCACTCTAAGAACTCTAGCTATTTCTATTCACACTATGGCAATTAACGCACCTACCATGTCTACTTCACTAAGAGCAGCTACTCCACGTATTGATATACCTTGCACTCCTCCACCTAGTACAACTCCTAATAATAGACTCAACAAAGCTACACAACATGATGATGCTAACACAAATGACTCTAATGATGAAGTCGACGCTATCAAACTCACTAATGAAACATTAGGAAAAATAAATTTTATATAGTTTGATGTAGATGAATCTTACTTCAAAGAAACCTTTGTGGCTGATGGTCTAGGAAAATATAAACTCAATACTACTCCTACCAATACTATGATACTTTATCAGGGCTCTGATAACACTTTATACATTATTTCATCTCCCCATGCATAGTTTGTATCCTTGCCACCTACTTTCACATGCATGGTATTCATCAATAGATCCTTTTGGCATAACATGTGGATCGACCATACTTGCTCAGATATTATTTGCATACTTTAAGGCCTAACTAGGCTTAGTTTGACACTTAATGACATATTCCTAGCAATTCACTCACCTCATCTTTATCATTTTTATTGTCACATTACGGCTGCCTAAGGCCTTTATGTGTTTCATTTGATGATCTTCGTTTACTATGTCCCTTGCACTCCTCCATTGATGTTGGACTAATATTGGGTTGACTATATTAGCAGTACTTTAGATACAAACCACACTTTGCTCATATTTCCTATGCCATTTGGAAATGTTTCCATCAGTAATGACTCATCTCCTACTTATTCTCATAATATTTCTCATTGGTATGTACATGAATTTCAACCAGTACCCTTCACTTATGAAGAATATGCCATGAGTGTCTACACCCTACATCATAAAGGTTCTTTATATGATCCACCTCAGTATATTTCTTATCACCTCTTGAATGTTTCTCTAGTGGGTTTTGATCATGACAACGATGATTTGCTAGACAATGTCACATGATTATAATCACCACCACACATTTGGCTGGCATGGAATCTATAATCCTCCCCCTCCAACATCACACAACACCTTATTCTTCTTACTTACACATATATCTTAGCATACGTATCTACATCGTCACTACCCAACGACACAGTATTATGATTTGGTTCACACTTTAATGTTGAGGGAATTATTTACACACGAACCCCACACAATAAACTATAGATATTGCACATCTTCATACATTATATACATTGCATCTTACATTTTTTCCTACGTGCATCATGCACATTCTTCTCACAGTACACCATAGCTACTACATATTGCACATTTTCACACATCCTACTTGTCATCTTACATTTTACATCCTACACCTTACATGTTACATCTAGCATATGTAGACACCTAAAATTAGCATCGCTAATTTCTTGTATCATCGTATACTAGCATCCCTTCGTTATCACATCACCATCATATCATACATTAAATCCTTATCCTAAGTCTTATTCCTCCATCATTATATTTACTCCCCATAAATGTTCTTCTACATCTGTAAAGTTCCATTTTACGACCTCTTAAAACCATTTAAACCGCTTACAAACCAAAATCAAATTAAATAAAACAAAATCATTAACTCCCCAACCATTCAACAACCTCTATAACCCATATGATCTATTCCCAACATACATCCTTCATCCTAATAAACAAAATCTCAATTTGGGAAGCTATTTTAATCACTTTATCATATTTCCTAAATCGTCAGTGATTCCCGTAATCACCGGTGATTCTCCCTTGTTGATAGAAAACTCTATAAATATGTATTCTAGACCTTCATTCAAGGTTAGCTTCCCCTATCTTAGGTGGTAGTCATCCAGACTTGACCTTTAACAAGATATTCTTCAAAGCACTTTTAGGGAAATCTTATTTTATTATAGCCCTATTCATCATAATAACATTTGACCTCTCTCTTCTTCAACTCTCAGAGGTCATCCACATATCTAGGAAATCAACTCAGTGAATCCCCTAGTATATGCAGTCTTCTCCTATAGAATATTAGCATCTTTCCATTCTTGTCTATCAACATGTACAAGCATTCAACTCATCAAAAATCCCTTCTTCAGCCTTTAGAGGCCATTCAAACATACAACTATTAAATACAATCTTCTGACATCTACAACCTTCCTTTATCGGTATTTTTCATCCTCTTAGTACTATCTATCAACGCGTGTGAGATAAGTACCTTCCTCATTGTTTATTAACTTATTCATTCATCATTTACAAGTTAAAGTCAGTTGTATCCCACCTTTTATCAACCTACATATTTTCCACAGCAATCACTGGCAATCCCCTAATCTCTGACGATTCATCCCAATCACTGGTGACCATCCTTAATCGCCAACAACTCCTATTTGTTAGACCATTCACTACACTATCCTACATTTCTTACATCCAAATATCAATCCTGATCCACTTTTGCAAGTGTCTATCTAGCCCCTCAGGCTCCTTTGAGCCATCTCCAACATTTTATCAATTACCTTAATTGAATTTAGCACCCAGTTTTCCTTATGAACACACAGCTATCTATATCCTTGCTCCTTTGAGCCATTTTTTGATTCCTTGGCTCCCTTTGGATCAGGTATATCCATCAAGCCATTATATAGCCTTGGAACGTGTCAATCACTTTTCCTTTGCGTTGTTGGTTATATTGTTTGTTTTATCATTTTATCTCATCATTATAAGATTAAATTCTTGAATGCGGATTGACATCCTTGCAAGGAATTCCATTGACTCCCAGGAACTAGCCTTTTCCAGGAAATACACCATATTTCTATCTAATTCCATAGTATTCTTAGTGTCTATGATCTGAAGGTTCCTCCATCAATAAAATAAGGGCCTTTCATCCATCAGCTACAACATCCATCTTCGCAGGTATCGGTAAACCCCATGTCTTCCACAATCAACTTTTTTTAATTGTTTCACTGCATTAATTTGATTAGAAAGGTAAAAACATATCATAACATTATGGCATGCTCGGTAGGACCTTAACTCCCCTTCTTTCATTCATTCAAATTTCATATTTTTCACATTTAGGTTTTACACTCTGTAATCACTAGTGATTTGGTCAGTCGCCAATGATCGGGTGAATCGTCACCGATTCATTCAATCGTCGATGATTTCTCTAAATTCTTTTGATTACTCAGCAGTCAACCTTCAAACCCCTATTTTTTATATTTTTTTCTCTTCTCAACTAACATTTTTTAGGTTTCTTATTTGGAGGAATCTGCTTACTGGCTTTTTACTTGCTAAAAAAAATCAAAATTTAAAAATTAAAAAGGAAGTGTTTTTAAGGTGAGTCTTTTTTCTTTCTTTTTTTTTCCACATCACATTTTTTTTTCCTCATTGAAGTCAATCATTTCTTTTGGGATTAAAAAAAATTACATATTGCTTGGTCACATAGTTTTAATTAAGAAGGCTAATTCATCGCATTCACTTAATTCTTCCCTCACACACATCCAAACCACATCAAACATCAAGTCTACATCAAACACACCTACGTAGGTGATAACTATTTGGATTTTATCACCCAATAGGGAAACCTAATCAGTTTTCTCACCAAGTATAAAAAATTGGTTGTCGATATATTTGCTAAGCACCCAACTCCCTTATCACTGTGTGACCATGAACTGAGGGGGTAGGGCACAATACTAGGCCTCGTATCGGCACTAGCACAGATTTGGGTCTCACATACCTTCAGGTATATCAAGGACTCCAACCTTTAACAAACCTAAAACCAACCTTAGAATAGCCATATCATTAGGTTCCCTCTAAGCCTCTTTCTCCACATCTAAATTCTAATAAACATAATTAAAATCCTTCTACTTCACTTGTTCGTTACATTTGTATCTCTCTTATGGATTTGTTTTATTATCATTAGTTGACTATCATTTAATATGGATCAACCCTCTACATCTGCATATCCCTCTAACAACTATGCATCATCTTTACAAAAATCTTCATCCACTACCTCTACATATTTTTATCCCAATCAATTTCAAAACATCCCCTACATGGGATCTAATCCTTATCAATATCATCAACCTACCACATCCCCCTCAACATCACATAGGTATGGCATGTTTCTAGAGTCATCTACTTCACCTTTTGGAACTTCTCCCTTCCAACCAATCAAACCCTACAACAACCACATCCAACAAACCTATGACTATTCTTTACAACAAATCCACTTCCAAACTATCGCTCCTCAGCCCATGTCTAATGTATCTCATCAATCAATCCTTGCCACATCCTCTCCTTCATCGCAATCTCATCATAATATTAACATATCCCATCCTTTAACTAATCAATGTATCTCGACTTAAATTCCTTTCTCAATACCTCAGACGTCCCAGACCTATACACACATACCTTCTCATGTTTAATCAACCTCTTTCATCTAACAAGAAGAACATACTCAAACATTTTCCACATATCCCAATATCTTTTTATCACAATGTACTTTACAAACAATATCCTCTCAAGCTACCCCTTATCAACCTCCACATAAATCCTATCCATAAAAAAACCATCCTACTCCACATTTTATTCAATCAAATCAATCACATGCTCATCCACACTCACTTGTTAATTCCTTCATATCTAATCCTACAAACAATCCCTTGCAATCTATGTTAAATAGATTAGATAATTTAGAATCTGCTACCAAGGGACCCAAACACGTCCTCACTAATGATCAAGTTTGTAACGAACCCATCCATTTTTCAGTACCATATAAGCCCAATCCTCCACATTGGGAATTTCCTGAGTTTACTATGTTCCATGGCCATGAGGACCCTCAACTGCAAATACTATCCCTTAAAAATTTGTATTATCTCATCATCCATGATCAAGATCTCCTTCTTAGAACCTTTCTTATGTCACTGACAAGAATTGCCTTAGATTGGTACAAATCCCTCCCTCGACACTCTTTTTTATATTTCATACAGCTATCCTTGTTATTTCTTGAGAACTTCGTCATCGACATTACTCAAAAAATCACCATTTGTGATCTTTCTACCATCAAATAATCTGAAAATCCATCACAGACTTTGTCACTAAGTGGAAAAGCATTATCAATCAATTAACCTTCGCACTACCTCAATCGGAACCGATCGATTTGTTTTCTCAATCGTGTTTCCATCACATATCATAAACCCTTCAAATCCTCACATTCTATAATTTTGACAAAGCCTTTACCATGGCCAAAAAATTAGAATCCAATCTCTCGAAGAAACCCATATCAATCCTCAATCTACATATGTCCCATCTAATTCTCCTAGGTCTTCCTACAAACCCAATGAGACTACAACACATGATGTTGTTACTTGTCTTTGTGACCGAACACCCTCAATATATCCACTCCATATAGATAGTTCACATCACTTGATTCATATCATCAACACTATTGCATATGATCTTCCCCATGAGGAGACCCATTCATCACCAATTCTTCCTCTCGAAAAATCAGAACCCGTGGATCCTATTTTCAATTATCCTCATACATTGGTATCTTATGTGTCCACTATCCAATCATCCATTACCTCTTTACAACCCTTAGACTCTATCTTAGATATTATTACTAAGGATACAATCATAATCAAATATCTCAATGTCCAACCATCTTGTAAGCCAATCGAAGAATTGGGAAGCTCACATTAACATAACCCACCTCAATCATGTCTAGAAACAACATCTCCATCATCTAAATTAGACCTAATCCTATCCCTAGATACTCACTTACCATCTAGTCTGGAACCATGTTCTAAATCAAACACTATATAATTAAATACCTTCATTTCCATAGCTTCATCCTCGTCATCTGATATGAGACCCTTTCCTCTATCCAAAGAAAACATTAAAAAAATGAGACCTATCACATCCACGACATCATCCTCATCATATGTTGTAAAACCCCCTCCTTTATCTAAAATCAACTTTAAAAAATAGAAACACGCATCATCTAATGTTTCAACGTTACCATAAATTTTGGGACCCCATCCTTTACCCGAATATCATGTAATACATTTGTGCCTTGTCTAATCTATAATCCACCCCTCCTCATCCATTTTGGGAACTCATCCATCATCCAATTATATCCATACCACATCATACCTTGTCTCTTATCAACCTCACAATGTACCTATGATTTTTCAACACCATACGACATCTATGAATCCACCCCCATCCAAAAATAAGATGTGTCCTACTAAGCATTCTCATAAATCAAAATAAACTAATCCAAATCCCCCAAAATGGACTTACATCGACATCCTCAAGAGGCTCATGAAATATTCTCTTATCACATTACCACTAATAAAAACATTCAATCCACATTCTCATAAACTTGTCTGATATGATCAAGATAAAAATTGCGCCTACCATAGAAGCCCGAGTCATAACACAAAGAGTTGTAAAGCACTTAAAGCCATATTCTAATGAATCTTCCTCATCAATGATCTTCTCCCAAAAGAATACCATCCTAATTAATCTTTGATATCACCTACACATCCACCCTTTTCAATTTCCTCACAGACATATATAGGACAAGGGTACATCCTCAATCTCATTTTATCAAACCTTTGTCAGAAATCTCATCAGCACCTTCCATTGAAGTTCTTTCAATCTCTTCAATTTCCATATCTTCCATTGAAGACCTTTCAATCTCATCAACATCTACACCCAAGTCACTTACATTGTCCTCACCAATATCTCTAGGACCAAGACATCATCCTCAATCAGATCTCAACAAACATTTCTCATGTTTCTTCTCATCACCTCCAAGTGAAGGTCACTCATCTCAAATCAATACAATTCACCAACCCATGCAAACCTAGAATCATCATACATGAAGAAAAGGAAAATTAAAATCTTCATCATCTACCCCTCTTCATCAATCGTCCTCTCATATATCATCTAGATTTTCAAAAGATCCTTTGTCAAGGGATCCTTTATTTACTATATACTCAATCAATCAAAATAAAAAATTTCATAATCCAATATGAAAGTTGAAATTTCTTTAAGTGCATTTCAACTCCATCCACAATTTCATGCTAGGGGGGATCCTCTCTCCTCTCTACTAAGATTTCAAAAATATTACCTTGCACCTTCCCCTAGCTCATATTCATCAAACCTATCCTATCAATCAAATCAAAATGTCACTACTATGGAAAGGAGTAAACGTGGATAGTTTTTCACTTAACTGGACCAGTCCATATAGCATGGGTCAAAATTTGAATGCCTTTCACGTACACACTTTCTAATATTAACACATTGACCTTCATGATATTAGTCACATCAAAGATCTTATTCCATCATTAGCTAGTCATTTTATCATCATAATGATTTGAAAGTATGTGGTCTTCTATCACTATCCTAAAAAACCTTAAATATGGGCACCATGGATCTATTCATTGCATCTTTCACACAGAAAAGTTCCTCCCTAGTTATATCCCCGTAATCATTAGATTCATCCACCTTGTCTACCAACCAAAGGCATGTCATGGGGCACACTTTTGTAGTGCATGTGCACATTTCTTCTCCCCTCCTTGAAATGGTCTATTAGGGTCTTTCCCTCATCTCAAAACAAATTTTAAAATATCTATAGATGCATCTTATCAAAAATAATAGACTGATCCCTCAACGGATAGCTTTAAAAATATCAAAATCATATTGTCAAAAAGAAAAAATTAGATTGATCCCTCAAAGGAAAGCTACCCATCAAAATCATAGACCGATTCCTCAAAAGACAGATAACTGTAAAATCACAAATCAAAAGTCAAAAATAAAAAATTGTAGACCACTCCCTCAAAGGATGGAAACCCGTGTAAAAGGCCTCTGGCATCGATCAAGCTTCAAAAATTCAAAATATCAAAGCATCTTAGGAAATATTCCTACATCGATCAGTTTGTGTCAAAAAATAAATGTGTACCTGGTGCACCTCCCTATGAAAATGTCGAAAGGATAACCTTACTCCTACAACCTTCATATGTTGACCCTTCCCATATCCTAGGAAGGTACACATTTCACTTCCTTCTATATCCAAGATCCTATGTTTGACTACCCATTGTTAGTCATCTATTAACATCTATTGTAAAGGCCAAGAGTACAAGATGCTCACTCTATTATTTCCCATCACATATGTATTAAATCTAATAATAGATCAATCAATACATATTTCTATCTTGACCATGGTTTTAACAAACATTAAATCACTTTAAAATCAATATCGAATAACACATCATATCTAAAACATAAGTTTAACAATTGTCGACCCTACCACATCCACAACTTATCTATCATCATATCAACATATCTCAAGATCCACACAATCCTGAGCATATCTCAATGTTACATTATTATGTCTAAAACATCACATCTACTCATTAAAATCCACATTTGTCAACCGATTTCCTCCTCAAGGGCTACCCCCTACTCACTGTCAGGAATCCCTTCTTGGCCTCGTAAGCCCACCTTTATGGCAACATCAATTTTTTTTCCTTTGACCTCATCAAACCATCATATTTTTATCGTTAAATTCATATTTCTATAGGACACAAACCAATTGGTTCCCTTATCACTTGACTTCCAAGTCTCGTAATTCCACGTTTGTAGAAAAATCAATTTTTGGTCCCTTGACCTCATTAAACCATCATATTTTATGTCGTTAAGTCATATGTATATAATACATGAACCCTTTGGTTCCCCTATCACCTGAATTCTGAGCCTCATAAGCCCACCTTTTGTGGAAACATCAATCTTCAGTCCTTTGACCTCATCAAAACATCCTTTTTATTTCCCCTTTCCATCATTAAATCATACGTATAAAGGACACAAACCATTTGGTTCCCCTATCACTTGGTTTTCTAATGGCACCTCTCTTTTTTCCATACTTTGTCCTGGGTTATCGTTTCTCATCTATCATCATCCCATCCTTACACCTTTCCATCTATCTCTTTCAAACTCATGATCGATTCCCTTTTAGTTCATAAATCCCTACTTTGAGGGGGAACACATCATCATATAATTATACATCATTCATCTATCACATCTTGTTTTAGTCTCGTCGCTTATCTCAAAACCACTCAATAGAAGGGGGAAAATACAGACACCTAAAATTAGCATCGTTAATTTCCTGTATCAACGTCCACTATCATCCCTTCATTATCACATCTCCATCATATCATACATCAAATCCTTATCCTAAGTCTTATTCCTCCCTCATTATATTTACTCCCCATAAATGTTCTTCAACAGCTATAAAATTCCATTCTACCCCCTCTTAAAACCACTTAAACCACTTACAAACCAAAATAAAATAAAATAAAACAAAATCACCAAATCCCTAACCTATATGATCTATTCCCAACATACATCCTTCATCCTAACAAACAAAATTTTGATCTGGGAAGATGTTTTAACCACTTTCCCGTATTTCCCAGATCATCGACGATTCCCCCTTGTTGACAGAAAAATCTATAAATATGTATTCTAGACCTTCATTCAAGATTAGATTCCTCTATCTTAGTTGATATTCATCTAGAATTGACCTTTGATGAGACATTCTTCAAAGAAATCTTAGGGAAATATTATTTTATTATATCCCTCTTCATCATTGTAACATTTAACCTCTCTCTTCTTCGACTCTTGGAGATCATCCACATATACAGGAATTCAACTCAATGAATCCCTCAGTATCTACAGTCTTATCCTCTAGTGTACTATCATCTTCCCAGTCTCATCTATCAATGTATGCAAGAATTCAACACGTCAAGATTCCCTTCCTTAGCCTTTGGAATCCATTCAAACATCCAGCTATCAAATATAATCTTCTAACATCTACGACCTTCCTCTATCAATATTTTCCATCCTATCAGTCTTATCTATTAATGAATGTAAGGTAAGTAGCTTCCTCTTTCTTTATAAACTTATTCCTTCATCATTTACAAGCTAAAGTCAGTTGTATCCCACCTTTTATCAACCTGCACATTTTCCACGGCAATCATCGGTGATTCCCCTAATCACCAAATATTCAGCCCAATCATTGGAAACCATCCTTAATTGCCAGTAACTCCTATCTATTAGACCATTCAACACACAATACTACCTATCTGACATCCAAATATCAATCCTAATCAACACTTTGCTATTGTAGGTTTCTATCCAACCCCTCATGATCCTTTGCGCCATTTCCAACATTTTATCAATTACCTAAATCGAATTTATAAATTTGTTTTATTTGTGATTGCATATCTATCTATATCCTTTCTCTTTTGATCCATTTTTTTATTCCTACACTCCCTTTTGATTAGGTATCACCATTAGACCATCATATAGCCTTGTACTGCGTCAGTCCCTTTTCCTTTGCATTATTGGTTATATTGTCTATTTAAAATTTAATCTTATCATTACCAGATTAATTTCTTGAACGTGGATTGGCATCCTTACAAGTAATTCCATTGACTCCAGGGGATTGGTTTGTCTATCATCAAAAGAAGGAGCTTTCATCCTTCAACTACAACATCCATCTCCATGGGTATCGGTAAACCCCACATCTTCCGAGGCCAATTTTGTTTTTATTGTTTCATTGCATTAATTTGAGTATAAAGGTAAAAAATCTTTGAACATTCTAGCATGCCCGGTAGGACCTTAAGTCCCCTTCTTTCATTCATTCAAATTTCATATTTTTCATTCATGTGTTTTCTTTATTACACATACTAGATAGATATCGTGTATATCATTACCATTATCATACACACATGCACCTTGACTTGGTTTATAGTTGTGATCGTACACTATTTACGGACACTACACATAGCATGGATGCTTGACAACCATTCCCACAACATCTCCTGGGGGCATCCACATTCATACACTATACATGTTATTGTTTCATTTTTTTCATATCACACTACTTTGGTTTATAAATGCTTTGACATACATTTTATCTTTCGAATATGTTAATACGTGCTTCATGTGCAACATTTGTTTTGTAGGAATACTTGTTTCCATACTTGTTTGTTATATTACGTATTATTGCTTGTTCTCGTTTGCAGAATTTTCCCTTTGTCTTGTATACACACTTGTTTATTTTTGGTCATTACGGCCTTGACTTTCTTGCGACACCATGAGTAGTGTCCTATGTTTTCATCCTACTTTTTACAGCCTACTGTAGATCAAGAATTTCGCGCTTGTTTCCTGTCCAAGTTAATGCACCAAACTAAACACAAAAACCTTGAAAAACTCCAATGAAATCGATACCTGATGGACAAGATCCGAAGATGTAGATGGATAAGGAAGCCGATGTAGATAAGACGGGCGCACACGAGCAATTCTGCACAGTAGATCCAAGTAACCTGCAAGACACCGATGCTTGACAGAAAAATACCACGTTAAAAGATATTTAGGTGGACTGCCCGAGAAGCGGGTCTGGGAAGCGATAAGCTCCCTCGGCAGATGTCAGTCCACATTTTCAATTAAGTAAAGAAGCATACATGATAAAAGATGTATGTACAGGACTAGATTTTCTGATCAAAGTAATAAACAGAATCTAAACAGCAGATAGAAAGCAACAGAAGATAGGGAACTGTGAAAACAAAGCCAGATTTGTGTTACATGTGTCTTTTTACCTATCTGCAGGATGATCGGCGTTGATTATGTATAATCGGCGTCGACTGATGTAGATCGGCGTCGACTGATATAGATTGGCGTCGACTGATGTAGATCGGCATTGATTAGAGACAAAATGCGAGAAGATTTGGAAATCGGAAAGTGAAGGAAGATCGTCAACGTCTGCTGGATCTGTAGAAGCCGGTGAGATACTGATAAGACTACACCTATGCTGGGTACAGGAATAGAGTCACCAGAAAATCAATGGAGACGTGTGACGTTGATGTGATAAGAGCAGAGTAACGGTGCTCCTCTCAGGGATTGATTTGGACAAGATCTGCTTTCATTTGATAGATAATGTTCGCACTAGATGCGCAAAGATCTCTCGTTCTCTCTCTTTCACGATCTGTGTTTCTGTGTCCTGGCGATCTATCTCTCTATCTATGTTTTTTCGTCCTCTTCTGAACTGAGTTCTGGGATTCTATTTATAATCGGTGCCACTCCAAAAAATCGGCGTCGACCGAGTACCGATCGGCGCCGATCATGGAACAGACTCCCGAGACGGCCAAAATGAACGATTTCTGGAAAGATAAGAGTTATCTCTCCACCTCAAATACGGGAAATATCCCGCTGCTTGATTGGGAGGAGGAAAAATAGGGATGATTTATGGATAGAATAGATATGGGGTAGATAAGTGGTTAGGATACATGTGAAAAGGTGTAATTAAATAGTTAATATTTAATTACTCACGGGTAAAACATAATGGGGTGAATTAAACTTAGGATATGTCTTTAAATCACAAATCGAATAATATCCCAAGGAGATAGTGGTGATATAAATGTGCCCCAGGTTACCTAAGAGAGAAAACGTGCACGAGGGACACCAAATTAGATAATCAATTTTAGGTGTCTACATTTTGCCCCTTTTTGTCAAGTAACTTGCGATAAGCAAGGTTATGAGACAAAAACAAGGAGATGGAAGAAAGGAATAAAAAGTGATGATGTGATCCCCCTCAAACTAGGGATGGGATGGGTGATAGAACAAACGATCCCAAGTTTGAAAAAAGGTAGATGAAAACACGGGATGCCCCAGCTGGATGTCTGGAGTAGATTTGATCATTGATGATGTACAAACATGAATAAAGAGGCAACAACCTAAGGAACTCACATTGGTAGGGCAGACTAGACGGTCTTCTCATGAGACGACGTTAGCACCTACAGACCCATGAGTGTAAAGAGGGCTGCAAAATAGTTAGCATCTAAAGAGAGACACATTGGTAGGGACAACCAGACGGTCTGTAAAGCAGACGACATTAGAGCCTACAGACCCGTTAACTCTACGCTGCCCAAAAAGTGCGAGTGCCCCATGCAAAGGGAACAAACTCGAAATGGATGATAATATCAAAAATATGTTCCAAAAGGCAACATTCAGCGCACAATAATGACCAGATAAATAAGCCAAGCATCAACACTATGGCAAAGAGATATGGGAAATCGGCGCCGATTACACTAATCGGCGCTGATCTAAATAAACGGCGCCAACCCAAAATAGTCGGCGCCGACCGTTCAAAGCACATATAAATATGTGAATGGAAAACGTGAATGATTTATTTACATCATGACAATCGATTCAGAGAGAGTCAAAAATTGGATTTGAGCACCATGGAATCCTTTGGAAGTGGTCAGAAGCGGAGGAGGACACGACCTGGGGTAAGTGGTTCTTCTTGAACCCGTGGTACTTATTTTATTATATATATATATATATATATAATAAAATAAGTACCACGGGTTCAAGAAGAACCACTTATATTATTTTGGGTTTTTCTTGGTGGGAGGCCAGGGTGTTTTTTACATCCGGCCTAGCAATCGGCGTCGATTGGTATAATCGACGCCGATGTTATGTAAGCGGTGCCGATTGTATTTAATCGACACCGATTATATAGACTTGTGAATATATTTTTAAAAATATTGTTTTGGATGTTCGGATTTGGGCAAATATGAGGCTAATATTGCTCTTTATGTCGTGGATGCAGGCACGAGAGGTACTACACATGAGGGATGCAATTCCTGAGCTATTGGAGACCATTCTCCTGGACGTGACTGACGCAGATTGGCAGCATTTAGAGTTAGCCGGGCTCGGGGGCTTTAGGTACTATAGACGAGTGCTGCGAGATGTAGAGTTGATGTGAGCACTAGTATGACGATGGGATAGCCAGATGTGCACTTTTTGGTTCAGGATGGGTGAGATGACCATCACCCATGAGGATATATACATGATTTTGAGACTGCCGATCACCTGGGGACTCGATAGAGATTACACCACGGAGAGCAAACAGTAGAGGGCCCTAGTTCGATTGTATGGGAGATTAGGGCAGATGATTCGGAGATAGTGTCCAGGGTGCAGTGCAGATAGCCTCGCAATATAGATAGGATAGTCCCAGGAGCAGACGGATAGTTTTTGATTTAGATGGTGATATCCTATTTTTCTCTGTTAGATTCAGGAGGTAGGAGATTCCCACTGTTATTATTAGATTGCGTTTACGACATCCTGCAGTTCAGACAGGTGTTTGCTTTTGCTGATACCTTGATAGCTCAGATATAACATGAGCTATGGATGTACACCATAGGTAGAACGACATGTATCGATGTTAGTTTTGTGCTCCATTACTGGGCATATGAGCATATAGCAGTGATCAGGCCATCTGGGCTTCCTTGGATGCCAGTAGCAGTGGGAGCTATTGATTGTGGATTCCGGTGATGGTGGGCTGATATGGCCTCTGGAGATACAGAGAGATCGGTAGATTGGTATACTGAGTGTTTTAGGACGCTAACACCGGAGCAGGTCATCTGGAGACCATATTGGGTATTTCCGACATGGGCTGGTCAGGATGCTCACTTGGTGGCATTGAGATGGAGATAGGGTGGTTAGGGGGTCGCATAGGCCTAATATGTGGGAGCACGTCCCGTTTATGCGGGTACTGAGACAGTTCGGCCTAGCACAGATAGTGCCGACTACTTATAGGCCTTATAGGCGAGACAGCAGAAGAGACTGATCAACCGATTTTGATCCCAGACAGATCCATTGAGAGAGGCCCCACCCTCCACAGACAGTGATGATGATGTCAAGAGTAGGTGATGGTTATGCTGCATGGTATGTGACAGAGCTACCACGACCACCTTCCCGGCATCTATAGATGCCGACAAGGAGGATATGGCTATGGTGCTGGAGAGACTAGAGGGAGAGCACGCCACCCTGACGCTCAGACACACCATGTGGCTCTCGAGGAGATTAGAGCTATGACAGAGGAGAGGGATGCCCTGATTTTGGAGAGAGACACCTCTCGCCAGGAGCAAGATACAGCGTTCCAGCAGAGGGATCGCTACCTTCGACATAGGGAGGCCCTTAGGGCCAAATATGGGGAGACATGTACCATGTCAGAGTCTGGTACATAGGGCACGACCATAAGAGGGGCACCACTAACAGCACCAGTAGCACCAATAGCACCATTACGAGCACCCGGGTACTGTGAGCTTGAGCACATATCAGTCTCCTCCTCGCTGAGGTGAGATACTACAAGGATGCCCTAGCGTAGCATGCCCCAGATGTGCCTCGGTACGGGGCAAGGAGGAGATCAGTGACGGCCACAGTGAGCGGGGCATCAGGAGGAGGGAGCACCGGGAGAGACCGAGGTGGGTAGAGGCCTCCAGCAGCAGGTGCGTCTAGCTCGATAGGCGGCGGCCAGGAGAGACAGCCTGGTCCAGAGGAGGGTGGAGGAGATAGTGTCCTCCACGCATCAGATTTATACGATAATAGGGATTGATGTATTGTGTATTAGTGTAGTGATGTAGCCTCGATTGGAAGGCATTGTATAGATGGCTTGATTGAGAGCCACCCATTTTTTTTGTTTGTATAGACACTTATGTATATATATAGATTCATCATTGTTTTTGTCATATGATTGTTCTGTTTTTTTAATTTTGATATGCATGGATAGATGTAGCGTAATTGTGATGGATGTAGACATAGATTGATAGATGATAAATAGATGTGATTGGATGAACATAGACATAAAGGATAGATAGATGTGATGTAATTTGATGTGATTGATATGTGGATATAATTTTGAATGAAAAATAGATATAGATAGATGTAGTGTAACTTGGATGTACATATTTTTAGATGTTTTGATGGATAGATGGATAGATGTGATTGATGTATGGATTTAATTTTGATGAAAAATGGATATAAAGATAGATGTAGTGTAACTTGGATGTACAAGTTTTTTTAGATGTTTTGATGGATAGATGGATAGATGTGATTGATGTATGGATTTAATTTTGAATGAAAAATGGATATAGATAGGTTGTAGTGTAACTTGGATGTACAAGTATTGTTTAGATGTTTTGATGGATAGATGGATAGATGTGATTGATGTATGGATTTAATTTTGATGAAAAATGGATATAGATAGATGTAGTGTAACTTGGAATGTACAAGTTTTTTTAGAGGTTGTTTTTGATGGATAGATGGATAGATGTGATTGATGTATGGATTTAATTTTGATGAAAAATGGATATAGATAGATGTAGTGTAACTTGGATGTACAAGTTTTTAGATGGTTAGATGGATAGATGGATATATGGGACTGACAGATTCGATATGTTTGATATGTTAATTTAAAGTTTGATGAAAAGTAGATAGACAGATCCACATGTGTTGACAATACATGCTTTGATAGATAAGATGAAATTTGATAGATGATAAATTTTGATTAAATTAACATGTGAAATGTCAATTTGACTAGATGAATAACAAAGAATAATGGAGAATACTCTTTGCGAGAGCCAAGGATGTAATGAAAATGACCTTGACTAGAAATAAATGAAATATACCCAGATAAAGAAAAAAAATGATACGCTGGACTCCAAACCGACCATAAATAGAATATGGATAGGGAAAATCAAAAGATCATGCATGCAAGGGCCCTATATGAGGTTAAAATAAACCTGACACTAACTAGCCACAAACCAGATTTAGGAGGGAAACGGAAGGAGCAGTAAGTAGGTATCTTGTCGAAATTTACAAGGGACAGAATATCATGTCATATACTGGGAAAATAGGATTCTCCATATGATCAACAAAAGGTCTTATATCTCAGCTTCATGATTTCTGGCAGAAAAGAAAACTGATCAATGAAGGGAAGTTTTAGCTTGATATGGAAAGACTGATCAATACGAGAAGTCTTTCAGTGATGCTAAAAAAGTGTATAAACTGACTGAAAGGCTGATCAATGCAAGAAGCCTTGAGTATTCCTTTGAGAAACAGCCGTCCTTTAAGGGAGGCGGGTCTGTATTTTGAATTTTAATGATAGCCATCCTTCGAGGGCATGGTCTATATCTTTTGATTCATTTGATTGTATGGGTAGCTGTCCTTCAAGGGATCAGTACTATCCTCTTTTTTGGATAGCATTTTTTTTTTTTGAAAAACTTTTTGGAAGAAGCTGAGTTTAGACCTAGATAGATCAGATAGAGGGGAAGAAAGCGTATAAAGAGCATGCACTCATGCCCCGAGTAGATCCAATTAAGATAAGCACTTGGGACAAAATGAAGTGGTGATTAAGGTATTCCTACCATGAGGAGAAACATATCCAAAAGAAAAATGCTATGAGTAGAGCCGCGATACTCATATTTAAGGTAAAAAAAGACAATAAGTGGAGAACCACATAATTTCGAATCACCATGAAAGTATATGACTGGTTGTTAGACGGATGAAAGATCTGTCTTGCGACTAGACTTTTGTAAGATAGATTTTAACAATAGAAGGGCCATAGATGCAAGGCATTAAGAGGTTTCCACTTCGGGTATACCATCTCATGGAAGATAGACAATAAGCCCCCAGACCCATATTTATGGGTGATAACGTACGGACCCATCCAGTTGGGAGAAAACTTACCACGCTGACTCACTTTTGAGTGTAGTGACATTTTGATTTTCATTTAAGAATAAGATCACCAATTTTGAAGTCACGGTGCTGTAAGTGCTTGTTATAATCACGTTTGACATGCTCAAGATAGACCTGATGATGTTCAAGAGTGTTGAGACGCCGCTCATCTAATAATTCAAGTTTGTGCTAGACAATTTTGACGATAGTCCTCATTAGAGACAAATTCTCTAAGAGAGACACGGAGAGATGGGATTTGGACTTCCAAAGGAAGAACAGCCACAGACCCATAGATGAGAGAGAAGGGAGTAGCACCCAGTAGGAGTACGAATACTAGTACGATAAGCCCAGAGAGGCAAAAGGGATATGTAAATGCCATTCCCTACCAGCTCAACTAGTTACCCTTTGCGAGGATATTACGCAAAGTTTTATTGGAAGCTTCAGCCTGACCATGAGCTTGAGGATAGTATGGGAGAAGAAAAGCTGAGTCTTTATATTGAAAGTGTCGCAGAGGTTCTGTAAATCAACGTTCTTAAAAGACTTACCGTTATCTGTGATGAGTTTGTGTGGAACACCAAAGCGACAAATGATGTGTTGATAGACAAAATCAACTATGGGTTTAGCTTTTGTTGAAGAAAGAGGGATAGCTTCCACCCACTTAGTAAATGTATTCAGTGGCAGTAATGATAGAAATGATGACGCTATGAAGAACGGGGATTGATGAGACCAATGAGATCAAGACCCCATTGTGAAAAAGGCCACAAATCCGCTGTAGGTTGTAAAGCTTGACTAGGGATATGTGTGATATTGGAATGTTGTTGACACTTGACACATTTCTTAGTGTATTCACAACAATCTCGATTAAGAGAAGGCCAATAATATCCCAAACGTAAGATGCGTTTAGCTACGGCCAAGCCACTAAAATGTCCACCACAGATACCATCATGGACCTCTTGGATAGCTTTAGATGATTCAAGGGTTTTGAGGCACCGAAGCAAAATACCATCAAAGCCATGTTTGTAGAGGATCCTGCCTAGAATAGTATAGCGATTAGCACGTAGGATAAAAGATCTTCTACCATTGGGAGTCAAATCTGGAGGAAGCACCGAATGAGATAGATAATCAACGATCTATTGATACCACTCATCCTGAGTATGGGTTGTGACAGCATGGATTGAAGTTAGTTGCCTAAGATGAGATGGTTGATCTAATCATTGCACAGCCACATAAAGTCGTGAGTCCTCGGTAAAAGGTGGGATAAGCGAGGCTAACGAAGCCATTGTATCTGTGAATCGATTCGTAGTGCGAGGAATAGCTTGGATAGTGAATTTGTCGAAAGATTGGAGTTGAACGAGAACGATACCATGATATTTTTGAAGGATATCATTCCTGCATTGATAGATACCCGTGACTTGATTAATGATGAGTTCAGAATCACCAAAGATGTCAATATGACGAGCGCCGAGATTAATGGCATTTTGAAGACCCAAGACAAGAGCTTCATATTCAGCCATATTATTGGTGCACTCAAAGTTCAATTTGTGTGCGACTGGAATAGGCGTACCCCAAGGAGGAACCATCAAAGAAGAGCTTTACTTTAAATGGGGACAGACCAAAATCAATTTGTTGGATATATTCATTGGGGAATTAAGCAAGGGGGACTTGAGTGTCTGGGAGAGAAGCATCAGCCAATTGATCTGCAATGACCTGACCCTTGATAGACTTTTGCGGGATAAACTCGAGATCAAATTCTATCATAAACATGAGCCAACGAGTGATACGATTATTGTGATAAGGCTTCGCATGAATTGTCTTGAGTGGATTGACACTTGTGATAATGTATGTTTATTGATTAAGAAGGTAATGACGAAGCTTAGAAGTTGCGAAGAAGAGAGCACAACATAGCTTTTCAGCTTCGAAATAACATGTTTCATACACATGGAGGGTGTGACTGATGTAATAGACAGCTTGTTCTTTACCGCAAGCATCCCGATGCGAGATCATGGCTCCCAGAGTGTGGTCAGTCACAGAGATATAAAGATAGAAAGGCTCCCCCTCGCGTGGAGGTGTAAGCACAGGTGGAGAAAGAAGATAAACTTTGAGATCATCGAAGGCCTTTTGGCAATGTTCATCCCATTCAAAATGAACATTCTTATGGAGGAGATGATGAAAAGGTTGACAACGGTCCGACAATTGTGAGATAAAACGACGCACTGATTGAAGACGTCCTTGGAGACTGCGGAGTTGTTTTAAATTAGAAGGGGAGGCATCTCAAGGATAGCTTTTATTTTTGCGGGGTCTACTTCAATACCCCTAATGGAAATGATAAAACCTAAAAGTTTACCAGTGAGAACGCCAAACATGCACTTAGATGGATTTAGACGAAGACAAAAGCGAATAAGCCTCTCAAAGAGAGGTGCAAGAATGAAAAGATGATCTTGACGACGTTTGGATTTTCCGAGGAGATCGTCGACGTAATCTTCCACAGTTTTGTGTAAGAGATCATGGAAGATGTAGGTCATTGCTCGCTGATAGGTTGCTCCAGCGTTCTTAAGACCGAAAGGCATGACACGATAACAAAAGGTCCCCTAAGGAGTTATGAAAGAAGTCTTATGTTGGTCTTCTGGTGCGATGAGAATTTGATTATACCCAGAGAAACCATCCATAAGAGAAAGCATCTCATGACCCGCAGTTAAATCCATGAGTTGGTCGATATTAGGTAGAGGAAAATCATCTTTTGGACAAGCAAGATTAAGATCCCGGAAGTCGGTACAAATTCAAATTTTCCCAGTAGCTTTAGTTACTGGTACTACATTGGAAACCCATTGTGGATAATCGATGGGTTGGATGAAGTTAGCCGAGAGCAAGTGCTGCAATTCTTCTTTAACAAGAAGGGCTACTCTAGGGTGCATTTTACATAATTTTTGTTTAACTGGTTTGATGTTGGGAAGAGTAACGATATTGTGGACCACAATATCGGGATCGAGTCCTGGCATATCCTCATATGCCCAAGCAAAGGCTTGATGATGGTTGGAAAGAAAAGTGGTAAAGTCTCCTAACTCCTGTGGATTAAGGGATTGGCCGACCTTAATGATGCGAGGGTCTTTAGAAGTCCCAATATTAAGGTCGACAGTGGCTTCATTGAGAAGCGTAGACATGTCAGAAGGAATGGTTTTAGGAATATAGGAATCCTCTACCCCCAGATAGGTGAGGACAGAATCATCATCCGCACAGTGGATAGTGTTGATAGTAGGAGAGTCGTCTCCAACTATTTCAAGGAAAATTAACGGTATGGAAGTTGACCTGTCATTAGTCTTATAGGCTAGTGGCCCTAATGAAATGGTATTGATCAAAAAAAAAAGTTAGACGGGATGGAAATGGCGTCGTCCACATCGAGTGATGCTTCTGACTTAGCTAGAGAAGATGGTTCCTCAATAGGAAGAGGCTCATCGAGAACAGTGACGGTGGCTTTTGAAAGAGGTTTAAATCCTAAACCAAATTTTTGATGTGGCTTGAGAGTTGGAATGGACACGAGGTCATGCACACCTTGTTCATATTTACCTAAGCCAAAGCCCTTCCACGTGCATCGATATAAATAAGTTTTTGCAAACGTGGGATTCTCTAGACAATCGAACCCTGTTAGATAAGGTTTGGTCCTAGGAGGAGAATCTGGGTGATAGTAAGGCATATCAAGACCACCGTAAATGAAATTAGTATGCTGATTGGGCAGACCAATGGTGACGATGCGACCAAGACCTGGCTTGTATTCAGGTTGTTTGTTTGGTCTACCATACTCACTAGGTTTAAGATGGTTGTCAAAAGAAAGGAGAGGAAGCTCTCCTAGTGATAAACGCTGCAATGTCTCTTCTAAATTTTGTACATCAGGTAGTTTGGTTGCAGGTATGGAAGAAGATGAGGCCCCGTCAGGAGAACAGGAATTTTCCTTTAGAGGGGCAGACCCTGTGGTCATGTCGCATTGCGTGGAAGGAAAAGGATCTCCTGGATGAGTATAGATTTTCCCCTCATATTGATATTTTAAGCATCGAAGGAGGGTGGATGGGACACAATGCATTGCGCGAATCCAGGAGCGTTCGAGGATCATATTATAGTGGAATTTCCCTTCAACAATGTAAAAGAGTTCGTGAAGCAACTTCTTACCTACTCGAATGGGTAGGACCACAGTTCCTAAAGTAACTGCTAGCTGATCGTTAAATGATCGAAGAGCAAAAGGTGGGGGTGACACTACGTTCTTTGGTAAGTTAAGTTCCTCGAATGTGTGCGAGGAGATGACGTTGAGTGTAGCACCACTATCGATCATAATGCGTTTTAATGTAGTGTTGTCGATTTGGACTGTGATAAAGAGGGGAGCCTCCAAATCCTCTGAAAAAAGGGGAGGAATTTCTGAATCTTCAAAAGAAATGGCGGTTGATGGTCTATTCAATCCAACAACCAACTTGAAAGGCTGGGGCTCATCTGAATTCACTGCGATGTGACATAGATTATCAATCAGAGCCTGGCGATGTTGCGGAGAGGATTGAATGAGGTCAAAAAGAGACATTTTGACCGGAGCCTGGGTGAGTTGTTTCATAACACTCTCCTCAAATGACATGGGAATTTGAGCCCGAGGTGCAGCATGAATAGATACCCGAGGTCTCGGGGTTAATGAGGAAGGAGGAACTCCTTCGGGGGCTGCAGAAATGACAACCTGTGGTCGAGATGTTGTACATGAGGATGGATTATCATACTGTTGGGTTCTAGTGGCGATATGGATTATGTCGATTTGAGAAGGTGGAAGATCATTTGGAGTGGAATCACTAGAAGTAGAGGTCTGAGTAGATCATTGGGGCTCAGATGGAGTTAAGATGACAGGAGATACTTGTTCCTCCTCCTCCAGCAAAAGATCACTTTCTTCCAAAAGGCTGTTGACGACAGATTGAAGAGCTTTACATCCCTTAGTATCATGACCCAAGGTACGGTGGTAAGCAAAAATCAAATCAGAGTTAAACCAGGCAGGTTTAACTCCTTTAGGGTTATAGGGTTTAATCGGAGGAAGAGATATGGATGAATATTGGATAAGTTGGCGAAGGATTTCAGTATAGAACCTGGTAGACAAAGATGAGGACAGAGATGATGAAGGCGCCTCTTTTACTTTAACAGAATGCCAAGGTAAAAGAACCTGCATGTTAGGTTTGACAGTCTTTTTAGGGATCATCTTATTTTTTTGGACATCTGGAGGAGCAGCCTTGGGCACTTGAGATGGAAGTAAGTGAGACATGATTGATTTTGGTGGAGGGGGAGCCCCTAAAATAGGTTTTTGAAGATGATGGAGATGTGACAAGTGTTGTGGTCTTTAGAGATAAGGGAGGCTGCTTGGTCGAAACTAATGATGAATTAGATGATGTCGATTTAGATGAGGGAGAAGCTTCCAAAGTAGGTATAATCGGAGGAACAGAGGGTGCCCTGGTTTTTGGTAATGAAGATGATGATTCTGATAAAAGAGGTGACATCTCTTTAGTAGGTAAGTCCACTTTTCGAGGTGCTGGTGAAGAATGTGTTGTAGAAGAAGATGATGGTTTTGATAAGTTTCTAGAAGAAGACACCTTCTCAGTGGACAAATCCAATCTTTTATGAGGTGCAGAGAGAGATTTTTACGAGAAAGCACCAAGAGTCTTGATGGTTCGAAATATGGGCTTTCCTTTTTTAGGGATGGTGACAACTTCAACTGCATAAGGTGATTGTAACCTTTTCGGGGGAAGCAAATGGGGAGGTACTGATGGCGCAATGTTAGATTTCGGTTGTCTCGGTCTAAGTTCAGGAACCGAGCGTATAGGTGTTGGTGCTACTTCTTTAGATTTCCCCTTAATAGGCAAAGTAGTAGTGATGGAAGAAGTGAGTGATGAAGAATTCGTTCCTTGCAAGGGAACTATTATTGGTGTAGTAATTATGGGTGAAACTACTGTAGGAAAGGAAACAGGAAGAGTCAAAATTGAAGACGCTTCCGTCGGAGTCGGCACAACTATAGGTACATTCACCAAGGGCATAGTCGTAGCAAAAATGGGAGAAACAGAAGTGGATGTATCCGCAGTGGAAACTCGAAGGGATGTAATTGCCTCGAGCATTGAAAGAATTTCTGACAATGAGACAGGTGAGGATGACACTGTCTCGGGTATGGACGAAAGATCAAACAAAGAAGCAGAGAGAGGTGAATCCGTATCTAAAAATGTTGGAATATTCAAAGACGGGCTCTCTGAAGATGGTGGAATCCCAACGATTAACGAAGCGGAAGGAGGTTCTGATTCGGTCAATGTGTTCGCAAATGGCTTAGTTTTAGAAGAAGATTCTTCAGTAGAGATGAAGCTGATAGTATGAGTGTTTGGTTTTTGAGACTCTGAAGCATCATGGTTCAGGGAATGATTGGGAAAAGGTTGTTTGAAGACATCCAGTGCTTGATTTGGGGGAGCATTTGGGTTATCCAGAATGAGTTCACCTTTATCGATGAATTTCTGGACAAGATTTTTGAAGGTCTGACATCGTTCGATGTCATGACCTTTGGTTCTATGATAATGACAAAAGTCATTTTCCCTATACCAGAATGGACGTTCTTGGCTTTCATCAATATTCCTAATGGGGGGAAGTTTGATCATGTGGACTTCCAACATTTTTCCCAAGATAGAAGCATATGATTCCCCCAATGAAGTGAAAGATCGAGATGATGAGGTCCCTTTTCGAGAAGATGAGGAGTCTCTTCGTGGTGTTTGATTAGAAGTGGTATCGGCTCGTGATGTTTTTAATATGATAGCATTGGTGGATCCCTGATTCTTGTCTTTAGAAGTGGAAGGATTTGATTTGGTAAACCAAGAAAAATCCAGTTTAGATTTAGAGCGAAGTTTTAACTTCCCTTGTTCAATGGCACGGGATTCAAGTTTGTGTGCCATCGTAAAGGATTCTTCAAATGTATGAAAGGTCTGGATCCTTAAATTGGAAGAAATATGATTAGCACAAGATCGAGTAAACAACTCGATCTATTGGGATTGAGGAAGGGAGAAAGACAATTGGTTTATTATCCCTCTCCAACGAGTGACAAAGTCTGTAATAGACTCATCATCGAATTGACAAATGTTATAAAGATCTATAATCAAGATCTTATGCACAATATTTATTGAAAAGTTTTCAACAAACATCTGGGCCAATTGAGAGAAAGAAAACAAGGAATTTGAGGAATGTTATTGTACCAGTCTAAAGCAGGACCTGCTAGAGACATAGGAAAAGTACGGAGCATAAGCTCTTGATCCTGGACTATGAGGTAGCAAGCATGTTTGAATGCTCGCAAATTCTGTTGAGGGTCCTCCCGACTGTGAAATTTTGAAAATTTAGGAAGTTCCCATTGGGGAGGATAAGGCTTAAAGGCCACTGAGGGGTGAATGGGTTCATTACATACTTCTTCAAAGGAGTATGAAGGACGAGCCCCTTTGGTGGAGGCTTCCAAGTCTGTGATTTTCTTGAAAAGAATTTGAAACACGTCAGATTGAGGAGGAGGCATACTGGCATGTCCTACATAAGAAGCAAATGGTGGATGTTGTTGATGTGTCAACAGGGGATTCATCTATTGATTGATGGGATGATAAGAGGAGTAACCAGGCATTTTGGGTGACGCCTAGTGGGGTATTTGTTGTGAAGGAGCCTGTGTATAGGTAGGCTGTGAGATAATAAGTGGTTGAGAAAATGAAGGTTGGATGACGGACGAAGCCTGTGATTGGTGGACTCCTATGCTTGTTGACTGAATCGGAATAGATTGAGGAACATGGGTGCCGATTTGATTGGACATATTGGGGAACAAGACCTGAAAGAGGCTTTCTACTGCCAGATTAGTTATTAAGGGTGCCGATGCTAGAGGATGGGCGAAGGTCACTGTTGCTAGAACATTGGAAGAAAGACCCACTGGAGGACGAGAAGCAGGAACCAACTGACTAGTCGGAGGGGGTTGACTCATAAAGGGATACTGACCCTGGGACACGATGGAGGGCATAGATGAATTAACAGCAATATGCGGGTGCACAGACGCACTCATTATAGCCAAAGCAGAGGACCTCTCAGAAGTAGGTTGTGGAATATTCGAGGTAACTGCGGTGTTAGGAATAGGTAAGACTATTTGAGAACTAGTCGATATGGTTGGTGGAAGGGAAAAAGGAGGCACAGGTGCGCCACCCTTCTCCGTGACTTGAGGCGAGAGAGATGATGCTAACTATTCTACAAAAGCTTGGGATGGTTCACGAGAATAATCATACACTTGCTGGATTGGTGGTCCCTGATCAAATATTTGAATAGACTTGTGTACTAGGTAGTCCATGAGGGCTACCGGATTGCGATCGAGGAGCGCCTGAAATTCAGGATCCCCGCGAGGAACATACTCTGAGTCAGAAGCAGATGATATTTCTGAAGGACTAGGAGAAGCTGGACATGATGGGGTTGCTTTGGCCTGATAGAAAGGATTATATGAGCAGGATGGGGAACCAACTAACAGCGGTCCCAAGGAAGACCTGGGGGGTGTCGAAACATCCACACTAGTGGTGATCTCGGAGGAAGAAGAGGCTAATTGAGCCATTCTTCTAGATTGTAACCGAGTGATGACTGTCATAAATAAGCAGAAAAGAAGATTGACCTAACTAATGCACAGAAAATTCAAGCAGCGTAGGTGATTATCTCTTTTAAGTTTTTATGCCTTTAAGAAAGAAAATATTAGGGAAGGCCTTTTAGAATAGGAACTACTCAGATAGCCAAACTAAGGATGGTTTGGGGGATGTTTTGGTGAGGAGTTCCGAAGGCACTTCAGTAAAAGACCAGTACGTGGCTTGATATAGGGGCCTACCCCCACACTTCACACACCGCTGCGATAAGGGAGTCGGGTGCTTTGCCAATATATACCAGAACTTCCGTGAATTTATAGCGTGCCCCGAGTACCGCGTAGGCTCTTCCTCTTGGATGTCACTTCCAAGTAGGCGAGGCCAAGGAAAGAATTTTTGTTTAAATGCTTTATACCTAATGATTTTGGCTTTGTGTGCAAGGGTGAAAAATAAAAATCAAATAGTGTCACTACCAATTTTGATCAATTTTCCAGCCTAATTAAAACTAGATGAAAAACATACAACAGAAATGACAAAGAAAGAGTTCCTTTTAAGCACTTAAAAACGAAGTGTTTGATTTCGATGAAGACAAGTCAAACAGATTCTTTCCCAAATGCAATTAAATTCTTTTTAAGTACCAACAATTGAAATGTTCGGATGTGATAGACAACAAACAAAGAATTTTTTTTATTTTTTTTTATTTTTTTAGTTCTTAAAAAGGAGAAAACACCGTAAAAGAGAAATACCTGTAGATTTAGCTCTCCAAGGTGTGTGGACTTCAAAAAGTGCGTTGTTGAGCTCTTCCCCTCGAACAATCCCACGAACAAGCAAAGTGCTCCGCAAGAAAAGGTTAAGCAAACACCAAACAAAATCCAGAAAGATATATCCAAATAATGGTGAAACGGGAATTTTTATTTTAAGGAACTAGAAAAATTTCAAGGAAATAACAATTTCGCATAAAAAGCAAGATTAAAACGATGAAAGGAAACACTCAAGCAGAACTGATAAAAATCAGTGAAGAAAAAGAACAAAGCTCAAAACTAAAAAGAGATGAACTTACCAATAAGGGACTTTGGTTGGGTCCCACCAGGCGTGCCAGAATGTAGATAAAGAATCTTGTGCTTGTTACCTGTCCAAGTTAATGCACCAAACTAAACACAAAAACCCTGAAAAACTCCAATGAAATTGATACCTGATGGACAAGATCTGAAGATGAAGACAGATAAGGAAGCCGATGTAGATAAGATGGGTGCACACGAGCAATTATGCACAGTAGATCCAAGTAACCTGCGAGACACCGATGCTTGAAAGAAAAAGACCACGTTAAAAGATATTTAGGTGGACTACCCGAGAAGCGGGTCCAGGAAGCGATAAGCTCCCTCGGCGGATGTCAGTCCACGTTTTCAATTAAGTAAAGAAACATACATGATAAAAGATGTATGTACAGGACTAGATTTTCTGATCAAAGTAATAAATAGAATCTAAACAGTAGACAGAAAGCAACAGAAGATAAGGAACTGTGAAAACAAAGCCAGATTTGTGTTACCTGTGTCTTTTTACCTATCTACAGGATGATCGGCGTTGATTATGTATAATCAGCGTCGACTGATGTAGATCAGCGTCGACTGATATAGATCGGTGTCGACTGATGTAGATCGATGTCGATCGGAGACAAAATGCGAGAAGATTTGGAAATCAGAAAGTGAAGGCAAGATCGTCAACGTCTGCTGGATCTGTAGAAGCCGGTGAGATACTGGTAAGACTACACCTATGCTAGGTACAGGAACAAAGTCACCAGAAAATCAATGGAGACGTGTGACATTGATGTGATAAGAGTAGAGTAATGGTGCTCCTCTCAGGGATTGATTTGGACAAGATCTGCTTTCATTTGATAGATAATGTTCACACTGATGCGCAAAGATCTCTCGTTCTCTCTCTTTCACGATCTGTGTTTCTGGGTCCTGGCAATCTATCTCTCTATCTGTGTTTTTTCGTCCTCTTCTGAACTGAGTTCTGGGCTTCTATTTATAATCGGCGCCGCTCCAAAAAATTGGCGTCGACCGAGTACCGGTCGGTGCCGATCATGGAATAGACTCCCGAGATGGCCAAAATGAACGATTTCTGGAAAGATAAGAGTTATCCCTCCACCTCAAATACGGGAAATATCCCACTGCTTGATTGGGAGGAGAAAAAATAGGGGTGATTTATGGATAGAATAGATATGGGGTAGATAAGTGGTTAGGATACATGTGAAAAGGTGTAATTAAATAGTTAATATTTAATTACTCACGGGTAAAACATAATGGGGTGAATTAAACTTAGGATAGGTGTTTAAATCACAAATCGAATAATATCCCAAGGGGATAGTGGTGATATAAACGTGCCCCAGGTTACCTGAGAGAGAAAACGCGCATGAGGGACACCAAATTAGATAATCAATTTTAGGTGTCTACACCTACATTGTCCTCTTAGGTGTTTACATTATCTACTTATGTTCTAGCTTACACATTCTTTATTTTGGCTTACACTTTTTTTCTACATGCATTTTCATACTAACACTTGTTTTCTAACTCCATTTTGGAACCTTTCGATGAAATCAATAAAATGATGGTGTGGTTTATTTCCCTTGAAGGCTGTTACATTACTGTTCCCACCAAGCACCTAGTTTTCCTTAATTACTTTAGGAGAAATCTTGTTGTTTGTTTCTCGCACTACCTTTTGAATTCTATGGAATGATCCATTCTTGATTTTCAAAAACATTCTAGGGCCATCCCCTTCACCACGGGCTCATCTTTTTGCTTCACAAGCATTGTCTTATCAATTTCCCCTCCATTCCTATTTCCCCCAATATCTATCCCACTCCCTCACACAACACACCCACCCCTAACCCGATCAACTCTCCCATTATCAGGAATGTCAAGGAAAAAAACCTTGTACCCCACATATCAACCCTACCTACCTCTTGTCATGTCCTATGGAGTAACAAGGATATGAGAATGGTTCAAAATATCTTGCATATCAGTAATACAGAGCAGGACAAAGCATCCTAGCAAGAGAGGGAAAATATTCTCCTTAGAATGGAAACATTGGAAAATGAATTTGACAATATCAAGAAAGAGATACAACAGCTAAACAAGCAAAAGGGAAAAAGAAAGATAAATGATGTTACGGGATTTGGCACTGATCAGACTAAAGAGATTTACAGAAAAATTGAACTCTCTGGATAATAGATTGGGAAGAAATAAGGATAGACACAACCACACCATGGCCATCTTTAAAGCAATCAGTGAGTTTTTTGAACAACATGTCAGAAGCATCACTTTGCTGAGTGGAGTCCCTAAGGATATTTGGGGCACTTAAAAGGAGAGAAATCAGGTCATATCGCAACCAAATGTTAATGACACAACACATGTCACAACCCAAGTGTTATTTACCTCTCTGCAAATGATCAAATTAAGGATTGAAAGGGCCTCAAAGAAATAATACCTTCTGGGAAGACTGGAGGAGTTCAAGATGCTATTTTATTTCCGTTAGTTTGTTACTTTTTTGTTGTTTAGTAGCTGATATGTCCCTTTTTTGCTTTATATTAGTAAAAAAATTTACTAATGTTGGACTTATCATGATATCTGGATTAGATCCTATTTTGATGATTTTATTATTGATTTGGTTGTTGTGCCTTTGCTGTAATAGGGTATAGTCCCTTCAAAATTATTTTCCTTTAATTAAAAAAACACTTTTTTTCTAGCTACCTTATTTGTTTGTGTTTTGGTTTCTACCAAGCACATCCCCTCCCCCCTACAGGGCATAGTTTCAGTATCTACGGTTGGTTCTCTTTTGAGATGCATTCTCCTATCCATGATGTCTCATGTATTGGGTTTTAGATTTGCACTTGGAATGAAACCAAAGTCATAAGACAAGCAAGTCCCTCCTCTTTTATGGGAGAGGTTCCCTTATTGAAAGTCGGGGGAAAACCTATGTACAAATGCACAGTATTTCATTCCATGATGGTTTCCCAATATCCTGAAATGTGTTTTAATCCTGGAAAGTTATCAATAAATGAGGATATAAGACTTTAAAGAGAGGATGGAGGTATAAGAAGACACTACTTTCAGGGAAAAGAGATGGCAGAGAAAACCCTTATATGTATTGTGCAAATGAGTTACAAAATAGAACCATCCATGTTTATAGTAGACACAATTCGCAGACTCAAAGTTTTGGATATTATACAAAATAGAACACAAAGTTTCTAAGCACGCAAGGATTAAATTATTCACATATCATAACCAGAAGGAAAGAGAAAGTAGAAGAAAAAGGTAAAAACCTTTGTATTGATTTCCTCTAATTTGAAATTACGGTTCCAGAAATAATCAAAATTCCAACCCCTACAATGGCTTTGAAAGCTCATGATATAGCTCGTAAGAGAGGGTTATAACTTCCTCAAGCAAGCAATAAATAGTTACAACTTATTCCAATCATCCACTCCCTTTTGAATTCTTGAAAATGTAAAGAAAATGTTAATGGCAAAAAAACTAGTTTTTAATATACGGCCATTACTTTATTTTACCAGTTAAAACATGGGCCATTTGATTGTCTTTTACAATTTCAAATTTGAGCCACCCATGTGGGAGAAATTGATTAGAGTGGGCCTACAAACACCTCTTGCATTCTTTGTCTTTGAAGCAATGTTAGGCTGACACATGGAGAGCTCCACCGATTCCTTTATACTTAGCCGATTTGGGCCAATTTTATTCTTGACTTACATTGACCCATAGACAAGTGGAGGGCTGACGCTCATTTGAGTTTCTTCTTTGGAAGCACCTCTTAAAATTGTGCCAAGATGATGTGTGTCTCCTTCTTCCAGATTTAGAATTTTCAACGGCCAACTTTGTGTCTCCATTGACTCTAACCACATGGCAACTTGACACTACTTGGAGACTGACCATTTGATTTCACTTCCGAAATGGCACCATTAAGGCACATAGTGGCTTCCACCAACCCACCCATGACTCTGGTCAATAATAACATCAATAGGCTCTGATCATTTGTTTGGACCCACTTCCATGTGGAGTCAACTGATGGAAGAATCCTAACTACCCTGGATCTAACTCTTAAGGATCCATCTATATCTTTGAGTAAGTCTGTTTTATTTCCTCTTGTCAAACTTTATAATTATTATGATGTTGATGGTCCTAAGAATGTAAATCCTACTCATGTTAATGAAACTATTACTCCTAATGTTACTACCACTTGCTCATATTTTGACATTGTTGACCATGATAATAAATTAATAGTTCAATTTTTTTAATCTGAGTACTTGAAAACCCACCCAAGGAAATTTAACAAACTTTTCTATTTTATCAAATGAATTAGTTCAAATTCATGTTCTAAAAATGTCATCACCAAATAGCCAATTCCCACTCTTAGCACCATCACTTCTAAAATCCTTCCGGTCTCAACATCTTCCTCTTCTGGGAAAGTAGAAGTTGTCTATCTTTCCTTTCTAATAAATGGGTATAAATTGAGTAATTTCATTATTGACTTCAATGCCCTTGACAATATCATGCCCACCAAATTTTTGAAATACCATAGACTCAATATTACCCCCACTGTTATCAAATATTACTCCATGGAAATAAAATAAGCACCTCTCACTCGATTGTTAAAATATGTTCAAGTAACATTTTTAATATTTTCTTAACAAGAATATCAAGGTGAAAATACTTATGATAGACATGCTAGCTACGCATGCGATGTTGTTGAGACAAAGCTTCTATCATAATATCTTTAGAGACACATAGATGGATTGTTTGTATGCCACCATACCATTGTACATGGTTAAATAGAAGTGACTCACTCTTAGTTACCTAGAAGAATTGAAAATATACAGATATTAGAAACTATAATGACCCAGTGGGTGAGGAGATCCTATACCAAGTATTCAAGTTATATAAGACTATCTCTCCAGAAAAATAACTGATTCTAAGAGGTACCATGCCAAAGAGATTCCCATACTTGATGGAGGAGTATCCTAGTGTTTTATTGATCCAGTTGCACCAAAACATGCATCATGATTTCCCACTTGAGCTAGGACTCTGAAAGTTTGCACTTCTCATTAGCTATAGATATAGGCTCTTTAGTTAGTCAACCAATGAGGATGATGGCTATCTTGTCTTAAAACAAATCAATCTCAAAGATTCATAAGTAATGCATTTCATGAAGGTACAAAATTCTCTTATCAAATATTATTCTATTCAAGACTTGAGGATGCCTCCATGGTTTTCATGGAGATGCAAGGTTTGCAATGCCCAAACTGGTGAAGATAGGAGAAATGATCATTTTCATATTTTGTGCACCAGCCTTGTGCTTAGGGGATCATTTCATGAGGATGAATCATCTTGGGTATCATTCTATCAGACTATAGTGCATGATAGTAGCTAAAAATGTGCCAATTCCTGTGTAAAAGGAAAGTCATTTGGGGACAATGCTTTCTAAATATAGAAGATTACCAGAGTTCTTGTGATAGTTGATTGAGCATGTCCATTAAAATATATGTGGAGAAATAAATCATAGAAATAATGAGTAATGAAGATCCCATGACCCATATAAGAATGTCCATCATCTCAGCATAAGAATATCATGGAAGACATTGGTCAGTTAAAATTGTTATCTTTGGTATCCCAAATCTAGAATCAATATCATCTACTAGTGGGAAATTGAAAATTGATAAAAAATAAATCAGAGGTAGTGAATCTGGGAATTAGATGAGCATTCAGACCCATATTCCTAGAGAGTACAAAGTCATATTTGTAGTCAAAACATGGGTATTCCTAGCACTAGAAGATGGATTGAGTGCTCCAATGAAGTCTAAACCCCGTTGTTGAAATGGCTCTTCAATCATTACATGCTTGAGAGGAAAAGTAGCCAACTTAGGCCTTCCAACAAACGTTTGGTATCCTTCACATTTACCAACCCATTTTGATGCATCTATGAATAGAGTGGGCCAATAATAACTAGTACGAAGTATTTTATGATTTTTTATAGTAGAGGAGAAATGACCTCCACAAGCTTGGTCATGAAAATCAGACAAAAAATTCTTTTGTTGTTCCTTGTCTACACACTTCAAAAACCTTCCATTTATGCCTCGTTTGAACAAAGCATTTTATCATAGCACATATTGTGTGGACCTTAGTTTGATGGCTCTCTTTTCTTTAGCACTCAAGTGAGATGGACACTCTCTATAGGTTAGAAAGTGAGCAATGTCAACATACCATACATATGTCAACCTGAGGAACAAAACAACAAGGACATCAACTTCATCTTTGGGAAACTCCTCGAAAGTTCCCTTAGCAATGAGTTCACACAATCCCTTACCCCAGACTAGTTTTATTGGCATGATATCAAGATCATACTCTTACATCTTTGCTACCCAATTGCCTCTCTTGGTTCCAAATTCTTACTTAGTAAGAATGGAATTAGCACCACAAAATGAGAATTAAGGATGTAAAACCTAAACTACTTGACAAATTTGACAACTAAAAAAGCATGCTTCTCCATCATGGTGTACTTCAACTCATGATTTTTTAAGACATAACTCATGAATGCAATTGGGAGCTCGTGATCTTCAGCATTTTTCTAGGCTAACACAGCAGCTAGGATATTTTCAGTGGAAAAAAATAGATAATGAAATATTTACTAAAGTTAGGGCACGCCAAGATTGGAGTCTTTGCAATAGCTTGTTTAATGTCCTCAAATGATTTATTCCCTTCAGAGGACCAACTAAAGGTCTGATTCCCTTACATCATGAGAGCAATGCTCATAGTAAGTTCTATAAAACCAGGGATGAATCTCCTTAGGACATTGATCTTACCAAAGAAAGAATGGACACCCTTCTTACTTGATGGAAGAGGAATTTTTTGGATGGCCTGAACTCTCTCTGGATCAATCTTGATCCCTTCCTTTAAAACAATGTTTCCCGATAGCTTTCCTTCTGTAACACAAAACATAAACTTATTAGGGTTTAAAGAAATCACGTTCTCTCTACACTTCTGCAATATTGTTTCAAGGTGTTGGAAGTGATCTTTTCTTTCTTTAGAAAACACTGTCAATTCATCCAAATACACAACAATGCATTTCCCTTTCAAACTACCAAAATCCAAGTCCATGGCCCTCTGGAAAGTAGCACCAACATTGATGAGACCAAATGGCATTGTCTTGTATGCAAAGGTACCCCAAGGAGTTGTAAAGGTGGTCTTATGTTTATCTGTAGTATTCACCTCTACTTGATTGTACCTCGAGAATCCATCTAACATAGATAGCATCTTTGAGCCTGTGACATCTTGCAATACTTGGTCCATCACGGGGAGAGGGTAGTTGTCCTTCAAAAAACCCTAGTTTAGATTTTTGAAGTCCACACAGATCCGTATCTCACCATTCTTCTTCCTGACAAGCACTATATTAGCAATCCACATTGAATTGTTGATGGAGAAGATGATCCTAGCCTTCAAAAGCTTTCGTATTTCTTGGAAAATTGTATCAGCTATCTTTGGATTATATTACCTTTACTTCTATTTGAAGGGTTTGATCCTAGGCTTAAGAGGAATGAAATGTTGTATTTCTTTTGGCTGAAAAGCCTTAAGATCATCATAAGAATAAGCCAGAACATCAACATACCTCTTAAATAGATTCACCACCTTCATTTTCTCTTACTTAGTGCAGCATTTTCCAATGTTGACCATTTTGGGATCATCAAGACTCCCAATATTCACTTTCTCAATTTCAGTAGATTATCAAGCTCCTTGGGAAACTTTAGACTTCATATATCTATCATGTTTATCAAAAATATCCTCCAAACTCACCATCCCTTCAGGAATTTTTTTGCCTTTTGGTTTGATGCATCCATCTTGATCCATCTCTTCTTTAACACCCTCTTCACTTGATGACACACACTCTCTAGGAAGATTGTCACTTCCTTCAAAGTACATCTAATCAAAGTTGTCTCAAAGCTCCAAGAAAGAAATCAAATGTTGGTAATCATTAAAAACTTGCCAATTATTTGCATTGTCAGGCACACTGTTTCTATGGATCATCTCAATGGTGAATTTCTCTTGAGGAAAATCAGGATGAGGAATCAACAAGGACCCCTAAATAGCTAGAGAGTCATCCCTAGTGTTCCTTTCCCTTGGCACAACTTCAATAGAATAAGCATCAAGGAATTCAATAGAATCCCGGACCAGATTCCTATAGTGCTTCAACCTTCTATTCTTTACCTGATAAAGATCTCTAACTTGTTTTACAATTAGCTCTACATCTCCACAAGCAAAAAGATTCTTCACTCCCATTTCCTTCACCATGCTCAACCCAAGAATGAGAGCCTCATACTCATCAATATTGTTGGTATTTTCAAATTAAAAATTGAAGGAGGAAGGATGAACCTTACCCTCAGTAGAAGTGAGCACTACACCAGCTCCAGAAACAACTGAAAAACATCTCCCAACAAACTAAAAAGTCCACACATAATTAGGGTCAAGCAACACTCCCTTTGGTATACTTTTCTCCTCTTGTGACATGATCATGTAGTTCCCATGTCCAATGTCTTCATTCAATATTTGTGCTTTATGATCATTTGTCTTTTGCACAATATATTCTACTTGCTTCTAATGCAGCAACTTCTTCATCTTCCCATTGATAGGGATCAAGGCATCTGACCAATCCATTTGTATTTCTCCTCCTACCTCCTTACAAAAAATTCTACTTAGCAACAACCCATATAAAGGAGGAATATCAACTACCAAATGGTGGCTAAGACCATTTTCTTTGGAAAAGTAGCAAAAACTACTTGTACATCTTTAATCCTGTCAACCAAAGGTACTTTATTACTCTCCATGGAATAACAAGAGCCATAAGTGTGGGTTATGGTTAGACCCAAAGCATGAGCCACATTTGTAGGCATTACATTAACTAATGCTCCTGAATCTATGACATAGTTACTGAGTTTATGGCCAGCTATTATAAGGGTCACTTATAATGGTTCAATTTTCTAATTAAGGGAAGTGACTACAGCCACAAGGCTTGATTGAGGTGAGGAAGAGGGAGTGGGAAAAATGCCTTTAGAATAATGGGCTTGGGTTTTAGATTTAGAATTTACAAAGTTAACCATTTTGGCAAAGGCTTTAGGATGGGTTTGATAGAACTCTGCCTCAAAAATCTGAATCTTGGTCTTTTTAAGATGGTCTATAATGTCAAAAGATCCTGCTGAGAGTAGGATAAGCTTTTACTATCAGCTTTATCCTTTGTTGGACAAGAATTCTTAGAAGCAAAAGTAGAGGGAGAAGGACTAGTAGAGCTTACCTTTTGGGTGGAAGTAGTAGGAATAAGAGCTCCTGTTCGTGAAACCACTAGGATAGTGATGGGGTAATCCTTGGATATTTTTACAGGTTACACCACTTTTTCCTTTTAGTTTGTCTACTCCCATGTCATAATAGCATATGAATCACTGTTCATCTCAGCCACTATATCATCATAGTCATCTTCATCATCCACACCTTCAGTGGTAAGGAAATGAACTTGGGAACCTCCAAGCTCCTCTAGATCTTCATCATCTTCCTCATCTTGTTCATCCTAGAGTCCATTTTCTTCCTTAACATCAGACTCAACAACCTCACAAGTAGAATTAATAGGCACCTTGAGGGGTGGACCTTCAATGGCCAATTTAGTTTGAGAAGAGGGTAAGTGGTTCCTAGGATGAAAGTTATTCCTTAGAACATCTTGATATGGAGCATGTTGAGCCAATTGTTTCTTAATGGAAATGAGGTCATTAGCCAACTTTTGCACTAACCGATCTACATTACCTCCAGGAGAAGAGGAAGAAGAAGATGCTTTGGATTTGAAAGAATCCATTTTTAGCTTGCTTGACATAATCAAGTCATCTTCCACACTGACAGCTAATCTTTGATTAGCATCCAAAGTTACAAGATTTTCTCTCCTCAAGGCATAGCTTACTTCCGGAAATTGACCATTCAAGAATAAAAACTTCTGAATCTGATCAACAGGCCTAGTACCTTGTGGAATCTTGTTAATCGACTTGTTGAACTTGGACACAAATTCTCTCAAAGGCTCATGTGGCTCCTTCTTGATTTGAAAAATTTGAGCTAGCAAAGCATGCACATCCTCAACAGGTTTGAAATGCTTCTCAAATTGAGTTATCATAGTATTCCAATTAGAGATGGTCCCAATAGGAAGATGGCAAAACCAATCTGCAGCATTTTCTTGCAAGGTCTCCACAAATAGCCTAACAAAGACATCCTCATGTTCAACTCCAAGGACTCCACATGCAACAATGAAGGCTGCAATGTGTTCATCAGGGTGCACTTTTCCATCACCTCTAAATTTGGGAAAATTCTTCCTGTTACCCCTAGGTAACTCATGTAATGGTTCAAGAAGAGCCAGAGGCCCAACTCTTTGTCCCCAAGGTTGAGATTCTACCATCCTTGGAAAGATTTCTTGAAGTGGAACTGAGACACCAGCAAGAATTAGGGCACGCATATTAGGGCTAAGTTGTTCTTGAGGAATGCTACTACCAGAAGCTCTGTCTTCAATAGGAGGTGTGCTTTTGGAATGAGATCTTCTATTTATTCTTGTTAGATGAAGTTGAAAACCTTGTTAATCCAGGATTTGAAATTGGGAATCTTCAATTCCAAGAGCCCTTACACCATTAGTATATCGTAGAGTCACCACATCAAAGAAATGATCAAATTAGTTGTTCTTTTAGAAAGGAAATTTGTTGAACAAATTCCCCAACGGAGTTGCCAAAAACTATTGGGTTTCATATTTGCACTTGGAATGAAACCACACTCAGGGGACAAGCAAGTCCCTCCTATTTAATTGGAGAGGTTCCCTTATTGAAAGCAGGGGGAAAACCTATGTACAAATGCATAGTATTTCATTTAATGGTGGTTTCCAGATATCCTAAAAGTGTTTTAAGCCTAGAAATTTATCAATACATGAGGATAGAAGACTTTGAAGAGAGGAGGGAGGTAGAAGAAGACAATACTTTCAAGGAAAAGAGATGGTAGAGAAAACCCTTATATGCATTGTGCAAATCAGATACAGAATAGAACCATCCACATTTATAGCAGATAGAATTTACAGAATCAAAGTTTTGGATATTGTACAAAATATTACAAAACATTTCTAAACATGAAAGGATTAGATGATTTACATATCAAAACCCGAAGGAAAGAGAAAGCAGAAGAAAAAGGGAAAAACCTTTGTATTGATTTCTTCCAATTCGAAATTACAGTTCCAGAAATAATCAAAATTCCAACCCCTACAATGGCTTTGAAAGCTCATGATATATCTCATAAGAGATGGTTACAAATTCCTTGAGAAAGCAAGAAACAGTTACAACTTATTCCAATCATCCACACCCTTTCGAATTCTCGAAAACGCAAAGAAAATGTTAATGGCGGAAAAACCAGTTTTTAAATATATGAGAGTTACATTATTTTACCAGTTAAAACATGGGCCATTCAATTTTCTTTTACAACTTCAAATTTGGGCCACCCACGTGGGAGAAATTGATTGGAGTAGTCCTGCGAACACCTCCTACATTATTTGCCTTTAAATCAATACTAGGCTGACACGTGGAGAGCTCCACCGATTCCTTTATACTTATCTGATTTAGGCCAATTTTTTGCTTGACTTACATTGACCCCTAGACACATGGAGGGCTGACACACATTTGAGTTTCCACTTTGGAAGCACCTCTTGAAATTGTGCCAAGATGACGCGTGTCTCCTTCCACTAGGATTAGAATCTTCAATAGCCAACTCTATCTCTCCATTGACTCTGACCACATGGCGAGCTGGTGCTACTTGGAGACTGACACTTTGATTTCACTTCCAAAATGGCATTGTTAAGGAACATGGTGGCTTCTGCCAACCCGCCCATACTTGGTCAATTTTAACTATTAGCTCTATCCTTTATAGGACCTAGGACACGTGGAGGACCGGTGTAAGTTTGATAATTGCCTCGAATTTGAATCTTGAAGCTGCACCAATGAGGTATGTGTCGTCATCCACTGAATCTTCCATACTTAGCCAATTTTAGCTTGTTTTGTCTTCATTTTGTACCTGGGACACACAGAAATCCTACGCTTATTTGAGGACTGTCCCTTGGACCCTTCTCCTTGAGTTACGCCATTTGGACACATGGAGGCTTCTGTTGAACCTTGAAATATGGTCAAACCGCATCCAACCAAAGATATTCACGTATTACCTGTGGAAACTGGGTAAAATTTTGACAGGGAAAATGTGCCTGTCACTCCCAATTGTGAGAAGAAAATAAAAAGAAGGAAAGGAATTCCACCATACGCCCGAATTTCAAATTTTTCTCTGTGAATAGGAAAACTACAAACAATACCAGGCTTGACACAATTCAATACTATAAGGTACAGACTTGAAAAAAATTTAAACTTGACTTCAAAAGAGGGGAATTTTGGGGCTGACAATAGCATGCACCCCCAAAGAGGGAGGCATCATTTGGGTTTACACAATATTTGTATAGTTCAATTTTTATTTTTTTTCCATGCCGCAATGGGTTACACAACGAGTGGGTTCAGACCAATCTACAAAACTCCATAAAAAGTGTCTTTTACATGGAAAATTTTCCTTAGCATTCTGGGGAGAATTCACATATTAGAGGATAAACCAGACCTTCCTCTCTACACTACTTCAGCTAGCGCTGTTAGATCACCCAGAAAACCAAACACTACAGAGGTTCCTTCACTCTTGGGAAGCAGTTACAGGTTGGAGGATAAATTAGACTTTCCTCCCTACACTTATTCATCCACTGGCGTGAGATAACCCAAAAAACTCACACAACATTGACAGTATCATTTATACACCATTTCTTCTCATCACGGATCAGGTTCACATGTTATTTTTTCATTTTTGTACTTTCTTTACACACACACACACACACACACACACACACACACACACACACATATGTATTTTTAGACATTACACATATACATGCATATTTGACTACTTGAACATCTTTTCTTTTGTAGGTCAGTATTATGGGAAGAAAGTAGTCAACATCATGCACATAGTGGGTACATCATACACATGATACTAACCATGTAGGTATTGTTAGGAAATAAGGGATAAAATATGTGGATGAGTCCCTCACAGAATTGCAACAGTAGAGACTAATAAGCATAAAAATGTTACATATCTGAAATAAAAGTGTAGAATAAAATAACACAACACAAAGAGATAGTATTTAATGTGGTTCACCCAATTTGGGCTATGTCCACTAAGAATCACTTGCTAAGATTTTATTACAAGCCACCACTCTCTCAATACAATACCCAGATCTGTTTGGAGCTATGCTCAACAAACTCTACAGAATTCACACCCGAATTCAAAACACATATGCAATGTTACATCATACCTACCATATGCATAAAACCATATAAGTACACAATTGCTTAAGTAGTTTTACAAAATTGTGGGTATCGAAACCATGGGCCAAAACCATCCCATAAACCTATGGGTCAAAAATGTCACCCATATGAGAAAATAATGTTTCCCGGTATATCGAGAATGTTTTAAGGCCAATTTTTTTTTCTCGGGGGCTATACCCCCGAACCCCGGTGAGATAACTGTGGAAACTGTATAGTACTCTTAGTGTACAATCTTCAACACTTTCTCACATGAAAATAGGCTCCACAACCTAACAGGTACAACACACACATTGGCATCTACACATGCATTTTCACCCTAAGTTCACTCTCATCACTTTGTACACTTTTGCATCTTTAGTCTCCACGCTCCATGTTTTTAGCACTCCATGATTTTGTATAGTCCTTCAACATGCATTATACATCACTCTACAAAGATATCAGTTATGCATATCTATCTACTTTATGTTACTAAGAATTCTGATCACCAACATAAAGTGGGGGAAAATGTAGACACTAAATCACATACTTTGAGTCATTATTTAGTCCTGGTCTCATACTACTATGTGTATGGTTATCAAGTGAAAATAATAATGATTAACCCATTTCTTTGGCTATTTTTGTGTTATATTATGTTCCTACTTTTGATATTACACCCATACTTGGCCTAGTCTATACTCTCATATTGTGTTTTTCCTATTTTTTACTAGGGTGCCCTGATCCTCTTTACACTTTCCTCTCACTTTTTGGGCACTTTCTAGTGGTTTGAACTTCTTATTTTTTTGTAGTCATCCTTTTTGGGGTTCATTACAAAATTAGAGTAAGAGAACCATATAAATATAAAGCTACGTGACCATAATAAGGGACCAAGCACTAAGCACTAGCTATCTCCACCTAAGGTTTAATCCATCAAAGGCATGTGTAACTACATTTGCATCCATCTAGATCCATCACAAAGCACATAAGGTTGGTTCATCTGCATCACACTTCATAGGAGGGGATTTTATTTTTTCCATGCACACATTTATTACATTTACCATCTAGTTACTTTCTCGCTACTTCACAAAGTGTGATTGGCACAAGAGCAACCTAGGGAACAATTACACACACACATATAGAACTATATTGGGTTTGATCTATAGTGCAACACTTAGTGATAATTCCATAAATTTGGAAGTTGAGGATAGGGTAAGTGCACCAGGTTGGGGGGGAAAAAGTGGACAAAAAACTGAAAATGAATGAAACTCGATCACATTTTACAATAACGCGATCACATTATGTTTTCTTAGTCTCACAAATTCATAAAGCTAAAATGCGTACGTGTTTCTAGTGCTATAAAATGCATACACGTTTTGAGCAATATCAAGTTTATAATGGCCTAAAGGAGAAATATTTACTAAAATAAATGTTAAGTATAAGAAATAATAAAATTATAGAGAAAAATATAAGAAGTTAGGGTCACTCTACACCTGATGCATGTGGTCCCATAGCTCTAATAGTTATAATCTAGAAGATAGTTTTTCAAAATCTAATCTAGTTAGTACTTAGAAATTTTCATAATTTTAGCAATGACCTAAAACTTTTAGGCCATATATATTGTAGTTAGTGTTTGTTTTACAAAAACATATAGTCGATTTGTAGGTTTTTTGACCTTCTAGATTGGATTTTGGCCATACCACTACTTGAATTGGTACTAATTTTGAAATTTGGTCCATAATTCACTTTAGTGTACCATGAATAAGCTATATGATACTTGTCTACTTATTACTAAAATGAGATCATCACTTTGTAGATAGAGTATTGCTCCCTAAATGGGATTCCTGTCCTATGAGAAAAATGAGGTGATTGTAATGTGCCTCCTCCTTAAGGTTTGATCACACTACTAGGTGTTGAATGATTTTTAATGAATAGTACTAAGTGAATTGCATCAAGTGAGCTTAGATGATTCTTCATTCTTAGAAACATGGTGCTCCATATAAAGATCATCCCTTCACCTTTGATGGCTCTAAAATCGTCCTTTCATAGAAGAAAATTCAGGACTCTCATACGTTTCTTTTCTTATATGTATCTCATGGAGATAGAAGATGCCTTAATACTTCACACATGATGGTTTTTGATACCTCGGTTTTATGACTATCTCACTTTAGCTTGTTCTTTAGAGAGATTTGGGTACATTGATAGAGTTAGGATATGGTTATCATCAAGGGTTAGGGTTTAGGGCTTGGGGTTTAGGATTTAGGGTTAAGGGTTTGGGGTTCAAGGCCCAGGGTTTAGGGTTTAGGTATCAAGGTTTAAGGTTTAGGGTTGAGGGTTGATTAGGGTTCAGGGATTAGGGTTTAATATTTAAGGTTCAAGGTTAAGGTTTTAGGGGACATGGTTTATGATTTAGGGTTTAAGGCTCAGGGTTTAACGTGTAGGATTTAAGGGTTATGGTTTAGGGCTCAAAGTTTAAGGATCTAGGTTTAGGGCTCAAGATTTAGGCTCACCAATTCACTCACTATATTATTATTATTATTATTGATAGAGATTATTCAACTAAAAAGGGTTCATCTACTTCATAGGCATAAAATTCAAAGGAAATCATCACAATTTGATTTTATTCATCTACTGATATTTTGAATGAGGGAAATTCTAGAAATCTAAGAACAATTCAATACAAAGAAATGTTACCCAATACATCTATCTTCTTTTTCCCATCACATGGGAGCTATTTCACTCACTATAATGTTTTGTTTCTTAACCATTCTTATTATTATTGACATAGAGTATTCAATTGAAAAGAGTTCATCTGCTTCATAGGCTGAATATTCAAAGAGATTCATCACAATTTGATGTCTTTCATCTGTTGATATTTTTAGTGAGGGAAATTCAGATATCCAAGAAAAATTTGGTACAAAGAAATGTTTTTGACGCTCTTTTGAATAATTTTCTTATTTATAAGCTGTCGGGAACAAAGGTTTCATTCAAAGAACAAATCTTGATATGTCCAGTGCTTGTGTAAGCTGTTGATTTGAGAGGATTTCTGAGGTTCATGTTTATTTTCCAATATGCATTACTTCAATGTTTGAAAATGTTTCTACATATGCAACGACATATTGATTCAGACACTTAGTGATTCCTGAATGTCCAGTCCTACGACAAACCTCATTAGTCCTCAATCCTTGGATATAGGGAGACATTGTTACTTAGATTCCATTTATAACAATAGATATATTTGTAAATGTTTGTTATGGCCTCTAAATCTGTATGAATTTCAAGTTGACTAGAAATCACATCACACCCTTCACTAGGATTGATGACTACCCCTATCTTTTTAAAGGCACTTTTGAAAGCATCCACGGGTTTATCATAGAATTAATTATCAATGAATGGAAGGTCACTAAGTTATAGGATAGATGACTCCCATACATAACTAAACAAGAAATATTTACTAGGAGATTAGTAACCCCTTTGTGTTCTTATCCATTCCCTAGTTGTTATGCTTATTTTGAACACTTTAAGAAGTTCTATCAAATTTATTATCCATTCCAGTAGCTTATGATCTTTCTTTTTCTCCAGAGGAGAGGATACTGTATGATGGAAAAGTGACATGCGAGCATGGGAATCTACAAGTGACTCTTCCTCGCACCCGACCTCCTGAGGTCATGCTGAGACAGGCTGTGGGTATGGAATATGTGTGAGATGCAGACAAACTAGTTAGGAAATCTAATGTCTTCAATACGCACTAGCGGAATTTGCAAGTCTAAGGCAAAGAAGTCCCTCCTAACTTGAACTGGTGTGATAGATCGGTCGGCAAGGATGACTGCTCAAAAGGCTCCAATCAATATCAAGCTCTAGCGTGATTCGATCTATAGGTTGTGGAATACGTGGAAAATGACCTGGGATAGTTTCGTGTATTTCCCCGGACAGGGTCATACGGTGGATGGTAAATATAGTCAATTCTATGGAAGATTCTCTGGCCTAGTCCAGAATTCCCTAGCTCTGTTAGCTGCTATGTCTAGCAAGGATAATTGTTCGATGATGATAGGTGGAAGTGGGGTAGACCGGAATACTAGTGTGCATAGGCTAGTGTCTATGTCTAATTCTCCTATGGATTCGTTGGGCTGCGGGATTTGTGGGTCACAACCGTAGATTCTTAGTTTTTGTGGACCTGTTATGGTCATGCGTAAAATCAAGTCCTAATCCCTAATATCCAGTAATCGTATGCTTTCTCATCTTCTATATTTAGGATCAATAACTGTGTGATTTTCTCATAATATCTTACAGGCGTTCGTGCAACCTGGATTATTAGGTTGGTATCTATATCTAGAAGGAGTGTCTCCTGCATCTGGCTATGGGACCAAAGGATCACAACCAAAGGTTTGTTCTCTTTCAAACCCTTCTACAGTCGTATGAATGTTGCCTAGGGTAATCTGTAGTTCGGTTGATTTGACCAAAACGTGTGTTCTTGGTCGTCTTCTATGTTTAGTCCGCTCAACTGGGAATTGATTTGTTGCAAGCTTACCATTGTTCGGAAGACTTGGATCCTAAGATTTTGATCTATATCAGTTATCACTGTGATGAGATTGGGCTGAGGTATGATTGGCTCGAATACGTATTCCCTAGGCTCTCTAGGTCCCGTGATTGTCATACAAAAGCAACAATGTAAAATGAACTACAGTAAAATGAAATTTAACTATGTGAAGTATATCTATAATATATATGACTTCTCTATTTTTTTGTGTTTTCTGACGAGCTTTACGAATTTAAGAAAGCAGCTATTTAAAATATCTAGAATTCACAGCTAAAATAACAATTTAAAACAAACAAAATAACCAAGTGTAGCTATCTGTCTGTGTAATTTGTAGATCTATTCTAAACAATAAAATAGCTCATCTAATCTATTTGCAAGACTCTCGATCCTACCTCAGAAGTGAGGAGTGAATCATAGTTTCTCAGAAACTATCAATCCCCATAGCTTCCCTGGCAATATCGAGAGTAGAATTAACTGAAATAAAGTAATTAACTACTCTATTTGATATGATTCTAACTAGAACTTTGAAAGCTAGAACCTGGATTCTGCAGAACAGTGGTGAATCCGATGGTGTGTGTGATCTTGTCCCCTCAGTGTGATCTCCTCGTTCCTTCGTGTTCACGTGGATCCAGAAAAGCGTGTAATGCTAGCATCAACAGAAGTAGATATTGGGACAAAGGTAGCTCAAGACACAGACTGAATACAATGAGAGTAGGAGAGGGATAGCGCAAGAGTACAGAGCTTGGCTTATGTAATTCCTAGTGGGATCTATTGCGAGTCATGCAACATAAAGCGTCCAGAACCTGAAACTATCCTATTTGAAGAACAAAACCTGCAACTTTAATGGATTCCTAAGCTATTCTACTCCAATGGATTGGATGAAATAATAGCAGTGCTTGCACAAGATGGATATGTGGCTTACTAATACTAAAACAATGCTAACTAAGCATGCAATGAAAGAAACTAAGCATTCTAAGCAAAAGGAAAACTAAATCTATTGCAAAGAGAAATTAGAGGCAAATTTTGAGGGGCCATTTGCTTGAGCACAAGCCAACTATTTATAGCATTTGCATTTACCCAAGGTAAAAGCCAAATAGAACTCTTAAACTATAAACAATGGCAAAACACTATTCCAGGGAACCAGAATCATAAATGCAAGCTTATGGCAGTGAAAGAAAGCTGGTAAAACATTGAAATTACGTGAGTCGTGTTAAAAGAGCTTTCTGGGTAAAGGACCGCTACCCTGAGTAGGGCGGCGGTTACAAGACCGCCACCCTGTTCATGGCGGTGGTCACAAGACCGCCGCCCAGACAGGGCGGCGATTTCGTCACTGAAGAGAAAAAGGTCAAGAAAAGAGGGTAAAAGGGAAAAACAAAGCACGCGGGGGCTAAGTGGGGCATACGGGATGTTAACGCACACTTGGAGAGCTTTTCAAAATCCCAAACACCTTGCAAGGAGACCTGTATCATCATTGGGGCACGTGTCACGTTGTTCTGGCAGTACAGTACCTTACAATTTTAGGTACGTACATATTGCCCCCTAGGAGAAGCATTTTAACCATGAAGAGGCATAAAATGGTGGGTCCGAGTATGGCGGTCCCGAAATGGGAAGTTAGAAGTTATACCTGATACATCCGTGTGTTGAAATGATGTCGTCCAAGATTCCCGCTACCTGCAAAATGAAAAGAGAACTCAAGTGCAGATAGACACAATAGTTTGAAAAATAAATGCTAAAATAATAGGGAATGAGAATGTACCATTTGTGCGGGGATAGGAACTTACCTCCGTCGGCGCTCCAAACCTATGAAAAAGTCATTTAAAACGAATCCGAACGCTATATATATGAAAGTGGGCCCATTTTCCTATTCATTTGTATGAGTCAATTTGATTGATTTTGAGCTCTGGGACCCACGGTGACGGTTTCTTGCGTGAGTAGATTCAAAACGTTCGTGACAAGATAGCGATCATGCCTCCACGTGCGGAACATCGACCCATGAGATCACAGGTTAGTTTTCTTCAGTTTATCCTTTTTACCCCCTTAAATTTGAAATGCTAAATACTTTGTCATGGGGGGGGTAATTTTTGAAAATGTTAGTGTTAAAAGGTCCACCTAGGGGGGGCGCCTACTGGGTAGGCTTTGTTTTTAGGTAAAATGGTCATTTTTTGCACTTTTTAGGCTTTTTTAAATTTAAAAACCCGCGTGGGTTTTCGGACCACGACTGCCGCCCTGCCCAGGGCGGTGGTTACATGACCGCCGCCCTGTTCAGGGTAGCGGTTACACGACCGCCGCCCTTAAGGCGGTGGTTACAAAACCGCCTCTCTACTCAGGGCGGCGGTTTTGCACAGAATGCAAAAGGATCATCTGTTTGAAATTTTCTTTTCTTTTCTATCATTTCTACGTGTTTTCATGATTTTTCCAATATTACTCGGATGCTAACTTGCTCTGTTTTGTGTTTTTTGGGTGTATGCAGGTGAGAGAGGAGTATATCCGGTGGAGTAGAGAGAGGGAGTGTGATTGGCTCCCAGGGGTACTAGATGCCCTCTCACAGGATGAGGAGGACACTCTTCAGCGGGCTGGGATACTACGCATTTCACGCGTGCCCCACGTTACACCATCTAGTCACATCCTTTGTGACTTGTTCTCATACTGGGATGCAGATCAGAACACCTTCCGATTGCCAGGGGTCCGCGGTGAGTGGACTATTACATTGGAGGATGTCTATCACATTCTGGGGGTCCCGATCATCGGGAGACGACTCACCCTAAAGACAGCAGGTTCATGGGCACAGATTGCACAGTGGGCTACATATATGGGAGATGCAGTCATCTCCACGGGGTCGAAGAAGGGGGTTAGAGTTCGATCCATTCCTTCTTTTCCCATCCCCTTACTTTGCCAGGCCATCATGGGGATCCTTGCCTCGAGACTGATCGGGGACAAGGGAGGAGATACATTATTATACTGCTGGTCCCCTATTATTGCACAGATAGAGGGGCACGGTCGGATATATGCCTGGGGAGCAGACATTCTTGGGACCACTTACCATGACTTATACAGGGTGGTCCATTTACAGGGGCAGTCCTTGAGCCACCCGACCCTAGTCATGAGTTGGTCTATGAGCACTTCATCCCCTACGGCAGAGGTGTAGAGGTGACAGACCCCGGAGCTGTGAGGGCAGCCAGATGGACAGACATGTCGGTGCTTAGAGCACCTCATCAGCTAGTTGCTTCCCTGACTACTGCCGACATGGAGGCTACACCATACCAGACTATGGCAGGTATATGGGGCGAGGAGGCTCTTACCTTGATCTCCTGCTCCACCACAGGGTAGCTTATTGATAGGGTGGGGCGAGTGGAGATGCACCCCTTTGGCCGAGTTCCTCAGCAGTTTGGCTTACCATACATGGGTATGCTTCCCCCAGTGGCGCCAGTATACAGATCAGTCCGAGAGGCCAGAGGGGGGCCTAGAGGCTGGGGTTGGACAGTGGTTACTCCTGGTGTTCCTATTGCAGCCAGGAGGATAGTACGTGCCAGAGGGAGAGCCGGTGCACCTCAGGCACCCTTGCTTCAGATTGCCGCGGGTCCTGCCCATAGCAGCGATGACCCCATTGAGGTAGACTCTGAGTCTGAGGAGTTTACAGGGGGAGAGACAGAGGAGGAGACCGAGGACAGTGATCCTGAGTGGCACGACACCCAGGATATCATGCAGGCGGAGAGGGCCGAGCAGAGTGCAGAGAGGGTGACTCTGGTTTCAGAGGAGCCACTCTCCCAGGGCCATGGGGAGGATGAGTCTGTTGTGGGGTGTTACGTTGCTCCAGCCACAGGAGCAGCCCCTCAGTCGGTAGCGGCATCCGTGGCAGGTGTTGATCCCATAGATCCATCTTGGAGGCCTGGTGATCCGAGTAAGTTACCCTCTCTCCCTTTTAATGTTCGTTTCTTTGTTAGGATCTCCTTAGTTGCTATCTTGTATCTTTTAATTTCTTGTTTGGTTTCTAATTTGTTTTCTCCTTTGTTTGCAGAGACCGCCGATGAGTGGCGAGATTTGATTCGCAGGGTATGCACTGATACCCTGATGATCCCCATGGAGAGGACCCACGCAGAGCTGTCTGTGGACGCTGGGGAGCCTTCAGCAGCCGGTAGACATACTGATGTCTTCACCCCAGTCTGGCATGTGGCCAGGATGGTATCGACTCTCCGCACAGAGTTAGCGGGGTATAGGACGGCCGAGCGCCTGATGAGGAGCCATTCTCGTGGTGAGACCGCGGCTGCCCCTCGGGATCCAGAGCCCTCTGTGCACTCAGAGCACTCGGCGTAGCCGGAGTCCTAGGCGTGGGCGTGCGCCTTCAAAGGGGTCTCGTAGGGATTGAGAAGCCACTTGGCTCTCGTAATTTTTTTGTATGATACATTCTTTTGTATATCCTGGGCTCTTTGAGCGTTTTGACCATGCTTAGTGCATGATGGCATTGTACATAAACGTTGATCATTTATATATATGTATATTTGTTCTGGATCAAACTCTTGGCATTCATGGCTCACTTTCTATTTCCAGTTTCCTTATGTATACTATGATGTATGTTTATATGTTTTTAGAATATATGCAATGGTGAACAAATGATGCAAGTGTTTTACTTTCCTTTTTTTGTATTTCATGATGCTGATATATGATGATGTAGATATAATGTGATTTTGAATCTTAGTTTCTGTAAGCAATTTGGATACTTCATATTTGTTTTGGCAAAGTGATGAAAATAAACCGGTACGATGAACAGATAAACCTGCCCCTACCCCCAACTCCACGCAACTAGTAAGATGTGAGGGCTTATCACCAAGAGTTGGGAAGGGCGCAAGTTATGAGGTGTAGTGAAATGATAGTGATGGAAGATAGAAAAAGCTTTGGCGGAACCAAATTAGGACACTACAAGTCCACTCCACTCGAGTGACTTCATAGTTTTGGATGCAACTTGCTTTGCGGTTTATCCAGACTTAGACCCGTAGATGGCCACATAGTAGAAAAAATCTGGGTTTTTAGGATTTTAACTCTCTTGGGATTTTGAACATCTGATTCATTTGTTTTTGACTCAAAGTTTCAAAGTTTGAATTGTTTGTGTATGACCTTTTGCATTTATTTGTCAAGAGGACCCCCTACACTTTGCCCCATGCTACTAGTAAGAAGCGTGGGTTTATCACCGTGGGAAAAGCATAGGCGAGTAAGGGCATTTCCATCCTTTCCCAACCCTACGTCACTAGTAAGAGACGCAAGCTCATCACCAAAGGTTGGTGGGGCAAGGAAATGTGTAAAATTAAAATTTTCTGTTTGATCAATGTTTGACTTGTTTATTTGAGTAAAATGTCAGTATGTGTTTATTTCCAAAGAGATATACATATGGGATAGATGTGACACCATGAAGCTTCTAGAACAGACCATAGGCAAGACACCTACCCTAAGAAGAAACCAAAAGTGAGAATAAACTTGCAGATCTTGGTATGGTTACCATTAAGACTTTGTCATGTCTAGCTTTATTTGATAAAATGATTATGAGATAATTTGATGATATCATGAAAATGGAGAAGTATGATTAAAGTGTTTATGCCAACAACATCATGAGTTTGTAATGAATTGCTTTGAGAATAGATTCCTTGATCACAATTTGTGTATGAAACAAGCGGACAATATGATCCTAATCTATATGAAGATGCAATGTAGATATATATATATATAAGTAGTGCTAGCTAGTTACGCGTAGAACCGCTTGAGGTGCAGGGAATTGACCGTTTCACCAAATTCCTCACCTTCTAGCGTACATAAGAGGTATGCACCATTTCCATAGTCCTTCATGACTCGGTATGGGCCCAACCATTTAGGCCAGAATTTCCTTCCTTCGCCGGTCTTCTTGTCGATCCGGCTGTCTAGCCTTAGAACTAGATCACCTTCATATATGTCACGTTCATAGACTTTCTTGTTATATTGCCGGCACATCCGGTCAGCATAGACTCTATGCCATTGCTCAGCATCTAACCTAGCTTCATCTAGGCTTTCTAGTTGGGAAAGACGTGCTTCTCTGTAAGCGTCTTCATCCAGAATCCCTTGTAATGAAATGCGGAGACTGGGTATTTCAACCTCAAGTGGGAGAACTGCCTCTGCCCCCGAATACTAGTGAGAAAGGAGTTGCTCCCGTTGGTGTTCTTATTGAGGTTTGGTGGGCCCATAAGGCCGGATATAACTTCAAGTGCCAATCTCGTTTGTTTTCTTTCACCGTTTTAAGGAGAATGGCTTTTAGTGTTTTATTCGTCGCTTCGGCCTGTCCGTTGGCTTGAGGGTAATACAAGGAAGCCGTATGATGGCTTATCTTAAATTTATTGCATAGTTCGTGAACCTCTTCATTCTTAAAAGAAGTTCCATTATCGGAGATAATGATTTGTGGGATACCATACCTGCAAATGATTTGGTTCAAAATGAACTTGGCAATTACAGAACCAGGTACAGTAGTAAGAGGCATAGCCTCTACCCATTTGGTAAAATATTCGGTGGCCGTGATTATAAAATTATGGCCGTCTATGGACGAGGGAGAGAATTTCCCTATTAGATCTAGGCCCCATGTAGAAAAGGGCCATGGAGTAGCGATTGGTTGTAGAGCTTGTGCCGGCATGTGGATCTCATGGGAGAATTCTTGGCACTTATGACACCTACGTACGAACTCTACTGCGTCGTGTTCTAGAGTAGGCCAGAAATAGCCCATTCGATGTATTTTACGAGCGGTGGCATGGCCACCGAAGTGGCCTCCACACATTCCACTGTGAGATTCATGGAGAATCTTCTTGGATTCTTCTGTGTTGACACATCTTAGAAGCATTCCATCGAACGCTTTCCGATAGAGCACTTGCTCTATAATGATGTATTTAGCTATGATAATGTGTAGCCGCCTTCTGTGTTATGGTGTAGCCCCTTCTGGATACGTATGGTCCATGATATAATTAATGATATCAGTGTACCAGGGACACTCAGAGATAGAAGGTCGGGTTTCGATGTAGTATACGCACTCATCTGGAAAATCTAGATCTACTAGATTGCCTCCATCTAATGGGTTATCAGCTAACCAATCCACGATGATTTGTCCCTTAACTGATTTCTGATTTACAAATGTTAATTCGAATTCTCCCATTAGGGTTATAAAATGTCCAGCCTTCTTAGATAAGGACCCTTACGTGAGAAAAGTTCACAAATGGTCTGTTTTTACCATGACCCTTGTTTCTTGATTCAGCATATAGTGTCTTAAGCATTTGGTTGCAAAGACTATGGCGAGGCATTCTCATTCTGCTTGTGTATAACGTGTTTCATAGTCGAGCAATGTTCAGCTAATGAAATAAATCACGTTCTCTCTTGTCATCATCTTCTTGAGATAGCATACAAGCTAGCGAGACATTGGTAGCTCGTGAGTATAAAATTAACGGGCGATCTAGCTTAGGTGGCATTAGCGTAGGTGGTGACAACAAGAAACGCTTAACTGCGTTGAAAGCTTCATTGCAATCTTCAGTCCAATCAATGCTATAGTCTTTCTTGAGTAAATTGTTGATTGGATGAATGGTGAAACTTAAGTCTAGGATGAATCTTTGGATTACACCCAGCTTTCTGAGAAATGACCTGATTCCAGATTCATCCGAAGGTGGAACCATTTCGAGGACAACCTGAATTTTGGTTAGGTCAACATCTATCCCTCATGACGATATGATGTAACCTAGGAGCCTCCCTCCTGTTACACCAAGGATTTAGCGTGACTCCGTATTCTATCAGACGTGAGAGAATGATGCGGAGTACTTCCGGATGGTCACAACGCTTCTTGGCCTTAGCCAACAAGTCATCTATGTAGGATTCCATGATTTTATGAATTAGATCATGGAATATATATGTCATAGCTCGCTGATATGTAGCACCAGCATTCTTGAGACCAAATGGCATAACAGCGTAGCAATAGGTTCCCCAAGGAGTTATAAATGTGGTTTTAGCTTGATCTTGTTCAGATATTTTGATTTGATTGTATCCCGAGAATCCATCCATGAGAGACAAAAGTTCAAACCCAGCTGTTGCATCAACAATGACATCAATGGATGGCAACGGGAAGTCGTCTTTAGGACACGCTTTGTTGATGTCTCAAAAATCTATGCAGATGCGTATCTTCCCATTCTTCTTGAGAACGGGAATGATATTAGATACCCATTGGGAGTAATCGACTGGCTTGATGAATCCTACTTGGAGGAGTTTTATTACCTCCTCTTTTACCATGAGAGCTACCTTGGGTTTCATGGGTCTCGATTTTTGTTTAACTGGCTTTGCATCAGATTTAGTGACGAGGTTGTGCACCGCAATGTGGGGTGCAACTCCTGTCATTTCCTTATAATTAAATGCAAACGCCTTCTGATGTTCTTTGAGGATTCGAGTGTGTATTTCTACTTCCTCTGGGGTTAACGAGGATCCTAGTTTCAATATCCTTGGTTCATCTTCCGTTCCGATGTTAATATCAATGGTTTCTTCGATTAAAGAGGTGTTACCCTCTTCAAACTCAGGTGGCGCTAGAGGTAAATCCAAATCATCCCCATTTTCTACTGTGCATATGCTAGGTTCCATTTGTGAGGGAAGATCCATCATGGGATTTCCGAAGTAGGAAGACGAATGTGGGATTAAGGACAAATCTATCATATGATAGGAGAGATGTAGTGCCGCATAGGCATTTAAGTACTCCAGAGTGGCCATATCACTACCAACATGGTCTAGGATAGTAGATTTATTTCCGTTTAAAAGAGAATTCGTCATTTTTTTTATCAATGGTTCATCACGAAGGGATACCATGAAATGGGTATCCTCTAACTCATTGCTTGGAGTAAAACGTGATGCTGAAGTTGCTATTGAATCGGCGAGAAGATTTTTCTCTTGCGGGATTGCTTCAATTGATATGAAGTCAAACTCCTTGCTTAAATCTAATACAACTTTTTTGTAAAGTTGTAAGTGCTCGGCTTTGGTTTCATATATCTCAGAGACTTGGTTTGCTACTAATTGCGAGTCTCCTAAGACTCTGATGTTATCAACACCAATTCTCTTAGCTAAGATGAGGCCAAGGAGGAGGGCTTCGTACTCAGTGCCGTTGTTTGTGCATTCGAAATTTAGTTTAAAGGAAAAAGGTAGGACTTTTCCTTCGGGGGAAGTAAAGATTACACCTGCCCCCACTCCATAACGGCATCTAGCTCCATCAAAATGGAGTGTCCAATATTTGACTGGGAATATGGACGTTGGGATATCTATTGTGTTTGCATATTCTACTTCCACCATACAGAGATCCTCTGCTGGAAGAGAACCAATGCCTAGGGAATATCCTATGCCTACTAAATCGAATGGTAAGAATATTGGTAGATCATTTTCTAGCAATTCAACGATTTTTGCAGTAGTTCCTAATGATACTGCTTCTACAGTGTTAGCCTCATCTTTGGGGGTTGGGGTTGCTTTGGCTAGGCTCATAGTTTCAAGATCTATCATAGGTACCAAACTTTTCTTTTGTTTTTGCGTCAGTAGGTTTATTAAGTTGGTTTGTTGGGAGTTCAAACTCCGAGTGCACGCCTGGTCTTTTCTTTAAGTCAGCTAGGTGTACATCAAATGGTTTTGGATCACCTTTGGCCACGAATATCTTTCCTAAATGTAAAAACCTTACTTCTTGAAATAGTGTAGAAGGGATTGCCTTCATGCGGTGTATCCATGGTCGGCCAAGGATCATATTATAGTTAGTTTCCCGATCTATAATATAAAACTCAGTCAAGATGGTTTTGGGTCCTAAGGTGACCGGTAATATTATAGTTCCAACCGAGGTGGCTTTAAGGCTATCATAGCCCCTTAGTGTGTTTTGAGTTGTGGAACAATTGGTTTCTCCATACCCTAGCTTTTGAAGGAAAGAGAAGGGGACTATGTTAACTACCGCCCCATCATCTATCATTGCACGCTTTACATAGTTGTTATAAACCCATACTTGTAAATGTAAGGCTGGATCACCTTGGCGTGTGATCTCAGCATCTGTCAGCATTTTGTTTATCTCGAATATGAATTCGATGTCCCTATCTGCCTGCCCTAGAGGATGAACATCAAAGTCCACATGATTTACCTGTGTTTCAGGAGGTGGAGTGATGTTAATTAAATGACCTAAACCTAATGCTTCTAAAAGAGCAGCCCTATGAGCAGGAGAGTTCTTTAGTAAGTCTAAGAATGAAATGTGCGAGAAGGTTTTTGTTAGGTCGTTAATCAAATCATAGGCACCCACAGGTTTTACTACGATTTGTTGGATGTCATCTACCTCTGGCAGGTGGCTTGGACTTGGCTGAGAGAAATACTCTCGCATCCTTGTTATAGCTTCGATGGGTAGTTCAGCATCTAACTCCACTAAACCGACTACCTTAGGTCGTGGCTGACTTCCTAGTTGTGGCGCAACTAATGGATTTAGCGAGGTTGAGGCTTCATGATCATTGTTTCCTGTCATTACACCCTTGTTCATCCTAGTTAGATTTAGCCTGTTGTTATCGTGATTTGGGAGTGGATCATTAAAGATCTTCAGGGGTGCGTTTTGAGGGGAAACTGCCCCTGAAAAAGTATTTGATGTTGGTGACGTAGGATCTGCCAAGAACATATCCATGAAAAGTTGTCTTTGTTCATCTGGCAAGCATTGTATGAATTTATTGTAGTCACGGCACGTTCTAGTGTCATGGCCCCAAATTTTGTGGAAACCACAATACGAATTAGGATTGTAATTCCTAGTTTGTTGGTTTGATGTGTATTGTGGCCCAAAATTTTGATCAAACTGTTGTCTATTAAAATTTTGCGTTTGTTGTCTTTGGTTTGAATTCTAGTTTTGGTACCTAGTTGAATTTTGGCTTAGACCCTATATGGGATTTCACCGTTGTTGTTGTTGTTGTTGTTGTTGTTGTTGTTGTGGCAGATGATTAAAATCCACTGTATTGATTGTCGAGGGTAAAGTTGTTATTTCGTTGGTTGTTTATTTGTGATGGAGTATTGACAACATTTACCTTTTTAGGCTGGTCGGTTACTCCATTTGTTGTTACACCCTAATTTTTGTTAAGGATTTTAGGTCCTTGATTGACGCTCATGGTAGTAGGATAAGTTGTGGTGTTCTGGTTGGGGGCGATTAACCTCCCATTTTCTCCATATGTTTTGTGACCACTGTCAATTGCCGCTTGATCTATTCGAAGAGCGCTCTCAAGTACTTCATCGTAAGTTCTTAATGGGAACTTCTGGACTTCTTCCTTCACTTCTCTGCTAAGAGAATGAAGGAATAAATCACATAGTTCCATTTGATCCATGTTTGGAGCACTTGCCGAAGAATAAAGAACTGTACGCCACCTTTGGATGAAATGGGCGACAGATTCGTTGTGTTCTTGTTTGATGTGTAAGAACTCCCTGATTCCTGTTCTTAATAATTTGTTCATGTTGAAGGCCTTGATGAACTCTGACACAAGTTGTTTGAATGAATGTATGGAAGCCTCAGGTATTCTATAATACCAATCGAGAGCGATGCCTTCCAAGGTTTTTGGGAATATTTTAGCAACAACCCCATCCCATGGGAGTAGTTCTCGAATGGTCGTAGCGTAAGCTTTGATATGTGCATTTGGATCTCCCTCACCTTTGTATTTGGGAAAATTAGGGAGAGGTCTTGGAAGCATGACGCTTCGTATGGTGAAATCCAAGGGTTCTTTCAAATATTCTGAGTAAGTCCCTATCGCATATTTTTCGACCATTGATGGTGCCTGTTGAGGGAGTGGTGGTGGAATGGGTTGTTGATATGGCGTAGTGTATGCATTGGCAAGGGTATAAGGAAGCCCTTGTGTTTGAGCAAACATGCCAGGAGAGGAGAACATATCCCCTTGTGGTGATTTGGAGTATATGTTTAAGTATGATGGGGTACTATCCAGGAATGGATTGTTTTGTACTAGACCGGGGAGGAACAGTGTTAGAGATGGTGGGTCTAGTTGGCGTTTGTTGTGAATACTGAGGAGTCATGCCTAACGTGCCTACTCCTGTGAGGAGATCTACTTGGCTAGGATGGTGTGGAGGATTGGAACTTCCTGTTTGTATGAATTGAGAATGGTGATTTTCTTGAGCAAGTTCTAACCCCTCTAACCTTTTCTACTAGAGTTGAAATGACTTCATTTGGTGAAGTCACAGTGTTTTTCCGTAGTGGCGTTTGTTGTATACCATGGTTTTGTATAGGCACGTGATACCCCGCTATGAACTGATCACTATCTTGCCAAGTTTCTCTGAGGGTATTTCCTATATGCAGTGGCATAGAGGTATTTTCTTGAAAAGAGACCTCGGGTTGTTTTTGTAAACCTCCTACAGGTGGATACATACTTCGAGAACGTTGGTCATTCCTGGCATAATGTACCAAATATTCATCATCTAAACCTCGGTATGAGTCTGATTGTCTACTAATTTGTGGTCTAAGTAGCATCTGAGGAGATGAACCAGATTCTCCGGTGAACGTCATGTTATTCGAGCCTGAAGGCTCTGTTTGTTGCGTTTGAGCAAGCTGATCTAACTCCTCAGTTTGAAATGATGAGTTATATCTGATTCTCAGAGTTTGTGTTGACAACTGGTTAGTTGAATAGTTGTCACCCCATACTGAGAGTGAGGGTGATGATTGTCTATTTTGTTGGGCGTAGTATGCCTCAAGACCCAAGAGGGGTCTGCCATATGCATCGAATCCCGACATATTCGGGGGGTATATGAATACCCAATGAGGCGGAAGAATAATGGGAAGGGAGCGAAGGTGATGGTGAAAGCCAATGAGGTCGAAAAAAGTTGATGAGGCTAATGAGTATATACTAACTTGGAAGAATCTGACGTGAAGGCTAATATGACTCCGAACTAGAAAGTATTGTAAGTTTCACGTCGGGTTCACCAATTTTGTTGGTGAAGCTGGTGTGAAGAATGAGGTATAGAAGGTGAAACAATTGGTAAGTTTCACGTCGGGTTCACCAATTTTGTACGACGGAAAAGTGACATGCGAGCATGGGAATCTACAAGTGACTCTTCCTCGTACCCGACCTCCCGAGGTCGTGCCGAGACAGCCGGTGGGTATGGAATATGTGTGAGATGCAGATAAACTAGTTAGGCAATCTAATGTCTTCAATACGCACTAGCGGAATTTGTGAGTCTAAGGCAAAGAAGGCCCTCCTAACTTGAACTAGTGTGATAGATCAGTCAGCAAGGATGACTGCTCGAAGGCTCCAATCAATATCGAGCTCTGGCGTGATTCGATCTATAGGTTGTGGAATACGTGGAAAATGACCCGAGATAGTTTCGTGTATTTCTCCGGACAGGGTCATATGGTGGATGGTAAATATAGTCAATTCTATGGATGATTCTCTGGCCTAGTCCAGAATTCCCTAGCTCTATTAGCTGCTGTGTCTAGCAAGGATAATTGTTCGATGATGATAGGTGGAAGTGGGGTAGACCGGAATACTAGTGTGCGTAGGCCAGTATCTATGTCTAATTCTCCTATGGATTCGTTGGGCTGCGGGATTTGTGGGTCACAACCGTAGATTCTTAGTTGTTGTGGACCTGTTATGGTCATGCGTAAAATCAAGTCCTAATCCCTAATATCTAGTAATCGTATGCTTTCTCAGCTTCTATATTTAGGATCAATAACTGTGTGATTTTCTCAGAATATCTTACATGCATTCGTGCAACCTGGATTCTTAGGCTGGTATCTATATCTAGAAGAGTGTCTCCTGCATCTGGATGTGGGACCAAAGGATCACAACCAAAGGTTTGTTCTCTTTCAAACCCTTCTACAGTCATATGAATGTTGCCTAGGGTAATCTGTAGTTCGGTTGATTTGACCAAAACGTGTGTGCTTGGTCGTCTTCTATGTTTAGTCCGCTCAACTGGGAATTGATTTGTTGCAAGCTTACCGTTGTTCGAAAGACTTGGATCCTAAGATTTTGATCTATATCATTTATCGCTGTGATGAGATTGGGCTGAGGCACGATTGGCTCGAATACGTATTCCCTGGGCTCTCTAGGTCCCGTGATTGTCATACAAAAGCAACAATGTAAAACGAACTACAGTAAAATGAAATTTAACTATGTGAAGTATATCTATAGCATATGTATGACTTCTCTATTTTTTTGTGTTTTCTGATGAGCTTTATGAATTTAAGAAAGTAGCTATTTAAAATATCTAGAATTGACAGCTAAAATAACAATTTAAAACAAACAAAATAACCGAGTGTAGCTATCTGTCTGTGTAATTTGTAGATCTATTCTAAACAATAAAATAGCTTATCTAATCTATTTGCAAGACTCTCGATCCTACCTCAGAAGTGAGGAGTGAATCATAGTTTCTCATAAACTATCAATCCCCACAGCTTCCCTGGAAATATCGAGAGTAGAATTAACTGAAATAAAGCAATTAACTACTCTATTTGATATGATTCTAACTAGAACTTTGAAAGCTAGAACCTGGATTCTGCAGAACAGTGGCGAATCCGATGGTGTGTGTGATCTTGTCCCCTCAGTGTGATCTCCTCGTTCCTTCATGTTCACGTGGATCCAGAAAAGTGTGTAATGCTAGCATCAACAGAAGTAGATATTGGGATAAAGGTAGCTCAAGACACAGACTGAATACAATGCGAGTAGGAGAGGGATAGCGCAAGAGTACAGAGCTTGGCTTATGCAATTCCTAGTGGGATCTATTGCGAGTCATGTAACATAAAGCATCCAGAACCTGAAACTATCCTGTTTGAAGAACAAAACCTGTAACTTTAATGGCTTCCTAAGCTATTCTACTCCAATGGATTGGATGAAATAACAGCAGTGCTTGCACAAGATGGATATGTGGCTTACTAACAGTAAAACAATGCTAACTAAGCATGCAATGAAAGAAACTAAGCATTCTAAGTAAAAGGAAAACTAAATCTATTGCAAAGAGAAATCAGAGGCAAATTTTGAGGGGCCATTTGCTTGAGCACAAGCCAACTATTTATAGCATTTGCATTTACCCAAGGTAAAAGCCAAATAGAACTCTTAAACTATAAACAATGGCAAAACACTATTCCAGGGAACCAGAATCATAAATGCAAGCTTATGGCGGTGAAAGAAAGCTGGTAAAACGTTGAAATTACGTGAGTCGTGTTAAAAGAGCTTTCTGGAAAACGCATAAAGGACCGCCGCCCTGAGCAGGGCGGCAGTTACAGGACCGTCCACCTTGTTCAGGGCGGCAGTCACGAGACCGCCACCCAAGTCAGGGCGGCGGTTTTGTCACTGAAGAGCAAAAGGCCAAGAAAAGAGGGGAAAAGGGAAAAACAAAGCATGCGGGGGCTAAGCGGGGCATGCAGGATGTTAACGCACACTTGGAGAGCTTTTCTGGATCCTGAACACCTTGCGAGGAGACATGTATCATCATTGGGGCACGTGTCACGTTGTTCTGGTAGTACAGTACCTTACAATTTTGGGTACGTACAGATACTACAGGAAATTTGGCTCTGATCCTATGCCTCTATGTTTTTATATTCTCTATGTTTCTTCCATTTCCTTTGAGATTAATTTTTATGTTGCAATAGTTATTTTTTCTTGCTTCCAATGGGTCATCCTGGTTTGCATAATATCATACATGTAAATATGAGAAATTTGAAATTGGTTTCAAAGTGTGAATAAATTGACATTCAAGAGCACAAGTATATGTGTGGAGAAACGAGTTTGGTAGAGATATGTAATATGCATTGTAAGGCACAAGGTAGATGTCATATCCATTTAGTTACCTATCCCACCTCTCATAAATAAAGTATATGTACAAGAAGAAACAATGGTGGTTATAGGTATGACACTAGGAAATATGGTCCTAATATTGATATTCAGAAAGATGAACTCACTCATGAGACCCACTAGAAATATATGAGGTTTAGTGGTTAGATATTAGGGATTTAGATTTATTGTTTAGGGTTCATGGATTAGTGTTCAAGGTTTAGGGTTTAGGGTTTAGGGTTAATGGTTAACGGTTAAGGGTTAAGGGTTAAGGGTTTATTGTTCAGGGTTTAGAGTTTATTATTTTGGTTTTAGGGTTTAGGGTTTAAGTCTTAGGGTAAAGGGTTGAGGGTTAAGGGTATAGGTCATGGAGTTCAGGGTTTAGTGTTTAGGGCTTAGGGTTTAGGGTTTAAGGTTGAGGGTTCAGGGTTTAGGGATCAGGGTTTAGAGTTTAGGGTTTAGGTATCAGGGTTTAGAGTTTGGTATTTATTTTTTAGGGTTTAGGGTTTAGGTTTTACATTTAGGGATTAAGGATTACGTTTTATGGTTTATGGCTTAGGGTTTAGGGTTTAGGGTTTAGGATTTAGGGCTTAGGGCTTAGGGCTTAGGGCTTAGAGATTTAGGTATAGGGTTTAAGGCTTATGGTTTAGGGTTTAGGGGTTAGGGTTTAGAGTACATGGTTTAGGGTTTATGGCTCAAGGTTCAGGGCTCAGATTTGTGGGTTTAAGGTTTAGGGGTTAGATCTCAGTGATCTGGATTTATGGTTTAGGGTTTAGAGCTCAAGGGTAAGGGTTTGAGGTTTACGGTTTAAGGTTTAGGGCTCATGGTGTAGGGTTTAGGATTCAGAGTTCATGGTTCGAGGTTTGGAGTTATGAGTTTAAGGTTTAGGGGTTATAGCTTAGGGCTCTGGATTTAGTGTTTAGGGATTAGGGCTTAGGGTTTATGGTTTATGGTTTAGGTTTAGGGTTCAGGATTTAGTGTTCAGGGTTTAGGGTTTATTATTTTGGTTTTAGGGTTTAGGGTTTAGGGTTTAGGTCTCAGGGTTAAGGGTTTAGGTCACAGAGTTCAGGGTTTAGGATTTAATTTTTAGGATTTAGGGCTTATGTTTAGGTTTTAGGACTCAAGGTTTAGGTTTTAGGATTTATTGTTTAGGGGTTACGGGTTAAGGTTTAAGGTTTAATATTTAGTTTTTAAGGTTTAGGGTTTAGAATTTAGGGATCATGGTTCATGGTTTAGAGTTTAGGGCTTATGGCTTAAGGTTCAGGGTTTAGGGATTAAGGCTTAGGGTTTAAGGTTTAGGGCTCTTAAGTAAGAGATGAATGTTTAAGGTTTAGGTTTTAGGGTTTAAGGTTTAGGGATCATGGTTTACAGTTTAGGGTTTAGGTTCAGGTCCTTGCATTTAGGATTTAAAGTGTATGGTTTAGGATTCAGGGTTTAGGGTTTGGGGTTTCAATTATAGAATTTAAACATTGAAAGCTTTAGGCTAAATTTTGAAATCTTAAAAATTACCTATGTATTGACTAAATTATACTATAAAAAACTATCTCCTAAGCCGTGACTTATGGAGTTGTGCGACTAGTTCCATAAGATGTAAAGCGACCCTAATTTCTTATATTTACTAAAATAAATTTAAAGAAACATTTATTTTTGTAAATAGAAGCATGCCAAAAGTACATATAATGTTCATACTATGAATAACACGTATGCATTTTGTGTTTTTAGTTTTTCCAAGCCATTCCTCAAGACTTGGATCCAGTTTGGATCCCCAATCTTGAGGCATGGACCTACATAAACACAACAAACAACATGTTTCTACAGGAAAATGCAATAATTCCACTTCAGGCATGATAAATCAACATAAAACGATCGATTCTTTTTTAAAACGTTATACACAACGTAGAGCAAAGTTTATTCTTTATAAAAATATAATTTTTCAAATTTTCTAACTAATATAAGGTTTCCATATTATTTATTTTATAACTATGCCTTTTTATGGCTATTTTTTTAATTTTAAACATGTCTATCTTTCATAGCGTATCTTTTTTTTGAATCATCAAAATTGGAAAAAAAATTATACTACTCCAAACTAGGCCTAATTCTATACATATTAAAAAAGTCTAATTTTAGATATTTTGTAAGGTAGTTAGGGAGAGGTCACGGTCAGAGCTTTGTTATGTTTTTAAATTTAAAATTCTTGAAGTAGAAAAAACATTAAAAAAAATACTCGCTGAAAAAATCTTTTAAAATGGAGCCCAAACTAGATGTTGTTAGCTATCTTTCTACTAAAGGGTTTTAAAAAATACTAAATGGTGCTCAATAAATGCTGGCGCATATGAAAGTCACTCTATTAGGTTTTTTTTAAAAACTAGGATCACATTTTGGTATTTTAGTTATTTGACCCACTTAAACTTATCTATTTTCAATAAAAAAAATTAGCTTATAAACTAGACTCAAAATTTTATGATTCATGTTTATACAACATCTTCCAATTTTGAGTGTAACTATTTCAAAAAACTTGTACAACTTAAGTTTTTTTATTTTTTTAGAAAAATGCATCCACTTAAGACCCCCTTTTGGCCCCCGGTGTAAACACCAAATTTGGGTCACACTCCCCTTGGTCCCCTTCAATTAATTAACATAACACATTTACCTAACGATGATCCCTTACCCCCACATTGATATTAATTTAATCACCTATAATTGAATTAATATTCATCTTCACATTATTAATTAATTTAATTTAACCCTCACACATCCACCTCATCATGGACCCATTCCAGGGGAATTTAACTCACAGTGACAAACTCATCACTCTCAACACTGAGCCATCACTCCCAGTGTTGAGTGACCACTTGACCTAAATAACTAAATTTTTTTTATAAACCTAACTATATTTCTTCTATAAACTTCCTAATGTTTCTAATGAGAACTCCAATTTTCTAAGTAGATCCAACTTGGAAAACACGCCAAATTTGAGAAGATCTTCTTATTTTTTGTAAAAATGACTATTTCACCCTAACCAACATTAGTGTATCCTCGTCCAGTGTCGGTCACCTTACCGCCATCAATTCCTTTATATACAATTTTAAAACTCTTTACATGGGTTGGTGATTCATTTATTGAATCCTTACTACATTCAAGCTCGAATCTTCAAGCCTTCTTACATCCAGATGACGAACACACATAACCATGGTGCAAGATAAGTAGCTAGTTCTCCTACCAGAGCATTGAAATATTCATGGGAACACACAAGATGCATTGCCATGGAACTGGACCCAGCCATCTCTTCACCGATCATCCACCAGCCATCTCCATTCACAGGATCTTTAAAACACCAAGTAAGTATTGTTATTTCATCATTTGTACTTATTCCATTGTAGATATCTTACTTCTTCTAGTATTTCATTTCTTTTGTTACCCACATATAACCTTCTTCCCACCAGCCTACTATTCAACCATCCCAATCCTTTTCACCTTTTCTTAATCTCTTTCTCAACATTCCTGATTCTTCTCATCCATATTACAACCCTAACCACGCCACCTCATTCTCTGTGCAATCACAGAGAGGCTAAAAATCCTATTTTTAATAGTTTATCACCCATTTCCCCTACTGACGTCGGTTACCTTACCGATGTTGATTCATTCAATATACCAGCATCGGTCAACCGACTGATACCGGTTTCTGTGTTGTTTTACATTCTTAGACTAACAAGCCTACCATTCACCTAAAACCTACCTAGATGTGAACCAATCAACTCCAAAACCTTACCAAACCTTTGAAATACCTTCTTGACCTAAATAAACCTTGGTTCTAATTATATTTAGTGTTATATTCCCTATTTAGCATTGAATCTAATATATTATGTGTATGAGAATACTAAAGAATTACATTACAATAAGATCTATTTATTTCAATATCGTATTCACATTAAATTGTTATTACATAGTGGATTGATAGCCTATCTAGGAAGTATCATGCTTCCTGGATCTAGCATACGCTTGGTAGTCCACTGGCATATGTTATTTAATACTCTGTTGTAGTCTTTCTTTGCATTTACAAGTAGTCCTTCCCAGACTAAAAGGATCTCTCTACATTTTACTTGGATAACGTCAATAACACACACATTCTACCTTCCACATTCACTTCACAAGTATTCCTCCTAACCTTTTACCTTATATGTTTTGCTCATAAGTATGTAAATTATCGGTGAAACACCTCAGATTGGTGCACTTACCAAATCTTATGATCACTTCATATGCATCTTTATTTTTTATGGTTTTGATGTTTTTTTCTGGGGTTTTGCATGTGATTCTTCATTACAGGTTTATGATGACATCTAGTGAAGTGCAGGGATATTCATGTGACATAAAGGTAACATAGATGAACACTCAGTGACACTTCGAAGGAGGTTTTCTAGTAATTTCCACATACTAGAGTGCCAACGGGCTCCCTTATCCCTCTCTTGGAACCTTAGTCTACTCAGATAACTCGAATTTGCATTGTCTCAAGTGCTTATACATAGGTTTCCTCCTCATGATCATCTACTCTCTACTACGACGCAGTCCCCACAACATCTTTGAATCAGCTAAATCTCTTCCAAATCTTTTTGTGAATTAGGGTTTCACATTTCATTTCTTAGCTTGATTGGGTATTACTTAATTTATGTGGTTATTTTACTACTTCCATAGCATTAGATTACACTAGAAAATTCACATTTTAGTTTAATCACCTGATCATGTGTCAAGTGGATTCTGAATCAATGTACCAAATAACACTAGATGATGTGGTTGGTTCACTGGGATGGGAAGCGTACATGAAGTCTTCATCATCTGAATGAACTTCTTTCTCAACTACATTTCCTTGCTGATAGGGTTTCCTTAGCTAGTTCCCATTATGTTGCTCTTATTTTTAGTGTGACTTACCATGATGAAACTATTGAATTTGAGGTCCAAAATTTCTTAATAACTCTTTTTTTGTATGTATTCAATCAACAATCCTTTAAATCATGTCCTCTTTTGCAAATAGGACATTTTTTATTTTTATTGTTCCCATGATGATGTTGTTTTTGGGACTTTTGAGAATTTTGTTCTTTTTCTTTTCCTTTTTGATGAGAAGATGTGTTTTCTCCTCTTCACCATATTTGTATTACATTGTTTCTTCTTGTTGTAGTAGATTTACTAGCTTCTCAAAAGTAACTATCTGATCTGACAAGTTTAGTGTCATCACAAAAATGTAGTAAAAGGAAGTGATTTTAGAAAAATGGGAACAAGAATTGTATCAATAATCTCATCTCCCACTGATAGAAGCCAAGCCCTCAATTTTGCAACTATTTGTAAGAAAACTTTCACTTTCTCATTCAGATTGAATTTGGGTGTATGCAACTGATTCTACAAATTCAGTATTTTTTTTCTTATTTCTAGCCTCGTACACGGTGCTTAACTTATCCCATGCTTCTTTGGATGTTTTGGCATCTCGAATGTGGGGTTACACGTCATCGGACATTATAAACAAGATTATGGATTTGGCCCTCTGATTAGCCTTGTCATACTATCTTTTTTTGGTTGTATCATCTAGTGATATGGTTACAAAACAAGTCACAATAGGACAAATCTCTTCAAACTTGAGTTGAGTTCTAATTTTGGTCTTCCACATGGTGTAATTGTTTCCACGGAGTAGCTACGAGTCAAGCACGAAGAATTCCAGAGAATTTTTCACCATAGTGGGTGTTTAGACAATTCTAAGCTATATGGTTTGTTAGCACAAAACAATACAAAAAAATACTGAAAATATAATATTACAGCCCATTAAGTAGAAATATTGAATGGTAGGAAAAAAAAATTAGGAGGCCCTCATGGCTTTCAAAGCTCAAAATGGCTCACAAACTAAAACAACAGTAAAAAAATAATTTCAATTGTCCTTCATTTGAAAATAATTTCTCGAAGTAATTTTTCAAGAAAAGTGGGAGAAAAACCATTTACCCCAAAATTAGGTTTTTCTCCATTATTTTTTGTGGGCAGTTTAGCTATGACTATCTCCCTTAGCTAAGGTTCTAGGCTACTAGGTTTGGTAGAAATAGCTAAATTTTCCACCAAATTCAAATATATATAAAACATTTTGGTTGGTGGGGATTGAATAAAGGACCTACACCTCCCAAGACCATTGAACTATCTACCAAATTAATCTTTGCACCTATACCATGATGTGAGAAATTCATACTTAAACAATATTCCAAAAGTGCTTACCTTTCCAAATGATGACATTAAAAGGAATGATAACCAGATCGTACCAAGCCAAGAACACAGATGTTAATTAAACACCACAATCAATAAGATCAAAGCAATTCACCAGAATAACTTTACATAAAACCTTTGCAAATAAATGAGCAGCAATATCATATATTATTATGGAACTCAATGCAATACAATGAGAATGGGCCTTGCTTAAATAGGAAAGGAATAACAATATAAGAACTAGTCAAGGTCATAGATCAAGCCATAAATCAAGGAAATAACTAGTCATCAAAGAACTATTCAAGACCATAGATTTAGGAGAGAACTAGACATCAAGGATCTAGTCGATACCATAAATCAAGGAAAGAACTAGTCAATACCATAGATCGAGGGAAGAACTATACCTAACAACTAGATAATATCTCCTAATATCTAAATAAGATAAAAAAAAATATCCACACACATAAGTGGGTGAGGATAAATACAAAAAAGGTAAATAAAGTACCTAGGTGAACATGAGCTAAGGTAAATACCTTCTCTAACAGACATGACATAATGTGGAGGATCCATGTGTCACTCTTTTGGGAATGGGTGGTTTAGGTTTCCCATGGAAACTAAATCTGAGTAGGGGAAATCTTATCAAATATTTTTCAAAAAATTATTATTTTTAGTCATTTTCATTGTCGCCACCGCTTGTTGATTGCAGGGTTGAGAAGGTCATTGTTTGTTTGCATTGTTTTGGTTGTTGCTTTTGTTATTGGATGGATTTTCCACTGTTTAATTAGATCTTGGACGATGAATATAGGTAGGGTTATTCTCTTACAAAGGTCTGAGTCCACTTGGTATGGCCGCTTAGTGTGTTTCCATTGTGTTTTGATGCATGCTTCTGAGGGTTTCCTCACACAGATGTGAGCTCGTTCTATCCAAATGGTTGCAACAAGGATTTATTTTATATGAGCCTTCAACATGGTAATCAACCACCCAAATCTTTGCAAATTCAAATGCAAATTTATGAATAGCTCGATGTTAAACCAATGCTAGCCAATGCATCAAGCAAATTGGTTCAAATGCAATATTTTCCTAAACTCGCCAAAGAGACACAACTTTCCAGTGGAGACACCCATCTCGATCAGGGAGCTTAATTCTCCAATACACACACAAACCTCATAATACAACAAATACCTCCCAATATAGAAACTACTAACTATAGCAATCACTATAAGCACCTCTAGATTAGAGGGAAAACACCTAATGGGGAAAATTGATTTTTTTCTTTTTTGATTCTTGATTTTATTGAATCATAATTTTTCCAACAAGAAAATTTTCTTGTTGTAGGAGGCACTAGTGTAAAAACCAATTGTTTTACAGATACCAGAAACTAAAAATGGTGTTTATGGGGATGCAGGGTGGGTTTGGGAAGGTGTTGGAGGCAGCACAAGCTCTCCTGGAAGAATTTTTCTTCTTCAAAGACCTTCTAAACTCTTGAAAAACCTCTCTACAACCTTCTTCTTAGAAACACTCCTAAAATTATTGCTCTGATACCCAATGTTGAGGACTCAAAATAGGGAGGTATCCTGCGATTTTTTTATTAATATGAAATAATACATATTACGTCCGGATTACATAAGAATGAGAAGGCTGCATTATTTATAGCTATTGCACAACTACATACATACAAATAGGATGTTTAAACTATGCAATAATAACCTCACGGATGTACAATCAAACAACAATAAAGGTTATAACAATATAACCACAAAACCAAATAATAAAAGACATCAAAGTAACTACTAAACAAACTCAATAATAATATAGTTACCTAAATTATACGCTAAATTACTAAGGTAAATTTATTTTTACCTAACATGGTGGCCTTTACTTCTACCATTTATCAATTTGGATACTTGGATACCTTTGATATATTGAGCTGATTGATATGTATTCACTAGTTATTTTTTCTTCAGCCTGAATCCTTTATTGTTTTATAATATGAAGATGGTTTCAAGATAGTATGTATTATCCTTCCCATAGCTTTATATCATAAGTGCATATTTTACTGTTATTAATTTATAAACATGACCTCCAATGCAATAAAAATATATGCATTTTCCTATTAGATGTATTTATAAAAATTATAGGATAATCTGACGGACAGAAATAAACTTTAAGAAATATATTCTTATAGATGTAATTTAATAGTTATGCATAGGGAAAGAAGCAACACACAAATAACATTTACATTTTGTTAAATCTCATAATGCATGGTGTCTGTACAATAAGAAGACCCAACTAATTTGAATAAACCTTTGATTGTTATTGTTTGTGCTATTTGGTTTCTTTGGCATTCATTTATGGTTGTATTCTTCTCTAACTAATAGTGCCCTTTTGTTTGGGTCCTTGCATTTGTATTATAAAATGGATGCCAAGGGGTTGGTGTTCTTAATTTTCTTTTTGAGCACATTTTGGCTCAATTAGAGTTTATCATAGAAAGTAAAAACATTTATGTTGTTCAAAAATAACCTTGCCAAACAATCATGGAATTTTTCTTGCTTAATGGAATTACAGTTGTTTAATCACGGAATTTTATTATTTCGTGGAATTATAGTTTTTTCCAAAAATGAGCATCCTCATGAATCATTTCCACTATTTCACCAACTACAATGAATAGGTGCCCATGTGATCAATTCATATTTGTTAGCATACTCTAAGTGTGTGTTAAAATAAGAGGTTTGAAATCAGCCATAGACATATACCAAAGCAGAGTGGAGAAGGGACAAGAATTTTGACTTGTGCTAGTATATGTGTATTAAAAAAGTGAAATTATGCAACTGGAATGCAAACTATTTGACTAAATTCCTGGAGGAAATGTGGTCTCATGGAATACAATGATTGAAGGATATGTGGAAAATGGGACAATAAATTTAATCAACCTGTGTAAAGTCAAACTCTGCAGTCTTTTCCAGCATCTTCCCAACCTCTGCTAAAATGGGAAATTTAGAATAGGTCATGAACATCCATCAAAGTATAATGGATAGCTGATTTTTGTTTGATGTAGTTGTGACTTCCTTTTTTGTAGGCATGTACACCAAATGGGAAAACCCATATATAAGGCATGTGAGATATTTGACAAAACACTATGATGAGACATCTCATGGACTGCAGTAAATTTAGGATATGTAAAAATTGGTTTTGTTGAAAAAGGATTCAAAAATTTCAAACAAATGCACATGGAAGATGTAAATCCGCACTCCACAACCTTTATCATCATACTCCCACCCATGCCAAAAGGGGAGATTTAGAACAAACTACGTACTTCCAACAAAACATAATGGAAAGTGTAATTTTGTTAAATGTTATAGTTGCTTATATTTTGTAGACATGTATACAAAATGTTGAAGCATACACAAAGCATGTGAACTGTTTAACTAAATGGATCGAGGAAATGTGGTCTCATAGAATACAATTTTTTCATTTGCTTTATTGGCATCAATAAGAAATCACAAATTGACCTAGGCTTTACATCCCTTCCGGCATACTTTTCACTCATGTGTAATTGATAGTGATAGATTATCAACAATGTGGAATAAATATGCGGATGGAACAAGAGAATGGTGAATAGTTAATAAAATATGCCAACATTCCCCTCCTTATTTCAATGTTTTTACAAAGGTACCCCCGAAACATCATCATCTTTATCTTTTGATTCTTGTACTTCTTCTTTTAAGTCATTGTCGTATTGAGTCGTGATGTGTCCTTTGTGCTTCTTATGGCAAGGAGGTCGTATGGATTTCTTTAAATCACTACGACTAGATGTGCTCTCATTTCATGATTTTTGGATGAAGAGGTGGGCTTGGTATGCTCATGTAGTGCGATGAGGGTGCTCCTGTGGGCGTTATCTCTCACATTCATCATCTGCATCATAGCCTTCTTCGATCTTGGCATGATTCTTCTCTTCATGGTACCCTACATCGAACAAGACTTAGTTATGTAAAATTTTATGTCCTCAAATCTACAAGTTTTGGAGATTTTTTATAGCTCAAAGTAGAAACCGTCACTCTCTTGGTCTTGACTTTAGTCTCGCAAAGGTTACACGTCCCTATGGTTGCTTACAGTATTGCTATATTTTCCAATAATGATTGTCCTACTCTCATATTGTTGCATAGGATCACAAGCTTTACCTTGTTGACTGGTTGCTCATGGAATTAATGAAGTTGGGGTTGTAATATTGTTTTTCCTAATTTTGAAGCATCTTTAACTTATTTTAGAAATAATTCCTCATGCCTTTGCATGCCAAGTCTCTCCTTTTGGATTTCGATACATTATTTCCCTTATAAGTTTTCTTGGTATTCAAGGATTTATCTAGGCAGATCACTTGGTCTTCAATGAAAAAGGCTCCACAATAGGTCGCTATCAGAATAGGATGTCGCTGATCTAGGATGCCAATTAAATCTCCACGTTTTCAGTTTATTGGTCGGTGGTCACTGCCACTTAAATTTCCACATTTGTTAGTAGTTGCCACTTAAATTTTGGCTTCGGACGCCAAACATCAAAAACACATAATATCCGGCACCAATTGCCATGCTCGAAAAATACCAAAAGAATGAATTCGTAGGTCAAAATCCCTGGAGGATCTTTGATTTACCCGCAGGTCTGATGGTGCTCCAAAATTAGGATTAAAAATAAAGGAAGAGAATTATATCTTTTTGAGATAATGGGAGCTTCCCCGCTTTGAGTGATATAAGTGCCAAAGTTGGAAAAAGATAACATATTCCTCACACACCGACTATTAAGCAAAGTACAAAAATATGATTACACAAAATACCAAAAGACAACAAAAGAATAAATGTTGAGTAATGGAAAGACAAAAAAGTGCTTTGATCTGCTCCTCGTGCACACAAATTCTCCTACGCAGGTATTTTATGCCTTGCAAAAGAAAAAACATGCCAATACGTCACACACCTGTTGCACCCACAAAGGATCCTCCACGCAAAAATATAATTTACTTCCCACATTGAAATCTGGGTAAACACTATCTTGTTTGCAGGTAGAGTAAACCACGTTCTGAGATTCTCATGCATAACAAACAAAACTGACAGGTTGTTAACCGCCATCGATATGACACCAATGTCTGAAAATAAGTTAGATTTAATTATATTGGATGGTTATTAACTGATCAAATATGTACATGTATACATGTGTTCTAGTAGAAGGAATCCAACACACACCCAAACATTTGAAAGGTCAATAGACTTGTGGAGGAAGGTGAATAGTTAAAAAAATATGCCAACAGATCCATGCACAACCCAGATCTTCCTTGGAGATTCTGGTGAAATCCATCTAAATATTTGTTTTTAAAGAATAAATAAAGATCAGTCATATTCACATGTTACTAAACAAGGTTCCCCAGTATTCCACAAACATAGTGAACTCAGATCTATAAAGGGTATTGACCCAAGTGACTATATGCAAATGAATTGAACCCAAACATCTTCACACAATAAAATAATCTGTCAGATATGGATATAATAGCTAGTTCCTATTGACCCAAAAGTGTCTATGACCAACAGGTCATTAATATTATTTCCTTTATGAAAATAAGACATTCAAACACATATCTAGTTCAAGAAACAACAAAAGTAAAATGTATTCCTAATACCCATTTGCTTATATGTATTTCTGCATAGTTTTCAATCAATTTTATAGATATTACCCACATATATTTTCCAAATTTGAATCCCAAATAGAAAATTCAATAATATAAATCAATATCTCAAAGTAAAACAACAAGGTAAGAGTTATATAACCATGCCCAAAGTTTCCAATTTTCTCACAATCTTCCATGTATAAAACTTCACCAAAAATGACCAAATAAACCTCCAAACGCACCCCAAATTTCAATACTTTTTAATCCATTATGCCCAAAATAATAGAGTGTTATTTTTACTATAGATATATTAAAAGCACCTACATAACTCTGCATCTAAAACCTCGTGCACAACTTGAGAGAGGGAGAGATCTCAAAAAATGGTAGAAACAATAAACAAATTATCTTGCATGCGATAGCTTCCCAACAAAGCTTCCAATTCCCCAAAAATACAAAACCGTCCATGAAAATTAAATACATTAAAGTGTTACAATGCCATGTAGTGGCATGTATGAGTTTCCATTAACTTTTTTCCTCCAACTTGCTGGTGTCAAGCGGTCTAAGACAAGTTTAAAACTTTTTTAATTCCTTTTGTCTATTGTTTTGGTCAGTGACTAATGTAATTATTAGAATGAAAATACCCCCTATTTTTCCCATGTACCTTACTTATTTATTTTCCCACTACAATTTAATTTACCCCTTTTTATTTCTACCCTAATATATCAAATAGAAAATATTTGTATTTCTACCTTAATATATCAAATAGTATATATATCATGTTTTCCACTAAAGTATTATTTTCATAATATGTCTTTTCTCTATAAATATATTTCGAAGCCATACAAGACATATTATCTATTAAAAAAATGATAAATAGATTGTTCCAAGCCACAAAGATCTCAAATGCTAATAGATCATCACATTCAATAAGATGAAAGGAATTTGTAAACAAACATTAGCAATATCATATATTATATCTCATGGAACTAGTGAAGGCCATAAATCAAGGAAATAACTAGACAAGAAAGAACTAGTCAAGACTATAAATCCAACTAGTTAAAACTCTACAGAAAACTAGTCAAGACCATAGATCAAGGAAAGAACTATACCTACCAACTAGATAATATACTCCTAATTTCTAAATAAGAAAAAGAAATATCCACACATAAGTGGGTGAGGATAAATAAAATAGAAGGTAAATAAAGTACTTAGGTAAACATGAGCTAAGGTAAATTACCTACAATTACATTAATGTTAAACTTTATTCATTTATCAATAGTTCTACAAATTTTTAGATGGTGAAATAATATCATTTGTGCTGAAAAGTATACTCAAACCTTGTTTTATACAATATTATTATTTCTTTGTTAAGAATCTCCTAATTGATATTTTCTTATTTAAAAAGAGATTATAATTTAACTTCATAACAACACTCCATTTGTAATTTTAAGTTTTTTTTTTTTTAAACTAGGGGTCAAATATTTTTATTTAATCTTAAAATCAACCCCAACTCTCCTTTGGCCCACCTCTTTGTAGTTTTGTTTTACCCACAACAACCCAAGGTGCACTGGTACATCACCCAGGAAGATATGAGCACTCACCCAAAGCACGTAAGATACCAAGCTCCTCTTTTATGTGAGCTCTATCAATGAGTTAACATGATGGAAAGACCTATATGTTCCATATCCATAACAAGCATTCAAGTATATTGCTGAATATAAACTAGATTTAGATCATAACCTATGCAAGAATAACTCATACAAGTATAAATATTATGTTCACCATGCAAAAAAGAGTCCTAGGTATGTTAACAACCAATATCCAGCCACAAATATCCGTTATATTAAAATTCTACAAAACACAAAATCTATTTACATACATATTAGTTTCATCATGAGTCATGCTCGTACATATTCCAGCAAAATAACTCTATTAAAAAATTGGTGGTTCTAAACTATGTAGATCACACACACACACACACACACACACACACACACACACACACACACACACACACAGGGGTGGGGACTTGCCCTTCACCACCTTTGCATCCTCAAAATAGGTTGCATGCTAAGAATAGTCATGCGCCACTACAAGATAACTATAAAATCATGTAAGCTTTCATAATAATAAATCTACTACAGTTAACTCTTAGTTAATATCCTATTATTAACTTTGGACTATACATGTCACTTGGTCTTCCTTATATCCTGAAATAACCTTTTCTTGAACCACAAATCTTCATGTTTTAATCTCATCTTCAAGACCTTGCTTAGTCGCTACTCCAAGTCTATATTTAGATCCACATCCCAAAACTGGCTAAGTGTTGACTCCTTTACACACAATCCTTTTCTATCTTTCTTCAGTGCGCAAAACTTGTTCTCCTTGTGTGCACTTCCTCACACACCTTTCTTCTATAATGCTTTTTTTGTGCGCTAACTTCTCCTTAGTACTTAGTCATTTTTCATGTTCAATATTACCCCACACTTGTTTCATTTCCTCCCCTAGAAATGGGTAGTATGACTTATCCCTCCATGAATAAAGTATTTTGCAGGCATAAAGAATAAAAGAATTTATGTTGTTTAAAAAAGAATAGAAGAATTCTATTACTATTGAAGTAGAATGGGAAAATCCTTATTCAATGATGCCTCCATGGCATTCCATCCATCTACTTTGCTTTGTTCTTGTTTAAAAAAAATCCAATCATGGCACTGACTTATTCAAATGTCAACTTTGCCCCCTTGGCCTTGAATGTTTCAACCATAGTTTCCAGTTGCTTGCCAAGGTCTATCAGTGTGTCCATCTTATACGTAACTTGGGGATACAATTATTTCATCTTGTTCTTAATAGTAGACCTCAAAAGTTCAATGGCCTCTATCTTCTTCTCCACTTCTACCAGGATTTTATCATGTTCCACCTGATTTCCCTTGTTCTTGGTATAAAACTCCTTCAAATCTACTTCATGAGTGGTAGCCAAAACACTTTACACACGATCCTAGTCTTCATAGTTATCATAAACAACCTTCGCCATATGAGTCGCGGTCTTCACTAACACAAGAAGATCAATGTAATGGGTTATGGTCACCTCAATTTTTTATTTCTCCTGTTGCTTCTGTCACGTCATAACTTCTTCAGCAGAATCCAATGCAATTGGTTACTTCTACATTACTATCATGAACATTAAATCCTCATAACAATAGAGAGCGGAGTCATATTTATGTGAAGGAGGGACCAGATCTGGGCATGCTAATATGATAGATTATGTTATCAACTCTTCCTTTTTTTACACCTCACATAACTTTCCCTTCTCTTCCCGCAGCTCAACCTTTAACTGCGCAATAATTTGTTCTTTCCCCTTAATCTCCTTGTCTTTCTCAATGATTTCTTTACTATTTTCTTCAATCTCCTTTTCCAATAATTAGAACTTGTTATTTCTCCCAAACAACCTGGTATCTACTTCCACTAATACCTTATTTAGCGTATTACACAGTTGTTCATTAGTTAGTTGTTGAGAATCCACTACCGGATTCACTGCTGCAGAGCTTGGTGAAGCTCAGACATCAAGTAAGGATCCCACACTTACTTAGAACTTAATTTCATCTACATGGGACTCAAATGACCATGATAACATCTTTGTCATGTGCAAAAACGCACCTTCCTTATCAAAATATGACCAATAGAAAAGTTGGTCCGCCGGTACTATACTCTGATAACGCATGTGCAAAACAAAATTGGGATCTGCATCATAAGACAAGATAAGTCCTTAGGGTGTGTATGCATTCCTGCCACCATGCAGGCACCCTTCAGAAAACTTATTTCCAATCTTGCTTCGCCTCCCAACTTTCATCTTTCTCTTTTCCTTCTTCTTCTTCAAAATTGCACTTTAACTCTTGATCGACCAAGGTTTGTATAATACCTATGACTTCTTTCTCCATAGTGGTCTCTATTTATGGATCATAAATGTACATAGTCTCATGCACATTGGTTCCCAATGCTTATTTATCCACTTCTACTTCTATGACCTCCTCTGAATGTGTGCTCCTCCCCTCATCAAACTCATGTACAGTATAAGCAGGAGGCTTCTTTTCAAGCTCGCATTCTTCTTCCTCTCCTTCTAACTCTTCATGCTTCAAGATTTCCATTTCCTCAGAGTCAGGACTCTGATCCATCCTTGGTTTCTTCTATACCAAGGAATTTTATTTCACCGGATCCTTCTTCCTTCTTGTATAGGTACTTGCACCTATACCTATCTCCTTTATCGTTGTGTCCTAGCCCTCTTACGGGCTCTATGCTCTACTTGCTAAAGGAGTTTCTTCTCTATATCTCTTCTTGGTTTCCAACTTCTTTCTCCTTACAGGGTCCTCAAGTATACTTACATCATCCTCTACATATGTGTCCTACTCAAAATTTTGTTGTAGATACATATACACCCTTGTAGTTGTTGTTCTAGAAATATGTATAGTAATAGGTTTGATCATACATATGTCATGAGAGACATACCTTTCCACATATGTGCGATTTTGTGAATATACAAGTGTTTTGTGCATCTCGCAAAGCTCCTAATCCACAGTACTTAGATAAAACCTTAACTTCTTCTCCTCTTTAAATTTATTCACTGCACTTCAGAAGTACTGTGTTGTAAAGGAAAATGGAAACTTGCACCATGGGATTTTAGTGACATCAGTTAAAGTAAATCTGCCAATGCATAATTGTTGGTAGACTACAAATTCAACTTCATCCTTCACTAAGGATGACATTTTCTCTGGGATCCTCTAATCTACACCAAAGGCATCGTACATACACTTGTACCATTTATCCAAGCATGCCTTGTACGCAGGTGTCATAATATCACAAGTATATGTTGCAAATCTCTTATCAGGTGAGGGGTATTTCTCATGGTACTCCCATATGTTACTATTTGGCCCATTGGGCACTCCAATCTTAGAGAAAATAATCAAAAGAAAGATATTACCATACATTATATTTTATTCATCCTACGTGGAATAAATAATATCTTCTGTAATGAAGGACGAGATATTGCAAATGGTCCCCTTCACTATATTTCTGCATACATTCAACCATCTTTTGTTAACCTAGGTCTACCTTTCTTGTCCACTCAATTTTGTACGTAGGCGCGCGACCATATTCATCACCAGGTTATTGATATTTGAAATATCAAAGGAACACCTTCCTTTCTTATACTCATACTCCTTAGTTGTTTCTTTGTCAACCTCATTATCTCCCAAGTCATCATCAAATGACTCCCTAGTGCAGATGAGTCCAGTGAACTTGGAGATTAACTTTGGATTTATACGCATTATCTTTCTTGAGAAGTAAAAATAATCTTCATGTACATGTGACATAAGTAACTAGTAAAATCTCTCAGGTTTTCTAAAAAAGGGTAGTTCATAAAGATGTAGAAGTCCAACATTCTCCAAATTCTTCTACACTGAGTCATCATACACTGGTTTTTCATCTACCATCATCTCACTTGTGGTTCGAACCAATTCCAGTGTTATATCCTTCTCTGTCAAATCAGTTTGATGGTTATAATCACTCATAACCATTTTTCACACATGGGACACCCACTCTATCCCCATTAGTACCCCATCTAGGTATTTCATCTCTAAATACCATTCCTCATTAACATTTTTTGCAACTTGTTTTCCCTTCCCTTTCTTCTTGGGTGAAATGGTTGTTTCCATTCTTAGTGTAATTCTTAGTCAGGTACTTGTTAATTCTACTTGTGCTTTGTTTTCTTAAAGCCTTAATCATTCAGCCACAATTTCTCCTGCACGAACTCTGTAAAATGTGCCCTAGTTTTCAAAACCCTGACCAGAAAACTTTCTTTCCTTCAAACTACACCGCTTAAACCCACAAAATTTCTTTCAAAAACTCACTCTATGCACGACCATGTTCATCTTCACAATCTGGTTCAAAAATATCTCCCTTCGCAATCGATCATTTGTACAAATTCACAAGGATGCCCTAGCTCACACAAGCTCTTTCGCAAACTATCACAGGGTAAAAATAACTTACCTTGACCCTCTATTTATATTGTTTTTATTTTTGTACCACATTAATTACCATGCCACCTACAACCATACTGCCACAATAAATTCAAATTTTCTGTTAGGAAATTAATATTTTAGTGCTCCACATTTGTATATGTGTGAATGATAATTACATTGGTAATTATTATTATAGTGAATATTAGTAAGTTAGTAAGTCGTATATATTGTTGAAATAACAATATATTATGAATGGTTAGTTTTTATACCCGTAGCTATTACCGGGTTAATTGTTCTACTCAATTCCTATTTCCTAGGAAGTTTTTTTCCTACCTTTATGGATATATAATAGTCAATCTATTGTACACTGTTTATTATGATGTGAATAATACATTTGGTGTTTCAACTATGCAAACTTGTGCATTTTCATGATTTTGTATCAGAGTGATGATTTGTGTAATGGAACAATAAATTTTTTGTAGGGGTAGTCATATTGATCCTCATTTCCTCGTCTCATGTGATGTACAACAAACCAAGTGAGTTTTGATACACTCCTCATCTCAGGTGCATCAAGCTTCTACCACCCTCCCACATATGTCTTGGATTCTGATGCGAGTGGATTTAAATCCATTTCTATGCGTATGCTAGAAATTATGTTGTCATTGAAAGAAGCGATTAGGTTATGTGTGTGTGTGTGTGTGTGGGGGTGTGTTCAATAATTGATTATCATTGTGTAATCAAGATCTAATTGAACGTGGCAATTGGAATATATTATTTTTCTTTGCATTGGATCTCCTTTTTTTGTATTGCCATCATTTGTGTAAATAAGGGTAATTTATTATGTTGAATCAATATTTTCTTGATCTCTGCTTGCATTCTTGAAAGCATCCAATCCTTAATAAAGAATGTTTGATTAGATCTAAGGCCTATTCTCATTTGCGTGGTGTTTATACCTGGTGATTTATAAATATCTGAATGTGCATGTTCCTAGAATAGCATATTTTTGGACTTCTTGTATAATTTGAGTAAATGCCTTCATTCAACATCTGCACACATTTTTTTGACCTATTCATCTCACGTAGATTTGATACGATTTCATAAAGTGTATACACCTATGTACTAAGTCTAAGCTACAACATTTCTCCTCTACTATCTCTTGGTGGATGTGATTACATTACATCTGTTGGTCAAATGATTCTCAAGACAGTCAATTCCTAGCGGGGATCTTTTAAAAGTCGCCCGGTTAACATTGGTTCAAATCTCCATGGCAGTGGTGTCTTTCTTCTCTACCGGCGGCGACTGCTCCTCCATAGGTGGCTCGACTACTTACTAGCAATTGTAATTATCCTTCAAAATTGTCCTTATGTCTCCACGTGGCTATATACCATCGGTCTAGGTATGCTTGTTAATAGTTTTAGTAGAAGATGTTTTGATTTATAATCCTCATAGGACCGAAATTTAGTGAGTCGATTTCATTATAAATGTTTTAGTTTCCTAACATTTAGTTCTTTTGTATCCTTCAACGTAGTCTTGTATTATGTCAAAATAAAGTATTCCTGTCAATGTAATTAAAATTCGGTCAACATTATAAGTTATTTATTTTTGTTACATCAATTTCGTAGTATAGTCAATAGATTCATTGTGTATTATCATCAAAATGTAATTAATATTATATTGTCCTTGTCAATGTATAGTCATTTTTTTGTCATCAAATTTGTGTCTCGTCAAAAAATGTTATTGTAAGTGTCATTATTTGTCATAAGTGTTGTTAGAATTTGTTATTGTCTCCATCTCACATTATTAGTCCCACTAGAAAAATTCAATGGGCTCAATTTTCATACTTTAAAAGTGAAGATCCAGATGTAGTTAATGAATGATGAAAAAGAACAAACACCTACAGATCCGACCAAATTGGTAGAATGGGAAACGAGAGATGATACAGTCAAAGCCATTATTTGTCTTTCTCTCTCAAGTACTGAGCTACACTATTTTGATCTTGAGAAATCATCTCATGAAATGTGGAAAAACTTGAACAAAACCTTTGGTGCGATAACAGTGAATGCAAATATAGACACCTAAATTTGGTCACATTCCCCTCAGCCCCTAATCGGATAACCAACTTAAACATGGGCACCTAACCATGGTCCCTTTCACCCTACATTAATATTAATTTAATTATTTTAATTAAATTAATCCTCATCCTCACAAATTTCATTATTTAATTGTCTTAATTGACCTAGTTCCCACCTCACCTGGACACCTCACCCAACCATCTCACCCTAGACCTATTCTTGGCATGTTCCCATAACTAACTACAACTAAGTCTTACTTGCCTTAATGAGCTAATATTTGGTCTAACCATACAAGCACATGCCTAAAATTTCTCTAGCCACATTCTCGCTCATTAGAAGGGAAGATTCCATTATGAACCACGACAACAAACCAACTTGGCCCAAGAAATTAGAAAGATCTACCCATTTTAGTAAACCTAGGGAATCCCACCTTAACCAATGCCGGTCAGACCTAAACCAATGCCGGTCAAGACGGAACCATCATCGGTTACCATTTATTCACCTTAACAACCTTGTTTGAGAGGTTGGCACATTCTAGACCAAAGGAGAGAGATCAGAGCTACATGCAAGCAGAACCAGCATCCTTTCACGCATCCAGACATTCATAGCCAGCACCAGGACAAATCTAGAAGAATTAGACTCATAAAAGAATTATGAGATTCACTGCTATGGTCCCAAATACCATCCTTCTGATCAAATACCATTACCATTTGGCCATCCAATCTACATCACAGTAAGTGTATCCCTAACTAGTATTGTTATTTCAGTTAGTAGATTTTGTTACTCATATTATTAATCTACACTTTGCATGCTCATTCGTTTATCCCTTAACAACCTGTAACCCAACCATTTCCTTACCCACACCGCCAAATCACCCATCCTCGCCTATTGTTCATCCCTGAATACACTTGAGACTTCTATAAACATCCTTATCCACCCTACCATCTCTATCAAATCCCAGATCAAACCTTGTAATTAGATCTCTTTGAGTTTCGTACACCCCGACCTTATCGACATCGGTTACCCATAACTATCGTTGGTTCAACATAAACCATTACCAGTCATACCAGACTAACATTGGTCTCTATGTTCTATACCCTGCCCAAGAGCAAAGCCAAAAAAACCTCCTACCAATTGACCTAAACAACCCAGAATTAGACCCCGACCAGTCCCAGTACCTTGACAGTCACCTCATCCTTTAGATAAAATTATAGCCTATCCTGTTGTGATTAGATTTTCTTATTGTACTTGAATGAGATACCTAAATCATATCAACTACAGTAGGAATTTACTTATTTCTCACATTAATTTTTTTTAAACAGCGGATTGATAGCCATCTAGGAAGTATCACACTTCCTGGAACTAGTATACGCTAGGTAGTCCACTGTCATATATCATTTAACTTCTCTTTTTTGGTCTTGTTTTCTTACAGGTAATTCCTCTTAGCCAAAAGGAATCTCTCACAATCGCCATTGGGTCAAGAATTCAAAACACACGCATAAACCTCCAACCAACCCATTTAACAGGTATTCCTCCTAGCCCATAACCCTATCTATTTCGTCATTCAAAAACGTAAAGAAAATGGTGAAATATTTTGGCACGTCCGGTGGGACTCACCAGGGGTTATATTGCATTTTCTTCATTTCTAGGTGAAATTTGTGTGTTTGTTTCCCTTTAAAAGGCTTACAAAGTAATTTTCTTCCTTGGTAATCCTCTCTTCTTTCTAATTTCTCTAAAAGAAACATTTATCTTGGTGCATTTTAAAGGAATCATTCTTCTTTCTTGATTTATGCATTTAGTGAAAGAGCATACCCTCTCCTATTCATCATTTGCTTCATTGAATGTAATCTTTTTGATTTGGGATTAAAATTGGTTGCATTACATTCTGATTTGCTGCATTTAACTGACATTAAAATGAGGGAAACCTATATGCTGGAAGTCATGCCTAGCTGATGGTTGACACAAAGAATCGTAGAAAGCACATTCTCTCTCTCTCTGTGTCTTACCAAACTACACAAAATTGAAATATACACATCTTTCTTAAACAACATCTTACCTAGGAACACCTTTTAGCGATCACACGATCCAATAGGTGGGTACTCCCTAGCTCATTACTTTTGTCGAGTTATTACCTCAGTAGATGGCCTGCCCCCACCATAACATACCTGAAACCTCTCCTTTTAGATATCATTCTTCATAGGAAGCCTTCCTCACCAAAAACTCTATTCTAAATTCACGAGTCAGTCTTCTAAATAGCATAAGATTAACACATTAAAAATCACTTGTTAGGTGTGTGTTTTTAGTGTTTGATTGACGTGTGTTTTGAGGTGTGAGGATACACTTCTCCATTTTTCCATTCTATTGCCTTAGACACTCCACAATCACAGTTGGAGTATTCTGACTTCTTCTGAGTGTGTCAGGACTTCATTGCATCATCTCCAGACCTCTAGGTTGATTTTTTATCTCACTAAAATTCACAATAATCCATTTTCTATATTTTCCAATTTTCACAATAACCGACATCGGTTTTGCATAACCAACATCATTTTTCTGTTCTTTCGGGTTGAATTGCATAAAAACCCTTATTTAATTTTCTTTGCTATCAAATTTCCTATGAGTCTCTGTACTCTCTAGGCTTTGATAAACTTTCATCATACAACTTTTTCATCTAACCGTCACTGGTCTTTACCTCATTCGGTAAAACTATTCATGTATCCTTCAACATAGTATTGTATTATGTCAAAATAAAGTATGTCTGTCAATGTAATTAAAATTTATTCAACATTATAAGTTATCTATTTTTGTTACATAATTGTCGTAGTATAGTCAATAGAGTCATTATGTATCATCATCAAAGTGTCATTAATATTATATTGTCCTTGTCAATGTATAGTCATTTTTTTCGTCATCAAATTTATGTCTCGTTAAAAAATGTTATTGTAAGTGTCAATATTTTTCATCGAAAGTGTTGTTAGAATTTTTTTTTTCTCCATCTCACAATGTAAGTCCCACTAGAAAAATTCAATGGGCTCAATGTTCATACTTGGAAAGTGAAAATCCAGATGCAGTTAATGAATGATGGAAAAGAAAAAACACCTACAGATCTGACCAAATTGGCAAAATGGGAAACAAGAGATGATAAAGCCAAAGCCATTATTGGTCTTGCTCTCTCAGATACTGACCTACACTATGTTGATCTCGAGAAATCATCTCATGAAATGTGGGAAAACTTGAACAAAACCTTTGGTGCTATAGCAGTGAATGTAAATTTTTTTCTCAAATTACAATTGTTCAGGTTAAAAATGGGTGAAAAATCTACAATGTCCAGTCATATTAATGATTTACGGTCTCTCCTCCGACAACTGGCAGAATTAAAAGCTCTAGTAGAATATGAAGATGCAAAAGCTATTATGTTGAATAGTTTTCCTCCCAAATATAGTAATGTTTTCTTCACACTTGGTCAGATGCCTTCCAACTCATTAGAAGATATGATATCAGTTCTTCTAGCTAAGGAAAAATGGACCAAAAAAATGTAGAAGAAGAAACAATAATGTATGTAAAAATGAAGTACAAAATGTTTTCTAAATATAAAGAAGAAAGAGAATGTTTCTAGTGTAAGAAAAAGGGACATACAGTTTCATTTTTTAAAGTCTGAGCTCAAGATATACTTAGTGGAAAACTCTAAGGAATCGAGGCCAATATCATTACTGAAGAAGGATCAGAGAATGAGGAAGAACAAGTAAATGATGAAAATAGATTTGAATACTTCTTGTATTGAGCATGAAACTAGAGGAAGGAGGTAAACAGAGGTTGGAGGTAAATCAACCTCTTCTCATCAACCATAAATGATGAGGCCGTACAGATGATTTGGTGGCATTTTTTTCATTTGCACGTTTTTTCTTCAGTTTACACTGTTCCTATTTTTAATAAGTGGAAATTTCACATTGAGGGGGGGAACATGGTCTAATGTTCCATTTCCAATATGTCAATTTTTTCTATGTATGTAGGAGAAACAAATTTCAACAGAATTTCCTCTGTTATTCCCTGCAGTGGGATGTGATGAGGGATGAGAATAGTACTTGGCATATCATGATGTGGTTGTAGGTAAACCACTTGAAAAACTTAATTTTTGGTTTGTGGTAAACCAATAGAAAAAACACCATTCTTGGTTGTTGGTAATCCATTTGCAAAACCATCACTTTGTGGTAAACCAATTACAAAACCACCATTTTCATTTTTTAGTCAACCATTCACAAAACCATCCTTGAGGTTTGTGATCATCCTGTGAAAATCTCCAGATCATGAGCAGGTGCAAGTATAAGTCAGGTTTTCCCCATGTTTGCACTAGGGGGGAATGTTAGGAAATTAATATTTTAGTGCTCCACATTTGTATGTGTGTGAATGATAATTACATTGGTAATTATTATTATAGTGAATATTAGTAAGTTAGTTAGTCATATATATTTTTGAAATAACAATATATTATGAATGGTTAGTTATTATACCCGTAGCTATTACCAGGTTAATTTATCTACTCACTTCCTATTTCCTACAAAGTTGTTTTCCTACCTTTATGGATATATAATAGCCAATCTATTGTACACTTCTTATTATGATGTGAATAATATATTTGATGTTTTTGTTGTGCAAACTTGTGCATTTTCATTATTTTCCTACTTCTCCAAGTGTGTTTCCTTTGTGCATCCAACATGTGTAACTTCTGCATCCTTTTGGCATGTAAAACTACACTAATCACATACCTCCTTACACGTGCTCTGAGCACCAAAGTACATTAACCATTGCATCCTTTTCCAAGTACTTTTTCCTACTTCTTCCTACCTTATGTTTCTCTGAGTGTTCATTCCTATACATGTATTTTTCCTTGGCATCATCCATATTATCACCATATTCCTTAACACCCTATCATCATTTTCCAACAACCAACATTATCAAAACTACACGTGTTCCCCTCTAGTACTTAGGACTCTCATTGCACACTCTAGTTTTCATTTTATTCCTTCAATCCACCTCATACTAAAGGTATGCGCGGTCCTCTACACATGAACTCATAAACAGAGTAATCAGATTCTAGTGCATAAGTGCACTTATTACACAAAACACTAAACTAAATTTACAAAGCATAGTAATGATGAAAGGAAACACATATAAAGGAAATGAAATAAGGGAAATATAATCTAACCAATAATACTACCTTATTAAAAACACCAAGAAGACTTATTTATAATGGGGCTTCAGCCTACTCCCATTGAAGTAACCAGGAAACCGTGTTCTATCTAGTGCATGTAACTGACAAGTGCCTGAATCAAGTATATAATTCACAACATAGGGTACCAACCAATGCACTTAGAAATTTCTAGGATGGTGAAAAAACCTTAGAATCATACAGAAGAACCATCTACCCAACCTTAATCTTGTTGTTCTTAATATGTCGATCATACCATGCCTTCTTCCTGGTCTTTTATATCTTCTTGCTCCAATGATCTATAGCACGCCTTTCATCCAAATGCATCAGTTTGTCTATGCACTCTTCAATTTCCTATTCATCGTCCAATCCTCCTACATGCACAATATGTAGGGAGGGTAACATGAATTCTATGGGTAGAGCATCTTTTGTGCTAAGCACCAATTGAAAAGGTGTGGCCTTATTCAATATTTTATAAGTTGTCATGTATGCCCAAAGTACAACAAATAATTTATCATCCCAATCCTTCCTTCCAACATCACAAATATTATTCAATGTGTGGCTTGGTATCTTGTTGAAAGCCTCGGAAGTTTCATTGGCCTATGGATGATAGGGGGTTGTCTTTTGATGTGCCACCATAAAATCAACTAACAATATCTTTATAGTCTCATTCAAAAAGTGTGTGCCCCTATGACTTCTCAGAATCAACGGAAATCCATATCTATTGATAAAATTCTCGCATAAGAACCTTGTTGTTGTATTTATTGTGTAATCCTTTCTATGCGCTGCTTCAACCCACCTTATAATATAATTTATACAATTTATAATGTAGCATGATCTTATCCTACGTGTGAGCGGGGAAATAAGACCCACCAAGTCAATTAACCATTTTTCAAAAGGTTTTGCACTAGTAATCAATCTCAAATGCATCTCATCTCTATGCCCAGTCTTTCCAAGGTGTTGACAGTGGTCACAGGCCTTGCAATATTCTATAAAATCTTTATAAACCATTTCTAACCAATGTCCCATGAATAGAATCTTTTGCATGGTGGCATTTCATGCATAATGACCACCTGCAATTCTACCATGAGCATCCTCCATAATAGCTTCACACTCATGTTCTAGTACACACTGGCGTAAAACCTCATCCCATCCTAACTTGTAATGATCTCCACCTATCATCGTATAGGGTGTGGTGCATATAGAAATTTGTTTCTTCTCCAAGGCCTTCATACCTTCAAGTGCCTCACCAATACACAAAAATACTACAATATCTTCCAAATCAGAGGGTGCATAGTTTAATCTGAATAATTATGCATCCAAAATTTTATCCTTAATGCTCTACACGTCCTCTCCTAAGTTAATCTTAGATAAATGATCTATTCCTGAGTTACTCTTTCCTAGCTTTACTACCACCATAAAATCAAATTCCTAGAACAAGAGAATACATTTGCATATGTGCCCCTACAAAATGGGATTATTAACCAAAGACTTAAATGACATGTGATCTATATAGAATATGAATGGTGTTGCCAAAAAATACTACCTAGACTTATGTAGTGCATAAATCATAGACAAAACTTTGTGCTCCATAGTAGTGTAGTTATGTTCAGTCGAGGTCAACTTCATACTTGCAAAACAAATAGGTTAATCAACAATACCCTCTCCATGATGGACTAATACTATGCCAATGTCGATGCCAGAGGTGTCCACATTCACATGAAATACTTCGCTCCATGAAGAAAAGTGCAAAATAGGCATAGAAGTAAGCATTTCCTTCAATGTCTCAAATGTGTGTTATTGCACCTCACCCCAATAGAACTTACCTTTTCTTTTCAGTAACTCCTCTAAGGGCATGGAAATCCTAAGAAACCCATTAATGAACTTTTTGTAGTAACTTATGTGTCCAAGGAACCTGAGCACTTCACTCTGATTAGTAGGCTCCTCTAAGCCCAAAATAATAGCAATCTGAGTAGGATCTACCAACAATCTTTGTTTGCATATGATATGTCCTAAAAGAGTTTCAAAGGGTGTGGCAAAGATGCACTTCTTAATGTTGAGATAGATGTTTGGCTACCTGCACCTCTCAAACATAAGTCTCAAATTGTCACAATGGTCTTTAACTAGCCCATAAACACTCCAATCATCCAAGTAAACCTACAAGAAATTATGTATGAAATCCTAAAATGCTTGCACCATAATGCCTAAAAATACTGCATGCACATTCTTCAACCCAAAAGGCATAACTATGTATGTAAAACTTCCCCATTCAGTGGTGATTTGATTTTTCTCTTGATCTTATTTAGTAATATAAACCTGATAATATCCAGAGAACCCATCATTAAAGGATTAGATATCCCTCCCTTTTATGCCCTCTAAGATCTCTTGTGTGCAAGGTGTGGGGAAATGATCTATAACACGTGCAACCTTTAACTCCATGTAATCCACACATATCCTTATCCTACCATATTTCTTGATACCTATCACCATTGGGATAACCCATTTTGATTCCTCAATGGGCTCAATGATTCCATATTTAAACATCTTGTCAATCTCCTCTTTAACTTTGATGTGTAGGTTAGGATTCATCATGTAAGGCCTCTTCCTAACCAGATGCGCACCATCCTTTAACATGATTATCATCTCACCCAAAAATTCATACACTCATTTCAAATCATGATAGCCTCTAGGGAATAAATCCGGAAAGTCATGCAGCAACTCAATAATCTTAGCAACCTCTGAATTAGACCAAAAATCACCAATGATTTCCTCTTTAGGTTTAACTTCTGTTCTAATGTTGACCTTCTTTTGTTTTCATAGGCTCATGCTATACGCACATCTGCTCATCTACACTATCCATGACCTTGCAAGTACCTATAGTGTGATCAACATTCAAGTTATTTACTTCCTCATCATCTATCATATAGACCATATTACCTTTTTCCTTTTCCAACCAGGTGCACCCAAGATGTTCTTCATCAGTATCCTCTTCTTCAAAACGTGCCTCAAGGTTTGGTTCTCTCAATAACTCCTGAATGAGTTTTTCAGAATTTTCACTATCCCTTATGGTAAATTTCTTCACTATCCACAATACCTCATTCACAGGTGGTTTATTAGAAAATTAATCAAAGGTTTGAACCATACCACAATCAACTCTTTCCAATTTCTTATTGCTCTATTTAACTTGGCATAGACATACCATGTATGTGCATAACCTCGCAAGGTGGAATAAAACTAATGCACCCATAGTGATGGTGTAAAAACTTCTTACCCCTCTTTCCAGAGGCTCTCACACTTCTAAATGTGGTGCTGAATAGGATCTTTCCCATGAAATTCACATATTTGAGAGAATACATTACTCCTTAGAAATCTAGCAGAGAGCATAATTCTCACTTCACGCTACTCCACAAGATTACCCCTGTGTGTAATCCACTAGTGTGCTATTGTCCCACGTAGAGTATAAACTAGCATATTTGTTATTTATATTTGATCTATCCATTGGGCCTCCATAATACCCAGAAACACCTCAGGATTTCCCTCCCTAGTGTACCTTGGTACCTGGTTACTCCCTAAGTGCCTGATAGAGCATGGCTTGTTGAAGTGTGTAACTACACTTTTCATTTCTCGTCTAACCATCTCATAAGTATCATGCACCTAGTTATCACAAGTAACACTTGTTGTATCACTCATAGATTATGAATCATACCACTGAAGTATTCCTTCCTTTGATGGCTCCAACATCTCAGGGTCCCTGATGGTGTGTACATAAATTTTGTTTATATCCGCTTCACTCAAAGGTTCTACATAAGGCTGAGTGTTTCCATCTATAAACATGATGATTATGCGCTCCTTATTTTCAAAGATTATATAACATTTGTTGAAGTGAAGATTAACATTATTTACATAATACTAGGGGCACCCAAGTAATGCTGCAAAACTATCTACTTCTGTCAGCGCTAAGACCTCAAAAACACCTGTAAACTTGGCCCCTTGGATTGTAATAGTTGCATATTTCAAAACTCCAACAAGTGTGGTTTTAGTCCTATTTTCCATGAACAAAGCATTCAAATATGGCTGTAATGGTGGTCTCCCCATCTGTAGCCACACATCCAAAGTAAGCACATTTACTTCCGCAACTGTATCAATCGAGATGTTACTTAAAAGCCATTCATTAACAACCACATTCAATGTGATGTCTTTATCATAATCAATACTATGAGGGGGGAATTTGGCATGCAATATTTGTGTCTTGTTCTTGGTTTTAATGTGTGGTAACTTTTCTCTCAGCCATTCCCCTAACAATGGAACAATGTTCTCTTGGTGCAGTAGCTTACAGACCTCCTTAATGTCTAACTAGCATGGTTTTACCTTCAGTTTCTTGATTATTTCAGGGGGTAACAACCAAGCTTGACCTCAGTATGGTAGGGTTTCTAGGATACCCATGATGTTGATTGTGTATGTTTGTGCACCATTTAAAACAATGGATCAAACCTTATTTACCTAAAAAACAAGCCTACAAATCATGCTTTAGAAAAAACAATGTTACTTTTCAAAAAAACACTCATGCTTTTATTAATGTTTATGATTGTGCTACAAAATGAAAAGATGAAAATGTGGCTATAACTTATTTAAACTAGATACATATAGTTAACCATTAGTCATGATTTAAATCCATAATTCAGACTCTTGGTTTGTGTAGAGGTTTTCAGACACGTTAGTTGCTACACAATCAATTATCTCTCTCTTCCTGAGTAATGTCAGAATCAAGGATGGAGATTTAATCCTTAGATAAGAAGTAAAAATCTTCCTCCTTAGTGTTGTAAAGGTGAGAAAATGTTGCATCAATGTTAGATATGATGATGTGACTGTAGGTGTCAAAATCCAAAGCATTACAGTAGTCTTCTTCCAGATACTCTAGGTTGGGCTTGTAATGGCATTCGTATTGAATGAGGTCCTCCTGAAATCTCATAGCTTCATCATACACATCCCAAAAAGCATCAGTAGCTTCTCAGATACACTGAGTGGAGGAAAATATAGCATCTAGGAGATCAAATGAAGTTTCTTGGATTGCGTAGAGTTCAAGATCATGGAGCAACTCGTAATGCTCCTAGTAAAGTGGATGGCAAAGAATAGGGAAGAAATCAGATGTGGGGAGATTAGTACCACCTAATGCCATATGAAAACATCATCCTAGAAAAAATATTAGAAAATAAAAATACAAAGCTAGATATTTTTAGTGAGATTATGTAGAAATTTTATAAAAAGCAAAAGACACAGTAATCACTTATGATTAGGGGAATCGCTAGTGATTGTTGCTAAATCTAACAGTCCACTAAAAAAATCTAAATAATTGATTAGGCCATGGAATTATAGTTCTAGCAATATAAATGATATCTAAATGGGATTTTAACTGCACTTAGTACCTAAAACAATCAACATATACAGATTACCTTGCGTAATGAACCGGCTTGGTGAACGGATGAAAGAAGATGACTAAATATTGAAATGTCAGTAATTTGATGACAAATTTGATGTCCTTTGAGCAGAAGAAAATTAGCAAGATTTGATGTAAAATTATTGGATGAATGATACATTGTAACTAAGGAAAAATACACCTAAAAAGTGTGAGAATTCGTTGTCCAAAGGAGGTGTGAATGCTCATATTTATAGATCATCAGCAATCAGACATATCACAGGTGATTGCAGAAGATATTAGTTTAGCTAACAAAAATAAGTGATTTTCTTCCATTTTTTTATCCCGTAAAATTGACAAGGGCAATTTTACCTTTAACCATACCGAAATTTTGTTCTGATCCCTCGTTAGGGATCCCTTGCGTTTGAAACGTTGTAAAATCCCTTCCCCGGGAAATCTAGTTTTTCGAACTTAGTCTTTTGAGCCTTTTTGGCTGGGCGCATGAAATTGCTATGTAACACCAACTTTTGGTGCGCCCCTTTTAAAACCCTTTGGCGCATGATTTTCAGTGTCAACACACCTTTTAGTGCACCAAAGTATGTTGAGCCTTCCCTGCGTGTGCCAAGGCGCATGCGCCTTTGTATTGGCACAACTTTTGTTGCGCCATGTTTTGGTGTGCCAAAGGGCGCACATAACTTCATGTCGACATAGCTTTTGGTGTGCCAAAGGTGCGCTTAATTTCCTGCTGGAAAATTTTTTCATGCGCCAAAGGGCACGCACGCTTTTCCCTGTCGACAACAACTCTCATGCGCCCTTTAAAAAGTGGGTGGCGCATTAATGACCAGCTCACCTATATATATATATATGTGTGTGTGTGTGTGTGTGTGTGTGTGTGTGTGTGTGTGTGTGTGTGCATGCGCTACCCAAATGTCATTATTCACTCATTCGCTATAGCACGTGATTTTATTCTCTGAGCCCGTCAGCCCCTACCTCGTCGTTTTCAACACCTTGTGGACCCGTTTGCACTATTTTTGCTATTTGTCCAGGTGAGAGGTTCTTTTCTCTCTTCTGCATGTTTTGCATTTTCAGTTCTTGGTGTGTTGGTGGTCTGGTTTTAGTTTGTGCTTGAAGTTTTGAAATATCAAAATGTTGAGCTAGCCCTCCTCCTGTGCTTTCTTCCCATATTGTCCTCCCCCCTCTGTCCAGATCTGCTGGTAGGGGAACCTATTCTGAAAAGCATGGTCTGAAATCTCCTTTTTGATTGAGCCATTTTCACTTGCCCAATAACACTTGCTAAAAAAATGAAGAAAGAAATGGAGAAAAGACGACTATTTTTCCCAAAAGACGCATCTGTCCCCCCTGCAACATGAACATAAACAGTTGCGCACCAATGGTGCATCTATCCCATTTTGCCTACATGCATCATGAACTTCTGTGCCCTCAAGGCGCACCCATCTTGCCATATGCTACAAGTCACTGAGCTTGCGCCCTAAAGGCGCGCCATCCTTCCTTGCTGCATCACATTTCCATGTGCCAATGGCGCACCCAACATCCATGCAACACAAGCTTTGTCTGCGCCGTAAGTACAAATCTTTGATAGGCACAGGCGCATCCCTGATTACAATAACACCATGTTACGTGTAAACCTTTCGTGTGCCACACCATGCTCCCTTTGGCGCATGAAAATTTCTTGTTACACGAAACCATCCACGTGCCAAAGGGCACACCAAACCCCAATGCAACATGAAAATTCCATGCGCCGAAGGGTGCATCCTGTCTCTATGTAACATAATGTTTCCATGCGCCCTTTATAAAATACAATCTGCAGTAGGCATGCGCCATGCGCCTTTGGCACCAGTTTAACCTTTGCAACACCCCTTTCTTGTGCACCCTACCTATTTAGCCCTATAAGCTGCAATTTTCATGTGCCCTGCGCCCTGAGCCTAATAATAATCTCTAACTCTTTCTATCTGCTAACATTCCAATGGAAGAAAAAATGGCTAATTCAACCTTTTCAGATTGGGTTTAACTTCTTCTTCATGCAGATCAGCAATTGAGTTCGAAAGAACATATGTCTACATCCAGCAAGAGACCCACCAAACCGAAAGGAAAGGCCAAGATTACAGAGGAAGAGATGAAGTATAAATATCAAAGGCTTAGAATGCCCGAGTCACAGGATGAATGCAATATGGACGTCAGAGACTCAAAATTGGGGCATATCAACATGGAGGAATTCTGGGCCAGAACTCAAAAAGTTACAAGGAGTCCATGGATGGAAAAACTAATAGGCAGTGCCCTGCACTTCACCGGAGGAATCCCCGTCAGTGCCGTCAATAATGAATTTATGATGGTGGTTGCCCAGTGTTACAACAAAGACACAAGATGTGTCGAAAACAGCAAGGGGCGAGGTAGTCATTAACCTCACTGCCCGTCATTTTGAGATCATACTCAGCATCCCTCAACCACTGGCACCTTCGTGGCCATTAGTCAAGCAGAGTGCATCAAGGCCTGGGAAGACAATGAAGACCAATGTATGCAGCTAATGAACGAAGTATATCTGAAAAATAAGAAGGTGGTAACCTAGTGGCCCCAAATCATCCACCACAGTGACTTCTCAGAAGATCTCAGCGATACCATTACCTTCCTGAGCAGGGTCTTCGGGCTTTTTGACGCCCATTTACTTCCATAAATGGATGCTGCGCTACTTGGAAACAATGAACAAGAATTTGCTTGATCAACGCTTTTGCTGGGGGGAAATTATAAGTAGCACCATCTCCGAGCAGCTACAACAGTTCGGCCACAACGGGAGTATTCCATATGAACTCCTACATGGTGCTATGTTGTAGCGTTAGAGAGGGATTATCCAGGCCTAACACTGGAGTGGAATTTGGCCTCAGGTCAAAATATACGAGTATTATCCAGAATTAAGGTTGGAGAATAGCATCTCCCCAATTCACCAAAGTCAACGATGCATTCTTTCTACCACGTCATTTGCCTGCTGAGGCTGAATATGACTCATAGTTCATAACGACCAAAAACATAGTGGCAGCCACGGAGAAATGGGGGGCCCTGTTCACCACCAATTTCCCACATTCACCTATTTGAGGGCTATCAACTTTTTGGGAGAGCCAACCAGGCTACCAAGGTATGCTGGGCCTAAACTGATTCTGATAGAGCTATCAAGGCAGCTGGTCACATACCACGAAAAATTCCTTAAAAGAAAGAAGGGTGGAACTCCTTTCCCCCTCACAGTGGGCCGATACACAATGCTCTACCCACACACAAGGTGAAGGAAATGTTTGCAGAGCTGGAGTTACTCAATTTGAAACACGACTTCCCAGCCAGGCCTACCTTCGACCCAAGGGGCTGCCTGCCAAGAGCAAAGCTTGATCCAATCCATGTTCCTCAGATCGAGGATATTTATATTGACGTCCTCCATGAGGTAGAGCTCAGAAGAAAGGATCATTCTCGCCTAGCATTGGCAGAAATCATCCAATACAGGATAGCCATTGTCCCCAAAGGCTTCCAAACTACAGAAGATGAAGTAGACAAGGTATATATTGATACAGGTGGGGACGATTGGCCCTTTCCAGCCATTGATAGAACTAAGGCTCCTCAGACAATTGAGGAGAGGGTCAAGGAGACTTTGTGAAGGACAGAACACTGGTGCCGAATGAACGGCCTAATCTACCTCGGGGTAGATTTCACAACCTCCCCATTGGGCAACGCACCTTCACGATCCAAGAAGCAGCTTAAAGGCAAAGGTGTAGAGGGTGAGTCCAACACCACCCAAGAAGAAGCCCCTGGGAGTCCTCCTTCCGTGGCACCCGAGTAGGTAATATCTCTGGTCACACCAGAGAAAGAAGCAGAAGAGGATAGTTCTAATTGGCCCATCCACTCAGGATGTCAGCATTGTTACAACAACTGAAGTTCCTTCCATCCCTCCTTCTTCTCTTCCTTCCCCTCCTCAAGTGACTCAAGTGACCATCCCTTTGGTCGTGTCGTCTGTCCCCTTCTTCTACTCTTTCCCCTCCCCTCTTCATCTATCTTCTCTTCCCTCGCTGATCTATCCTCCTCCATTTCCTCCCTCATCTCCGGGCTCCCTTCCATTCCTATGTCTTCCGCAGCTACAGTTTCCCTTCCTCCCATGGACACTTCTTCGGCTATTCTCTCAATGCCGCCGCCGCGTGTCTCCATGTTTTTCCCCTCTTCTACTGCAACTGCCTCCTCCTCTATCTCTGGTCCTTCTTCCATAGGACCAGCCTAGATCTCTTAGCAGCTAAGCCAGCAAAAGAGGAAAGTTCCCATCGCTCCGATGGACTTTTCAGTGATCCCAGCCAAAGGGGCGAAGAAGCAGAAGCCTGTTACATGCTTCTCTAAAAGTGCTGCAGGTGAGAGAATCATGGAAATTACATACCCCGATCCCCTCAAAGAGAAAAAGGATCTGTCTTCGACAGATTTTACTGTGACCCAAGTCACAATGGGGACATCTTCTGAAAGTCTCCAGGGAGAAGCTCTTTCCATGGTTGATGCCCTCTGTCAAAAGCTTCAAGAGACAAAAGAAGAGAAAAGGCTACTAAAAGAGCAAAACAAATATCTGCTCCAAGCCTTACAGAAGATTGGTAGTGTGCCTCCCATAACTGCCACCGAGACTTTTGAGCTTCTCAGTCTAGGAGAAAATCAATGAATATGCAAAGATCGGTGAGCAGGGTATGGCCGTTTTTGCTTGGAGGAGCCAGATCCTCAAGGATAGCGAAAAGAGTGATCACCAAGTTTGTCTGATTTGTATCTGAACATCGGAAAGGTGAATACAAGGAGCTCCAAGAATTAGCGGGGCCCATATCAGAAGAGTCTGGAACATGCTAGACTGCAGCACATGAGACCTTTCAACAAATATTCGACTGTTCAGTCGAAGATCTAGTCAAGTTCGGCATCTTCGGCCATCCAAGGGCCCTCAACAAAATCATGTCCACTCTGGACTACCGGGTGGATCAGCTTGAATTTGTTCTGGAAAAAATTGACAAGGTAAAGGAAGAGGCCCTGGATACAATGCATCAAATGGAGCGAATTGTTCTCAAAATGTCTCCAGGGTTGCTCACTCCTTCCTTTACCTTAAGGTTAGCTGATGAAACCATCCGGATCTTCAAGGAGATCACTTCTCAAGGAACGGGGGCCAGAGGTCACATTTGACACTGAATCTATCAACAACCTGCTGGCCTATAGGGACTTCATCGGGTTCCTTATTAAGGCGGAGAAGGACTATTCCAAACTTCCTGAGAAGCTCATAGATGAGCGGGAGACTTGTGAGGTGATCAAGCGAGTAGGCACAAGGATCCTTCCCAGGATCGATTTGGGCCAATGATTAACAAGTTTTTGGAATACCGCACTCAGTTCCATATCTCATCACCTGAGCAGCATCAAAAGCAGGCTACCCCCCTTTCGGCCTCAGGATGATGAGGACGAGTAGCTGCTGCTCCTTCTTCTTCTTCTTCTTCTTCTTCTTCTTCCCTCTCTCTCCTTCCGACTTTCTTGTTGGAATGTCTAAAGTATGTTGGCACAAATGATGACATCATCCATGTTGCGTCATGGGATGATGTCATCCATCAAGTTGTCAAAAGTCAACATGACTTTTAGATATTTTGTAAATATCTTTGTAAATAGGTGGTTGGCTCCTTTTTGCCTTCTTTCCTTCTCCTCTTCTATATATATTGGAATACTTGTTGTATTCGAAGGGGTGGACATTTTTTAGATGAAAATAGAAATGAGGAGAGAAAGACTTTGAGCTTTCTTGTAACATAAAAAAAAACAGCAATACAAATATTGAGACTTTGTACTAAATATTTGTGTTATACATCAAAGCTTTCTTATGTTAGATCTGTATGTGTTTATTCTGTTAGATTCATATCTACCTTTTTGTCATTTGCTCATCAGTATTGCTTTGTTTGTTTATGTAAGTAGGTTTGGCTCTATTTACTACCAATCCCAAAACATAAACTTCCCGACCTTTCTGCTTTGGAATTCATTTCTTTTCTTCCTTCGGACCTGCTCTTTCTCTATCCCCTCTTTCATTCCTTTCTTTCTGTAGTCTGAAACAATCTACTGGGATGAGATCCCAAACCCCCGAAGGCAGAATACTGTGAGATTTGCACAAGATTCCTGTTGGTAGAATAGCAATAAACCAGTTTCGCTTTGCTGACTCAAAGAGGGGCTATGCCCTGCACACTGTTGGCTCGTCTATCCATAGATCTGTCCAGGCGAAAGATTTTTGGACCAACAGTTTTTGGCGACTCCGCTAGGAGAATGAATAGATCTGTCAGATCTATGAAGGTGGTAGGATAGAAAAAAAATTAGAAAAAATCAGAAAAATCACTGCCTGTTTGCAAACTCTGAACTTTTTTTTAAAAATCCAAAATTTTGCAAAAATGGCTCCAAATTCAAAATTTTCTTCTGAGATCCATAGATCTAGGCCTAGTTACAAGAGCTTTAGTTCACTGAGTTTTTATAAAAATCAGTATTTTTCCGTAAATCTGAATTTTTGACTGTTTACCAAAAGTTTGAAACCCTCTGAAAAAATTCAAAACCAGATCTAAAAATTAGCTTGCTAATCTTCTCTGTCGTTTTATCCTCGCTGTTATTTGTCATTAACCGCAATCAGTTTTCTGAAGAGGATAGTTTTTAAATATTTAGAAAAGTACATGCTGCTGGTTTTTGACAGAAAATACCAAAAAATCAGAAAGTACAGCCAAAAAGAAGTTTTAAATCTACGCTACAATATCGCAGATCAGGAAGGTACACTGGCAGATTGAACCTTTTACACGCAGCCAGAAAGCTCTGTGGAGAAACTGATCCTGATTTTTGATCTGCTTCAAAGGTATAATTTCAGCATAACACCGGAACGTTTTTCAACGCTAAGCTCAACCGAGCCGGCTCGTCCAGGAGTGTCTCACCTTCACGAAGAAAAAGTCTTTCGCAGGGGGCATCCACATCCCTTTGTAGTGCCTTGCTACTCAGTGGAACCACACTTCCAGCTCGTGTTCTCTTTCCGGCTTTTCAAATGGCAGTACCATGGGGAAATGCGACGGGTCATTTGGCTTTACCACATCCAGTTCACACGCTCCCTCACGGAAACCGAAAGAATTTTCCCAAATTCGATGGGAGTGGAAATCAAAGCACGGATTCCCACATATCTGCATTCATCATGTCATGCAGTATTTTGGATGTAACTCATGAAGATGTGTTGGTTTGCCTTTTTCTGGAAACCCTACAAGGACCTGTAGCTGAATGGTTTCAACATTTACCAGCCGGATCTATTACCAGTTGGGCCACCTTACGGGATGCTTTCGAAGACAGATGCAAGCCTTCAGAGGATGCATTTGCATTATTATCACGGATCACTCACCTGAAGAAAGAGGCAAATGAGACCATGTGCGATTTTATCACCCGGTTCAATGCACTAATCAACCGTGTCCTCGTTGCCATGCTTCCAATGCCAGAAAATCAAAAGTGTTTCTTCGTAAACGCTATGAGTTCAAAAGTTAGTTTCTTACTCCTTCAAGAGCGAATGGCTACCTTGATTCTCACCCAAGCCACTGCCATTCGGATAGAGGATAATCTGATAATATCTGGTGAATTGAAAAAGGAATCAACCAAGCCTAAATCTTTGGGCCCTTTGCCCACTACTTCGTCTGATCCAGGCGTTTCAAAAGATGGCAAATGACTTGCTTGCATTAAAGAAGCAGTTGGCCCAGGCCTCCCCCAGTTCCTCGTACCGGGATATTCCACGGAGGAATTTCGTTCCCAACAATGTTTCACAAAGGCCGCGCCTACCTACAGCTGCTCCGCGGTTGGCGCTTGAAGCACCTCCGGTCAACGCTCTGGCCGAAATCGAAGAAGAAGAGAAGTATTATGAAGAACCTTCGTCTCAAGGCGAAGATGATCAAGATGTCGGTGAACTGGCTGGCGACTCTACTATCGGGTATATGGAATTTGATGAGGAAGAATCTGATGAAGAAGAGGGTACCCAGGGATATGCAAGTAGACAGTCATATGCTGTTTTTACTCGCTCGCAAGGAAAAGAAGCAGAAGTTGCTGCCCATGTCCAGCAAGAGAAGGCCGTGTCAAACGTGCCTCCAATCATTGCTAAAAGAGGTAATCCTCTTCCTACTCAACTCCCTGGCAAATCTTTTACAAGGAAATATTTTCCCCCTATCTCTCCTCCAAATCAATCCTCTCACATTCCTACCAAGGCCACCAATCCTATTCCATCGTCGCGAAGTGAGGGACTCATTCCTTCACCAACACAACCCTTGGCCGCATTTGATATCATAGATCATGCAAAAAAGACCAAGATTTAAATGTCTGAAGCTGAGTACCTTCAGTCAAATCTCGAACAGCTTGTAAGATTGACCAAATATATTCAGAGTCAAGCTGTTATATCTAAGCAGGTTTCCCCGAAAGGAATTCTTTCCACTCCTCCTGAATCCCGCATAAATGTTGCTTCAACATCTGCATCAGGTAAGATAGAGCCTTTCTATCTCTCTCTCCTAATCAATGGCCATAAGTTGAGTAACTGCATAATTGATTCTGGGGCTTCTGATAACGTCATGCCGGTAAAAGTCGCCCATGCTTTGGGCCTCACTCTTACCAAGCCTTTCGGTAGATGTTATTCATTGGAAACCAAGCAGGTTTCGTTGGTTGGCCAAATCAAGGACGCGCAATTCGCATTTGCGGCTTTCCCCAGATAAAAGAGTAAAAATGACAGTTCTCGTTGCTGACATTCCGGTAGCCTATGGAATTTTGCTGGGAAGAATTTTTTACAGCGAAGTTGGTGGAGAAATTCATATGGACTGGTCTAAAGCTAGAATTCCAGTCAAAGGCATAATGCAGACTTTGGAGCCGGAATCACAAAAGAAAGTACTTGGTTACTAGTTCTGAGGACCCCAAAGCTCAAATCCTTTTTGAATCATCAGGGATGGGGAACTACTTCTTGTCTACCGAGTCTGATAAAAGGGGTTGTTCTCGTTCAGGAAAAAGATCTTAATAAGATCTGGACCTTGCAGTTTGATGGCAGCTGTGCAACTAGTGGATGTGGCGTTGGGGCCATACTGATATCCCCCGAAGAGGAGGTAATTCCTCTCTCGTTCAAATTGTAGTTTTTCAACACAAACAATATTGCTGAGTATGAATCTCTCTTACTCGGTATGCAAGCCGTAAGGGAAAGAGGAATTAAAAATCTAAAAGTACAAGGGGATGCAGAGCTAGTTGTAAACCAAGTTAAAGAGGATTTATCAAGTAAAAAATGAGAGGCTCAGACACTACCGTAATGCAGTATGGGACAACATCAAATAATTTGATGCTTTTTCAATTGAATCCATTCCAAGAGCTCAAAATGACATGGCCGATTCATTGGCCATTTCAGCATCTCTGATGCTCCCACACCTAGGTTTGAAAACAGAAAAAATACACCATTGAGGTGGTTTTCCGCCCAAGTGTGCCAGACAATTCCCAGCACTGGAAAGTTTTCAATGATGACAATCAACTCATTGCTTTTCTGGAAAAGGCGGAAAATTTTAAAGAATTGCACTTTGAAGGATCTACTTCCACTTGCCATGAATTAGTCACCGATCAAGGTGACGAATCCGAAGAGAATGACGGCATATGTCAGATCAAAGGAAATAAAATTCCAAAAGGCTTGGTTTCTCTGGAGTGCCTGTTCGACAGGCATGACCGTTTTGTAAAAAAGGAAGAAGCGGGATGACCCTGATTCATCCCCAGAAACCGAACCGGTCAATATAGGTTCGATAGAGCACCCGCAATTTGTGAACATTGGAAAATGTTGCACGCCTGAGGAGAAACAGAAATTTGTCAAGTTGCTAAAAAAATATATGGACGTGTTGGCATGGTCTTATGCTGATCTAAAGTCCTTTAAGCCAAAGGACGTTCAGCATGACATTCCATTGAAAGAAGATGTCAAAGCCTTCCACCAGAAGCAGAGGCACTATAATCCTAAGATCTCAGGTACCATCCAGGCTGAAATTCATAAGATGTTGGATGCAAGAATCATCTTTCCTATCCATCACAGTACTTGGGTGGCAAATATTGTGCCAGTGCGCAAGAAAAACGGTGAGATACGCATATGCGTAGACTTTCGCAATTTGAATCAGGCTTCCTTGAAAGACAACTACCCTCTTCCGATAATGGATCAAGTTTTGCAAGCAGTAACTGGATCAGAGATGCTGTCCATGCTTGACGGTTTTTCAGGCTATAATCAGATTGAAGTTTCAGTTGAAGATCGGTTTAAAACAGCATTCACTACTCCCTGGGGTACATTTGCCTACAGCAGGATGCCTTTTGGCCTAACTTATGCTGGTGCCACTTTTCAGCGGGCCATGGATTTTGCATTCAAAGGTATGATGGGGAAAGTCATTGTGGTTTATCTAGATGATTTAACCATCTTCTCTAAACAACGAAATGATCATTGTGATCATTTGGAGCAAGTGTTGGCCAGGTGCCGAGAACATGGGATTTCCCTAAACCCAAAAAAGTCTATTTTTGGAGTCACGGAAGGGAAGTTGCTAGGGCATGTGGTTAGCAAAGAAGGAACAAAGATAGATGCCGAAAGAGTTAAGGCTATTCAAAGCCTTACTCTGCCTACAAGCAAGATTGGTGTTCATTCTTTCTTTGGAAAGGTGAACTTTCTCAGGTGTTTTGTTCCTGACTTTACTGAGAAGACCCGTCACATATTGAACATGATGAAGGGGTCGCCAACTTTCAGATGGAGTGAAGAGGGAAAAAGGTCATTTAAAGAAATAAAATCTTTCGTTGCTCATGCACCAGTCCTGGTATGTCCCGATTTCTCCAAGGACTTCATCATGTACAGTTACGCATCTGAGCATACTGTGTCCGCAATCTTAATGCAAAAGAACTCGGAGGATGTTGAATCTCCGATCGCATTCATGAGTTCTCCCCTCAAGCCTCACGAACTAAAAATGGCTCAACTGGAAAAGCATGCCTTCGCCATTGTCAAAGCAGTGAAGAATTTCAGGTATTACATTCTAAACTCGCATACGGTGGTGCTGGTCCCTGACACGGCGGTGAAATCAATTCTAACTCAGCAGGAGTTAGGAAGCTTGCGAGGAAATTGGATCGCAAAGGTCCAGGAGTATGACCTGGATATTAAACCAACCAAGCTGGTGAGGGGCAAGGGCCTGTGTCAGCTAATGGCTGAAAACAAAGATTCAGAAAACCCTGATGATAGGGGTGACTGCACCGACAAAACACAGGACCGGCAGGAAGAGCCTGATTCTCTGCCTCTAGTTCTATTTGTTGCAACTAGTGATGAATGGTACCCCGACATCGTTTTCTTCCTTACCTATGGTGAATGCCCAATGCACCTAACTACAAAGGAGAAGCGCACTATAAAGCTCAGAGTGGCTAAATATGTCATCTGGGATGACGGTTTATATAAACGTGGGATAGATGGCATCTTTTTGCGATGTGTTGACAAACCCCAGCAAGTAAAATTACTGGAAAGTTTTCAAAATTCAGCCTGTGGAGGTCATTTCTCTTCCTCCGTGACTGCACACAAGATCATTCAAGCCAGGTACTATTGGTCGATGCTCTTTCAAGATACAGCCATCTGGGTGGCAAAGTGTGAACCCTGCCAGCAATTCGTCGGCAATCCCAAGTTGGCTGCCTTTCCCCTAAGGCCGATCATTATCAATGAACCATTCAGGCAATGGGGAATTGATTTTATTGGCACACTCAATCCTCAATCGAGTGCCGGACATAGCTATGTCCTTATAGCAATGGATTACTTCACCAAGTGGGTGGAAGCCATACCTGTCAAGCATGCCACTTCTGAGGTGGTTTACAATTTCATTAAAGAAAATATCATTGTCAGGTTTGGCGTTCCAAACAAAATAGTTGCTGATAATGCTTCTAACTTCTCCTCACGAGAAGTTATTAGTTTTTTCTATGAATATGGAATAACTTTGGCTCACGCCTCAGACTATTATCCTCAGGGAAATGGTCAGGCGGAATCCAGTAACAAGAACTTGGTGACCATCATACGGAAGTTAGTAGATGAGAATCAGCGAATGTGGCACAAGTCTTTGTACGACGCTTTGTGGGCCGATCATATTACTCCCAAGAGATCTCTCAGCATGTCACCTTTTCAAGTGTTATATGGCACTGATGCCGAGATTCCCATTTCTGCGGAACTTCCTGCTCTATGCTTGGCGCGAGCTATCAAAGATGAAACTTTCCAAAATTCTCTTGAAAAGAGAATCATGTATCTGGTAGAACTTGAAGAAAAGAGAGTAAGGGTGATCGACAGGATCACTGAACATCAGAATCAAGTTAAGAGGCTTTTTGATAAGAAGGCCAAGCAAAGAGATTTTCAAGTGGGAGATCTCATCCTTTTGTGGGACAAGCGAAGAGAGCCAAACGGCATGCACGGAAAGTTTGATTCCCTGTGGAGAGGGACCTTCAAGATCAAGCAGCTCAACAGAGAGAATAGCTTCTATCTCTCATATCTGGATGGAACCGAACTCCCGCTTCCTTATAGTGGGCAGCATCTGAAGATCTTCAGGAAGTAGAGCTTGCTCTCTTCTTTGTACATTTTTCTTTATGTTGTGTGTTTGCTTTCATCGTGTGTTTGCTTTCGGTTTGTTGTGTGTTTCTTTTGCTCCCCCTCCGGTAGCCCTTGTTTTTGACTCTGTTACCCAATGGATAGGTACATGAGAACTGGGATTCTCTACCCCCGAGTTCGCTCAGGGATAGTCCCGAGAAAGAGCCAGCTATTATCCCGTAAAATTGACAAGGGCAATTTTACCGATAACCATACCGAAATTTTGTTCCGATCCCTCGTTAGGGATCCCTTGCATTCGAAACGTTGTAAAATCCCTTCCCGTGAAATTTGGTTTTTTGAACTTAGTATTTTGAGCCTTTTTTGGCTGGGCGCATGAAATTGCTATGTAACACCAACTTTTGGTGCGCCCCCTTTAAAACCTTTGGCGCATGATTTTCAATGTCAACACACCTTTTGGTGCGCCAAAGTATGTTGAGCCTTCCCTGCGTGCGCCAAGGCGTATGCACCTTTGTATTGGCACAACTTTTGTTGCGCCATGTTTTGGTGCGCCAAAGGGCACACATAACTTCATGTCGACATAGCTTTTGGTGCGCCAAAGGCGCGCTTAATTTCCTGCTGGAAAACGTTTTCATGTGCCAAAGGGCGCACGCTTTTCCCTGTTGACAGCAACTCCCATGCGCCCTTTAAAAAGTAAGTGGCGCATTAATGACCAGCTCACCTATATATGTGTGTGTGTGTGTGTGTGTGTGTGTGTGTGTGTGTGTGTGTTTGTGCACCCAAATGTCATTATCATCAGACGCATATCACGTGATTTTTATTCTCTGAGCTTGTCAGCCTCTGCCTCGTCATTTTCAACGCATTGTGGACCCATTTTCAAGATTTTCACTATTTATCCAGGTAAGAGGTTCTTCTCCCTCTTGTGCGTTTTGCGTTTTCGGTTCTTGGTGTGTTCGTGGTCTGGTTTTAGTTTGCGTTTGGAGTTTTGGGGTATCAAAATGTTGAGCTAGCCCTCCCCTGTGCTGTCTTTCCTTATTGTCCTCCCCCCTCTTTCCAAATCTGCTGGTAGAGGATGTTATTTTGAAAACATGGTCTGAAAACCCTTTGGATTTAACCATTTTACTTCCCAAACACATCTTAGAAGGAATGGAGAAAAGACGACTGTTTTTCCCTTGGGCGCATCAGTGCATCCTGCAACATCATAAACAGTTGCGCCCCCATGGCGCATCTATCCCCCTTGCAACATGATAAAAACCCGCGCCCTTGGCGCACCCATCTTGCTTGCTACAATCGCTAAACTGGCACGCTAACCTTCCTTGCTGCATCCCATTTCCATGCGCCAATGGCGCACCCAACATCTATGCAACACCGGCTTTATCTGCGCCGTGTGAAGCTAAATAGGCACAGGCGCATCCCTCCTTACAGCAACATCATGTTACGTTAACCCTTTGTGTGCCGCTCCATATTCCCTTTGGCACATGAAAATCTCATGTTACACAAACCTTACATGTGCCAAAGGGTGCACCAAATCCCAGTGCAACATGAAAATTCTATGAGCCAAAGGGCGCATCCTGTCCCTATGTAACACAATGTTTTCATGCGCCTTTTATAAAATGCAATCTACAGTATGCACGCGCCATGCGCCTTTGGCACTAGTTTAACCTTTGCAACATGCCTTTCCTGTGCGCCTTACCTATTTAGCCCTGTAAGCTACAATTTTCATGCGCCCTGCGCCCTGAGCCTAATAATAACTAACTCTTTCTTCTGTTGACATTCCAATGGAAGATCAAATGGATAATTCAACCTTTTCAGATTGGGTCTCGCTTCTTCTTCATGCAGATCAGCAACTGAGTTCAAAATAACATATGTCTACATCCAGCAGGAGACCCACCAAACCGAAAGGAAAGGCTAAGCTTACGAAGGAAGAAATGAAATACAAATATCAGAGGGTCAGACTGCCCGAGTCACAGACCGAATGCAACATAGACGTTAGAGACTCAGAATTGGGGCATATTGACATGAAGGAATTCTGGGCCAGAACTCAGAAAGTTACAAGGAGTCCATGGATGGAAAAATTGATCGGCATTGCCCTGCACTTCGCCGGAGGAATCCCCGTCAGCACCGTCAATAATGAATTTATGATGGTGGTTTCCCAGAGTTACAACAAAGACACAAGGTGTGTCGAAAAAAGCAAGGGCGAGGTAGTCATTAACCTCACTTCCCGTCATTTTGAGATCATACTCGGCATCCCTCACCACCGGCACTTTGTGGCCGTTAGCCAAGCAGAGTGCATCAAGGCCTGGGAAGACCATGAAGACCAATGTATGCAGCTAATGAACGAAGTATATCTAAAAAATAAGGTGGTAACCCGGTGGCCCCAAATCATCCACCGCAGTGACTTCTCAGAAGAGCTCAGCGATACCATTACCTTCCTAAGTAGGGTCTTCGGGCTTTCTGACGCCCATTACTTCCATAAATGGATGTTGCTACTTGGAAACAATGAACAAGAATTTGCCTGATCAGCGCTTTTGCTGGGGGGAAATTATAAGCAGCACCATCTCCGAGCAGCTACAACAATTCAGCACAACAGGATTATTCCATATGAACTCCTACGTGGTCTACGCTGCAGCGTCAGAGAGGGATTATCCAGGCCTAACACGGAGTGGAGTTTGGCCTCAGGTCAAGATATACGAGCACTACCCAGAGTTGAGGCTGGAGAATAGCATCTCCCAGTTCACAAAAGTTAACGATGTGTTTTTCTATCACATCATCTGCCTACTGAGGCCGAACATGACTCATGGTCGTACAACCAAAAACATAGTGGCAGCCACGGAGAAATGGGGGACCCTGTTCACCCAATTTCCCACATTCACCTATCTAAGGGCTGCCAACTTTTTGGGAGAGCCAACCAGGCTACCAAGGTATGCTGAGCCTAAGCTGATTCTGCTGGAACTGTCAAGGCAGCTAATCACATACCATGAAAAATGCCTAAAAAGGAAGAAGGGTGGAACTCCTTTCCCCCTCACAGTGGGCCGATACACATGCTCTACCCACCATAAGGCGAAGGAAATGTTTGCAGAGCTGGAGTTACTCAATTTGAAACACGACTTCCCAGCCAGGCCTACCTTCGACCCAAGGGGCTGCCTGCCAAGAGCAAAGCTTGATCCAATCCATGTTCCTCAAATCGAGGATATTTATATTGACGTCCTCCATGAGGTAGTGCTCAGAAGAAAGGATCATTATCACCTAGCATTGGCAGAAATCATCCAATATGGGGTAGCCATTGTCCCCAAAGGCTACCAAACAACAGAAGATGAAGTAGACAAGGTATATACTGATACAGATGGGGATGATTGGCCCTTTCCGGCCATTGATAGAACTAAAGCTCCTCAGACAATTAAGGAGAGGGTCAAGGAAACTCTGCGTAGGAGAGAGCACTGGTGCCGAATTAACAGGCTAATCTACCTCGGGGTAGACTTCACAACCTCCCCATTGGGCAACGCACCTTCACGATCCAAGAAGCAGCTTAAAGGCAAAGGTGTAGAAGGTGAATCCATCACCATTCAAGAAAAAGCCCCTGAAAGTCCTCCTTCCACAGCGCCAGAACAAGTCATAACTCTGGAGGAGGAAATAACAGAGGATAGTCCCATAGGCCCATCCACTCAGGATGTCGGCATTGCTACCACAACAGAGGTCCCTTCTATCCCTTCTTCTTCTCTTCCTTCCCCTCCGCGAGTGACTCAAGCGACCATCCCTTTGGTCGTGTCCTCTGTCCCTTCTTCTACTCTTTCCCCTGCTTCTTCGTCTATCTTCTCTTCCCTCGCTGATCTGTTCTCCTCCATTTCTTCCCTCATCTCTGGGCTCCCTTCCCTTCCTATGTCTTCTACAGCTACAGTTTCCTTTCCTCCCGTGGACACTTCTTCGGCTATTCTCTCAATGCCGCCACCACGTGTCTCCACGTTTTTCCCCTCTTCTACTGTAGCTGCCTCCTCCTCTATCTCTGGTCCTTCTTCCATAGGACCAGCCTGGATCTCTCAGTAGCTAAGCCAGCAAAAGAGGAAAGTTCCCATCACTCCGATGGACTTTTCAGTAATCCTAGCCAAAGGGGCGAAGAAGCAGAAGCCTGTTACACGCTTCTCTAAAAGTGCTGCAGGTGAGAGAATCATGGAAATTACATACCCCGATCCCCTCAAAGAGAAAAAGGATTTGTCTCCGACAGATTTTACTGTGACCCAAGTCACAATGGGGACATCTTCTGAAAGTCTCTAGGGGGAAGCTCTTTCCGCGGTTGACGCCCTCTATCAAAAGCTTCAAGAGACGAAAGAAGAGAAAAGGCTACTAAAAGAGCAAAACAAATATCTGCTCCAAGCCTTACAGAAGATGGGTAGTGTGCCTCACACAACTGCTGCCGAGACTTCTGAGCTTCTCAGCGAGGAGAAAATCAAGGAATATGTAAAGATCGGTGAGTAGGGTATGGCCGTTTCCGCTTGGAGGAGCCAAATCCTCAAAGACAGCGAAAAAGTGATCGCCGAGTTCTCTAACTTATACCTGAATATCAGTATGGCGAATAAAGAACTCCAAGCGTTAGCAGGGCCCATATCAGAAGAGTTGGAACATGCCAGACTGCAGTAGGAGGCCTTCCAACAAATGTTTGACTGTTCAGTCAAAGATCTGGTCAAGTTCGGCGTCTTCGGCCATCCAAGGGCCCTCAACAAAATCATGTCCACTCTGGACTATCGGGTGGATCAGCTAGAATTTATTCTAGAAAAGATTGACAAGGTAAAGGAAGAGGCCCTGGATACAATGCATCAAATGGAGCGGATTGTTCTCAACATGTCTCCAGGGTTGCTCACTCCTTCCTTTACCTTAAGGTCAGCTGATGAAACCATCCGGATCTTCAAGGAGATCACTTCTCAAGGAACGGGGCCAGAGGTCACATTTGACACTGAATCTATCAACAACCTGCTGGCCTGTAGGGACTTCGTCGGGTTCCTCATTGAGGCAGAAAAGGACTTTTCCAAACTCCCAGAGAAGCTCATAAACGAGCGGGAGACTTGTGAGGCAATAAGCGATAGGCACAAGGATCCTTCTCAGGATCAACTTGGGCCAATAATTAACAAGTTTTTAGAATACCGCGCTCAGTTCCATATCTCATCACCTGAGCAGCATCAAAAGTAGGCTAGCCCCTTTCGGCTGCAGGATGATGACGACGAGTAGCTGCTGCTCCTTCTTCTTCTTCTTCTTCTTCTTCTTCTTCCCTTTCTCTCCTTCGTCTTTCTTGTTGGAATGTCTAAAGTATGTTGGCACAAATAATGACATCATCCATGTTGCATCATGGGATGATGTCATCCATCAAGTTGTCAAAAGTCAACATGACTTTTAGATATTTTGTAAATATCTTTGTAAATAGGTGGTTGGCTCCTTTTTGCCTTCTTTCCTTCTCCTCTTCTATATATATTGGAATACTTGTTGTATCCAAAGGTGGACATTTTTTAGATGAAAATAGAAATGAGGAGAGAAAGACTTTGAGCTTTCTTGTAACAGAAGAAAAAACAGCAATACAAATATTGAGGCTTTGTACTGAATACTTGTGTTATACATCAGAGCTTTCTTATGTTAGATCTGTATGTGTTTATTCTGTTAGATTCATATCTACCTTTTTGTCATTTGCTCATCAGTATTGCTTTGTTTGTTTATGTAAGTAGGTTTGGCTCTGTTTACTACCAATCCCAAAACATAAACTTCCCGACCTTTCTGCTTTGGAATTCATTTCTTTTCTTCCTTCGGACCTGCTCTTTCTCTATCCCCTCTTTCATTCCTTTCTTTCCGCAGTCTGAAACACCCCACTGGGATGAGATCCCAAACCCCCGAAGGCAGAATCTGTGAGACTTGCATAGATTCCTGCTGGTAGAATAGCAATAAACCAGTTTCGCTTTGCTGACTCAAAGAGGGGCTATGCCCTACACACTGTTGGCTCGTTTATCCATAGATCTGCCCAAGCGACAGATTTTCGGACCAACACATTTCGAACAAGATATGATAACTTCGAAGTTTTTAAGGTGATGGAGCAGGTAAAAAAGCATGGACAAACTAGGGAGGTTAGCTTTTTTGTTAGTGATTTTTGAATGTTAGTTGGTTAGAAATAGGTTAGTGATTTTTAGGAAGGTAGTTTTAGAGGTGGTTAGGTGGTTAAATGAGGTGTCCTAGTTAACGTATCGAGGTGTAAGGGTGATGTGTGAGGGGGAATAACTAATTTATTTAATTAATTAAAATAAATAATCTTTCTAGACTTTAGAGATATGTGATGTTGGTGTAAACACATTCACACTTGTCTTGTGAACTAGATATTTTGCATCTTAAATAAGCTTATTTGAGAGCATAGGTTATAATTATTTTTTAATTATTTTATGGGATATTGTTTCTTCTCGTAACTTCTTGGATTTGTTTGAGTTTATGTCTCCACTCCTTGATTTATGAAGATGTGATTATCTCCTTGTTTTATTGTTTCCTCCCTTTTTTTTGGTTGATGATTAGCTTTGTAAGCATTATATAATTGTGTGTTCACGAATGTGAAATACATAATTTTGAATGATATTTTCATTTGGCTTTTTCTCTGCAAATTGCATTAATATTTTAAAGCTGCATACTTTGTTTTCATGCTAAGATCCGGTTGTGCTCTCCTTTATGGTTTCAGAGCTTTATGGTTACTGCATATTACCTAGTATCAGCATTGTCTATGCAATTTTGTTGCTAGAGATTGAAGGTTTTTGCTTGGCATTTAGACATTTTTAGGAGCAGATTTCTCACAGCTCCATCTTTTTTTCTATGCATTAAACTATGAGGTTCATCCTCTTTATCTCTTTGTTGGAGTTCACACATTCTTGGATCAGCTCCACGTTTATTTTATATGAGCCATGAGTTTATTTAATTAATTAATTTTTTGCATACACAACCAATTCTAATTGGCCAATTAATTTTTTTTTTTAAACTATAGTTTTTGAAAAAAATATTTTTTCTATAGTTTTGCTTAAATAATTTTTTTGGGGTTGATAATATTGTTTTGGGTCAAATTAATATTTATTTTTATGGTTTCTTATAAACAAAAGGCATATTTAGAATCTACATCTTCTCCCAATTCCAACAAGTGGTCACATGACCACCTTTTCCTTTGTTTTATATGATTTTTTAATCAGTGGGTCCTTTTTAAGTAAAATTGGCCTATTTTATGGGAATTTGAAAGATTAATAACTTTTTCCCGGTAACTCAAATTGAGTTCCATTTTTTGCAAAAGTGCATGTTTTTTTGACCCCGTTCTATTGATTCAATTTTTAGTACCATAAAAGGAAGTACCATTTTCAGGGGAGAATTGGTTTTTTTCTGCCATGTTAAGAAGTCTGCCTTCTTCGTATGTGCCTACAAACATCATGGATCTACGCCAATTTAAACCATTAAATTCATCCAACTATCATGTTTGGAAGCCAAAATGGAACAATTTCTCAAATCTCATGGTTTGTGGTGTGTTTTTCAAGATTCAGTGCCTGCCTTTACCAGTGAGAAGGACAAGTACGGTTACACATGCAAGTAAGATGAGGCCCTGGGACTTATTTTTCTCAATGTAGCTGATAGCCTTAAATTTCATATTTTAACTACCAAATCTCCTAAAGAGGTATGGGACATTTTTGAAAAAATATTTGGTAAAATTAATGAGTTCAAGTTACTACAACTGGAAATGGAGTTTACAACTTTGTCACCTTCTAATTTTCCTCTCATAGAAGATTTCTTAACTAAATTCAAAGAACTCAGAAGTAAATTAAATGATGGTGGTAAAGAAAAAACGGATCCTTAATGCATTTTGTTGATTCTATCAAAATTGAAAGGTTCATTTTTTGTGTTCACTTCTACTTTCTTTTCAACTATGGATGTTATAGGGGATGCGTTTAAATTGCCAACACTTGAGGTGTTTTTTGAGAGGTTATCTTGTGAAAAAAATAAGTTAATGTCACTTGATGCCTTTCCAACCTAAAACCATACACTTTTAGCCAATTCTCCTAAGGGTAAAGGGAAACCTAAGTGGAATCTAGGACCTAAGATTTCAGAATCTTCTAATCCCTTTTCTACTGCTACTGATAAAAGTTTTGAAGTCCCTAAACCTTCTAGTCTTGGAAAAGAGAATATTAATGTCAAAAGAAATGTGTATGAACCTTGTCCTTTCTATAGCAAAAAAACCATCTAGAATCACAGTGTTTTGTGGGAATTGAAGCACTTGAGAAGATGCTGAAACAATATAAGATTTATGTTCCTGCACCTTTAACCTCTTCCAATTCTGGTAAAGGGAAATCCCTTTTAGTTCGGGCCTTCACTCCATTGCATGATAGATGGGTTTTTTATTCAGGTGCCACACATTCAAATAATTTGCTAAGTTCAGTTTCTCCTTGCAAGGTTTCTTAGATTATGGTGGGAAATTATACTTCATTAAAAGTAATGGATGAAGGGATTGTTAACATGCCAAATGGTTCAGTGCATGATGTTCTACATGTTCCCCACATTTCTAACAATTTGTTTTCCATTTATCAAATTTTTAATTCAGTGAAAGGAAAGACTATTGAATTCTCACCTGATAAAGTTGTAATAAGATAATTGAATGATCCTAATGATATTGTAGCTACAGGTGATGTGGATAAAGATTCTAGATTGTATCTCTTTAACAAGTTCGAGACTTCTGCAGGATCTTCTCTTACTGCTCATTTAGATTCTGTTAGCAAGTTGTGGCATGAGAGATTTGGCCATCTAAATTACAGATATTTGTAACAGTGATCTTCTCATAACATGGTAACTTGACTTCCTAAAATTTCTTCTACTAATGGTGTTTTTCCAAGTTGTATGTTAGGTAAACAACATCAAGATCCATTTCCCAAAGGATTGGCTAAGAGAGCTAAGGCTCCTCTCGAGTTGGTATATAGTGATTTTACGACTCTTCCTTCTTGTTCCTTTTTTGGTTACAAATATGTATAAACTTTTATTGATGATTTCACAAGGAAAACATGGGTGTATTTTCTTCAGTATAAGAGTGATGTTTTCAATGGTTTTAAATAATTTAAGGCTTTTGCTGAAAAAAAAAATCATCTCATTCCATCAAAAATCTTCGCAATGATAATGGGGGGAGTATATTAGTAATGCATTCAGGTATTTTTGTACTGACCATGGAATTCTACATCAGTATACAATGCCTTACACTCCTCAACAAAATGGTGTTGCAGAATGGAAAAACAAGACACTTAAGGAGATGGAAAATTGCATGCTTCAGTCAAAGAACCTTGCACCTTAGTTTTGGGCTGAAGCCATGAATTGTGCTAACTATATTCAGAATTAGATTCCCCATAGATTTGTTCAAGGGATTACATCTGAGGAAATATGGTTTGGAGAGAAGCTTGATGTTTCTGATTTTTGAGTCTTTGGAAGTCCATCTTGGGCTCATGTTCCTAATTAAAAAAGGAAGTCAATGCAACCAAAGATTAAGGAACTCATTTTTGTTGGCCATTGTGAACACGTGAAGGCATACTGCCTTTTGTATCCTTCTACTCTAGAAGTTCATTTTTGAAGGGATGTTCTTGTTGATGAGATAGATTCTATTGAGACTCCTGATGAAGATCAACATCTATCTCCAATACCTCCTTTTCCTGACATGGCTGACATGCTTATTAATGATCCTGATGATGCTTCTTAAGAAGAGGTTGATCCTCCAGCTCCTTCTTCCCCTCCTCTAGCACAACGGCATCCAAAATGGCTTCAATCTACTTTGCAGGTAGCTGGTAACTTGGTAGTAGATCCGAGTGATCCTCGACACACAATATCTGAGACTTCATGAGATATTTCTTATCGTCATACTCATTTTATGCCTTCAGGAATGGATCTTGTAAGTGAAGCTATCTCTTCTGATCATATTATGTTTTCTAAAGCTTGTGGAAAATTGAATGGGATGAAGCTATGAAACAAGAATACTCCTCTTTGATGAAAAATAATACATTGGAATTGGTTCCTCTTCCTAAGGGAAGGAAAGTGGTAAAATGTAAATGGGTCTTTAAGACTAAGTATGCAGCTAATGGATCTGTAGAAAATTATAAGGCTCATCTTGTTGCTAAGGGATTTTCTCAAGTCGAAGGGGTGGATTACTCTGAGAATTTTTCCCCTGTAGCAAAGATGGATTATGTTCTCCTTGTTTGTTCCCTTGTTACTTCTCATAGGTAGTTAGTGTATCAGATGGACGTGAAGAGTTCCTTTTTACATGGTGATCTCTATGAGGAAATTTATATGGAGCAATCCCTTGGTTTTGTGCAGGATTATTCACTGGTTTGTAGACTTTTTCATTCTCTGTGTCATCTCAAACAAGATCCTCGAGCTTTGTATGAGAAAATGGATGAGTTTTTGTTATCTACTAGTTTTCATCAGTGTGAAATTGATCATACTGTATATGTTCTAAAACCTGATGATGAATTTTTAATATTGGTTTTGTATGTTGACAATCTCATCCTCACAAGTAGCTCAACTTCTATGATTCAAGACATTCAAAACAAATTGAGTGCAAACTTTGACATGATAAATTTGGGATTGTTGCATTATTTCCTTGGTCATCAACTTTCTCAATCTTCTGAAGGCATATCTATTGGATAGAGGAAGCATGCTTCCAATTTGTTGTAAAATTTTCACATGGTTGATTGTAATCCATCTCCCACTCCATTTTAGTCAGGTATTGAATTGACTATTAATTGCAAGTCTAACCTTGTTGATGCCTCTTTGCATAGACAAGTGGTTGGGATTCTCTTGTATTTGACACATACCCATCCCGATATCACCTTTGTTGTTAACCTTGTGTCTCATTTTTCACATGAGCCTCATGGGAGTCACTGGAAATCTGTAAAGAGAATTTTGAGATATATAAAAGGGACATTGAATTTTGGCATACATTATTCACCACAGGGATCTTATGAAATTAAAGGCTATAAAGAATTATATTGGGGAGGTTTTTGAGACACACAACAGTCTACTTCTGGTTTCTTTTTTCACCTTGGCTTTGGTCCAGTAGCACAGGCATGTAAAAAAAATGTAGTTGTTTTGTCATCCACTGAAGTCGAGTATAGAAGTGCAGTCAAAACAAGTCAAAAATTTCTCTGGCTCTACCAGATACTTGATGAATTTTGTTTTTCACAACTATCACCTTTTTTCATATGGTGTGATAATAAAAGTGTTATTCATATTGCATGCAATCCTATTGAACATCAACATACAAAACACATTGAAATCTATATGCACTTCATCAAGAAATTGATTCGGGATGATTTTTTTGACTTGAAGTTTATATCTATAGCTGATCAGATTGTATATATCTTCACTAAACCACTTGCTTATCCTTGATATATTCTTGTACGAGAAAATATTGGAGTCAAGGAAATTGTACTCAAGGGGAATTCAACATGAATTCCCTTATTTCCTTCTTCTTTTATCTTGTTTGTAGCAGGTACCTTATTTGGAATGGAAGACAACAGGGAAGAGATTTTGAATTTGTTTGAGAGGGAAAGTGATGGAAGGGAAATCCCACCTAGATCATAGGATCAGTTGGAAAATCTTGAGGAAGGAGAGATAGATGGGGGTGATGATCAAGAGGATAAGAGCACTCCCACAAAATCTCTAGATTCATGGTCGAATAAAGTTAGAAATGGTGGATCAGCTTTGAAAAACCAAAATTTCTTTCTCCAAGTGATTAAGGAGGTTTCTAGAAGTACTCTTGAAATCCCAGACTTGCTTTTGCAACATACTACTAAAAAGTTAAACAAATCATTGGTCGAGAAGCTGGTAGGTGGGAGACCCAATATTGAGTTGTTAGAAGATGGGCTAAACTGAAGTGGATTCCAAAAGGATCACTTAGAGGTAAGTTCTCTTTCTAATGGTTTTCCTTTTTAGGTTTAATACCCAAGAGGATATGCAGAAGGTTATGGAAGAAAGACCCTAGTTTTGGGGAAAATCTGGTTGGTATCTTAGGAAGTGGGAACCTACTTTCAATCTGGAAAAGAAAAATCTGAACCAATTTCCTGTTTGGATATGCCTTCCTAACCTTCCTTTGGAATTTTGGCATGAAGAAATTTTCAAAGGCATAGCAAACTCCCTAGGATCTTTGGTCATAATAGATAATGCTACCAGGAATATGACTAGACTTATATATGCTCGTTTTTGTATTTATACAATAGTAGATAAGGATATTCCCATCAGTATCAAACTAAAGTTACATCTAGGGATTTGGGAGAAAAATATTGAAATGGAAAGTTCCCCTAAAAAATGCTCCAAGTGCAATGGTTGGGGTCACTCTTCCTAGAACTATAAGTTCAAGGTATCCAAAATATATATTCCATTGCCAGGAAATGAAGGTAAAGGGGAAAAAGGGAAAGGCCTAATGTAAAGTGTTGCTGATCACAGGAAAGATTTCTCCAAAGAACTTGAAAAAGTCTTTACTCCTTTGTGAATAAAGGAAAAGGCAGTTAACGAAACTCCAATTAAATCTACCACGGAAATGGATGAGGATGGTTTCACCCTGGTGGTCAACAAAAGGAAATCAAAATTTCTATCTTGGTCAGATTCTAAGGTAGGGGAAAAAATGGAAGAACCTGTTAAGGATTTCATGAAGGGTAGGAAGATAGAGATTTTTTCCTCGAGAGGGAATGAGGACCCTCTCAAGGAACCAGCTAAGATTGAACAAAATTTAAAGGAAGAATGGAAGTTAGGGGACTATGTTTTGGAGGAAATTGTAAAGGAATAGAGTAAAGGGGAAGAAACTCTGGGGTAGAATGTAAGTTTGGATTCCCATGCGGGTGAGGGGATGACAGTGAGAAATTCAATTAACCTCTCCTTAGAGGAAATTATGAATGTTAATATGTCCCTAATCAAGATGATGGAAGAGAAGAAAGAAGAAATAACGCCAGGAAACAAAGGAATCTCTAGGGAAAAAACCCTCTCAGGAAAAAGAAAATTGGATCCACGGGGGAAAAGGGGGGAATCCTCAATATCCTCCCCTCCTAAATCTCAGGAGATTGATAATCCTATAAATGTGGAAGTTGGTAGTAGTAAACAAGGCAGGCCTAGCAAATTTGAATCAAGGAAAAAACTACCCAAAAGGATATAGATTCAAGGAAACATATGTGTTTAGACCAAAAGGTCTTTAAGAAAAATAAACCCAATCTTTGGAAATGAATTGCATCTCATGGAATGGTAGAGGGCTCAATAGCCCTATGAAATGGAGGATTCTCAAAGACATGATTGAAAGACAAAAAATTGATGTGTTAGTTGTACAAGAAACTAAAATTAAAGAAGACCTTTTTTAAGTTCTTGTAAGTCTTTTTGGAATAATTCTAAAGTTTTTTTGTTAGTTTGAAAGGATCCTCTGGAGGTTTAGCTATGGTGTGGAATCTGGTCTATTATGAAGGGACTATTTTGGTCAAAAAAGATAATCATTTGGCAGTGACGATGAGAGATCTTGAAAATAGAAATATATGGTTTTTATCTAACATTTATGCTCCTACCCTTCATAAAGAAAGGAAAAATCTTTGGCATCACATTCTTTCATTTAATTATTCTATCAGAGGTTCATGATGGATTATTATGGGGGATTTCAATACCCCTCAGATTCAAGGGGAAAAAAATGGAGGATCTAAGGAGTTTACAGTAGGCATGGACGGTTTTAATGAATTTATTACTTCCTTATGGCTCCATGATATTGATCTTAAAGGCAGTAGTTTCACTTGGTATAATAGAATATTTGAAACCCAACATATTCAAGTAAGATTAGACATGGTTTTGGTCTCAGAGGACTGGTTAAACCAGGATATCTCTCTTTTCTCTCTTCCTCGGATAGGGTCTGATCATAACCTTATTCTCTTACAAATCAAGAGTCCATCTAGAAGAAGAAACCCCCTTCCATTTTGAGAAGATGTGGCTCTAGAGTGAGGAACTAAATGCCCTCATTAATGACTGGTGGAAACTGAAGGTTAAAGGAACAACAATGTATAGACTTTCTAAAAAAATGCCAGAATGTTAAATTTCACCTCAGAGCTTGGAATAAAAAGAGCTTTGGAATTATTTTTAAGAAGAAAACGAAAAATCAAAGCTAAACTGTAGAATGTTCAAAGACAGACAGAGAGATGGGATTCCAAGATGGATATAGAGGACCATGAAAAGGAACGTTCCCTCCTGGTAGAATACCACAACATCTTGGGCAAAGAGGAAATCTTCTGGAGACAAAAATCTTGAATTACATGGCTAAAGGAAGGGGATAAAAATACAAGATTATTTCACTTGTCTACTTTAAAACATAGAAGCTTCAATAGAATTAATAGAATTAGAAAAGAAGAGGGTGTTATGGTGGAAGAAAAAGAAGAAATAAGTAAAGAGGCTATCTCCTTCTTCCAAAACCTGCTTACTAATAATTGTGATCCAAATTTGATTAAAGAGCAAGACTTCTTAAAGTGCATTCCTCCTTTGGTTTTAGATGAAGATAATTTGATGCTTTTAGTGATCCCTTCAATGGAGGAAGTGGAATTCACAGTAAAACACCTCAATCCTGACAAGGCTCCTGGGCTGGATGGTTTCCAAGCCTTCTTCTTTCAACACTTCTGGGACATAATTAAAAAAGATGTCTTTGAGGCTGTGAAGGAATTTTTCAGACATAAAGTTATGCTAAAAGACATGAACTGTACCTTTCTAACTTTGGTTCAAAAATATGGTAATGCCATGGAATTAAAATATTTTAGACCTATAAGTCTCTGCAATACATCCTATAAAATTTACACAAAAATTTTGGCTCTCCGTCTGCAACTGTTACTCCCCTCTATCATTTCTGATCAACAAGGGGGTTTTGTCATTGGGCACCAAATCTAGGATGGGATCATCACAATCAAAGAGACTATTCACTTAGCTAAGCTCAGTAAGAAGGAAGCTTTGTTTTTAAAATTGGATATGGCCAAAGCTTACGACAAGGTTTTGTGGCGCTTTCTTGACAAAATCCTTGACAGGTTTGGCTTTGATGTGTCCTTTAGAAATCTAGTTAAGGCATGTATCTCTAACGTCTAGTTTTCAATTCTCATTAATGGGTCCCCCTTTGGTTTTTTTCCTATCTCTCAAGGTTTTAGGAAAGGATATCCCATTTCCCCTTTCCTCTTCATTATTATGGTGGAAAGCTTTAAGCAGAAGACTAAATGTTGAAACTAAAAGTGGCTTCATCAAAGGGATTTCCCCGGCAAGGGAGATGGAAAAAGTGTCACACCAGCATTTTTTTACGACACTTTCTTGGTGGGGGAAGCATCTAGTTCCTGAAGCTAAGAAAATAATTTCTCTTCTAGATGACTATATGGAAGTTTCGGGACAGATGGTAAACTTTATAAAAAGCTCTCTCTTCTTCCTTAACACCATGGACAACCGTTGTAAGAAGATAGTTGAAATTATGGAATGTGACTATAAATCTTTCCCTACCTTTTATTTAGGAATCCCTCTTGGGGACAAGAGACCCTCTAGTTTGGAATGGAATTTATTAATTGAAAGGTTTGAAAAAAAAATTTCCGGATGGAAAGCTAATGTGCTATCCCAGGCTAGAAAAATCACCCTTCTCATAAGTTATCTTTAGAGTCTTCCGGTGTATGTCATGTCCCTCTATCAACTTCCTGGAGGTGTTGGGGAAAAACTGGAAAAAATCCAAAAACATTTCTTATGGAGTGGCACAGAAAGCAAAAAAATAATCCCATTGGTGGCTTGGGACAGAGTTTGTAAACCCAAAAAGATAGGGGGACTTGGTCTTAGAGACTGGACAAAAATGAACAAATCCCTTCTTGCAAAAATTGGGTGGAGGTTAACAAAAGAAAATGGAGTTTGGACCAGAATTCTAAAGAAAAAATATTGGATGGATGTTAATGACAATAGATGGATTTTTAAACAGGCATCCTTCAATGGTTCATGCATATGGAAAGCTATTAACTGGGAAAAATAAATTGTGGCTAGGGGAAGCAGGTGGAAAATAGGAAAAGGAAATGAGATATGCTTCTGGAAAGATAAATGGGCTGGGAATTTTGTCCTTAAAGACCAATTCCCCCAAATTTCTAGACAGCTCAAAGATAAATATGGGGAAAAAATCAATAACTATATGGCTGATGAAGACAACTTTCAGACATGGAAACTCATGGAATTGGACAGACATGAATTCAATGAACACTTGAGCAGGCTCAATGATTTTCTAAAAAATTATGTATCTTCTAACAGCAAGGACCAAGATAGAATAGTCTGGGACAAAGAAAAAAGTGGTAATTTCTCTGTCAAATCTACCTACTCCCTTTTATTTGAGGGAGAAACTAGAGAATAATATTTAAATGCTGGTAAGATTTGGAACAAGAACATAACTCCTAAGGTTAATGTTTTTATTTGGCTTTCAGTAATAAATAAAATTCTTACTGTTGATAATATTGCTAAAAGATTCCAGGTGGCCAATAGATGTGTTCTTTGTGAAGTGAATATGGAAATTGTAAATCACCTATTCCTGGAATGTCCTTTTTCCCATCTAATGCTTTCTTCTATTCTAGGATGCTTCTTGGTTTACTGGGTAATCCCTAAAGAGATCAAGGATGCCTGGAATCAATGGAATTTTCCTTTCTTCAGTCAAGGGCTAAAAAATCTCTGGGTCATGAGCTTGGGTCACCTCTGGTGGGAATTATGGAAAGAAAGAAACATAAGGATCTTCAAAAACAAGAAACTTCCCATTGGGTTGACTATAAACAAACTCTTATAGGATGTTAAAAACAATTTTTCTATCATAAGGAAAAATGAAATAGAAATTCTTGACAATGAACAATACTTCTTTAAGAATTGAAACATTATAGGCAATCCCAAACCCAAAAGGATTAATCCTCGTGTGGGGATTAAGTGGAATACTCCTAGGGAAGGTTTCTTTAAACTCAACTTTGATGGGACAGTGAAAGGTAATCCTAGGAAAGCAGGGGGAGGAGGTTTCTTTTGTGATTCTCAAGAAAGATTTCTTCTTACCTATTTCTTTGACTTGGGATTTCAATAAAACAATGTTGCAGAGGAAAGTTGCAATGTTTTGAGGGTGTGAAGTTAGCCAAGGAGAAAGGCTTAAAACACCTTGAAGTGGAAGGGGACTCTTTGTATATCATCTCATGTTTGAAAGGAAAATCTCAACCTTCTATTTCTGTTGATGACTTCATCAATAAAAATAAGCTTTTACTATCCTCTTTTGAGGTTATATCCTTTCAACATGTGTATCGTGAAGGAAACACTCTAGCTGATTTTATTGCTAATATGGGGGTAGACGCAAGGGGTCTTAAGGTTGTTGAGGAACTTAATAAGATGTAAGCCAAATTTAAAGAAATCATGAAAAGGGAAGGTATCCCTAATAATATACCTACAAATGAGGAGGAAATAATTCCCTAGACTCTTGACATCACTTTCTCATGATTCCCAATCTCGTGCAAAATATCCTTTCAAATCCTTGCAAGGGTAGGTTAGATCTTTTTTATTTCTGGAAGTGGGACGATAAGATTGGGGAAGGTAACCATTCTCAGAACAGAAAGAAGAACATGTTTAGAATAATGGGGGGTGACTTAGTGTGAACTGAACCTAGCAAGAGACAGGAGATATCCAAAGAAGCTGAGATCCTGCTTGAAAAGGTGGGAATGTTACCCTTCTTCAACATATTTGATGTATTCGATGAAAAATTGAGTGAAGCTTTGGAAAAACTTGGAAAGAAGGCCATGTTCAGGTTGGTAACTTTTCCTTCTCCATTACCCCCAAGCTTATTTTCAAAGTTACGGTTTAGCTTTAGAAGGAAGATTCATAAAAAAACCTAAGTTAGACTACAGCCTGGAGATTGAATTCTTTATGCAAGGCAAGGGGGTGTCTATCTCTCTCCATAATGGTTATTCTCGAGGTAATTTTCCCCCTCCTTTTGAAGAAATTGCTCAGTTGTTTATGGCCTAAATTACCTTAGAAGGGAGATACAAAGTGATATATGGATATCACTTCCCTATGCTGAACCATGTCTGTAATGCTAAGCCCTATAATTTCCCCTTCTTCTTGTATACTTCCCTCTCGAAATCTATTGCCATGGTTGAGAAAGGTACCTTCACCTTACCATTGCACCAAGGCCTCATCAAATCCCTTATCAGGTTGGGAACTCCCCTTTTGGGAAAAAATGAAAAATTTGGGGCTTCTGCTGTTGAATGTTCAGAGCCTAAGGAGGGAAGTTTTAGTGGGGATATGATTAGAAAACCTATGGCAAAAAGAACTAGATCTAACTTGAGTCAAGGTGGAGTCAAGAAATGAAGCAGGGTGGAGGAGGCACCAAAGACAGTTGAGGAAGTGGATGTTATCTTATAATCGGGTGAGAACCAAGAAGGAAACCTGACCCGTTCTAATTCCGGTAAGGATAAAGATGCGGTTGAAGGGGAAAGTAGTGATAAGATGGAGAGTGAGAAAGCTTCAGATAAATCTAAAGGAAAGCATTCAAAGAACTCGGAGGAGGCCATTGAAAGCTTGCATGCTCTTAAAACTACCCAAAAGGAATTGTTTACTGCCCAGAACTCTGCTGTCAAATCACATGCCTTCATATGGGAATTTGAGAATTGCAAGTTAGATAATGATATTAATAGACATAAGATTAGTATGGTGTCCATGGACCTAAGGGAACTAACTGAAAAAGTGGAAAAGTTATCTTCTATTGTTCTTAGAGAACAACTCAAAAACGCTAATGAAAGAAGCCTGGAGATGGAAAAGGAAATGCTGAAAATGAAAGAAATCATTCTTCAGATTCATGATGTCCATCTCCTCAATGTTAAAAGCACCATCCACCACCTCAAACTCTTATCAGAGATGATTCATTCTATGGAACTTGCAAAGGAAAAATAAAAAGAAGGAAAAGGCCCCAAAGTGGAGATTCCTGAGCCTAACTACAAGTATTGGAAATCTATTATCGCCTCCCTTGTAAAAGAATGGAATGGCTGTATGAATAAAGTGGAGGAGGTGATAAAATAATGATGAAGAAACATGGGATAATGGTTTTATGTTGTTCATTCATTTTTGTTTTGTTGTTAGTTCTTATGTCTTTCTGCTGTTAGTTATTTTACTTCTTGGTTTTATGGTGGTTTCTCTTAGTTGTTTGGTTTGTGATGTTTTTGTCTTTTTGTTGGGCTTCAATGGTAAATACATTGGCCTCTTTGTAATGATATGGTAATACTTTGTATGGGGTAGGGTCCCCTCAACCCTTCTTTACCTCCAATAAAAAATTTATTTTTTAATTAGTTTATGGGATATTGTTTCTTCATGTAACTTCTTGGAGTTGTTTGAGTTGTTACTTCCACTCCTTGATTTATGGAGATGTGATTATCTCCCTTTTTTAGTGTTTCCTCCTCATTTTTTGGTTGAGGATTATCTTTGTAAACACTATATAATTGTGTGTTCATGAACGTGAAAAATATAAGTTTGAATGATATTTTCATTTGGATTTTTATCTGTAATTTGCATAATTATTTTAAAGTTGCGTACTTTGTTTTCATGCTAAGATCCAGTTGTGCTCTCCTTTATTTAAGGGATGTGTGGAGAAAATTAATTAAATATGATCTAGAGGATGAAGTTTCATGAATATTTCATCTTTGATCATGGATGTGCCAAAGCTGAGGGATGAAAACATTTAGTGTCTACTATCTCGTGTGGTTTTTACCTAGGTTGTCTTGACATTTTCAAGAGGTAATAACTGAAATTGACCTCGATATGGTAGGGTTTCTGGGATACCCACAGATGTTGATTATGTTTTTGTGCACCGTGTTTAGAAACAATCAAAACAATTATTTTCTATAAATAAGACTCCTATAATCAAAGATGCAATGATATGTTAAGACAAATATTATTTGTCAAGATGAAACATTCTGATGTTTATTTAATACATATAGTTACGTGTATGAAAGAGCATGCTAAAAAAGATATGCGTATCACTTATTTAAGTACATATATGATTTGAGGGTAATTAAATATTTAATCCTCATGGAAGATTATTGATCAGTATAGATATTTTCAAAGACAAGGGAATGAGATTCAACATAATGAGTAGTTTCTTCTCTTCTTCAGTCAGGGATGGAAATGTAATCCTCAAAGAAGAATTCTAAATCTTCTTCCATAGAATCGTATTGGCAGGCAAAGGTGGATTATGAGATATGACTGATGGAATCGGATTGCGAAGTAGTATGATAATCCTCTTCCAAATTTTTAAGATCAATTTTGTATCAATGTTCAAATTGGGCAAGCTCTTCTCATAGCCTCAGTGTCTCATTGTAGGTGTTCTAGAAGGCATCAGTGGCTTCACGGATGCATTGTATGGAAGTGAAGATGGCTTCAAGACCTCATAATGCAACAAAAAAATAGTAGATAACAAGAAATATGTGTTCATTTTGATCAGATTTAGTAAAAATCAGTGAAAAAAAGAAAAGAAACAGGAATCGCCAGTGATTTAGGGAAATCACTGGCAATTAGGGCAATCGTTGACAATTACTATGAAAGTTAGCAATTTTCCTAAACAAAATTAAAATCAATGTGTTATGCTATTATTTTTGTCAAAAACAGAGAATTAATGATGTGAAACTTATCTAGAAATAAACATGTACCTAACGTTAGTGCATGAAATGAATAAAATGAAATATTTACTTTGCAGGATATCGATATGGATGATAGATGAAAATAGATGGTTGAAGAGTGAGAATGAGTATTTTGATGATGAATCCAACATTTTACGAGTAGCGTAACATTGTGGTGTGTTGATGTTGAAGACTTGAATTCCTGATAGATTGAGAAAATGGCATAATATACCTTCAAAACCTATGAATTTGTGATCCAAAATGAGGTATGAAAACTTGCATTTATAGATTGCCAGCGATCAGGTGAATCACCGGTGATTTCAATGAAATCTTAGTTAGGCTAGAAACTAAATGATTTACTTCTATATTTTGTGCCAAAGGATGGGTTTAGAGCTTGTTTCATGTGGCAGAGGTTAAAAAAGAATGAGATAACCTACCTGGATGTGAGGAGGAGTTAGATTTTAGTATATTTAATTAGTTAAAAAGATAAATCAATTTAGGAAGGTGACTAGTATGATTTTATTAATTTGTTAAATGACTTGGCGAGATGTTGTGGTGAACTAGATGAGATGTGATAGTAAGGTGTGAGGGGATATTATCCATTTATATATTTTAATCATTTAAATAATTATTTTATACATTAGAAATATGATGGGATAAATTAATTATAAGGGGGGATATAACAAAGTGTCAAAAGTGTTAGGAATTAGAGAAAAAATATGTGGAAATAATTCCTCAAACCACAGCAATAGGAAACTATATAGTAGAATTATACTTGCAGAAATATAACAACATAAATAAATAATGCACAAAAGAAGACAAGACAAGATTTAACTTGGTTCACCATATGTGGGCTACGTCCACCAAGAACTTGCTCATATTTTACTATCAACAAGAGTAAAACAACTCTCACAGTCTTCTCTTAGTTAAGAACTCACAATAGAATTCCAAAGATGCTAAACCACATTTAAACCACAATTGACACCCAATTGTTTAACCTTGATCACTAATACTCAAGACCTATTGAACACTCAAGATATCTTCAAGATACCCTAACACCTCTATTTATAGGATTACAATCCTTTTAAGAAGTCCTAAAGCCGACACTAGAAGTTTGAAAGTCATAACCTTTCAACTTCCCACGGCTGGAAAAATTGTCACGATGTTGACAGCCAATTAACAACTTAACAGCAATGTCATCGTAACATCATAGCAGATAACTGTAGAATTATCCTGAAGTCTACAAACTTAACCGTTTGAACTCCAACACTTCAATATTGATTCCAGAAGACAAAAAATAGGCTCCAAACCCCAACAACAAGTGTGTTATTTTTAGTCATGGGCTTGTGTAAGTTTTGGGGGTGTAATTTTCTGGTGTCTACATTTTCCCCTTTTTGTCTAGCAATTTTTAGGTAAATTGTTAGACAAAAATGATGAAATAAAATGGGTGAATGCAGTGTAGCACAATACAATGAGCACCAATGTGTTTGTCTTTCAAAAATTCTTTCCCTAATTTGAAAGGGTGCAAAGCGTGATGTTGGATAACCAAGTGTCATGGTGGCCAAAGGACTCAATGCCTATGAGCATATGATTATCACCAAATAAATGGGGATGAGGCCAAGTGATGGGGGCCAAAGGGCCCATCTCCCATAGACATGAAAAATCCCAATGTTGTGATTGTGTTATTTTGATGAAAGGATTCCATGGGCTAAGGTCCATTTCAAATGCATGGCACACTTGTGCATGTTTTTTCTTATGTTATATTTTAGCTTTTGTTTTTGCTGGAAGGCTAAAAAATGCCTAAACAAGGTAATCGTCGGTGATTGACCCAATCGTCGGTGATTGTGACAATTACTAGCAATTGGGTTATGAATAAAATTGGGGGTATACATATCCAAATGGTTTTGTTTATTTTTTATTTCATATTGTACGTGACAATAACCTGTCAGAGTGAAAAAATGTGTTTTTTAAGAAAAACATGTGTCAAATGACCTCATCTAGCCACAAATGAAAGCTTGTCCTTGCTAAGGTGATTAGAATTGTGCTTTGGTTTAGTTTTCCTGTAATTTTAAGGATTTTTTTGGGATTTTATAAGGATTTGGGGCCATTTCAATGCCCTAGGGAAAAATTTCAAGAATCGCTATCGATTCACCTGCAATGCAAATGTTTATATTTTGTGTTGAAAAAAGTGATTTTTAAGGAATCTACTTGAATTTGTTAGATGTTTAGGACAACATTTCACATGTTTGTTTATCAGATAATTTATGGTCATTATCTATATTTTTATTAATGTTGTTTTTGTTTTTTTGTTTTTCATAGGTGGATTCCAAGTTGACCATATGAGACCGCATCCCCTTGATGATTGATGAGGTGAGGGAGGATTTATCTGATGATGATTGGGAAAATATAGAGGCTTTGGGGTTCAGTGGGAGGAGATATTAGAGGAGAGTGCATAGATGTCATAGTTTAATCCTTGATTTATTGGAGAGGTGGAATAATTCCACCAACACATTTTGGTTACCCACAGGAGAGATGAACATCATACTTGAGGATGTTCATTGAATTATGAGGCTTCTAGTGAGGGGAGAGCCTATTTATTTCATTTAAGATACAAAGAGATTCGATACTATGCATCATTTATATAGAGATAATGTTGTGGGTGTTATGTATACTTCAGGGGCTTTTGACTATCAGGATTTATATGATGCTGGTAGAGAAGGTTGTCCACAGATGACCATGATGATGATAGGGATTTCATGTTTTGTGCTTCCAGATTCAAGGGGAAGGTTGATTCCCATGGATGATGACCATCGTGGTTATAGAGATGATGGAACATCATATTGTTTTTAAGTGGGCACCTACTTTATTGGAACAAACATATAGAGAGTTATGGGTTTGGAAAGCTCACAAGCATTATGGGATTGATGTTGGTTTCTTATTGATCTGTTGGACACATGATCATATTGGTATTTCTTATCCATTTTAATTTCCTAGGGCTATTGAGATGAGGCACCCAAGTTTCATGAGGTGGATCTAGAACTTAGGTTGGGTCAGGAAGGCCAAGGGGCCTACTATTGGGGTGTGGAGCCTATTTCTTGGTCTTCTTAAATCAGTGTTGAAGTGCTGGAGCTCGAATGGTTAAGTTTGGAGACTTCAGGAGCATTCTACAGTCATCTGTTGTGACATTGTTGCGGTGTTGTTGTTAACATGTTGTTAACCGGCTTTCAACGTCGGGACTATTTTTCTAGCCATGGGAAGTTGAAATATCGTGACTTTCAATCTTCTAGGGTTGGCTTTATGGCTTCTTAGAAGGATTGTAATCCTATAAATAGAGGTGTTAGGGTATCTTGAATATATCTTGAGTGTTTAAGAGGTCTTGAGTCTTAGAGATCAAGAGGTGATCAAGAGTGATAAAGGTTAAACAATTGGGAGTCAATTGTGGTTTAGATGTGGTTTAGCATCTTTGGAATTCTGTTGTGAGTTCATAACTGAGAGAAGACTATGAGATTTGTTTTACTCTTGTTGATAATAAAATTTGAGCAAGTTCTTGGTGGACGTAGCCCACATTGGGTGAACCACGTTAAATCTTGTCTTGTCTTCTTTTGTGCATTATTTATTTATGATGTTTTATTTCTGCAAGTATAATTCTGCTATATAGTTTCCTATTGTTGTGGTTTGAGGAATTGTTTCTACATATCTGTTCTCTAATTACTAACAATTGGTATCAGAGATTTGGTGGTTTTTTGTTGAATTTGTAATTCATAGGGAAATTTTAGCTTGAGTGGGAGCTATGGCAGATGAGGGAAGATCCAGGGTTGAGAAGTTCAATGGGAAGAACTTTGGTTTGTGGAAGATGCAAATGGAGGATTACTTGTATCAGAAGGAACTCCATGTTCCTTTGGCTAGAAAAGCAAAGAAACCTATAGCCATGTCAGATGAGGATTGGGAGTTGCTAGATATAAAGGCACTCAGGTCAATTTGTTTATGCCTTGCATCTTTGGTTGCTTTCAACATATCACAGGAGAAAACCAATGAAGGTCTCATGCGTGCGTTGGGGAAGTTATATGAAAAACCCTCTGCCTCTAATAAAATATTTTTGATGAAAAATTTATTTAATATGAAGATGTCTGAGAATGGTTCTGTTGCTGATCATTTGAATGAATTTAATACGGTTGTGAGTATGTTAAACTGAGTAAAAATTGAATTTGATGATGAGGTCAGGGCTTTGTTTATTTTTTGCTCCTTGCCAAATAGCTGGGACAACTTGGTTATGGCTGTAATTAATTCAAACTCTAATAACTCAAAGCTGAAGTTTGAGGATGTAATAGGTGTGAACCTAAGTGAGGAAATGCGAAGTAAGAGCACTGGAGATTCTTCTACTTCTGGAAATGCTTTGACGGTGGAGAGAAGAGGGAGACAAAAGAACAGAGGGAAAGGTAACCATGGGAAGTTGAATGATCGTGGAAGGTCAAAGTCCAAGAGTAAGTTAGAATGTTGGCACTGTGGGAAGGTTGGTCATGCTAAGAAAGATTGTTGGGCTCTTTGGGATAAGAAGAACAAGAAGGAGGAAACTAAAGAGGTAAATGTGGCAGCAGGTGATGTTTGTCAAGATGCCTTAATTCTTTCTTTAGATAATATTCTTGAATCTTGGGTGTTAGATTCAAGGGATTATTTCCATGCCACCCCACATAGACATTACTTTACTGATTTTATTCAAGGTGATTTTGGACATGTATATCTTGGTGATGATGAACCATGCAGCATAGTAGGGAAAGGTTGTGTTCAAGTGAAAATGTAGAATGGGAACACATGGTTTCTTAAGGACGTTAGGCATGTGCCTAAGTTGAGGTGGAAATTGATATCAGTGGGACAGCTGGGTAGTGATGGTTGTACGGTTAGTTTTACAGTGGATTCTTGGAAGGTTACCAAGGGAGCACTTGTGGTTACAAGAGGTAAGAAAACTAGTACTTTGTATTTAACCAGTGGTGCTGATTATTACAATGTAGTTGGCAGATGGAGATGCAACTTTGTGGCACCAGAAACTCGGTCATATGAGTCATAATAGCATGCAGATTATAAAGGACAGGCTACCCGGATTAAAGGAGTTAGATTTGGACTTCTGTGAGGACTGTGTTTATGGGAAATAGAATCGGGTGAGATTCCTCAAGGTTGGACCTACCAGGAAGGAGGGTAAGTTGGAATTAGTGCATACAGATGTATGGGGGCCAGCTAAGGTAAACCCTATTATTGGTTCATGTTATTACGTCACTTTCATTGATGATGTAACTAGAAAATTTTGGGTATATTACATTAGAAATAAATCTGATGTGTTTGAAACTTTTAAGAGATGGAAAGCCTTGGTTGAGAATGAAACAGGTATCAAGTTGAAATGTCTCAAGTCGGTTAATGGAGGGGAATATTACAGCAATGAATTTATTGATTACTGTTCAGTAAATGGGATCCACAGGAAAAGAACGGTTCCAAATACTCCACAGGAAAATGGGGTGTCAGAGAGAATGAACAGGACAATCATGGAGCGTGCTAGGTACATGAGATTACATGCGGGGCTGCCACTCAAGTTTTAGGTAAAAGGGGTAAGCACAGTTGTTTATCTAATTAATAGAGGACACTCTTATGGCTTTGGATGGAGGTATACCTAAGGAGGCTTAGTCTGGTAAGAAAATTGATTACTCATTTCTTAGAGTATTTAGATGTGAGGTATTTGTTCACATTTATAAAGATGATAGAACCAAGTTAGAGGATAAGTCTAAGAAATGTGCCTTTATTGGATATGGTGAAGATGACTTTGGTTTCCATGTTTGGAGTCTTAAAGACAAGAAAATATTTCGGTCTAGAGATATTGTCTATAATGAAAAAGTCATGTATAAAGATTAGTTAAAGGAATAGAAAGAGGAATCAAAGAAAGAATACACAGTGTTAGAGGACATTGTGGACAACAAGGTGTCCAAGGGGCCAGTTCAGGTACAACATGTTTTGGCACAACCAGTTCAAGTACCTACTCATCAGGAACCCCAAACTCCTAAGGTGAGAAGGTTTTCTAGGGTAAGAAGGGAACCTGAATGATTTACTCCATCTTTGAATTATTTATTTCTCACTGATAGTGGAGAGCCAAAGTGCTTTGAGGAAGCAGTGCAGGTGGATGCCAGGAAGAAGTGGGAGCAGGCCATGGATGAAGAGCATAGATCTCTTATGGAAAACCAAACTTGTGATCTAGTGGATCTACCCGAGGGCAAGAGAGCATTGCAAAATAAGTGGGTGTATATAATCAAAGAGGAAGATGGAGGTAGGAAATGATACAAGGCCTGATTGGTGGTCAAAGGATTTACACAGAAGAAAGTTATAGTAGAAGACCTACACTTAGAACAGTTGGATGTGAAGACTGCATTCCTTCATGGTGAGTTGGAGGAGGAATTGTACATGCAATATCCATAGGGTTATGAGGTCAAAGGGAAGGAGAGGTTAGTGTGCAAATTGAAGAAGAGCTTGTATGGCCTGAAACAAGCTCCACAGTAGTGGTACATGAAGTTTGACAGTTTTATGCAAGAGTAGGGTTACTCCATGTGTCACTCAGACCATTGCGTGTACATCAAGAAGTTTTTTGATGGTAGTTATATTATTACGTGCCTGTATGTAGATGATATGCTTGTTGCAGGGAAGAACATGTAGGAAATAAAGGTACTCAAGAAGCAACTAGGTGACTCCTTTGCTATGAAGGATTTGGGGGTAGAAAAAAAAATATTTGGTATGAGAATAACTTGGAATAGGAAGGATAGGAAGCTGGTATTATCTCAAGAAGAGTACATAAAGAAGGTCTTGGAAAGGTTTAGTATGCAGGATGCTAAACTGGTTAGTACTCCTTTGGTAGGTCACTTTAAATTATCAAAGGAGAAAAGTCCTAAGATTGAGGAGGATAGAATCCAGATGTCCATGGTACCGTACTCATCAGTAGTTGGTAGCTTGATGTATGCTATGGTATGCACTAGGCCTGACATTTCCCATGCAGTGGGAGCAGTGAGCAGGTTTATGAGTGATCCAGGTAGAGAGCACTAGTAGGTAGTAAAGTGGATCCTTTAATATTTGAGAGGGACCATGGGAGCAGCATTATGTTTTGATGGATTAGACACTACATTACGTGGATATGTAGATTCAAACATGGCAGGGGATTTGGACAGTAGGAGGAGCACGACATGTTATGTATTTACGGTTGGTGATACAATAGTGAGTTGGATTTCATGGTTACAAAAGGTTGTGGATTTGTCAACCAAAGAGGCTGAGTATGTTGCTGCCACAGAGGCAAGCAAGGAGATGATTTGGCTACAACAGTTGCTTGATGAGTTAGGTCATAAGTAGTAATTTGGGAGACTACACAGTGATAGTCAAAGTTCTATTCATTTAGTGAAGAACTCTGCTTTCCACTCTAGGATGAAGCACATTCAGCTGAGACATCATTTCATCAAGCCAGCTTTGGAATAAGATAAGTTGAATCTGGGAAAGATTCATACCAGTCAATCAAGGTGGTCATAAGGGAGAAGTTGAAGTTGTGTTCAACTTTGATTAGCCTTCATGGTTGATAATGAAGTGTTAAGAACTTTGCTCAGTGGAAATAGTCTCCAAGTGGGAGATTGTTGGGGTGTGGAGCTTGTTTTTTGGTCTTCTTGAATCAGTGTTGAAGTGTTGGAGCTCAAATGGTTAAGTTTGGAGACTTCAGGAGAATTCTACAATCATCTGCTGTGACGTTGCTGTGATGTTGTTGTTAACATGTTGTTAATTGGTTGTCAACGTCGAGACTGTTTTTCCAGCCGTGGGAAGTTGAAATATCACAAATTTCAATCTTCTAGGGTCAGCTTTATGGCTTCTTAGAAGGATTGTAATCCTATAAATAGAGGTGTTAGGTTATCTTGAATATATCTTGAGTGTTCAAGAGGTCTTGAGTCTTAGAGATCAAGAGGTGATCAAGAGTGATCAAGGTTAAGCAATTAGGATTCAATTGTGGTTTAGATGTGGTTTAGCATCTTTGGAATTCTGTTGTGATTTCATAACTGAGAGAAGACTATGAGAGTTGTTTTAATCTTGTTGATATAAAATCAGAGAAAGTTCTTGGTAGACGTAGCCCACATTGGGTGAACCATGTTAAATCTTGTCTTGTCTTCTTTTTTGCATTATTTATTTATGATGTTTTATTTCTGCAAGTATAATTCTGCTATATAGTTTCCTACTGCTGTGGTTTGAGGAATTGTTTCTGCATATTTGTTCTCTAATTCCTAACACCTACTCATTATAGGGATTTGATTTTAGGATTACAGGTGGGAGATGTGATTTGGTGTTCATATGTTGAGTTTCATGATTGGCCTGAGTTTTTTGGGGATCTATCATGTTTGCAATAAAATACTTGGGTGTAGGGTCGTAGGGCCGAAGAGGATGAGTTGATACATTTTAGTTGGGTGAGGAGATAGTTTGGTTTGATTCAGGGTATACCCAAGGAGCCAATTTTTTGTAGATGGGATAATGGGGACATTAATACCCCACAAGTAGTTGTGATTGGGCCAATACCCACTATTGATGAGCTAGGGGCAATGGGTCCAAATGAAGATCACATCATGGTACCGATTGATGCTCCAGGGGTCACCCCTTATTATATTGTTTGATGGTCTCATTCATTATGTTGTTTTGACAGGATGAGGGCTATAGAGAGGATATTCTAATAAGTTAGATGGGTATGGGTTTGATCAGAGGGAGGAGTCGAGGAGGGTGTTGAGACTGAGGAGGAGAGGATGGAGGGTGATGTACCCATTACTCCAGATGTTGCTACTATGGTGGCCAATAAGGTCGTAGTGGAGGCGGAGAGATATTTCACTCGCAAAGAGTGAGATGACTTGATAGGAGTGTAGGATACTCTCATTGAAGAGAGGGATGTCTTGATTATAGATCGGAATGGGCTTAAAACCCAGCTTGTATAGGTTTTTTCTGAGAGAGATCGGTACAAGAGCCAGAGGGACACTTTCAACAAGGCCTTAGGGATCACAGGGCCTTCCATTTTTGGTACAAAGTTATCAGCATTGGTCAGACAAAGAGGGCCACCTGTAGGATCTTCGAGTATGATCATGGTATCTCATTATGATGTCATGAAGGAATAACAACATTACTATGTAGACATGATCATCATGAACTATCTAGATGCTATATTGTATGTTGATCACATAGCCTCCCAAAGGGGAACCACATCAGCAATGAGACCAAGTGACAATGCAGAAAGTGTGGGGAAGCCATGTCGGAGACCTCCGAGAGGGGATGATGGTGTAGGAGGAGCCAGTGGTATAGTTGTGGGAGGGACTCCCGATCCTAGTTTAATGGATTTTACTATTTGATTGTAGGCTCATACAAGCCCAGTTTCCTATGTATGACATTATATTTATTATGTAGAAATTTGGACTTTGATGTGTGTGTGTGTGTGTGTGTGTGTGTGTGTGTGTGTGTGTGTGTACATATATATGTATGTATATATATATAATGGTGTTGATTTTTAGTTCTATGATAGACTCTTGATTTTTATATGGATGACATGGTTATACATTTTATTAAATGTTATGATGAAAGTAGTTATGTTGATGATCATATGATTATATGATTTTGTATATTATGACGATGATTATGATGAGGATGATGATGACTATGATTCTTTATGATTTGTTATTATGTTTACGATATTTTATGTGTTGCGCAAAATATTTTTTGAATGTGTTTATGTTTATGTTTAGATGATGTGGTTATATTCTTAAAATAAATGTGAATCTAACTAAAAATGTAATATAAAACAAAGTAAAAGTGGAAAATTAAATGCCCCATCAAAAAATATATACGTGATGGGTTTTGATAAATGCTTGAACTTGTAGCCATTTAAAATATTAAATGATACCATTAGTGGATATTCCATACTAATTATGGTGGACTTGGATGAAATGGATGAAAGGATGAAATGTATACATGCCTTTTTACAAGGAAAAAAGGGTCTCCTTTTTGAAAAAATTAAAGGAAATCAATGCCCTAGCTCTTTATGATAAGAAATTTTATGAAGAAAAATGATCAATGTTGGAATCTTGCTTATGGGAAAGTTGATAAATGTGGGAAGCTTTCTTGGATGCTTTCAGATTTTGATATATTTACAGAAGCCGATCAAAATGGGAAGCCTTTTTCATGGGTAACCATCCTTCGAAGGTATGGTCTACATTTTATATTTTGATTTGAATGGCCATCCTTCAAGGGATCGGTCCATGAATTTTAAAATGGCAGTTGTCCTTTGAGGGATAATTCTACTTTTATTTTGACAATTCAAATAGCTTTCCTTAAGGGGATTAGTCTATTTATTATTTATTTTATTTTAACAAAGAACATCCATATGTATATCTTTACTTTATTTTGAGCTAAGAGAAATATCCCAATAAATCATCTGTTTAAGGAGGGGATAGATGTATGAGTGACACATATTCGTATGCCCCATGTATAAATATAGAGGCTCTGGAGGATTTTTAATAAAATGGTGTTTGTCGTTTACGATGGACTGATAAGGTTTGACTAAAATTGTCATCATGATAATCAATCATTTAACAGTAGTAAGACCACAAGTGTCAAGCATTTAGAGGCTCATGTTTAGGTTCCCTGTCAAGAGAAGCAAGATGATACACTCGTAACCTATATTTTTTAGTAAGAACGTAGGGACCAATCCAATTAGGGAAAAACTTCCCATGTTTAATTCTTTCTAATTTTCTCACATTTTGGTTTTCCTTAGTTACTAAGTCACCAATTTTGAAGTTACGTTCTTTGACATGTTTTTTATATGCTTTACTAATGCATTGTTGATAAACTTAGTGATATTTAAGGGCAGTTAAGCACTTTTCATCCAATAATTCTAGTTGTGCAAAATGATTTTTGTGGTATTCTTTATCAGGGATGAAATCCTTTAAAGATACACGGAGTGATGGGATTTTGATTTCTAAGGGTATGGTGGCTTCAAATCCATAGACAAGAGAATAAGGCCTAGCGCTAGTAGGTGCATGGATACTAGTTCGATAAGCCCAAAGGGTGGATGAGATTTGAATGTGCCAATTCCTTCCTACATCATTTACCATTTTCATGAGGATTTTGTTAAGTGTTTTATTGGAATCCTCCCCTTGTCCGTTTTCCTAAGGATAGTATTGTGACGAGAAGCTTAGTTTAATATTGAAAGTATGATCAAGCTTTTTAACCTCCTTATTTTCAAAGTATTTACCATTTTCTGTCATAAGTTTATGCAGAATGCCAAAATGACATATGATGTTTTGATATATGAAGTTCATGATGGGTCTGGACTTTGTTGAATTCAAAGGAATTGTTTGAACCCACTTAGTAAAGTATTCAGTTGCAGTTATGATTGAATGATGTTATTGAGATGATTTTGGATTGATTTCACCAATGAGGTCTAAGCCCCATTAAGAGAAAGGCCATAAGTCTTGAGTTGGTTGCAATGCTTGACTCGGGATGTGAATGAGATCATAATGGAGTTGACATTTAACACACTTTTTCACATATGCACAACAGTCTTATGTAATAGTGGGCCAGTAATAACCCAACCATATGATACGCTTAGTGATAGGATTACCACTAAAATGACCTCCACAAATTCCATCATGGACTTCTTTGATTACGTTAGTTGATTCACACGACTTGAGACAACGTAGTAATACACCATCAAAACTACATTTGTAAAATATGCCCCCTATGACCACGAAGTGAGTGACACATTGAAGGAAGGATTGTTTAGTTTCTTATAATAATTCTGGTGGGGTTTTAAATTCAATGAGATAGTAAAATATTTGGGTATACCATAAATCTAATGGGTTTTCATCAATAATATTTATGGAAGGTAGCTCATTTTGATGTGAAGGATGATCTAATCATTGAATGACTATGGACATCTTAGTTTTATCCTTTGATTTCTCCATTTCGAAAGGGATAAGAGATCATAAAGAATCCATAGTTTCTGCAAACTTGTTAGAGGACCGTGGAATGGATTTAACGGTATAATGATCGAACATTCCAAGGAAAAAATTGAAAATGGATTTATATTTTTGAAGTATCTCATTTTTACATTGATACTCTCCTTTAACTTGACTGATGACAAGTTGAGAGTCTTCGTAGATTTCTATATCATGGACACCTAAGATAATCATGGTAGTTAAACCCATGATTAAAGCCTTGTATTATGCCATTTTATTAGTAAACTCAAAATTAATTTTGAACGATAATGGGATTGGAATGTTCTAGGGTGGTATGAAAACAATATTGGTTCCTCCTCCTTTTAGACATTTAGCACCATCAAAGAAGAGGGTCATTTTGACCAAGGTGAAATCTAATTCATAATCATCAAACTCGTTAATATTATTGATGGATTTGTCTGGAAAGCATTTGTGAGGTGGTTTGTTGTTGTAAAGAGGTGCTTCTGTGAGTTGATCAGCTATGGCCTGACCTTTGCTATATTTTTTTGGTATAATTTCTAAGTCAAACTTGGTCATTAACATGAGCCATCGAGTTATGTGGTCATTATGATAAGCTTTAGAATGCATAGCTTTAAGTAGATTAAAACTGGTGATGATGTATGTTTTATGATTATGAAGATAATGTCATAATTTGGAGGCGGAAAAATATAATGCACAACAAAAATTTTCAGCTATAGTGTAATGTGGTTTGTATTTGTGGAGTGTGCGGCTAATGTAGTATATGGCATGTTCATGGCCTTGATTATCACGAGGAGCAAGCATGGATCCTAAGGCATGCTCCAAAGCAGACATATATAGATAAAATGGTTCCCTTTCATGAGTTGGAGTGAGGATAGGTGGCGATAGTAGATAATTTTTTATTTTGTCAAAGGATTTTTGACAATCAAAGTCTCATTGAAATACTATATCTTTACGAAGTAAATGGTGGAATGGTTGACAATGGTCAGAGAGCTGTGAAATGAAACATCATATGGATTGTCACTTTCCTTGTAGGCTACTTAGTTGTTTAATATTAGTAGGTGGAGGTATATTGATGATTTCTCTGACCTTTTTGGGGTCGGCTTCAATTCCACAAAGAGATGAGATGAATCCTAATTTTTTTCCGGTGAGGACATAAAAGACACATTTTTTCGGATTCAAGTTGAGATAGAATTGAATAAGGCGGGTGAAGATTGATTCAAGAATATCAAGATGTTTTTTGTGAAATTTAGATTTTCCAAAGAGGTCATCAACGTAATCCTCAACAATTTTTTGAATGAGGTCATGGAATACATATGTCATAGCATGTTGATATGTTGCCCCTACATTTTTAAGTCCAAAAGGAATGACATGATAACAAAAGGTTCCCCATGAGGTGATAAAGGATGTTTTATGTTGATCATCAAGCACAATAATGATTTGGTTATAACCTGAAAAACCATCTGTAAGGGAAGTTATTTGATGGTCAGTCATCAGATCTACAAGTTGGTCTATCTTTGGAAGAGGGAAATCATCTTTGGGACAAGCAAGATTGAGATCCCTAAAATTTGTGCAGATGTAAATTTTATCTTAAGCTTTAGTCACTGGAACAATGTTAGAGACCCATCATGGATAATCAAAGGGTATGATAAAATTTGCAAATAAAAGAAGTTGTAACTCTTCCTGAACAAAGAGAGCTATACGGGGGTGCATTTTGTAGATTTTTTGTTTGATTGATTTGGCATTAAGATATGTGATGCTGTTAAGTATGACCATGTTGGGATCAATTCCAGGTATATCACCATATGACCAAGCGAAGGCTTGACGATATTTTGTTAAAAATGAGGTGAAGTCATGTAATTCTTGTGGATTCAGACTTTGACCAACTTTGACTATATGGAGGTCCTGTGAGGTTCCCAAGTTAATGTCATTAGTGGATTCTTTTAAAAGAGGTTATGTATCATATGTAAAATATTTTTGAAGTAAACTTCTTCAGCTCCCAAGTGAGAGATAATTTCTTGATCATCCTGACATTGAAGGATATCTATGGTAGGTAAATCTTCTTCAACCATGTCTAGTGAAACAAGTGGTAATGATTCGACAGAGTTTCTCGATTGATATGTGAGTGGTCCTAAGGATATAGTGCTGACTAAAAAAAGGTTGGTGGGATATATACAGTGTCATATATATCTGTGGAATCTTTAAATTTGGTGGGTGATGATGATTCTGATCCGAAAGTGGATACAGGGGTTTCTTGCTCGTATGAAGAGGCTTTAGTAGTTTCAAGGGCAATTTTTCTATAACCTAGGCCATTTTTCTCCTATGGCTTGATGGTGTGTAAGATGGGTTGATCATGTGTTCCTTTCTCGTAATGTCCAAGGCCAAATCCTTTCCATGCACAATGGTGGAGGTACATGCGGGAAAAATTGGAATTATTAAGGGATTTGAGGTTTGAACTAAATGGTGGTTCATTGTGTAATTTGGTTGATTGGGATAATGGTTTATCAAACCCACCATAAACAAGATTTTTTTTAAGGTATGTGGGCCCATAAGAGATAACATATCCCACATCAAGATTTTACATGGGTTGTTTATCAAGGCGATCGTACTTTTTTGGTGATGGGATAGAGTTAAGCATAAGAAGACGATATTCCCCAAGAGTGAGACATTTCACAGCTTCTGTAATAGAGGAATTATCTGGTAATTTAGAAGAAGGCACCGATGTGCTAGTGGATGCTTGATTAGAAGATTCAGATATGGATTTAGGTATTAATACATCATTTCAATGATACATCATATATCAGTCAGCAAATGGATTCGAGTCAATGGGGATCATGTAAGTCTATCCTTCATGTTCACACTTAAGGCATTGATGGAGATTTGAAGGATTTCAATGCACGGTGTGTATATAAGGGTGTCCTAATAACATATTACATAGGAACTCTCCTTCTATGATGTAAAAGAGTTCTGGTAGGGTTTTAACACTAACTTTAAGTGGTAAGATGATAGTGCCTAATGTAGTTGTGATTGTGTCATTGAATGAGCATAATAGGACTATGGTTTGAGCAATAACCATGTTGGGTAGTCTGAGCTTATCAAAATCTAGAGAGGATATAATGTTAATAGTGGTATTGCTATCAATCATGACTCTTTTGATAGAGATATCATTGACTTGAGTAGTGATAAAAAGTGGTAGGTCATAGTCTTCTGGTCTAAGAGTGGGTATTTCATATGTTTAGAAGAAAATTGTGATGGATGCTTTCCAAGAACCTACAAAATATGTAAGAGGGGTTGAGTCATTATTTAATATAGTAATGGATTGAAGTGCTTCGATCATGGTTTGTTTGTAAGGTGGTTATGTTTGAACGAGTTCATAGAGTGTTATATTGACAAGGAGTTGATGTAATTATTTAGTGGCTATTTTTTGCAATGTGGTGAGAGGAAGAGGGGTGGATTTTATTGAAATTTTATCTTTAGATGATGATGGTTGATTAGGATCTTTGGGGGATAATGAAATTGAGATGTGAGATTTATCAGATGACGTTGATGATTCTGGTGCTTGGGATATAGTGATAGTGTATTTTTCTTGTTTGGATTCAAATGGTTTGTTGTCGTAGTTTCACAAGCATGTGGTGATGTGAACAACATTGATTTGATGAACAGATGATTTAGGATAAGACTCTTTAATGGTATTGACATTGAGGATAGAGTTGGATGGGAAGGAAGAAAGGGTGAATTTCCAATATTCTAAATCTTCTGATGGAAGGCTTTACAGTATTCTATGGTACAACCCTGGGTTTTGTGATAATCACAAAAGGAATTAAAATCATACTAGGAAGGCTTCCACCCTTGATAATTTGATAGATTAAGATGGGGTAATGTGATTAGTGATTCTCTAATAGATTATCGAAAATGGTAGCATACCGCCTTTTTAGGATGAATGTAATTGGGCATTGATTTCTGACAAGGATGGGTGAAACGGATTGCTTGGTGATGGTTAGTTTACTCGGAAGTTGTGAAGGTTTCATAACTACTCCAAAAAATGAGCGACAATAGTCTTATACTGGTGTTGGTTGTAAGGGATACTTGGATTGTATGGGGATAAATGGACAAGGGTTGGATATAGCTTTCCATTGTGGGATAGTGGATGTAGTGTAAGGGCTTACCACAGGAGTGTGATGAGTGGGTTTTTACCCTGTAATAATGGGGATGTTAACAGGTATAAGGAAGGAGGGATCGTATGAGGTTTCTTGTTTAAAATTTTGTTCAAGAGATGCTACGGGTCTCAGTTTTGGCATGACAAAGGGATATTCAAAAGAAGGTATGCACCTTGGATGAAGAGGTGGAAGACCATGAAAATGATAAGTTTCATCATGATGAATACTTTTAAAGAGTCAAACAACACCCTGTTTATTCAGTCCCTTAGAAGTCTTAGATGAGATCATTGTATCTATTGAAGTTGATGCTAACAAAGGAAGAGGAGTTTGAATAATACAGTTGATATAGTCCACATGATTTTTAAGATTATTGATTTTTGTAGGTTGTTGATAACAAAGATTATTGCTAGATTTAGATGGGTCTAACTGAGCTAAAAATGTTTCTAGTGGTACAATCATTATGTTTACAAATATAGGGGTAGGTGTATGTGCATTAGCATTCATTGATGTCGGCATGGATCAAGAAACAATGTCAGGTAAAGGTGTGGGAAGGAGGTTAGCGGAAAGTGGTGATTCAATGATCGTGGATTTATCATATGCTTGTATTGATTTCGTAGGTGTTAAATCAATAACTATCAAAGATGTATGGGTAGTTTTTATGTTTATTGGAGCAGGTTTTGTAATTTTGATTGCATGTTCGTTGGCCTCTAGTGGGGATTTTGTGGATTCTATTTCACTAGAAAATAAAGCAGAAGGAGAAATGGGTTCAATTTTTGTTATTTTGTTAATGGTTTGGATGATATTAGCTTATGGTGATTCAGAGGATCAGGGATGATTTGGGAGGGGTTGTTTGAATATATCAAGGTTTTGGTTTGGAGGTACATTTGGATTATCTAAATGGAGGTCACCTTCATCAATTAAATCCTAAAGGACATTGCAAAAAGTATGGCATCGCTCTATGTCATGACTTTTTACTCGATGGAATTTGCAATAATCATTATCATGTTACCAAATAGGCTTTGATACTAATATGTCAATATTTTGAATGGGTGGTAATGATATGATATTAGAAGCAAGTAATTTTTTGAAAGTTGTATTGTAAGTGTCTACTATGGGTGTGTAACTATGCTATTTACAAACTCATTCAACAACAGGATTTTATTTGAGAGTCGATTTGACCACAATGGTTTTAGTAGTTGTTTTAGTTTTAACTCAATTGGATGTTGATTTGGATGCAAACTCTACTTCTGGTTTCTTGGGGCAAAGCTTCACCTATCCATCTTCTAGAGCTCACAATTCCAACTTATAGGCCATAGTGAAGGCTTCATCGAAAGTGTGGAATGATTGGATTTATAAAGTGGATGAAATGTGCTTAGCACAAGCACGACAAAAAATCTCAATCAATTTTTTTTGTGGTAATGTGAAGGATACATGATTGGTTACACCCCTCCAACGGGTGAAAAAAATGGCAATGGATTCGTCTTCAAATTTTTTGATGGCATACATATCATTAATGGTAATTTTACAAGCTATGTTTATGGAGAAATGATTTAAATATATTTGAGTGAGTTGTGTGAAAGAAAATAAAGAATCTTGTGAAATTATATTATACCAATCCAAGAAAGGACTAGAAAAAGACATAGGAAACTTTCTCAGCATTAAATCTTGGTCATGGGATATCAAATAACATGCATGGTGAAAAGCAAGAACGTGTTGTTGAGGGTCCTCTTTGCTATTGAACTTGATAAACTTAGGAAGCTCCCAATTCGGGGTATATGGCTTGTATGGTATGAAAGGATGAATGGGTTCATTGTAAATTATTTGTAGGAGAGGGTGTTTTTGGATGAGGATGAGGTAGCCTCCAAACTAGATATGTAGTTTAAGAGATCCCGGAGAGGGTCTGCCTAAGCTTGTTGGCCCAAAGATGGGTCAGGTTGATATGAAGACTGGGGTGAGTATGTTTGATGTTTTGCATAATGTTTTGTTAGTAAGGAATGTTTTTTTAAGGGATTTTTTACTGATTAGAGAGGTTAGGTTGATAAGGATTATTTTTTTGTGAAATGTTATGATGTGTGGCATTGTATTGCGGAATATTTTGTTAAGGTGCATACTATTGGCGAGGAATGGTTTGTTGAGGGATGTTCTGCTGACAAGTAATGTTTTGTACTAGGATGTTTTGCGATGGGATATTTTTTGAGAGATGTTTTTTTGGGGGAAAGCATCTTTTTTCAAATAACTAGATTATGAAGTTTGAATGTACTAGTACAGTTTTGATATTTGTGTAAGAGAATGTTAATATGTGGGAATGTGTTGGGATGGTGTAGAAGAAGTGGAAAATGATGGTGTTTTCTGTGGAATGTTTTTTTGTGGGATATTGTATTGTAGGATGTTTTGTAATGGCATGAATGGTGGCATAGAAATCAAATGTTGAGAGAGTTATGGCATGTATTGCGAGGCGGGATGCGTAATGGCAAAGACACTGGTGTTAATCATTAGTTTTTTTGAAGGGATAGACATGATAATGTTTTTAATAGGAATGGTATTAGAACGTGTTGTATATTTTGTATACTATATACCCAAGAGTACTATACACCTCTTACATGTATATGTGGGTGGTTTCATAATCCATAAATTATGGGGAACTGTTATGGGTGTTTATTAGCCCATGGTTTTGGTACCCATTGTAGTGTACCCAATTTGATGATTTCTTATTGTTTTTCTTACAAATAGTTGGATATACAGTAGGGTAAAAGTAGAACTTGGAAGTACATTATTGTTTTATAAATGGTTAAGTTAATACAATAAGAGAGAGAAGTTATTGTGCTTGGTTTTATCCCGAAAGGGTTTCCCAGGTTAAATCTTGTGTTTTTTCATTTGTTTTATTTGATTATATTGAATATTTTTTTAGTATAGCTTCTTTTTTATTAGTTTATTGGGTTAATTCTCTTCATTTGGTATCAGAGCTAGGTTTTAGATTTTATGTGAAGAGTTAGGTTTTCTAAAACCTGTGATAAACGTTTTCGAGTGGGAGCTCTTCGAGTGAATTTTTCAGGTAGAAGAAAATGATGAGAAGCACAAAGATCGAAATCAAAAATATTAATGGTCAACATTTTGAGTTATGGAAGATCAAGATGGAAGATATTCTTATGGGTAGAGATCAATGGATTACTATGTTTGGAGTCATGCCTACAGGTATGAAGGTAGAGGACTGGGAAAATATTGATAGGAAGGTAAGGAGTTCAATCAGATTATGTCTATTAGATTCAGTTTTACTGAATGTGTGAAATGAGAAATCCACTCAAGTGTTATGGGAGAAGTTGGGGACTGTGTATCAAACAAAGTCTCTGGTGAACAAATTGTTTCTCATAAAGAATCTATATTCATTGAGAATGAATGATAGAGACTTTGTTGCATAACATTTGAAAGTCTTTAATACTCTGGTAAGTCAATTGATTTATATTTATATTGAAATGGAAGAAGAGGATAAGTGTATTACTCTTTTGTTTTCTTTACCTGAGTCTTGGGATAATCTAGTTATGGCTATTACTATTACTACAACTAAATTATTAGTTGAGGATGTAGTTTTAGCCTTACTATCAGAAGAAATGAGGTGGAAATCCATTGAGGATTATCAATCCAAGGATGCCTCGTGTGTAAGAGGTTGTACCCAAGAGAAAAGAAAGAAGAGGTAAGGATAGTAAAATTCCAGAAGTAAATCAAAGACTACAGAAAAAGATAAGAGGAAATGTTAGAACTGTGGTAAAACGGGGCATTTCAAAAGACTGTAGATCTAAGAAGGTAGAAAATGGTAAGTCATCCGATGATGGTGGATATGTTAGGATAAAAATATTATTATCCTAATATTAATTATGCAATAGTCCAGTTATTTAATTAATTTTATTAATTAAATAATAATGGTTAATAATACAAATGATATACTTGTTATGTATTGTTATATGGTTTCTAAACTATATTTGTTTCTCATGGATGTTGTTATAGTTTTAATATTATATTTGTATTTATTCATTTGTGCTTCCCGGATGTTATTGGAAGCTTGTTCATTTAGGAATTTGGTTGCACTTGTGCAACTTAATCTCCCGTGTGTATTTGGCTATGCAATATCTATAAATATTGTAGCCCATTCTCTGTAAAGTTTGGTTGATTGAGATTAATAAATTATACAGGCTTCCGTCCCTGTTTCTCAATCTACATTTGGTACCAGAGCGAATTGAAGCTCCTGACAAGGTTGGAGAAGGTTGCAGAAGAAGGAGAATTTGTGGAGGAGAAATCTGCAACAGAAGGAGAGCCAGTGCTGCCTCCTGCAGCCTCCCAGAACCCCCTGCAAACCCACAACCTCCTGTTCAATTCCAGGTGATTGGAACGCAAATTTTTTTTGCACTGGTGCACTCAGCACCAGGCAAAATTTGCTGCAGGTATAAAAAATTAAAAAAAAATCCCCATTAGGGGTTTTGTCTCTAATTTAAGAGAGGCTATTTAGTCTCTGCTACATTTTAGCAGACCACTAGATTTGGAGGTCTGTGTGTATGTGGACCTGTATGTGTATGCATTTGTGAAATTTGTGTAATCTCCATCAGGCGGCAGGGGATGTTGACAAATGTATTGGCGCAGAAATCCTGTCACTAATAATACCTTGGCATCATCTCCAGCAAAACTGGCCTTGACCATTCCAGTTCCATTGTCGCAGAAAAGAGGCTGAATGTCCTCTGCATCGTCCATCTTGAAATAAGCTGCAAGAAAAGGTACAGACTTACAAGCGCGGACGGTGATCGGTAGCTTTCTGTCTGTACACGGCCTATATGTGCAGAGGAAATGAGCAAAGTAGAAAATCCTCTGGATAGTCAGTTAAAGACCTGTGCTAAAGTATTTCATGCCAAAGCACACCTACAATAGCCTCTACACACCTACACACAAGAAAACAAACAAAACACGGCTCGACCTGTACAAAAAAAGGTGGAAGAAGCGGCCAAAGCAAGAAATACAAAGGCAAACAAAAACAGCGGTGGAGAAATAGGAACAAGAAGTAAAAGGCATTTTTTTATCCGTTTTTCAAGCAAGAGAAACCCTAAATTGACTTTCTATCCTTTGCAGACACGTGGAGCATCTACCAAGTCACATTTTTTAAAAGTAAGTCGATTTTCCCTCTCATTAAATACAATATACTTCATTTTCTATAACAAGCACTCATGTGCGCCAAGTTGGGTAGTGAATGCTTCTTGGGAGAGAGAGGTGTGGGGGTCAAATCCTGCCCCAACACTCAAAAACTCATTTTTTGAAATTTAGCTGAAATTTGGTGGTTTTACCAAATTTAGTGGCAAAATTTGAATTTAGATATAACTAACTAAATTTAGCGGAGGAATCCCTAAGTTAGGGTAAAAAAAAAAAAATTCTCCCATTTGGTCTATTTTTTCATTTCAGACATTTTTTGTAAAGGGAGACCCATCTAAAAATTACATCTTCAGCTTATTTTTTGCAATTTTTAGCATTTTGGGTCGTATTGGGCTCAGGAGGCCACCAGGACCCGCGAAACAGAAATTTTTTGCCTGCCATTCAAATTTTCAAGTTTTTTGAATGTAAATTGTATACTACTACATATTGTACTAATTTGAAGGTTGCCATAGTCAACTGCAAATTTTGTAACTGCTCAGAAACTGGTAGAATTGTAATAAAAAACAATAAAAAAATTGGTTCTGTAACACTCACGAGATCCTAGATCTCATTCGCAGCGTTCGGTATATACGGTGCCTCTAGGAAGCGCTTACGGGTAAAGCCGTCACGACTAGTACTGCACTTAATGCCTAATATAGCTGCAACAACGTCGTCTGGGCATCGTCCCTATAAATCGACGGGGAGTAATAAGGTCACAGTGCACACACTATGAACCATCCCATCCGTCTGTGAACGATTGCATGACATAAATCCGGACTGAGAAATTATCCAAGTATATAGCGAAGTTACGCGCGTGTATGAGAATATTTCTTTGAGCCTGGGTGTCAATAATCACACAGACCCCATCAGTACTATCTTGGTACCACGTATTGAATTCTTTCACGTACGTTAACACCTCTTTCACGTACCGCCGGGTATATAGAAAGGGCGAGCTTCTTCCACGTACCGACGGGTATATCAGAAGGGCACGTATATAGAAAGGTTCGGTATATCAGATTGACGGTATATAGATTGGGAGACCTAATACCTGGAGTGATAAGAGCCAAACCCTGTCAGTGATCTCTGCAAAATGGGCACCAATGCCCCCAAATTTTTTCTTCCGGATTCACAATTGCTCAGAGGAAGCAACTATGCTGCATGGAAGACAAAAATAAATACATAACTTGAGTTTGAAGAAATCTGGCCTATTGTGACTGGTACTCTAACCAGATCACCAACTGATACAACACAACAACGACAGTTTGATAGAGCAGATCAGAAAGCAAAACTCATCATCTTGTTTGGAGTGTCCGACGATGTGCAAGCCCACATTCGAGATGCCACAACAGCAAAAGAAGCGTGGGATAAGCTGAGCACAATATATGAGGCCAAGAACAAGAATGTCATACTAAATTTACAGAGTCAGTTACATACATTGAAGTTCAAGCAAAATGAGAAAATTGAAGCTTTCCTAAGAAGAGTTGTAGAGTTGAGGGCTTCACTTCTAGCCCTAGGAGAAGAGGTCAAAGATGAATCTCTCATTCCCATTGTTCTGAGAGCTCTCCCTTCTTCTTACCGCATTTTTGTCACAACTCTAAACTTGTTAGATACGACAATTAGTTTTGACAAGCTGGTAAACCTACTGCAACAAGAGGAAGCAATGCACAATAAGGATGATGAAGAGGAGCAGGCACTGTCTTCACATCAAAAATGGAAAGGAAAAGGTAAAGGAAAACCTAAATCCTATCAGAAGTCCCAACATCAGAATCAGTATCATGGGGACAATCAACAAAAGAAGCAATGTCCAATTTGCAAAAGAGGACATGACTTAAAAGATTGTTGGTATAACACTTATAAGAAAGGTTCATCAAGCAACTCTGGACCACAACAACAACAATCTTACAAGGGACATTCTAACAACTATCACAGGTAGAAAAAGGGGAACTAGAAAAGAAGACCCCACCAGCAAGGTAATATTGTTGAGCAACAAGAACAGTCAGACAATGAAGACTTCTTGTTCACTACTCGATCAAGTGAACCATCCACATCATCTAGTGATGTTTGGTATGTTGATTCGGGAGCCACTCGACACATGACCGGCCACAGAGACTGGTTTATTTCAATGAAGGACACGCCATCGAAAAATCATGTTTTGTTGGGAGATGATTCTTCATATATAGTTCAGGGGATTGGAAACATTTCTCTACCCCTTGGTTCACGCAAATACAGACTATCAGATGTCCTATATGTCCTTGGGTTGACAAAGAATCTTCTTTCAGTTAGTCAACTCCTAGATCACAACCTAAAAATTGACTTTGATAGTCAATCCGGCAAGAAAACATGTTTGATTCGAGATAAATCCAGAGGCTCGAAAATAATTGCAAAAGCCTCAAATGTGGGATGTATGTTTCAACTTGATTTCATTCACAAAAACGATCAAGTACTTGTGGCTAAAAACTCCACCTCAGCCCAGTTGTGGCATTGGAGATTTGGTCATGTAAGTTTCAAATATCTCGAAACACTTCGCGGGTGTAATATGGTACATGGGCTACCATCTCTTCAGAAGGATACAGACAAGTGTCCTCACTGCTTAGCAGGAAAACAACACAGAGTTTCATTCCAGAAGATTACATTTCGAGCTCATGATAAACTTGACCTGGTTCATACCAATCTTTGCAGTCCACTGCAACCAAGTCATTCTGGGTTCCAGTACTTCATGCTTTGTGTTGACAACTATTCACGGAAAATGTGAATTTTTTGTCTTCACAAGAAAAGTGAAGCGTTTGAAACCTTCAAAAAGTGTTGAGAAAGAAACTGGTCATCACATCAGAACTCTTCGCTCAGATCGAGGGGGGGAATTCACCAGTGATGAGTTCAGAGACTACCTACAAACTCACGGGATTCGTCGACAAATGCCTCCTCCACACACACTGCAACAAAATGGTGTTGTTGAGAGAAGAAATCGTACTATCATGGAAATGGTGCGATGCATGATCGATGATTCCGGACTTGCAAAGACATTTTGGGTAGAAGTAACAAAAACAACAGTGTATTTGTTGAACAGAGTGCCCATAACTGCTCTTGATGGAATTACACCACAAGAAGCATGGTCAAAAAGGAAACCATCCATTGCACACCTCAGAGTATTCGGGTGCAAAGCAAGCATGCACATACCCAAATAGAATAGAAAAAAATTGGACATGAAGTCACAAAAACTCATCTTCATTGGGTACAGTGAAGAGACTCTTGGGTATAGATTGATGGATCCTAAGACCAGAAAAGTCTACACAAGTAGAGATGTTGAGTTTTTTGAGAAGAAGGAAGCAGAGGCTCCTCCTCCTAACTTACATGATGTATACATTCCACCAGTTATAAAAACAGAAGCTGATGTTCCCTCAGTTAATGAAAGTGATGATGGGGATGATGGTGGTGATATGATAGAACCACGACCCATGGGAATAGCTCAGCATATGCCCAAGTGGTGTACTAGCACGTTACGAGATGCAAGAATGGATGTTCTACTGGATACATCCACCCCTGGACCATGGACTCGTAGTAAAGCAAGAGAAGAAGTTAACTTTGCTTTGATGAGTAGAGTTATTGAATCAAATGAGCCCTCTACAGTCCAGGAAGCCCTACAGTCAAAAGCTTGGAAAGATGCCATGGATTTTGAATATCAATCAGTGATGAAGAATAACACTTGGCAGCTTGTTGATCTTCCACCAGGGAAGAAACCCATTGGATGCAGATGGATATTCAAAACTAAGTACAAAGCAGATGGGACAGTGGACAAGCACAAAGCAAGACTTGTAGCAAAGGGGTACGCACAAAAAGAAGGCATTGACTATGAGGAGACATTTGCTCCCACAGCTAAGATCAAAACGATCAGGATGATCTTTTCTCTAGCTGCACAGTTTGGTTGGAAAGTCCATCAGATGGACGTAAAAAGTGCCTTCCTAAATGGAGATTTACAAGAAGAAGTCTACATGACTCAACCTGAGGGATATGTTGTACCTAGTCAAGAAACAAAGGTATGCAGACTCAGGAAATCTCTGTATGGCCTCAAACAGGCACCCCGGGCATGGTACATCAAGATTGATGAGCATCTCGTACAACATGGATTTGTTAGAAATCCATACGATCCCAATCTCTACCTCAAAAAGCAAGGGGGGGAGATGGTGATTGTTGTAGTTTATGTCGATGATCTAGTCATCACTGGCAGTTCAGTGAAGATGATTGATGAAACGAAGAAAGATCTTAAGTGATCATTCGACATGACAGATCTCGGGCTTATGCACTACTGTCTTGGACTAGAAGTATGGCAGAAAGAGAATCACATCTTTGTTTCTCAGATGAAATATACCAAGACTACACTCGAGAAGTTTAGGATGATGGATTGCACACCAATTGCTACACCTATGGAGAACAGATTACAGTTATCTCGTTCAGATCCATCTCCTGAGGTAAGTGCCACTCTCTATCGGCAGCTGATCGGGATTCTCATTTACCTGACCTACACTAGACCAGATATCAGCTTTGCAGTGAGCTATCTATCCAGGTTCATGCAGGAACCCAAAATTTGTCATTGGAAAGCAGCAAAGCACATTTTGAGATATCTCAAAGGATCAGTGGATCTTGGTCTAGAATACAAGAAGAACGAAAACTTCTTCTTGACTGGATATTCGGATTCAGATCATGTAGGTAACATTGATGATAGAAAATCCACTTCTGGATTTGTATTCTTTATGGGATCTGGACCAATATCATGGGGAAGTAAGAAACAACACTTTGTTTCTCACTCTTCCACAGAAGCCGAGTATCGTTCTACAGGAGAAGCTGTCTGTGAAGTGATTTGGCTACGTCGCATACTGGAAGGACTTGGAATACCACAGGACAAACCGACCACCATGTATGTTGACAATGAAGGTGTTCTCAAACTTGTTCGCAATCTAGTTTTTCACGAGAGAACAAAGCACATTGAGGTTCAAGTTCATTTCATACGCGAACATGTGTTGAAGCACAACATCCAGCTTCATTTTTGTCCAACTGCTGAACAACGAGCATATATTTTTACAAAGTCATTTGCACGTGACAAGTTTGAGTTGTTCAGAGAGTTCCTCTCCTCATCTCTTCAGACAATGCACAATTAAGGGGGGGAATGTTAGGATAAAAATATTATTATCCTAATATTAATTATGCAATAGTCCAGTTATTTAATTAATTTTATTAATTAAATAATAATGGTTAATAATACAAATCATATATTTGTTATGTATTGTTATATGGTTTCTAAACCATATTTGTTTCTCATGGATGTTGTTATAGTTTTAACAGTATATTTGTATTTATTCATTTGTGCTTCCCAGATGTTATTGGAAGCTTGTTCATTTTGGAATTTGGTTGCACCTGTGCAACTTAATCTCCCGTGTGTATTTGGCTGTGCAATATCTATAAATATTGCAGCCCATTCTCTGTAAAGTTTGGTTGATTGAAATTAATAAATTATACAGGCTTCCGTCCCTGTTTCTCAATCTTCAGGATCTTCAAATACAAAACCCTCTAATAAAGACTCGGGAGATTTTTTTTGGCAGCTTCTAGCTCGCATGCATGTGACAGTACATGGTTGCTTGACTCAAGTGCCTCTTTTCATATGACACCACACAGGGAGTGGTTCTGTGAATATGAAAAGTGTAATGGAGGTGATGTATATGTGTTCAATGAAAGGTTTTGCAAGAGCTATTGAAATGGGGTAAGAAACAATCAAGAACCCCAAATATTTGTGCAAAATCCCCTCAATGGACCATATGATAAGAAATGAGCAAGGAATCCTATTTGCATGCATTAACTTGAAGTAAACATGAAATTTTAAACAAATGAAGTTAACCTCTATTCTTGAAAGCTTAAAGTAAATGAACCTAAAAGTATCTAAGTAATCAGTTTATGCTTCAAGAGAATGGGATCTCACCATTAATGGCTTCAAAGCCAATGGTTCTTCCCATTTACTCCATGTTTTGTTATATAAATGCAAAATCAAAGAAAACAGCTCAATAATAACTCATAATCCTAGCAATAATACTATAGTTTAGGTTAGAGGGAAGAAGTGTTCTTAGAAATGAGAGGGGGGTAGTAGGCTATTTATAGTTTTCCATTTGGGAAATGGGAGGCTTTTTGGTGCTTGTGGGACTAAAAGGGAGTCAACGAGTTAATTAGCAATTTAAAGTAAGATTCGACTAGGTTTAGAGAGACGTTGATCATGGTTAAGACTAGCTAACCATGTTTAGAGGGTAATTATTCCTATTTAGAGAGAAATTAGGTTTCTGGGAGGGTTCTGAAATTCCTAATCAATCCAATGAAGGGGATTGATATTCTAGGGAGCTAATAGAGGTGGTAAAGAAGAGAATATTAGCCAAGAAGAGCTTATTATAACCTATTTAATTAGCTTACTAGAGGAAATACGACCAAAAGAGTGTCATAATAGGGGAGTTAGATAGGTGTAACTGACGAGGTGTTGCCAACATGCAAGAAGAGGACTAACTAGGGAAATATTAGGGATAATAGTGCTTTGATCAAACTATAGGTGTCTACATTTTCCCCTCTTTGGGGTGACATAAGCGATGTTACTTCAAAGAAAGTACACAAGTATAAACAAGTAGAAAATTTTGAAGGGGTGGAAGAAAATTTAAAAGGATGAAGGATGAAGGATGCCCCCTTGAGTGTCGATGGGGTGATGGAGAAACTCATTCGATGATCGAAAAAAAAAGTAGGAGAGAAAGCGAGAAGAAAGGAGATGAGAAAATAACAAGGAAAATGGGATATTGAGCTATCCACAAACCAATGCTTTATAGAACAATGCATAATCATTATTTTTCTTATAATCCTCATCATCGGTCTTTATTAAAAAGAATGAACAAAAGTGTAGTATGACATGAAAAATCCATATACAAACAAATGTCCATTTCTAAAAGCACTAACTCCACATAACATACATAAAGAAATGCAATACGAGAAAATGAAAGATGCCCAACTCCATGCAACATACATGATGCAATGCAATACGAGGAAGTAAATAAACTTATTTAACATGTAAATAAGTACAATTACACATACTCAAATCAACAATGTTGAAGATAGTTGCACAAATATTTTGTTATCAAGCTACAATCCAAAATGTTTTGACAAATGACAAGGGTAGGAATGATGCCCCAAGAAAATTATACGTGTAAGGGAAAGGATGGAGGACACTTCGGTTTGATTGAAGAGTCATATGCACAATGAAAATAGTACCATGCAATTGATAGTGCAGAGTAAAAACAAAGTAAGCATTGTAGCTTTTATAAATGGTTGTAGATCAAGGTGATCCGCAAGTTTTTGTTTCAAAACACCTGAAAATTCCTAGTAAGATATGAGATGAGTGCCATGCGAGAGACACATATTTCAGCCACGAACTAAGTTGTTTACCAATTTTAGTCCATTTTCAAAGTGTTTACGATGTTTTAGATTTTTGGATGGTTTTATACTTTTTAAATTTGTGATCGGCCAGAAGAATTTAAGAGATAGGAAATCTCCAAAAAGTACGTGTAAATAATTTAAACATGCCCTAGTGGTGCAAAGATAAGCGTTAGGTGGCAAATAATTCCCCAGGACAGTGTAAATGTCTTGTACATGAGATATTTTGGTAGATAATAGCACTTTGGATGATACTAGATGATATTGGTGCAGCGGGGATAGATTTGTGATCATGTGCAACCCCACTTGCCCCCATTGATAATACAATACGTGATGATTAGATTAACATACATGCATGATGTAAAACTTAGCATTTTCTATATATGTGATGTAGTAAATGATGTTATATGTGATGAATGATAGATGATAGATGTGATAACAAACAAATGTGTAGTAAAGAAACACACAAGAAAAAGTTAACAAAACTAAATATACAACCAAAACTATACAAACTAACTAAAAGCAATTTAACCACTACTTTATTTTTGCAAGATAGCATTGACATATTTTTATGATGTTTTTAGGTTATCTTGAAAGACAACTAAAAGATTCGTCCCTAGAAGGGAGATTTTCTGAATGTTTAGATTTTTACATATCTATTTTCTGAATGTTTTTACATTTTCTAAGTTAATGTTCTGAAAGTAATATATAAGAATAAATAAGCATGGATGCCCCCAGTGTGATGTGGGAATATGCAAAATGCAAAATGCCACGCGTGTATGTACAAGATAGTGGAATGTGAAGGTACCCCTAGTGTTCGATGAGAATATACAAAGGTAACATCCTTCCTGTAGGTACAAGAGTAAAACAAGCCAGATCAAAGGCTATGCAAGGTAGACTTGGTAGGGTTCCTAGACCTAGCAAGGGAAACTAACCCTAGAAAGTGATGAGAATTACCCATCTCGACGAAAGAGTAAATTATGAATGATGGATCCTCCTTGAGAGCCGGAAACCAGTTTTCACTCAAAGACTTGCCCACTGCGCCACAATTGAGTGGTTTTCACATGTGGATGACCTGCTTTTTCTTTACTGTTTTCTCAATTTTCCCTTTCTATTTTTTGTTTTTTCTTTGTTTTTCTATTTTTTAGTTCTTATATGATATTCTCATCATTCTTAAGCGTAGAACCACTTGAGTTGCATGGTTTTCATAGGCTCTGGAAGCTCTTCACCATCTCAGTATGCAAGTTTATAAGCTCCTAATCCATACTTAGCAATAACCACATAAGGGCCTAGCCAATTGGCTTCAAACTTACCTTTCTTTTCTCTATCCTTGACGGTGTTCCTTTGGTTTTCCTTTAGGACTAGATCACCTACATAAAATTCCCAATGAATGATGCATTTGTTATATCCTCTGGATACTCTATTTTGATAGACCTTCAAGACATTGAGCACTCTAATACGTTTTTCATCTAATAGTTCCAACTCTGCTAGGCGAGCAACTATGTAGTCCTCATCTTTATCAAGATATTCTCTGAGAGATATTCTCAGGGAGGGAAGCTCCACTTCTAAAGTTATGATGGCTTCAATCTCATAGACAAGTGAATATGGGGTCACATCAGTAGGAAAGTGGATGGAGGTTCGATAGGCCCAGAGGGAAGGATGTATGTGTAAATGCCAATTACAACTGATTTTACTGACCATTTTCTCCATAATCCATACTAGGGTTTTATTAGTAGCCTCTATTTTTCCATTAACTTGGAGGTAATAGGGGGCAGACCACTTGGGTTGGATATGGAAACATTGACATAATGTCTTTACCATTTTTTTTGAAGGATTTACCATTGTCAATGATAATGGCTGAAGGGATACCGTAACGGCAGATGAGATGGTTCATGATGAATTTTGAAATTTTTGCACCAATGACATAAGTAAGAGGGACATCCTCTACCCATTTTGTAAAATACTCAGTGGCAGTGATAATGTGAGTGTGGCCATCTGAAGAAGGATGGAGCTTCCCTATGAGATCCAGGCCCCATTTAGAGAATGGCCAATGTGTCACTATAGGTTACAAGGCCTGTACTGGTGCATGTATTAAGTTTCCATATTTTGGCATAGTTCACACTTCTTTACAAAGTTCCAACAATCAGATTCCATGGTGGGCCAATAATATCCTAATCTTAGTAGATTCTTAGCTAAGACCATGTTGTTGGTATGTGCTCCACAAATACCACCTTGTACTTCCTTAATGGTGTGGATTGAGTCAGTAACATCCAAATAGTGAAACAAATTCTTGTCGTAGCCACAATGATAAAGGGTACCTCATAGAAGGGTTTAATAGGCTATGTAATGGATAAGGGATTTCTTTTCAGAATGATTAATGTCCTATGGGAAAATTCCATTGTGTAGGTATTGAAAGATAGTGTCATACCAGGGGGATAATGGACCAAAAACTTCACATACTAAACATCACTCCGGCATATCATATGTGGGTATTTGTAAATGCTCTACAAATAAAGGCATTTTACTCTCCTTAGGTGGGATACATAATAGAGACCCAATTATAGCCATAGCATTTATAGATCTATTATGTGACCTTGGCTTTTTCTCAAATATGATCTATGTAAAGTACTCCTTCAGAGTTTCAACCATTTTCTTATATGAGATGAGTTTCTCATCTTTAACCTTGTACTCATCATTAACTATTTTAATGATAAGTTGAGATTCTCCAATGACTCATAGTTGTCTAATGTTCCAAGTAATAGCTAGCTTGAGGCCAACGATGAGTGCCTCGTACTCTACAATGTTATTAGTACACGGGAATCCCAACCGGAATGCTCTTGGTATGACATCACCTGTGGGAGTGATAAGAACCACTCCTGCTCCTAATCCATGGAAGGTGAACGATCCATCAAAATGGACCTGCCACTCTATGGATTCTTTAATGTACATCATATATGCATCTGGCAGATCCAGACACAAAGATTCCATACCTGGTAGAGGTGCTTCTGCCAAGTGATTAGCCAATACCTGTCCTTTCAAGGATTTCTGATTTACAAACTCAATATCAAAATTAATCAGGAGAATGATCCAATTAGCCATTCGTCCTATGAGGGAAGGTTTGGATAAAAGGTATTTTAGAGGCTCAAATTTGGATATGAGTTTGGTTTTATTGTTTAGGAGATAAAGACGAAGATTTTGGACGGTAAAGATAACTGCCAAGCAAGCCTTTTCAATCTAGGGGTAATTCAACTTGTATGCAATCAAGGTACAACTGAGATAGTAAACTGCTCTCTCTTTATGGTTCAGATCATATTGGGCAAGAAGTGCACCAATAGTGAACTAGGTAGCGAATATGTACAAGAGGAGAGGTTTTCTTGGGGTAGGTGGCATGAGTACAGGTGGATTGATAAGGTATTGCTTGAGTAAAGCAAATGCCTTCTAAAATTCAGGTCCCCAGTTGAATGCAATGTATTTCTTCAATAAATGAGTAAATGGGTGACACTTATCTGCAAGCTGTGAAATGAAGCAACTAGTTACCTAAACTTTCCTTGTAAACTCCTCAGTTGCTTGATATTTGTGGGTAGTTGCATTTCTATAAAATATGTGACCTTAGCAGGGTCCACTTCTATCCCTCTTTGTGAAACTATGAAACCTAAGAGTTTTCCTGATAAAACACCAAAGACGCATTTCTTGGGATTTAAGCGTGCCTTATAATCTTTGAGACGCTGAAAAATATGCCTAAGCACTTCAGGGTGCTCTCCCCTACTCTTGGATTTTGCTAGGATGTCATCAACATAATATTCCATGATGTCATTCATCATATCATGGAAGCTAATGGTCATGGCCTACTGATAAGTATCCCCAGTGTTCTTAAGTCTGAAAGGCATGACTTTATAGAAAAATGTCCCCCAAGGGGTGATGAAGGTTGTTTTATGTTGATCTTCCTTTGTAATTCATATTTGGTTATAACCTGAAAATCCATCCATTAAAGACAAAATTTCATAGCCAGTAGTGGAATCAACTATCATGTCAATGTTAGGAAAAGGGAAATCATCTTTAGGGCATGCCTTATTGATGTCATGGAAATCAGTAAAAATTCTTATACTGACAGGCTTCTTATGTAAAGGGACTATGTTGGATATCCATTCTGAATAGTTGATGGGTTTAATAAAATCAACAGCTAATAGTTTTTCCAAATCTTCTTTGACAAGGAGTACCACCCTAGGGTGCATCTTTCTCAACTTTTTCTTGATGGGTTTGGCAACTGGGTGCACAACGAACTCTGGGTCTAAACCAATCATATCTACATATGTCCACATGAATATATCCATGTATTCCCTTAAGATCTATACAAAGATCTTTTGTTCCTGAGCTGAGAGTGAAGCCCCCAACTTTATCATTCTAGGTTATCTTCTGAGCCAATGTTAACGTTGATAGTTTCCTCAATAAGAATCTTAGAAGTATCTCCCATCCATGTAGGATCAGGGGGGAGAGTAAGATCAACCTCCTGCTGTAGCTCATTATCATCTTTAAAGGGATAAACTACTCCATCCACAGACTATTCATTTTGTTTATCTATGAGTGTTTCAAAAAGTTTGTGGTTGTGAGATTTCCATCTATCCTTTCTGCAAGGTTTCTCAGAAGTGCTTGTATTCTTACTTACCACTTTCTTGTTCAAACGTCCACACATCTCCACCTATTCTCCGAAGTATGTGTAGGTGTTTAGTTGAATTGCAAATCCTTTCTTGTGGTCTCCAACTGAAATAAAATCCCTGAGTCCCATGAACTCTGTAAATGCCTCATCATTTTCAAAGAAATCAAGTGGTATGTGAAGTTGTTGATCCCAATCTATAAGTTTAGGATACACAAGGCTTATTTGATGATTGGTTAGGGGATTGGATTCAGATAAGGTAAGGACCACTGAATCTAGGAATAAGTTAGTGGAAGCAAGATCCTCATAGAGGCTACATTGGGTATCTGCGTCGCTATCAAAATGAGATGAAATGTCCTCAAATTCAGAAGAGGTGGCGTCAATCTCAGAGGGTAGATTATTATGAGGACTTATCCCCAAGCCATGTTTATCTGACTTAAAATGAGGGATGGGAATAGGCTCTAGTTAGCATTGTGCATTAATGCCATCATCATGCGGTGACCTTTGATGTACTAGGGTACTTGATGGCATGAAGCCATGGTACCTTCTGGTACTCTTCTAGTAGGATCTTCTAACATTTTATCCTCAAATAGTAGAGCACTAGAAACAAATTTTTCCAATGGTTTAGGACACTGCTCCCGAGTGCTCTTGAACTGAAAATAATGCTTACCCCTTGTTCTGGGAGATACTGATAAATCTGATATTAACAATGCCTATTCGAGAGTGAATGTCTCACCTAGGCCATATTTTGTTGACGTTGCTTCCCATGAAGAGAACAGGTTCACCAATGAAGGAAAATCCTGATTGTAAGGCATGAGTGATTCTGGATCTACCCAATTCTTAATATCTTCTATTTGTAGAGGGATGAAAACATCCACTGAAGGACATTCATAAGCCACATGAGAGAAGTTGTGCAAAGACCTACAATGTGTGAATGGTTATGGGTCACCCAAAATGGTAGTTGCTTGTCCTTCATGACATAGCTTGATGCATTGATTGAAAGTCGATGGAATGGCTTGCATGGCATGAATCCATGGGTGCCCCAAGAGCATGTTATATGGAAGGTCTAAGTCAAGGATGTGAAATTTTGTGTCATGAAAATTTGGGCCCACTTCCATGGGAACTACTATGGTACATGCTGATTCTCATTCTTCATTGTCATATGCTATAATTGTAATAGTCTTGGCCCCTAGATCCATTTCTGAAGTGCCTAGCTGTTTGACCAGCTTCAAAGTGCAAATTTTTAAACCAGATCCACCGTTCATAAGTACCCTCTTTATTTTGCGACGGGTAACCACCACTTCCAGATATAAGGTTAAGTTATGTTCAGGGTTTTTACGCGGAATTGTGGTATGATCAAAAGTAATATGATTGTTGGAATCTAAGTGCGTAATCATGGCTTGAAGGTTTGTGGGATCTACATCCGTAGAAACTCCTGAATTTTGCAAGGTTTTATACAGTATGTTCTTGTGAGCAGTAGATATTTTAAGGAGATCGAGAATAGATATCCTAGCAGGTGTTTTCTCTAACTGGTCTATTAAATTATATTGACCTTCCTGAGGGATAGGCATGGGATCTAGTATTATTAAACGATCATGTCTCATCGCTACTGTGTAACTCTTTGCTAAGATATGGATAGTGTTGACCTATTAATTAGAGGGGTGAATACATCCTATGAGATAATCAAAGGAACTATTACTAGTAGGGTAAATATAAGTGGCAGTTTTATAGTCGTTAGAGGTTTTCCCATTATCCGGCTTCCTTTTCTTTTTATCTTCATGATTAGGAAAAGGCTCTTTATATATACCCATTTTCTCATTTGGAACTTGTCCTGAATCTGGGGGAGAATCTATAGTGATTTTACCCTCTTCTATGAGGTCTTGTATGAAATGGCGTAGTCTTAAGCACTTATTTGTCTTGTGCCCTTTAACATGATTAAATTCACAATACTCATGGTCTTTGAACCAACTAGATTTTGGAGCATCCTCTAGGTATGGTATTGTCGCGGTTGGGTATTCCACCATTTTTCCATTATCTAACTGTTTTAGTATGGCTGACAGGGATTTCGTTAATGGCATGAATGTGTGTTTAGTGGGTGCCTTGGGACGAGGTCCTTGTGAGAGTTTTAAAAGTGGGCCTATTTGCATGGTTTAGACTCTTTTGGAGTCTGTAATTCCATCACCAATGACATGTTTATTCTTATTAAAGAACTTTGGTTTGTCTACGGATTTGGCTTCATGTTTATCTTTAATAAACGGTTTAAGTGTACACTTTACAATTAGGGCCTTCTTGATTTTACCACCTTTCTCTACGACTTCTTCGAAGTTAGAGCCACAGTGCATTTGTAAATGGAAGGCGATTTCTAAGTTTAAGTTAGGAAAAAATATTCTCACTAGCTATTTTTTTAGCAACACACAAGGGAAACGGCTTGCCAACCCGTGCGATCATTATAAGAAACTTGCAAAGGTTTCATGGGGATTTTGTTTTTTATTGCATAAATCGTTCATTGTGATGTCACTTTCCATATTATAGGAGTAATGTCATACAAATTTTTTCACTACTGTGGGCCATGTTGTAATGGAGCCCTTAGGTATACTATAGAACCATTCCAATCCCATGGCTCCTAGGCTGCGAGGAAAAAGGCGTATTAAGAATTTGTCACTATATGCAACCTCTTAGAAAGCCATGTAAAAGTATTTTATATGATCACAAGGATCACTCTTGCACTTATACTTATCAAACTTGGGAATGGTAAAGTGTTTTACGAAGGGTTGTTGTAACATGTCCTTATCAAAGGGGTAAGTGCATAGTTCTTCATACAAATATTTTATATTCTAACCTACATTTCCCTCTTGTAATGTAGTAAGCGTATTTTGCATTGACTATAACTCTTTCTGAATGAGCTGCTATTTAGTGGGCAACATTGGTCTTTGCAATTGAGTCTCTTTAAAGGTATGGTTCATGTGTGGATCAAAGTGAAACTCGTTAGGTTTATTTGTGTCTTTGTATTTATATATGTTTCTTCTTGAAGAGCCTAATTTTTCTAGTTTATGGCTCAATTTCAAGATCTGTTTTTGAAGGATCTCCTCTTCAACTAGAGGGTCCTCTTCTTCATCAAATTTTGGAGGAGGGGAAGCTTTATGCTTAGTTTTTACTTTACATGAAGCTTTGTAATGCATTCTTTGTGATGGGTCCCCTTCGACAGTAGAAGGATATTTCCTAGAAGTGGAAGCGTATCCTGTCTCAAAGGGATTGTCTATGTCTAAGAGTGATAAACATCCTTCTAGTTTGTGATTAATGACCTTGGTTTCTACTGCGTGTTCGTGTGGAAATTTTTCTCCTAATTCTAGGACTCTTATGAGTACCTGATCTCTGTTATAATATAGGAGTTCATCAAATTTGTCTAGGTCTAATCTTTGTTGTTCTCTAGAAGAGTCTGGCTCTTATCCACTATGGTCAATTAATGGTTCCACGTCCTTGACTTGAGAAAAGAGAGGTGCTAAATTGTTTCTGTTAAATGGGAAGGTTTTGAAAGGGTTTTTTCCTAAGTCATGTTCATTTGATTTGGTTGCCATTTTTGGGATTTTAGGCATTACTAGCCAATGTTTGTATGTAGCTGGCATGAATCCTAAAATGTATGTTTGTTTACAAGTTTTCTCATGTGATGTTTGAAATATGTCACAGTGTGTCTTAGATGTAAGGCTATGCAGTTGTTTTTATCAAAGAACACTCATATGAACACCTAGATGTAATGATCACTCAAATTTGTCATTATGCCAAGTTTACACCCTAAAATGGATAGTGACAACATAGTATCAATATGTAGTTCAATTTATAATTATAACAAGGCCTAAGTATCGATGTGATTGATGCAGTCCCTTGACGAGGTATACCAAAACTAGTTTGAGTGCCAATGAAAGCTAAGTTATCTTAAAAATGGAAGTTGCGACTAGATATAACGTAACAACGTTATCCTGATACATTAACCAAGCAAGAAAGGTGTTAGTATCAAGACAACATTATTGTGATATATATAAGGTGTTATCAACACTTTTAAGAATACTTAGATGACGTCGAAACCAAAACCAAGTAGTGAATATAACAAGAATATTCTTAATCGTATGAGCAACATAACCATGTAATAAAGGGACTTATATCACATTCTTAAGAAATTGAAAACATGATGTAAGTAACTAGATTGTGCAACTAGAATGTGAGAAAAATAAAAAACTCAAGAAGAGACAAGTGATGAGATGAAATCACAACAGTGAAGACAATCTTAAAATCAAGATCGAAGGACTATCAAAGATATGAAAATGTACTTACACACTTTAGATGTTTAACAACCCATTCGCAAACATTGATGGGCGTAAATGGACAAAAAGTGGTAAGTACAGTCTTTGATAAGACGTGCAAGGTATGCTCCCTTCTCACCCCAAAAGTGGAAAGTGAGAATACATGGGTATAGATCAAAAAGATGAAAAAAAAAACTAAGTGCCACTTGGGCAGAGCTTCGCCTCGTCTGAAGGTGAGAAAGAAACTAAGCTAAGTGAGAAGTCTTCTAATTTTCATGGTAAAAAGAACTTAGATCGAACTTAAGTGGACTCTTTTCCTTGTTCGGAAAACAAGGTTTAGACTCCAAGTAAGTTGCCACTTCGTGACTACTTGATGTGATAAAGGACTAGCAAAGTGGGCTCCAAGACAGAATGGCCTCCTTAATAAGTTCTCTCACCTAGGTGTTACAAAGTTGTCTTAAGCGAGCGCGATTTACCCAAAAATTCGTGATGACTAGTTTAGGAGTATCTCCACATTACTTTACCCCCTTCAAGAATAGTGGGCAATAAATGCGTCCATGTGTACTCTCATTGGGGTTGCCATACGGACAACTAGTAAAGTTATCTCATAAGGAAAAACTAGTCAAGTGGGTAAGTGGAGTGCTTCCTATTTCATCTACAAGGTTATATAGTGGTGGACTACTTTAGGGTTCCTGGAACCACCCCCATTGTTGTAGCTTAAGGCATTATGCCAAAAGGCTTATGTTCCAGTTGAGTGGATAAGGACGTACCCTTTTCTGAAACCTGTAATACAGTGTCATGAAAGTGGTGTGTTTTTTATCTTGCTTATCTTAAATGTGGTTTTAAGTAGCACACCATTTGGCAACCTGCATAAGACACATGTATTAGAAGTCATATTTTTTTTTATTCCACCTTTCTTTGACAAGCGTGTTTTTGGGTCTTGCACAACAGGTTAGTAATTTCCCATAGAGAAAATAAAAATCATTTCTAATTATCAAGATCACGCAAGGACGCAAGATAAGAGCATACATGACATTTCTAAAATCCAAGAAGATACCAAATGGAAAAACACTTAATTCAAACACACCAAGTTAACTCATTCCAGTTCATATATTCTTAATAATTTCAAAGCATCAAAAAGAATTAAGAACAGTTTCTGATTCCCAAGATCACCCAAAATGGATGCAAGGAAGAGCATACGCGGCCTTACTCTTGTAAGAAAACATGTAAATTCTATCTAGTCTAGCAAAAGCATGTAAACATACCCTACAAAAATAGGCATTAATTAGATAAAACTTGCAAAGAGGTTAGCACTTTAACACTTTAATTTGAGAAAACTAAAAGACACCTATGCCCCGGTTTAGGCATGTGCGCACGGGTTAGGGAAAATGTGCCCCTCTATGTTTTTGCAGACTCACAGTGCACCTATGCCACCTGAGAGATGCGTACACTAGGATTAGGGTGAATGTGCCCCTCTATGTTTTTTGTAGACTCGTAGTGCACCTACGCCACCCAAGAGGTTCCTGCACCAGGTTTAGGGCATGTGCGCCAGCCTGATAGGTTTTTCCACTGCAGTGAAGGTACAGTATGAATAGAGTGTATGTGCCTAGTTTGGTGTGTGTGCCAAGGTTAGTGTATGTGTGCCAGGGTTATGGTGTGTGTGCCAGGGTTTTGCGCCACATTTTGGGCATGTGTGTCTATTTTTGGGTACCTACGTGCCTCTGTCAAAAAATGACAGTCAGTGGTGCCTGCCTTGGCAGAAAGGTGTATGCTCTACCTTCCCTATATGTGGTTAAAAAACACGGGATTTTTCAAAAAAATCTCCAAAAATGTCAAAATTTCATCAATTTGGTTCAATTTCGGCAATACTTTACCTCCTTCAATCTTGTAAAGAGCACAAAAGCAAGAAAATCCTAGCTGAAACTTGATATTTAGCCATTAATACAAAAAGATTAGTGAAATCAAAAACTTGAACTAATCTAAAAAACTTTGAAAAACTAATCTAGAAAGCTTGAAACTAATCTAGAAAGATTGAAACTAAAATAAAAACTTCAAAATGACTCCATTAATGGAGGATGGACAAACTGTCCCACCAGGCGTGTTAAATGTGTTCAGTGAAAGGTTTTGCAAGAGCTATTGAAATGGGGTAAGAAACACTCAAGAACCCCAAATCTTTGTGCAAAATACCCTCAATGGACCATATGATAAGAAATGAGCAAGGAATCCTATTTGCATGCATTAACTTGAAGTAAACAAGCAATTTTTAAAAAATGAAGTTAACCTCTATTCGTTAAAGCTTAAAGTAAATGAACCTAAAAGAATCTAGCAATCAGTTTATGCTTCAATAGTAAGGGATCTCACCATTAATGGCTTCAAGTCCAATGGTTTTTCCCATTTACTCCATGTTGTGTGATAGAAATGCAAAAGTAAAGAAAATAACTCAATAAAAACTCCTAATCCTAGCAATAATACTATAGTTTAGGCTAGAGGGAAGAAGTGTTTTTAGAAATGAGAGGGGGTAGTAGGCTATTTATAGTTTTCCATTTGGGAAATGGGAGGCTTTTTGGTGCATGTGGGGCTAAAAGGGAGTCAACAAGTTAATTAGCAAGTCAAAGTAAGATTTGACTAGGTTTAGAGAGAGGTTGATCATGGTTAAGACTAGCTAACCATGTTTAGAGGGTAATTAATCCTATTTAGAGAGAAATTAGGTCTCTGGGAGGGTTCTGAAAGGCATAATCAATCCAATGAAGTGGATTGATATTCCAGGGAGCTAATAGAGGTGGTAAAGAAGAGAATATTAGCCAAGAAGAGGTTATTATAACCTATTTAATTAGTTTACTAGAGGAAATACGACCAAAAGAGTGTCGTAAGAGGGGAGTTAGATAGGTCTAACTGACGAGGTGTTGCCAACTTGTAAGAAGAGGACTAGCTAGGGAAATATTAAGGATAATAGTGCTTTGATCAAACTACAGGTGTCTACAGTATATCTAAGAGAGAACTCAACCTGCAATATCAATTGTCATGGGAGAATGAAGATGAGGTTTAAATATGGAAGGATTAAAACCCTCCCAAGTGTTCTACACATTCCAGGTTTGACCAGAAACCTAATATTTGTAGTAAGATGAATGATACAAGGGTTTAGGTAGCATTTAGTAAAGACATTTGTAAGATGGTTTGGGGTGCAATGGTATTGGCAAGAGGCATCCGTACTGGAACACTGTTAAATATTGAGGAAAGCATTGTTATTGATGAGTGTAATAGCTCTATGGTTCTAGAGGAGAAGAAAGCTTCAGATCCAAATCCTACATCTTTTGTAATGAAGATAATGTTATGACATCAAAGGATCGGACACATCAGAGAGAAAGAACTTTGTACTTTAAAAGTAAAAGTTATGGTTAAAGAAATTTCTGAGTGTCCTTTAGATTTTGATTTTTGTGAGAATTTTGTGTTTGGAAAGAAAACTAGAGCAAAGTTCCTTACTAATGCTACAAGATCAGAAGGAATTTTACATTTGATACATAGTGATGTTTTTTGGACCTGTGAAAGTTCCATCACTAGGAAAATCCATGTTCTATGTTAGTTTTATAGATGATTTCTCAAGAAATACCTGGGTATATTTTATTCAGAAAAAGTCTAAGGTTTTCAATAAATTCAAAGAGTTCAAGGCTCTTATGGAAAATCAAATAGAAAGGAAGATAAAGGTTTTGAGAAGTGACAATGGCAGGGAATATTTCTCTGATGCCTTTGAGCATTTCTATAAAGAGTGTGGAATAGAAAGGTAGAAGACAACTCCATTTATGCCACAACAGAATGGAGTTACATAAAGGATGAATAGAATGTTGATGAATAAGTGTACAAGTATGCTCAGTGGTGGTGGTTTGGACAGAAAATTTTGGGCAGTAGCAGTGGAAATTGTGTGCTATATCGTTAATAGATCATCGACATCTACACTTGAAGGAAAAACTCCACAGGAAACATGGATTGGTAAGATACCCTTTGTTAGAAATTTATGTGTATTTGGTTTTATTGTTTGTATGTATGCATGCATGCATGCATGCATGTATGTATGTATGTATGTATGTATGTATGTATGTAAATGTATATTCTGAAAGAGAAAAGAACCAAGTTAGATAATAAATATGCTAAGTGCATATCTATTGGATACTATAATGACGTAATAGGATACAAGCTTTGGTATATAGAATCACAGAAGGCTATTTTTAGATGTAATGTAATTTTTAGAGGGATTAAAGAAATTCCACAGCAAGATGCAAAACCATAGGAAGATCTTGTTAAAATTGAGGAAGATGAATCTATGTCTGAATTTGATGTGACTACAGAGGATGAACAACAAAGAGAGTTGCAAGTGGAAGATTTAGATGAAGCAGATGAGGAACCAGAAGATGTTGAACCAGAAAATCCTATCTTAAGAAGATAAAATCGGCTGGGAAGGGAACCTGAGAGGTATAGTCCTCCTGATTTCCATTCTACTTCAGTTTTGTCTGTTACTGATGATGAACCCAAGACTATGAAGGATGATTTTAGATCTAATGCAAGAAATTTTTGGAAAAAGGCTATAGAGGAAGAAATGGAGTCCTTATATAAGAATAATACATGGGACTTGGTGAAATTACCTCCTGGAAGAAACCATGTTGGTTATAAATGGGAGTTTAAGAAGTATAATGTAGATGGGAAAATAGAAAATTATAAAGCTCACCTTGTGGAAAGGGTTTCTCTCAAGTGGAGGGACTCGATTTTGGTGAGATATTTTCTCCTGTTGCTAAGTTACATTCTATTATATTTCTTTTACCTATTGTTGTTGCTTTCAATCTGGAAATAGAGTAGATGGATGTTAAGACAACATTTTTACATGGTGTGTTTGAGGAGGAAATCTACATGACACGGCCGAAAAACTTTAAGATCAAAGGAAATGAAGATTTGGTGTGTAGGTTGAAAAAGTCATTATATGGCTTAAAGCAATCACCAAGAATGTGGAACCAGAAATTTGACAGGTTTGTGTTGAGACTTGGGCTTGAAAGAAGTAAAGTTGACCCATGTGTTTATTTTAAACATGAAGGTGAATGTTATGTTATTATATTGTATGTTGATGACCTGTTATTATATTGTATGTTGATGACATGTCATTAATTGGTAACAGTAAGAAATTGGTCAGTCATGTTAAATCTCAACTCTCATCTCATTTTGATATGAAGAATCTTGGTGCTACAAAATTTATTTTGGGCATGGAAATAAAAAGAGATTGTGTAAATAGGAAATTGGTGTTAAATCAAAGAAAGTATCTTGAGGTGATATTACAAAGGTTTCAAATGCATGAAATTAAACCTATTAGTATTCCTTTTCTTGTTGGTCAAAATTTTTCTTATGAACAATGTCTTAAAACTGAAGAAGAAATAGAGGACGTGTCTCAGGTACCATATGTTAGTGCAGTTGGTAGTATGATGTATGTAATGGTTTGTACTAGACATGTTATTACACATGTAGTGGAAATAATGAGTAGATTCATGTCAAATCCTTGAAAGGAACATTGGACTGTGGTAAAGAGAATCTTCAGGTACCTATGTGGGACATCTAATTATTCAATTTGTTATCATGGAAATCCTGATGAAAGTAAAACATTATATCTACATGGTTTTGTGGATTCTGACTGGGGTAGAGACTTAGATATGCATAGGTCTACCAGTGGTTATGTGTACAACTTGTTTAGTGGAGTGGTAAGTTGGATGAGTAAATGTCAAGCAAGTTTTGTGATATCCACCATAGAGGATGAGTACATGGCAGATATTCATGCAAGTAAAGAGGCATTTTGTCTTCGGCGACTGATCTCCGCTATTGGGTTCACTCAAAATGTTGTAAGGATCGATTGTGACAATCAAAGTGTAATTTTTCTAGCAAAGAACCCTGAGTATCATTCAAGAACAAAACACATTGATGTTTAATACCATTTTGTAAGAGAAATGGTGGAGGAGAAGAAGATAATACTAAGTAAGGTGGACACAAAGGATAATGTTGTTGACTCTTTAACTAAGGATGTGAGTGCTGAGAAATTTTCTTGGTGCAGAAAATTGATGGGCTTGAATGCCTGAGCTGCTGACTATATGGAAGTGTAGCCCCCTTTTGTAAAGTATACAACAAGTGGGAGAATGTTAGAATGTGTTGTATATTTTGTATATTGTATACCCAAGAGTATTGTACACCTCTTCCACAAGCGTTAGCAAGGGTCCGGGGCTTGCCCCGGCTGGGGGGTTTGGGGGACCACTGGCCCCCCAATCAGGGGTTCGAAGGCTAGCCCCCAAGAAAAAAATTCCGAATCCCTATTTTCTCGGTAGTATAGATATGATTTTTTATCTATACGTATATATAGGTGGTGTCATAATCCATGAATTATGAGGAACCGTTATGGGTGTTTATTATCCCATGGTTTTGGTAGCCATTGTATTATAAAACTGCTTTGACGGTTTCTTACTATTTTTCTTATAAATAGTTGGAGATGCAATGGGGTAAAAGTAGAACTTGGAAGTACATTATTTTATAGTAAATGGTTAAGTTAATGCAATAAGAGAGAGAAGTTACTATGTTGGGTTTTTTCACGAAAGGGTTTCCCAGGTTAAATCTTGTGTTTTGTCATTTGTTTTCTTTAATTATCTTGAATATTATGTTTAGAATAACTTATTATTTATTAGTTTATCGGGTTAATTATCTTCAAATGTTATTTTTTTGAGATGATACAAAAGTAGAAATAGGAACAAAAGTTAATGATGTTGATACCTATGAGGAGACTGAAAGAGCCATCGTGGAGGAAATGGTACTACTTTAGTGAGATGTAGACCTTGTAGAGGTACTTGATGTAGAAATGAATTGTTGGGTAGACATGTTTTGTGATGAGATCATATGGAGATCATAGATAAGTGTTAAGGAAAAATTAGATGTTTCGGGTTGACTTACAAAGGGTTGTTCACCCAATGTGTCAAATGGATTGGTAGAGCTAGTATTATTCTGAGATTGACTAATGTTTGGTGTTTTGGATTGAGTTGAGGTATCAAAAAACAACTGTTGAATAAAGGGTTCCTGGTTTTTCTCAATGAGATGTGCAATAGTGGGTAAAATCTTGTGAGCGTGTACAATGGATTGTGGTTTGAATGACTACATTTGAACATTTCTCGCTATCAGGTATACATTAAGAGCAATAGGATTTGAATCTAACATTTCTTAAAAAATAGGATCACCCTCATTATAAAATGGTAGTTTAGGTCCAATGGAAGAAAACAAATGTTTTGATTCTACCTTGTAAATAGTTCATCCATGGTATTGTTGCGGAGAATAAAATGATTGTTGTCTAGTTTCATTTTTATAAACAGTCCCTACGTGATTCTATGTTTTCATGTCAGAAAACGGATTGGATGTGTTCGTTTGATAAAGCAATGATTGTGTCCTCATAGGTGAAGAAATTTTTACTAGGAGTGGTGTAGTGCGAAGTGGGGCTTGAATTTGAAATGTAGGTGTTGAGGTAGACATGTTTTCAAATGATTGATTATGTGTTTGTTGTCTAGTAAGTACCATAATAAACAAATACACAAAAAACAAATAGAAAAATGATTTATGAGTAAATGTGTTGATTAACAAACACCAAGCAAAGGCAATCAGAGTCTTATTTTATTCTTGTTTTGTTTAATTATCACAGGTGAAATGTGTAAAATGGTGAACGAGAGGCCTAAGAAATGGCTATCTAAGGATGGTTTTAGGTGTTTTTATAGATGGAGTCCTTGATATACCCAAAGGTACGTGGGGCACAATTTTGTACTATTTTCAATACTGGTGTGGTATTGGATCCTACCCACTCACTTCATAGTCCCACTAAGATAAGGGAGTTAGGTGTTGAGCCAAAAAATACCAAGAAAATGTTTATACTCTACTAGAACATCAAGTTGGCTTCCCTATTGGGTGATGAAATCCCAATTAGTTTCACCTAGATGGGAGTTGTTTTAAATGCGGTTTTTATTTTGAAGTGATTTGGATGTGTGTGGGGTGGAAGAAATAAGTGAATGCAACAAATTTTCCTTCCTACTCATACTATGTGATGAAGAAGTAAGTGTCAATTCATTTTAAAACTGTTGGTTTGAAAATCTGTCTCTAGGGCAAATCTATGGATAAACGAGCCAACAGTGTGCAGGGCATAGCCCCTCTTTGAGTCAGCAAAGCGAAACTGGTTTATTGCTATTCTACCAGCAGGAATCTGTGCAAGTCTCACAATATTCTGCCTTCGGGGGTTTGGGATCTCATCCCAGTAGGGTGTTTCCAACTGCGGAAAGAAAGGAATGGAAGGGAGGATGAAGAGAGATCAGGTCCGAAGGGAGAAAAGAAATGAATTCCAAAGCAGAAAGGTCAGAGGGTTTATGTTTTGGGATTGGTAGTAAACAGAGCCAAACCTACTTGCATAAACGAATAAAGCAATACTGATGAATAAATGACAAAAAAGTAGAGATAGATCCAACAGAATAAACGCATAGATCTGACATAAGAAAGATCAGATGCCCATAACACGCATATTCAACACAAAGTCTTAATATTTGTATTAATATTTCTTCTATTACAAAAAGTACAAAGCCTTTTCTTCCCACTTCTATTTTTCATCTAAAAAATATCCATGTTTTGAATACAACAAGTATTCATAGTATATATAGAAGGAGAGAAGAAAAGAAGACAAAAGCAAACCAACCACTTAATTAAAAAAATATCTTACAATAGATTACAAAGTCATTTGTTGACTTTTGACAACTTTGGTGGATAACATCATCCCATGGTGCAACATGGATGATGTCATCATTTGTGTCAACACACTTTAGATATTTCACAAGGAGAAATTCGGGAAGAAGGAAACTATTCATCGTCATCCCGCGGCTGAAAGGGGATATCCTGTTTTTTGCTGCTCAGGCGACGAGATGTGGAACTGGGCACGGTACTCCATGAATTTGATAATCATGGGTTGAAGTTGATCCTGGGAAGGATCCTTGTGTCGATCACTGATAGCTTCGCAGGTCTCCCGCTCATCTGTGAGCTTTTCTGGGAGTTTTGAATAATCATTCTCTGCTTCTATCAGGTACCCAATGAAGTCGCGACATGCCAACAGGTTGTTGATGGATTCAGTGTCGAACGTGACCTCTGGCCCCAGCCCCTGTGAAATGATCTCCTTGAAGATCTGAATAGTTTCCTCAACCCTTCTTAAGGTGAAAGAAGAAGTGAGCAAGCCTGGAGACATTCTTAGGACAATCTGTTCCATTTGATGCATGGCATCCAGGGCTTCCTCCTTTACTTTGTCGATCTTCTCTAGGACGAACTCCAGCTGATCCACCTGATAATCCAGAGTATAAAGGATTTTGTTGAGGGCACTGGAGTGTCCAAAGATGCCAAACTTGACCAGATCTTCGACTGAACAGTTGAGCATTTTCTGAAAGGTCTCGTGCTGCATCCTGGCATGATCCAGCTCTTCGGAGATGGGTCCTGCTATCGCCTGGAGTTCTCTGTTCACCCGATTGATATTCTGATATAACCTGGTGAACTTAGCGATCACTCCCTCGATTTCCTTGAGGATTTGGCTCCTCCAGGTGGAAACTGCCATGCCCTGCTTGCCGATTTTGGCATATTCATTGATTTTATCCTGACTCAGAGGCTCAGGAGTTTCGGCGGCAGTTATAGGAGGCGCACTGCCCATTTTCTGCAAGGCGTGGAGAAGATGTTTATTTTGCTCCTTTAGCAGCCTTTTCTCTTCCTTTGCTTCTTGGAGCTTTTTGCAAAGGGTGTCAACTGCAGATAGGGCCTCTCCTTGTAGGATTTCTGAAGATGTCCCCATTGTGACTTGAGTCACTGTGTAATCTGTCGAAGATAGATCCTTTTTATCCTTCAAAGGATTGGGGTATGCAATCTCCATTACTCTCCCCCCTGATGCACTCTGAGAGAAGCGGGTTATAGGGTTTTTCTTCTTGGCCCCTTTTGATGGGATGACGGAGAAGTCCATCGGTGCGATGGGAACTTTCCTCTTCTGTTGACTCAGGTGCTGGGAGATCCAGGCTGGACTTATGGGAGAAGGACCAGAAATGGAAAAGGGAGCAGCTGTAGTAGTAGAAGGGAAAAACGTGGAGACACTTGGAGGGTGGCATTGAGAGGGAAGCCAAGGAAGTGCTCACGGGAGGAAGGGATACTGCAGGGGAGGTAGACATAGGAATGGAAGGGAGCTAAGAGATGAGGGAAGAAATGGTGGGGGACAGCTCCGCAAGAGAAGAGAAGATGGATGATGAAGAAGGGAGAACAGTAGAAGATGGGGGAGAGGACACAACCAAAGGAATGGTCGCTTGGGTCACTTGAGGGGGGGAAGGAGGAGAGGGAGAAGGGATAGAAGGGACCTCAATAGTTATAGTTGTGGCAACATCCTGAGTGGATGTGCCTATTGGAACATCTTCTGCTGCTTCTTGTTCTAAGCTTTCCGGGATTTCAACCCGTTCTTGTGAAGTGGAAGGAGGACTTTCAGGAGCTTCCTCTTGGGTGGAGCTTGACTCACCCTCTTTGCCTTTCCCCTTGCCCTTTGGTAGCTGTTTTTCCCGAGAAGGTGCGTTGCCCAACGGAGATGTAGTGAAATCAACTCCGAGGTAAATGAGACCATTCATTCTGCACCAATGCTCTGTTCTTCGCAGAGTTTCCTTGACCCTTTCCTCTATTGTCTGAGGAGCTTTGTTTCTGTCAATCACGGTGAAAGGCCAATCATCCCCACCCGTGTCAAGGTACACTTGATCAACTTCTTGCTCAGTGATTTGATAGCCTTTTGGGATGATGGCCACACCGTACTGGATGATTTCAGCCAAGGCCAAGCGGGAATGATCCTTCCTCCTGAGCTCGACCTCATGATATATGTCGATATAAATGTCTTCGATCTGAGGGATGTGGATCGGATCGAGTTTGGCCCTGGGGAGACAATTTCTTGGGTCGAAAGTGGGCCTTGCTGGGAAGTTATGCTTTAGATTTAGTAGCTCCAGTTCTGCAAACATATCCTTCACCTTATGGTGAGAGAGACAAGTATACCTGCCCACTGTGAGGGGGAAAGGAGTTCCACCCTTCATTCTCTTGAGGCACTTTTCGTGGTAGGTGATAAGCTGTCTTGATAGCTCTAACAGGATCAACTTGGGGCTGGCATATCTTGGTAGTTTGGTTGGTTCCCCCAAGAAGTTAACTACCCTCAGATAAGTGAAGGTGGGGAATTGAGTGAACAAGGCCCCCCATTTCTCTGTAGCTGCGACGATACTCTTGGTCGTACGACCGTGAGTCATATTTGGCCTTAGAAGATAGATGATGCCATAGAAGAAGGCATCGTTGATCTTTGTGAACTGGGGGATACTGTTTTCCAGCTTTAGTTCTGGATAGTATTCATATATCTTAACTTGGGGCCAAACCCCGCACCGCATCAAAGCTGGATAGTCTCTCTCTGAGGCCGCAGCATAGACTACGTAGGAGTTCATATAGAACCTCCCCGTTGTGGTGAGTTGTTGGAGCTGCTCAGATATGGTGCTGCTTATGATCTCCGCCCACTCAAAGCGTTGATCTGGCACATTTTTGTTCATCATCTCTAAGTACCTCAGCATCCACTTGTGAAAGTAGTGGGCATCAGGAAGCCCAAACACTCTGCTCAGGAACGTGATTGTATCACTGAGTTCCTCTGAAAAGTCACTTCGATGAATGACTTGTGGCCATCTGGTCACCACCTTCTTGTTCTTCAGGTATACTTCGTTCATCAACTGTATACACTGATCCTCATTGTCATCCCAAGCTTTGATGCAATCTTCCTGGCTTACGGCCACAAAGTGTCGGTGATGAGGAATGCCGAGCATTATTTCAAAGTGTCGGGTAGTGAGGTTGATTATGACCTCGCCCTTCTCATTATGGACACATCTTGTATCTTTGTTGTAGCAGCGGGCTACTACCATCATGAACTCATTGTTCACGGCACTAACTGGGATCCCTCCAGCAAAATGCAACCCACTGCCCATCAGTTTGTCCATCCACGGACTTCCTGTGACCTTCCGGGTTCTGGCCCAGAAATCCTCCATATCAATGTGACCAAGTTCTGAGTCTCTGATATCTAGGTCACACTCTGCTTGGGATTCAGGCATCCTGACCCTCTGATATTTATACTTCATTTCTTCCTCTGTGAGCTTGGCTTTGCCCTTAGATTTGGTAGGTCTCTTGCTTGATGTTGACATATGTGACTCTGAACTTAGTTGTTGATCTGCAAGAAGAATAAGTGAAACCCAATGCAAGAAAGTCGTATTAGCTATTTGATCTTCCATTAAAGCATTGATAGAAGAAAGAGTTAGCAATTTTAAGGCCTCAGGGTGAAGGGTGCATGAATACTGGAGGTTACAGGGTTAAATAATATGGCACACAGAAAAGGGCTGCTGCAAGGGGTAAGACAGTGCCAAAGGGTGCATGGCGCATAGATACTGCAGGTTACATTTTTTGTTGTTGCAAGTAGGAGTGCGCCCACGCCTATATATATGAATTTAACAGGCGCTGATATTCTTCATGTTACACAAGAACATGGTGTGCCAGTGGTGCATATAATTTTTATGTTGCATGTAACTTTGGTGCACCAAAGGGCGCGTATATGGCTTGTGTGACATATGCATTATGTGTGCCAAAGGAAACTAGGCTCGGCGTGGTGCAGAGAGGGATTGCATAACATTATGTTGCTGTAATAAGGGATGCACCTGTGCTAACAATTTATACTTGGCACATCTAAATTTGATGTTGCATAGATGCAGGGTGCGCCAATCGTGCAAGTTTTAACAATGTTACACATGAGATTGGTGCACCAAGTAGGGCACAGGGAAAGCGAGTGTAACAAGCAAGAGAAGTGTGCCTTGAGGGCATAGCTATTCTTTATGCAATAGGCATGGTAGTTGCGCCATTGGTGCGACTGTATATCATGTTGCAGGGGTGGCAGATGCACCAAAAGAGGAGAAAAATATAGTCTTAATTTTAAGCTTTGATTCCTTCTCTGAGGGGTTTACATGTGGTTTAAGCTTCTTTTGCAGGGTTCCAAGTAATTTCTTTACGAGACAGTCCTCTTTACCAGCAGATCTGGAAAGAGGGGGAAGCACATGGGGAAGGACAGATAAAACAGTAAGGGGGAGGGTTCTATGGTTCATAGATTTATTCCATCCAATCTCCACAAACAAGCAACCAAAAACCAAAAAACCAAAAAACACAAAACACGAGCAATAGGGACCTCTTACCAGGATTATATAATGTGAGAGGTGTGAAACTGGGTCCACGACGTGATTTGATAACGACAGGCGTGCTGACAGGTGCAGAGGGAAAAGAAATAATCACGTGATTTTGTCTGATGAAAATGACAGGGCAGATGTGCCTATATATAGGCAAGGTGGTAATAAATGTGCCAACCACTTTTTCAAGTGGCGCGCCAAAAAGCCTGTCGACAAAGGAAAGGATGCCCTTTGGCACACCAAAACACCTACCAACATGAAGTTATGTGTGCCTTTGTCGCACCAAAAGTGTTGTCAACACAAAAATATGTGCGCCCTTGGCGCACCAAAACACGGCGCAACAAAAGTAATGTTGACACGAAGGCGCAAGCGCCTTGGCGCATGCAAGAAAGGCACAACATAGTAAGGTGCACCAAAAGGTGTGTCGACACGTCAAACCATGCGCCAAAGGATTAAAGGGGGCGCATGAACACTTTATGTTGCATAGACATTATGTGCGCCCAACCAAAAAAGACCAAAAATGGCTAAGTTCAGAAAACTAGATTTCCCGGGAAGGGATTTTGCAACGTTCTGAACGCAAGGAGTCCCTGACGAGGGACGGAACAAAATTTGGTAGGGTTATCTGTAAAATTTACCTTGCCAATTTTACGGGATAACAGCTGGCTCTTTCTGGGGACTACCTCTGAGCAAACCTCTGGGGTAGAGAATCCCAAATCTCAGGTGCCTATCCATTGGGCAACAGAGTCAAAAACAAGGGAGACCGGAAAGGGAAACACACAACTAACAAAAGCAAACACATGACAAAAAAAACACACAACTGAAGAAAACTGTACAAAGAATAGAGCATGCTCTACTTCCTGAAGATTTTCAGATGTTTCCCACTATAGGGAAGTGGGAGCTCAGTTCCGTCCAGATACGAGAGATAGAAACTATTCTCTCTGTTGAGCTGCTTGATCTTGAAAGGCCCTCTCCACAGGGAGTCAAACTTTCCATGCATACCCTTCGGCTCTCTTCGTTTGTCCCACAAAAGGACAAGGTCTCCCACCTGGAAACTTCTTTGCTTAGATTTTTTATCGAACAATCTTTTGACCTGATTCTGATGTTCGATGATCTTGTCGACCACCTTTACTCTCTTTTCTTCGATCTCTGCTAGATACATGATCCTCTTTTCAAGGGAATTTTGAAAAGTCTCATCTTCGATTGCCCGTGCCAAGCATAGAGCAGGGAGTTCAGCGGAAATGGGAAGCTCGGCATCAGTGCCATATAACACTTGAAAAGGTGACATACCGAGAGATCTCTTGGGAGTAATGCGGTCTGCCCACAAAGTGTCGTATAAGGACTTGTGCCACATTCGTTGATTCTCATCCACTAGCTTTCGTATGATGGTTACTAAGTTTTTGTTACTGGATTCTTCCTGACCATTTCCCTGAGGGTAATAATCTGAGGCGTGAGCCAAAGTTATTCCGTATTCATAGCAAAAACCAACAACTTCCCGTGAAGAAAAGTTGGAAGCATTATCAGCAATGATCTTGTTTGGAACGCCAAACCTGATAATGATATTTTCTTTGATGAAACTACAAACAACCTCGGAAGTGGCATGTATGACAAGGATGGCTTCCACCCACTTAGTGAAGTATTCTGTTGTTGTTAGGACATAACTATGTCCGGCACTCAATTGAGGATTGAGTGCGCCGATAAAATCAATTCCCCACTACTTCAATGGTTCGTCGACAACAACCGGCCTAAGGGGAAAAGCAGCTAATTTGGGCTTGCCGACGAACTGCTGGCAAGGCTCACACTTTGCCACCTAGGTAGCTGTATCTTGGAAAAGCATCGACCAATAGTACCTGGCATGAATGATCTTGTGTGCCATCACGGAAGAGGAGAAATGGCCCTTGCAAGCTGAATTATGAAAACTTTCGAGTAGCTTCACTTGTTGTGGTTTGTCAACACATCACAAGAAGATGCCATCTATCTCGCTTTTATATAAACCGTCATCCCAGATGACATATTTGGCTCCTCTGAGCTTTATAGCGCGCTTCTCCTTTGTAGTTAGGTGAGCTGGGCATTCACCGTAGGTGAGGAAGAAAGTAATATCGGAATACCACTCATCGCTAGTTGCGACGAATAGGACCATAGGCAGTGAATCGGGTTTCTCCAACCGGCTTTGTGCTCCATTAGTGCAATCATATTTTCCTCCGGGAACTTTTGAATCTTGGTTTTCAGCCATAAGTTGACACAAGCCTTTGCCTCTTACCAACTTAGTTGGTTTTATATCTAGATCATACTCCTAGACCTTTGCAATCCAATTTCCTCGCAAGCTTCCTAACTCCTGTTGAGTTAAAATTGACTTGACTGCCGTGTCAGGGACCAACACAACTGTACAAGAATTTAAAATGTAATACCTAAAGTTTTTTATCGCTTTGACAACGGTGAAGGCATGCTTTTCCAACTTAGACATTTTTAATTCGTGAGGCTTGAGGGGAGAGCTTATAAACACAATTAGGGATTCAACATTATTAGAACTCTTTTGCATCAAGATGGAAGACAAAGTATGCTCAGATGCATAGCTATACATGATGAAATCCTTGGAGAAATCGGGGCATACTAGGACTGGTGCGTGAGCAACAGAAGATTTTATTTCTTCGAAGAACCTTTTCTCTTCCTTTCTCCATTGGAAATTTGGTGACCCTTTCATCATGTCTAATATATGACGAGTCTTTTCAGCAAAGTCGGGAACAAAGCGCCTGAGAAAATTCACCTTTCCGAAGAAAGAGTGGACGCTAGACTTGCTTGTAGGAAAAGTAAGGCTCTGAATAGCCTTAACTCTTTCGGTATCTATCTTTGTTCCTTCTTTGCTAAGAACATGTCCAAGCAATCCTTCCTTCTATGACTCCAAAAACAAACTTTTTCGGGTTCAGGGAAATCCTGTGCTCTTGGTATCTGGCCAATACTTTCTCCAAATGATCACAATGATCATTTCGTTGTTTAGATAACACGGTTAAGTCATCTAGATAAACCACAATGACCTTCCCCATCATACCTTTGAATTTAAGGTCCATGGCCCACTGAAAAGTGGCGCCAGCATTGGTCAGGCCAAAAGGCATCCTGCTGTAGGCAAACGTGCCCCAGGGGGTAGTGAATGTTGTTTTGAATTGGTCTTCAGGTGAGACTTCAATCTAATTGTAGCCTGAAAAACCATCAAACATGGACATCATTTCTGATCCAGTTACCGCTTGTAGAACTTGATTCATTATAGGAAGTGGGTAGTTGTCCTTTAAGGATGCCTGATTCAGGTTTCAAAAATCTACGCATATGCGTATTTCACCGTTTTTCTTGTGTACTGGCACAATATTTGCTATCCAAGTACTGTGATGGATAGGAAAAATAATTCTCGCATCCAATTTTTTTTGAATTTCAGCCTAGATAGTACCTGAGATCTTAGGGTTATAATGTCTCTACTTCTGGCGAAAGGGTTTGATGTCCTCTTTCAACAGAATGTCATGCTGGACGTCCTTTGGCTTAAAAGACTTTAGATCAGCGTAGGACCATGCCAATACATCCATGTATTTTTTCAGTAGTTTGACAAACTTCTGCTTCTCTTAAGGTGTGCAACATTTTCTGATGTTCACAAACTGCGGATGTTTTACCGAACCTAAATTAACCGGTTCGGTTTCTGGAGAGGAGCCAGTATCATCTCACCTTTTCTTTTTTATAAAATGGTCATGTCTGTTGAACAACCGCTCTAAAGAAACAAGGCCCTTTGGAATTTTATTTCCTTTGAGCTGACATATGTCGTCGTTCCCTTCGGATTCATCGTCCTAACCGGTGACTGATTCACGGCACGTAGAAGTGGATCCTTCAAAGTGAAGTTCCTTAAAAAAAATTGCCTTTTCTAAGAAGGCAATGAGTTGATTGTCATCGTTGAATACTTGCCAATGCTGAGAATTGTTTGGCACGCTTGGGTGGAAAACCACCTCAATGGTGTATTTTTCTGTTTTCAAACCTGGGTGAGGGAGCATTAGGGATGCTGAAATGGCCAATGAATCAGCCATGTCATTCTAAGCTCTTGGAATGGATTCTATTGAAAAAGTGTCAAATTCCTCGATGTTGTCCCACACCGCATTGCGGTAATGCCTAAACCTCTCATTCTTCACTTGATATATCCTTTTAACTTGATTCACGACTAGCTCTGCATCACCTTGTACTTTCATATTTTTGATCCCTCTTTCCTTTGCGGCTTGCATGCCAAGTAGCAGGGATTCATACTCAGCAGTATTATTTGTGTTGAAAAATTACAACTTGAAAGAGAGAGGAATAATCTCCCTTTCGAGAGATATTAGCACGGCTCCGGCGCCACATCCACTAGTCACACAGCTGTCATCAAACTGCAAAGTCCAGATCTTGTTAAGATCTTCTTCTTGGATGAGAACAACCATTTTGTCAAACTCGGTAGACAATAAATAGTTCCCCATTCCTGATGATTCAAAAATAATTTGGGCTTTGGGGTCTTCAGAGTTAGTAACCAAGTACTTCTTTTGTGATTCAGGCTCCAATGTTTGCATTAACCTTTGACAGGGATTCTAGCCTTAGACCAGTCCATATGAATCTCCCCACAAAATTCACTGCAAAAACTTCTTCCTAGCAAAATTTCATAGGCTGCTGGAATGTTGGCAACAAGGACGGTCATCTTTACTCTTTTCTCTGGGAACCCCGCAAATGCGAACTGCGCATCTTTGATCTGACCAATCAGCGGAACCTACTTGGTTTCCAAGGAATAACATCTACCAAAAGGCTTGGTAAGGGTGAGGCCCAAAGCATGGGTGACTTTGGCCAGCATGACATTATCGGAAGCTCCAGAATCAATTATGCAGTTACTTAACTTGTGGCCATTGATTAGGAGGGAGAGATAGAAAGGTTCTATCTTGCCTGATGCAGATGTTGAGGCAACATTTATGCGGGATGCGGGAGGAGTGGAAAGGATTTCTTTTAGGGAGATATGGGGAGATATGACAGCTTGACTTTGAATATACTTGGTCAACCTTACAAGTTGTTCGGGGTTTGGCTGAAGATACTCAGCTTCTGACATTTGGATCTTAGTCTTTTTAGCATGATCTATGATGTCAAACGCAGCCAAGGGTTGCGTTGGCGAAGGAATGAGTCCTTCACTTCGTGATGGTAAGGTAGGATTACTGGTCTTCATGGAGATAGAAGAAGGTTGATTTGGAGGAGAGATGGGGGGAAAATATTTCTTTGTAAAAGACTTAACAAGGGGTTGAGTAGGAAGAGGATTACCTCTTTTAGCAATGGTTGGAGGCATGTTTGACACAGCCTTCTCTTTCCACACATTGGCAGCGACCTCTGCTTCTTTTCCTTGCGAGTGGGTAAAAACAGCATATGATTGTCCATTTGCATACCCTTGTGTACCCTCTTCTTTGTCAGATTCTTCCTCGTCAAATTCCATATACCCGATAGTAGAGTCGCCAGTCAGTTCACTGACATCTTGATCATCTTTGCTTTGAGATGAAGGTTCTTCATAATTTTGCTCCTCTTCTTCGATTTCGGCTAAGGCGTTGACCGGAGGAGCCTCAAGCACCAACCATGGAGCAATTACAGGCAAGCGCGACCTTTGTGGGACATTGTTGGAAATGAAATTCCTCCGTGGGATATCCCAGTATGAGGAACTAGGGGAAGCTTGGGCTAACTACTTCTTTAATGCGAGTAAGTCATTCGCCATCTTTTGAAATGCCGGATCAGACGAAGTAGCGGGAGAAGGGCCCAAAGATTTAGGCTTAGATGATTCCCTTTTTAATTCACCAGATATTAGCAAATTATCTTCAATTCGGATGGCAGCAGCCTGGGTGAGAATCAAGGTAGCTACTTGTTCCTGTAAGAGTAAAAAACTTACTTTCGAGCTCATAGCGTTCACGAAGAAACACTTCTGATTTTCTAGTGTTGGAAGCATGGCAACAGGCACACGGTTGATTAATGCATTGAACTTGGTGATAAAATCACGCATGGTCTCATTGGCCTCCTTTTTTAGGTGAGTGATCTGTGATAACAATGTAAACACATCTTCCGAAGGCTTATACCTGTCCTCGAAAGCATCCCGCAAGGTGGCCCAACTAGTAATAGATCCGACCGGCAAATTCTGAAACCATTCTGTTGCGGGCCCTTGTAAAGTTTCTAGAAAAAGGTGAACCGACACGTCTTCATGAGTCACATCCAGGATACTGCATGACAAGATGAATGCAGATATGTGTGAATCTGTGCTTTGGTTTCCGCTCCTGTCAAATTTGGGAAAATTCTTTCGGTTTCCATGTGGGAGCGTATGAACAGGATGCGGCAAGGCCAGGGGACCCATAGCATTTTCCCATGGTACCCGCCATCTGGATGGATGGAAAAAGAACACGGGCTGGAAATACAGTTCCGTTGAGTAGTAAGTCACTACAAAGGGATGTGGAGGTTCCTTGTGAAAACTGGCTTTTTCATGGAGGCGAGGCGCTTCTGGCTGATCGATCAGCTGAACTTAGTGATGAAAAGCGTGTCGGAGTTATACTGAAGTTGTGCCTTTGAAGCAGATCGAAAGTAGGATCGAATTCTCCATGAGCTCTCCTACTACGAGTAAATGGTTCACTTGCCAGTGTACCTTCCCGATTTGCAATATTTTGGAGCAGATTTAAGAACTCTTTTTGGTTGTACTTGCTGATTTTCTGATTTTTTTGACAAAAATCAGCAGTATGTACTTTTCTGAATATTTAAATTTTATCCCTCTTTTGAAAACCGATTGCAGTTTAATGACAAAGAACAATGAGGATAAAATGATGGTGAAGTTTAGTAAGCTGATTTTCAGATCTAGAGTTGACTTTTGAAAATTTTAGTAAACTGTCAAAAACTCAGATCTACGGAAAAATACAGATTTTTATAAAAATTCAGCGAACTAAAGATCTCCAACTAGGCCAGATCTATGGATCTCAGAAGAAAATTTCAATTTAGAGCACTTTTGCAAAAAAATTAGATTTTGAACAAAAGTTAAAATTTGCAAACAGGTAGTGATTTTTCTTATTTTTACTGATTTTCTATCATACCACCATCATAGATCTGATAGATCTATTCGATCCCCAGTAGAGTCGCCAAAAACTGTTGGTTTGAAAATCTATCGAGAGGGTAGATCTATGGATAAATGAGCCAACAGTGTGCAAGGCATAGCCCCTCTTTGAGACAGTAAAGCAAAAATGGTTTATTGCTATTCTACCAGCAGGAATCTGTGCAAGTCTCACAATATTCCGCCTTCGGGGGTTTGGGATCTCATCCCAGTAGGGGTGTTTCCAACTGTGAAAAGAAAGGAATGGAAGGGAGGATGAAGAGAAATCAGGTCCGAAGGGAGAAAAGAAATGAATTCCAAAGCAGAAAGGTCATAGGGTTTATGTTTTGGGATTGGTAGTAAACAGAGCCAAACCTACTTACATAAACGAATAAAGCAATACTGATGAATAAATGACAAAAAAGTAGAGATAGATCCAAAAAAATAAATGCATAGATCTGACATAAGAAAGATCAGATGCCCATAACACGCATATTCAGCACAAAGTCTTAATATTTGTATTAATATTTTCTTCTGTTACAAAAAGTACAAAGTCTTTTCTTCCCACTTCTATTTTTCATCTAAAAAATATCCACCCCTGAATACAAGTATTCAAGTATATATAGAAGGAGAGAAGAAAAGAAGACAAAAGCAAACCAACCACTTAATTAAAAAAATATCTTACAATAGATTACAAAGTCATTTATTGACTTTTGACAACTTTGGTGGATGACATCATCCCATGGTACAGCATGGATGATGTCATCATTTGTGTCAACACACTTTAGATATTTCACAAGGAGAAAGTCGAGAAGAAGGAAACTATTCATCGTCGTCCCGCGGCTGAAAGGGGATATCCTATTTTTGCTGCTCAGGCGACGAGATGTGGAACTGGGCACGGTACTCCATGAATTTGATAATCATGGGTTGAAGTTGATCTTGGGAAGGATCCTTGTGTCGATCGCTGATAGCTTCATAGGTCTCCTGCTCGTCTGTGAGCTTTTTTGGGAGTTTTGAATAATCATTCTCTACTTCTATCAGGTACCTAATGAATTCGTGACATGCCAACAGGTTGTTGATGGATTCGACGTCGAACGTGACCTATGGCCCCAGCCCCTGTGAAACGATCTCCTTGAAGATCTGAATAGTTTCCTCAACCCTTCTTAAGGTGAAAGAAGAAGTGAGCAAGCCTAGAGACATTCTTAGGACAATCTATTCCATTTGATGCATGCCATCCAGAGCTTCCTCCTTTACTTTGTCGATCTTCTCCAGGATGAACTCCAACTGATCCACCTGATAATCCAGAGTAGAAAGGATTTTGTTAAGGGCTCTGGGGTGTCCAAAGACACCGAACTTGACCAGATCTTTGACTGAACAGTTGATCATTTTCTAAAAGGTCTCGTGTTGCATCCTGGCATGATTCAGCTCTTCGGAGATGGGTCTTGCTATCACCTAGAGTTCTCTGTTCGTCCGATTGATATTCTGATATAACCCGGTGAACTTAACGATCACTCCCTCGCTTTCCTTGAGGATTTGGCTCCTCCAGGCGGAAACTGCCATGCCCTGCTCGCTGATTTTGGCATATTCATTGATTTTATCCTGACTCAGAGGCTCAGGAGTTTCGGCGGCAGTTATAGGAGGTGCACTACCCATTTTCTGCAAGGCGTGGAGAAGATGTTTATTTTGCTCCTTTAGCAGCCTTTTCTCTTCCTTTGCTTCTTGGAGCTTTTTGCAAAGAGCGTCAACTATAGATAGGGCCTCTCCTTGCAGGCTTTCTGAAGATGTCCCCATTGTGACTTGAGTCACTGTGTAATCTGTCGAAGATAGATCCTTTTTATCCTTCAAAGGATTGTGTAATCTCCATTACTCTCCCCCCTGATGCACTCTGAGAGAAGCAGGTTATAGGCTTTTGCTTCTTGGCCCCTTTTGATGGAATGACGGAGAAGTCCATCGGTGCGATGGGAACTTTCCTCTTCTGTTGACTCAAGTGCTGGGAGATCCAGGCCGGACTTATGGGAGAAGGACCAGAAATGGAAAAGGGAGCAGCTGCAGTAGTAGAAGGGGAAAATGTGGAGACAGTTGGAGGCGGCATTGAGAGGGAAGCCGAGGAAGTGCTCACAGGAGGAAGGGATACTGCAGGGGAGGTAGACATAGGAATGGAAGGGAGCTAAGAGATGAGGGAAGAAATGGTGGGGGACAGCTCCGTGAGAGAAGGGAAGATGGATGATGAAGAAGGGGGAACAATAGAAGATGGGGGAGAGGACACGACCAAAGGAATGGTCACTTGGGTCACTTGAGGGGGGGGAGGAGGAGAGGGAGAAGGGATAGAAGGGACCTCAACAGTTATAGTTGTGGCAACATCCTGAGTGGATGTGCCTATTGGAACATCTTTTGCTGCTTCTTGTTCTAAGCTTTCCAGGATTTCAACTCATTCTTGTGAAGCGGAAGGAGGACTTTCAAGAGCTTCCTCTTAGGTGGAGCTTGACTCACCCTCTTTTCCTTTCCCCTTGCCCTTAGGTAGCTGTTTTTCTTGAGAAGGTGCGTTGCCCAATGGAGATGTAGTGAAATCAACTCTGAGGTAAATAAGACCATTCATTCTGCACCAATGCTCTGTTCTTCGTAGAGTTTCCTTGACCCTTTCCTCTATTGTCTGAGGAGCTTTGTTTTTGTCAATCACCGCAAAAGGCAAATCGTCCCCACCCGTGTCAAGGTACACTTGATCAACTTCTTGCTCAGTAGTTTGATAGCCTTTTGGGACGATGGTCACACTGTACTGGATGCTTTCGGCCAAGGCCAAGCAGGAATGATCCTTCCTCCTGAGCTCGACCTCATGATATATGTCGATATAAATGTCTTCGATCTGAGGGATGTGGATCGTATCGAGTTTGGCACTGAGGAGATAATTTCTTGGGTTGAAAGTGGGCCTTGCTGGGAAGTTATGCTTTATATTTAGCAGCTCCAGTTTGCAAACATATCCTTCACCTTATGGTGAGAGAGACAAATATACCTACCCGCTGTGAGGGGGAAAGGAGTTCCACCCTTCTTTCTCTTGAGGCACTTTTCGTTGTATGTGATAAGTTGTCTTGATAGCTCTAACAAGATCAACTTGGGGCCGGCATATCTCAGTAGTTTGGTTGGTTCCCCCAAGAAGTTAACTACCCTCAGATAAGTGAAGGTGGAGAATTGAGTGAACAAGACCCCCCATTTCTCCGTAGCTGTGATGATACTCTTGGTCGTACGACCGTGAGTCATATTTGGCCTTAGAAGACAGATGATGCCATAGAAGAAGGCATAATGTTGATCTTTGTGAACTGGGGGATACTATTTTCCAGCTTTAGTTATGGATAGTATTCATATATCTTAACTTGGGGCCAAACCCTTGCACGTCATCAAAGCTAGATAGTCTCTCTCTGAGGCCGCAGCATAGACTATGTAGGAGTTCATATAGAACCTCCCCGTTGTGGTGAGTTTTTGGAGCTGCTCAGATATAGTGCTACTTATGATTTCCGCCCACTCAAAGCGTTGATCTAGCACATTTTTGTTTATCATCTCTAAGTACCTCAACATCCACTTGTGAAAGTAGTGAGCATTAGGAAGCCCAACAACTCTGCTCAGGAACATGATTGTATCACTGAGTTCCTCTGAAAAGTCACTTCGATGAATGACTTGTGGCCATCTGGTCACCACCTTCTTGTTCTTTAGGTATACTTCATTCATCAACTGCATACACTGATCCTCATTGTCATCCCAAGCCTTGATGCAATCTTCCCGGCTTATGGCCACAAAGTTTCGGTGGTGAGGAATGTCGAGCATTATTTCAAAGTGTCAGGCAGTGAGGTTGATTATGACCTTTCCCTTCTCATTATGGACACATCTTGTGTCTTTGTTGTAGCAGTGGGCTACTACCATCATGAACTCATTGTTCACCGGCACTAATTGGGATCCCTCTAGCAAAATGCAACCCACTGCCCATCAGTTTGTCCATCCACAGACTTCTTATGACCTTCTGTGTTCTGGCCCAGAAATCCTCCATATCAATGTGACCAAGTTCTGAGTCTCTGATATCTAGGTCACACTCTGCTTGGGATTCAGGCATCCTGACCCTCTGATATTTATACTTCATTTCTTCCTCTGTGAGCTTGGCTTTGCCCTTAGATTTGGTAGGTCTCTTGCTTGATGTTGACATATGTAACTCTGAACTCAGTTGCTGATCTGCAAGAAGAAGAAGTGAAACCCAATGCAAGAAAGTCATATTAGTTGTTTGATCTTCCATTAAAGCATTGATAGAAGAAAGAGTTATTAATTTTAAGGCCTAGGGTTCAGGGCGCATGAATACTGTAGGTTACAAGGTTAAATAATATGGTGCACAGAAAAGGGCTGCTGCAAGGGGTAAGACAACACCAAAGGGTGCATGGCGCGTGGATACTACAGGTTACATTTTTGTTGTTGCAAGCAGGAGTGTACCCGCGCCTATATATATGCATTTAACAGGCGCTGATATTCTTCATGTTACACAGGAACAGGGTGCACCAGTGGTGCATATAATTTTTATGTAGCATTGACTTTGTTGCGCCAAAGGGCGCGTATATGGCTTGTGTGACATATGCATTATGTGTGCCAAAGGAAACTAGGCTCGGCGTGGTGCAGAGAGGGATTGCATAACATTATGTTGCTGTAATAAGGGATGCGCCTGCGCTAACAGTTTATACTTGGCACATCTAAATTTGATGTTGCATAGATGCAGGGTGCGCCAATCGCACAAGTTTTAACAATGCTACACATGAGATTGGTGCGCCAAGCAGGGCGTAGGGAAATCGGGTGTAATAAGCAAGGGAAGTGTGCCTTGAGGGCGCAGCTGTTATTTATGCAACAGGCATGGAAGATGCACCATTGGCACGACTATATATCATGTTGCAGGGGTGGCAGATGCGCCAAAAGAGGAGAAAAATACAGTCTTACTTTTAAGCTTTGATTCCTTCTCTAAGGGGTTTACATGTGGTTTAAGCTTCTTTTGTAGGGTTCTAAGAAATTTCTTTACGAGACAGTCCTCTTTACCAGCAGATCTAGAAAGAGGGGGAAGCACATGGGGAAGGACAGATAAAACAGTAAGGGGGAGGGTTTCATGGTTCACAAATTTATTCCATCCAATATCCACAAACAAGCAGCCAAAAACCAAAAAACCAAAAAACACAAAACACGAGAAATAGGGACCTCTTACCAGGATTATATAATGTGAGAGGCGTGAAACTGGGTCCACAACATGATTTGATAATGACAGATGCGCTGACAAGTGCAGAGGGAAAAGAAATAATCACGTGATTTTGTCTAATGAAAATGACAGGGAATATGCGTCTATATATAGGCAAGGTGATAATAAATGCGCCAACCACTTTTTCAAGTGGCTTGTTGCCAAAATGCCTGTCGACAAAGGAAAGGATGCGCCCTTTTGGCACAGCTACACAAAGTAATGTTGACACGAATGGCGTAAGCGCCTTGACACGAAGGCGCAGATCCTTGAAAGAAAGGTGCAACATAGTAAGGCGCACCAAAAGGTGTGTCGACACGTCAAACCATGCGCCAAAGGATTAAAGGGGGCGCATGAACACTTTATGTTGCATAGATATTATGTGCGCCCAACCAAAAAAGACCAAAAATGGCTAAGTTCAGAAAACTAGATTTCCCGGGAAGGGATTTTGCAACGTTCCGAATGCAAGGAGTCCCTGACGAGGGACCGGAACAAAATTTGGTAGGGTTATCTGTAAAATTACCCTTGCCAATTTTACGGGATAACAAAAACTCAAAATGAGATGTCGATTTCAATGAGGAAAAACAGTCAATGATGCAAGATGGAAATGAAAATGAAAGGTGTTTTAGACTCACCGTGAGATCGCTCCAATTTTTTTAAGTTTTCCTTTTTAGCAATTTTATTCCAGGAAAAGACCCGAGTGACCATTATAGTGGAATAACTTCTACAAACCATGGCTTCTACATCATAGCTCCAATTGACTCTGTTCAAAATGAAACATAAACATTGGAATGTGTAGAACATGATGGAAAGCTTTTGAACTCCATTCAGTAAAGTTTGACCCCTGAAACCCACATCTAAAGGCCTAAAAATGAAATTTTTGTAATGCTTTCTAAAAATAGTAAATCTGTGAAATTAGCTCCTATGTAACTCACGGAAGATGAACAACCTCATCTCCCTCGAGATTGGTGACCTTCCACATTCTTCTAGGTGTCTTTTTGAATTTCCAAAATTAGTATATAAATATATGTAACTCGAGAGGGAAGGGAAAACTTCTCCACTCGAAGGCAGCTAATGTAATTATAATTTTAGGCAATATTTACATCTCTTTTCAGAGATATTTTTTATAATACATCTCTTCTCAAAGACATTGTTTCTATTTTCATCTAGCACACTTGTTATTCTTTCCTTTAATTCTGAAACCCCCTTGATTTTTGGATCAGTGGTAATCAAAGATAAATTGTCTTGAGAGTGTATGATTCCCATAACAAGGTTGGGATAAAAAAATCTTGGGTGGTCCACACAAGATCCCTCAGAATACTTGAGTGTTCTCTATACAAGACCTCAAATGGTGGAAAACACTGGGGAAAATGATCCTCTCAAGAAGATGGTGGATGAAGCTCTCATGGATCAAAAGGAGTAGATGTTACAATAATTTGTTCAGATTCTTCAACAACTACAAATGGGAAATTTGGCATCCTCCTCTGTAATCTAGCCCTTCACTACCCCGACACCCTTAAAGGTTTAAGTAAATTTTGATATTCCTATTTTTTAGGGTAAAATAAATTTGAATGCAATAGAAATTTTTTTAGACCAATTAACCTCCTATTTTTTTGTCAATAAATTCACTGATAAAGAAAAGATAACATTTTCCCTCCTGAAATCGTCACTACCTGTCAAAAATTGGTGGGGGTGTAAAAGAACAAGTTCAATGGGTATGAACTAGGCATATTATAGGAACCCATATGGGATGATTTTTTGGATGCCATAAAGGAGGAATACTACCCTATTGGAGCTTATGAAGATCTTTATATACAGTGGTAGCAACTCTGCCAAGGTAAGGACCACTAGGTTCAAGAGTAGACTGATACTTTCCATTCTCTTTCTGCAAGATTAGGCATTCAATACACAAAATAACACAAGATCCAAAAATATCGTAGTGGCCTTCAATGGTTCATATGGGAGGACATGGACCTCATCCAATTCCATACCCTCGGCAAGGATTAAAAATTTACGGTGAAGATTGAAGAGAAGCTTCGAAATAAAAATACAAAGAACTGACATTTGAAGGAGACGAGTGTTGAAGAAGTCCAGACACAAGGTAAAGGTAGGAGACAAAAAGAGAAGACTGGGAAGTAGTACAACCTCCACAAGACTAATCGGCATTCTAAGGAGGAATTTTGACACATCAAGTCTTTCCTCACTGATTCATCATCTCTAACACCCACTACTCCACTAGAGACACACCTTGAGGTCAAAAATGAAGAAGATGAAATAATAGATGTTGAACCAGATGTGATCATTGCCACCACACAAGCCAAGAAGATGGATGAGAAGGAAATGCTATTTCACTCTGAGGTCTAGGTAAAGGCTAAGTCTCTACATTTTATCCTTGACAATGGAAGTCAAAAAAAATTAATTTCTACTGATATTGTGAAAATTTTGAATTTTCTTGTAAAGCCAAATCCCCATCCATTTAGTGTTGGGTAGTTGAACCCAGGAAGAGATATCTCTATCACACAACAGGGCTTCCTCCCATATGCAATCAATCCCTTGTAGAATAAATTCCTATGTGATGTTTTTCCACTAGATGTTTGCCATGTGCTCCTTGCCCAACCATTCATATGGGATAGACATGGGATATATGAGTCACGACCTCGAAGGGTCACTGTTACCATTGGAAATCAGCACTATCAAATACTTGAGGTCATTCCCTCCAACTCTATTTCCCTCCTTAGTGTCAAGAAATGTAAGGAGATAAAGAAAAAAAAAATCATTCCCTCCTTTTGATGATCAAGCAAAAAACTAGCGAAGGAGATGTTACAGTCACTCTAGACACACATTTAGTACCACAAAAGTAGCAAATGGACCAGATCACCATTGAGTATGTTCATTTACCTCCATTCACCTCAAGTTATAGGTCCAGGTAGATATTCTATAAAATAGTAGAGTTAGACAAGAAGGAACAGATGCTACAATGGAGCCAAAATTGCAAGAATACAGGAAGAATGGCGAAGATTCTAAAGTCCTCAGGGCTCGAATCAATTCAAGCAATGGCGTCCAACATCAACTAAGTATGGAGGAGGAAGCGGAAGAGACCACGTGATCCTCACAGTGCTTCTCCAAAGATGGGCCCATTATAGAGTAAGCAACTTCAAACAAGCACCACATCTCCACATGTCCCAGGGGTAGAACGAAGGTAGGTTCAAATGGTTAAAACACAAGTCAAAAGGCTTCGGATAGGGTGGGCCTAAAAAAATGATGGCTAAGTATGAATGAGCAAGCAGAGAGTGTTCAAGTATCAGTGTGGCACATCCCTGAAGAGTTGGTCCCACAGGTGGAGGGCCTAACAAGTGTCAACTCGATGCTCTAAAAAATAGTAAATTCATAAAATTAACACCTAGGTAATTGCACAACAAGCTCGAACCTCCACGTGTCCTCAAAGGGGGCAGAGTTAGTTGAATTGTCAATGCATAAGCCAGGCTGACGGAGGCTTGCCACAGTGTCTCAATGGTACTGATTTATAGGGTCAAATAGATGAAAAGGTTCCCAGAGGTAAGTGCCAAACTGAATGCGTGTCACTCAGGGGAAGGCTAATGGCATTGGGGACAAAATTGAGCAATATTTTCATCTTTTTTCCCAAAAGGAGTAAAAGTTGTAATAATGGCATCGCGACTCCGCCAAGGAAAAAGTTTCTATTTTCATATAGCACCCGAGTCAAAGCTCAAGGTGAGGAGTTGGGGAAACCACCCTTGAAAGTTTTCCTTTTGTCTAAAGGCATAAAAGCGAAATTGTCTGGAGAATGCATGATTCCTAGTGAACCAAAAGGAGCCATGTGATCCATGTGGAGCTTCGGTGGTCTACGCGGGAGTCCCCCTAAGATACTTGACTGATTTGTTGTGAAAAAGGAGACATCAGTTAAGTTCTGAGGACAACATCAGAACAAATGATTTTTGTCAAGAAGATGGTGGCCTCCACATGCTCCCAATGGAGCAAAAGGGGGACCCATATGTTTCAACATTTTTTTCCCTCCCATTTGATAGAATCGATGCAACAACTTCAAACGGGCATATTTTTCGATCCTCAGGGCTCTGATAATATAGTAAATCTCAGTACACCGTTGGAAGCATCTCAATGTCCTCTACACCATGGAAGGATTTTAAAATTCATATTTTTGTAGGCACTGGTAGGTAAAATGAAGAAAAGTATTTCAATCCATTAGTGCAGAATCCAGACCTCTTCAACCTACCAGATCTGATTTGTTATTCAATTCGTTGGGGAACGAAAAGATGACATTTTACTCCTGAAATCGTGGGTACCTGTCAGAAGGAATTGATATTTAGTGGTTGAGATGTTCAAGGTAGGAGTTCATTGCGTGTCTCATTGGTGAATTGGAGTAGGATGTGAATTTTCCCTCATGGGATCTCTCTTTTGGATTCTATATAGGACTGAATAACACTTCTCGTCTGAAGCTTACAGAGAGATCTATATCTATGCATAGCAGATAACTCTGTCAAGGTTTGTTTCTTTACGTCCATTTTTGAGTATAGTAATACCTTCTCCCATGCTCTTTCAGCAAAATGTACTTGTGCCTCTATTCAAGAAATATAATAGTCTGTGCACCTTCTAGAGCAATAAAAATGTGTTTTGTGGCCTTCAATGGTACATATGGGAGGACATGGACCTCTTCCAATTCCATACCCTCGGTGAGGCATACACGTTTGTGGTGAAGATTGAAGAGAAGCTTCGAAATCAAAATACAAAGAACCAGCATTTGAAGGAGACAAGTGGTGAAGAAGGCAAGACACGAGGTCAAGATAGGAGACAGAAAGAGAAGACCGAGAAGTGGTGCGACCCATAATACTAATTGGCATTCAAAGGAGGAATGTCGAAGCATCAAGTCTTTTCTCTTCGAGGAATCATATCTAATGCCAACTGCTCCACCGAAGACACACCTCGAGGTCAAAAATGAAGAAGATGAAATTATAGATGTTGAACCAAATGTGATTTTTGCCACCACACAAGCCAAAAAGATGGATGAGAAGGAAATTTTATTTCACTCTCAGCTCTGGATAAAGGGTAAAACTCTAAATTTTATCCTTGACAGTGGAATTCAAAAGAGTTTAATTTCTACTGATATTGTGAAAAGTTTCAACCTTCCTGTAAAGCCACATCCCCATCCATATAGTGTTGGGTGGTTGAACCAGATCACCATTGAGTATGATTATTTACCTAAGTGCACTCAGCAACAAGTCCACAATATTCTACAAGAAGTGAAGGAATAACACAAATAATGACATAATAGAAATAGGTTATATAGAAATGATTTATGCACTTCAGGTGACCACTTGGTGCAATGGGGACCATTTCTTCTGAAGGAGGGAGGAATGATCCAGACAAATACTCAGGTTGCCATTATAGTGGAAAAAATTCTACAAACCATAACTTATGCACCATAGATCCAACTTACTCTATTTAAAATGCAACGGAAATCTTGGAATGTGTAGAACATGATGGAAAGTTGCAGAACTTTGTTCGGCAAAGTTTTACCCCTAAAATCCACATCTAAAGGCTTAAAAATGCAATTTTTGTAATGTTGTCTAAAAATAGTAAATTTGTGAAATTGGCACCTATGTAACTCATGGAAGATTAACCACCTCCTCTACCTTAATATTGGTGACCTTTCACATTCTTCTAGGTGTCTTTTTACATTTCTAAAATCATTATATAAATATATGTGACTCGAGAGGGAAGGGCAGACTTCTCCACTCAGAGGTAGCTAATATAATTACAATTTTGAGCAATATTTACATCTCCTTTCAGAGATATTTTTATAATACATCTCTTCTCAGAGATATTATTTCTATTTTCATTTGGAACACTTGTTAATCTATCCTTTAATTCTGAAACCCCCCTTGAGTTTTGGATCAGTCGTATCATAGCGAAATTGTCTTGAGAGTGTATGATTTTCAGAACGAGGTCGGGATACAAGAAGCTTGGGTTGTCTACACAAGATCCCTCAGAATAATTCATTGTTCATTGCAAGAGACCTCAAATGGCACATAACACTAGGAGAAATGATCCTCTCATTAAAATGGTGGATGAAGCTTGCATGGAGAAAAAGGAGTAGATGTTACAATAATTTGCTTAGATTCTTCAACAACTAAAAATGGAAAATTTTCCATCCTACTCTACAATCCATCCCTTCAGTACCCTGAAACCCTTCAAGGCTCAAGTAAATTTTTATATTCCTATTTTTTAGGGTAAAATCAATTTTGACGTAATAGAAAATTGGTTAGACCAATTAACCTCCTATTTTTCTGTCAATAAATTCACTAATAAAGAAAAGATAACATTTTCCCTTCTAAAATCATCACTACCTATAAAAAATTGGTGGGGGTGTACAAGAACAAGTTTAATGGGGATGAATTCAGCATTATACAGGAACCCACAAGGGATAATTTTGTGGATGCCATAAAGGAGGAATTCTACCCTGTTGGATCTTATGAAGATCTTTATATACGGTGGAAACAAATCCACCAAGGTAAGGACCAGTCAGTTCAAGAGTATATTGATAGTTTCCATTCTCTTTCTCCAATATTAGACATTCAAGACATATAACAACACAATATTCTCAAATATTAAAGTGGCCATCAATGGTACATATGGGAAGACATGGACCTCTTCCAATTCCATACCCTCGGTGAGGCATACAAGTTTGCATTGAAGATTAAACAGAAGCTTCAAAAGAAAAATACAAAGAACCAGCATCTGAAGGAGAAGAGTGGTGAAGAATGCAAGACATGAGGTCAAGCTAGGAGACAAAAAGAGAAGACCGGGAAGTGGTGCAACCTCCATAAGACTAATCAACATTCCAAGGAGGAATGTCAAGCCATCAAGCCTTTGCTTTTCAAGTCATCATCTCTAATACCCACTACTCCACCAGAGACACACCTCAAGTTCAAAAATGAAGAAGATGAAATTATAGATGTTGAACCAAATGTGATCATTTCCACCACACAAGCCAAGAAGATGGATGAGAAGGAAATGCTAGTTCACTCTCAGCTCTGGGTAAAGAGTAAGCCTCTACATTTTATCCTTGACAGTGGAAGTCAAAAGAATTTAATTTTTGTTGATATTGTGAAAAGTTTCAACCTTCCTGTAAAGCCACATCCCCATCTATATAGTGTCGGGTTGTTGAACCAGATCACCATTGAGTATGATTATTTACCTCAGTGCACTCAGCAATAGGTCCACAATATTCTACAAGAAGTGAAGGAAGAGCATAAACAATGCCATGATCAAAATAGGTTGTACAAACAATTTATACACTTCAAGGTACCACTTGGTGCAATGGGAACCATTTCTTCTGAAGGAGGGAGGAATGATTCAGACAAACACCTGGGTGGCCATTGTAGTGGTACAACTTCTACAAACCAGAATTTATGCACCGTACCTCAAACTGAATCCCTTCAAAATGCAACAGAAATCTTGGAATGTGTAGAACATGATGGAAAGGAATAAACTTTGTTCCACAAAGCTTTCCCCCTGAAAACCGCATGTAAAAGCCTAAAAATACAATTTTTGTAATGTTGTATGAAAATAGTAAATTTGAAAAATTAGCACCTATCTAAGTCATGGAAGATGAACCGCCTCATCTCCCTCAAGATTGGTGACCTTCCACATTCTTATAGGCACCTCTTCGTATTTCTAAAAATAATATATAAGTATATGTAACCCACAAGGGAAGAATAGACATATCCTCATGGAGGTAGTTATGGTAATAACAATCTTTGAGAAATATATACATATCTTTTCAGAGATAATTTTAGTATTATACATCTCTTCTTAGAGAAAGATTTTATTTTTACATTTGGAATAATTGTTATTTTTTCCTTTAATCCCAAAACCCCCTTAATTTTTGGATCAGTGGTATCAGAGCGAAGTTGTCTTGAGAGTGTATGATTCCCAGAACAAGGTCAGAATATAAGACGTTTGGGTGGTCCACATAAGATCCTTCAAAAAAATTGACTGCTCGTTGCAAGAGAACTCAAATGGTGGAAAACACTGAGACAAATGATCCTCTCAAGAAGATGGTGAATGAAGCTCTCATGAAGAAAAAGGAGAAGATGCTACAACAATTCACCTATATCCTTTAACAACTACAAGTGGGAAATACTACATCCTCCTCTGTGATCCAGCCCTTCAGTGTCCTCGAAACCCTTCAAGGTTCAAGTAAATTTTGATATTCCTATTTTTTAGGGTAAAATAAATTATGACGCAATAAAAAATTGGTTGGACCAATTATCCTCCTATTTTTCTGTCAATAAATTCACCAATAAGGAAAAGATAACATTTTCTCTCTTAAAATCGTTGCTTTCTATCAAAATTGGTGGGGGTGTACAAGAACAAACTAAATGGGGACAAACTAGGCATTGTAGAGGATCCCGCATGAGATGATTTTTTGGATGCCATAAAGGAGGAATATTACCCTGTTGGAGAAAATGACGATCTATATATATGATGGTTGTAACTCCTCTAAGGTAAGGACCAATCAGTTCAGGATTATATTGATAATTTCCATTCTTTGTCTGCAAGATTGGGCATTCAAGACACATAACAACACAAGTTCCTAAAATATTGTAGTGGCCGATAATGGTACATATGGAAGGACATGGACCTCTTTCAATTTCATACCCTCGGTGAGTCATACAAGTTTACGGTCAAGATTGAACAAAAGTATCGGAAGAGAAACAAAAAGAACAAGCCTTTGAAGGGGAAAAATGATGAGGAGGTCTAGACAAAAAGTCAAGGTTGGAGACAAAAGGAGAAGATAGGGAAGTGGTGTGAACTCCATAAGACGAATCAACATTCCAAGGAAGAATGTCAAGCAATCAAGTCCTTGCTCATCGAGTCATCATTTCCAACACCCACTACTCCACCAGTAACACACCTCAAGGTCATAAATGAAGAAGATGAAATTATAGATGCTGAACCAGATGTGATCATTTCCACCTCACAAGTCAAGAAGATGTATGAGAAGGAAATGCTATTTCACTAAGCTTTGGGTGAAAGGTAAGCCTCTACATTTTATTCTTGATAGTGGAAGTCAAAATAATTTAATTTCTGATGATATTGTGAAAATTTTGAACCTTCCTGTAAAGAAACATCCCCATCCATGTAGTATTAGGTGGTTGAACTCAAGAAAATATCTCCATGTCACACAACAATGCCTCCTCCCATATGCAATCAAACCCTTCCAAGATGAAGTCCCATGTGATGTTGTTCCATTGGATGTTTTTGATGTGCTCCTAGGACATACATTCATGTGGGATAGACATGACATCTACAAGTCACGAACATGAAGGGTCACCATTACTGTTGGGAATCGACACTATCGTATACCCGAGGTCATTCTCTCCAACTCTATTTCCCTCTTTGGTCTCAAACAATGTAAGAAGATGGTAGAGAAAACAAAACATTCCTTCATCTTGAAGATCAGGCCAAAAAATACCTAGGAAGTTGTTGCATCCACCTTGAACACACATTCAGTATAACAAAAGAAGCAGATGGACCAGATCATAATTGAGTATGATTATTTATCCTAGTCACCCAATGAAGTAGAAAAGGCAACAAGGTTTGTTGAATAGATTCAGTGCACTCAACAATAGGTCTGTGATATTTTAAAGAAACAATTTCTACACTTGATGGGATCCCTTAGTACAATGGGGACCATTGATTCTGAAGGAGGGAGGAATGTTCTAGACAATGAATTAGGTGGAAATTCTAGTGGAGCAACTTATGGGAACCATAAATTCTACACAGTAGCTCCAATTGACTCTGTTCCAAATGTGACAGAAAGCTTATATGGTGGAAGGTTGTGAACTTTGTTTCGTAAATTTTAACCCCTGAAAGTCGCATCTAAAATCCCCAAAATGTAATTTTTGCAGTTTTGTCTAAAAATAATAAATTCTAAAAATAGTAAATTCATGAAATTGTCACCTATGTAATTCACGGAAGGCGAACCGTTTGATCTCCCTTAAGATTGACGACCTTCCACATTTTTATAGACGATTCTTCATATTTCCAAAAATAGTATATAAGTATATTTAACCCACAAGGGAAGAACATACATCTCCTCACAAAGGTAGATATGGTTATCACATTCTTTGAGAAATATATACATATCTTTTCAAAGATAATTTTAGTATTATACATCTCTTCTTAGAGATAGCTTTTTTGTTTACATATAGAAAAATTGTTATTATGTCATTTAATCCCAAAATCCCATTGAGTTTTAGATAAGTGGTATCAAAGTGAAGTTGTCTTGAGAGTGTATGATTCCCAGGACGAGGTTGGGATAAAATAAGTTTGGGTGGTCCACACAAGAACATGCAGGATACTTGACTGCTTGTTGCAGGAGACTTTAAATGAAAGACTAAACTGGGACAAATGATCCTCTCAAGAAGATTATGAATGAAGCTCTCATGGAGAAAAAGGAACATATGTTATGAAAATTCACCCAGATCTTTTAACAGCTACAAGTGGGAAATCTCACATCCTCCTTTGTGATCCAACTCTTCAGTTCCTTAACACCCTTCAAGGTTTAAGTAAAATTTGATATTCTTATTTTTGAGGGTAAAATAAATTCTAATGTAGTAGAAAATTGGTTGGACAGATTATCCTCCTATTTTTTGTCAATAAATTCAATGATAAAGAAAAGATAACATTTACTCTCTTGAAATCGTCTCTTTCTGTCAAAAAATTGGTGGGGGGTGTAAAAGAAGAGACTAAATGGGGACAAACTGGGCATTGTAGAGGATCCTACATGGGATGGTTTTTTAGATGTTGTAAAGGAGGAATACTACCATGTTGGAGCCTATGAATATCTGCATATATGGTGGAAATAACTTCGCCAAGGTAAGGACTAGTCAGTTCATGATTATATTGATAATTTCCATTCTCTTTCTACAATATTGGGAATTCAAGACACAGAACAAGACAAGATCCTCGAATATTGTAGTGGCCTACAATAAATATGGGAGGACATGGAGATCTTTCAATTCCATACCCTTGGTGAGGTATACAAGTTTGTGGTCAAGATTGAACAAAAGCATCGAAAGAGAAACACAAAGAACCAACCTTGAATGGGAAAAATGATGAGGAGGGCCAGACATGAGGTCAAGGTTGGAGATAAAAGGAGAATACATGGTAGTGGTGTGACGTCCACAAGATGAATATGCATTCCAAGGAAGTATGTCGATCCATCAATTCCTTGCTCACCAATTCATCATTTCTAACAATCACTGCTCCACCGATGACACACCTCGAGGTCAAAAATGAAGAAGATGAAATTATAGGTGCTAAACCGAATGTGATCATTGCCACCTCACAAGTCAAGAATATGGATGAGAAGGAAATGCTATTTCAATCTAAGGTTTGCATAGAGGGTAAGCCTATGCATTTTATTATTGATAGTGGAAGTCAAAAGAATTTATTTCCTACTGATGTTGTGAAAGTTTTGAACCTTCTTGTAAATCCACATCCCCATCCATATAGTTTCGGGTGGTTGAACCTAGGAAGAGATTTCCCTATCACACAACAATGACTCCTCCCATATGTGATCAAACCCTTCTAGGATGACTTCTTATGTGACATTATTCCACTGGATGTTTTCCATGTGCTCCTTAGCTAACCATTCATGTGGGGTAGACATGGGATATATGAGTCATGACCTTGAAGGGTCACTGTTACCATTAGAAATTGGTGCTATCGGTTACCTTAGGTCATTCCCTCCAACTCTTTTTCCCTCCTCGGTGTCAAGTAATGTAAGGAGATAAAGATTAAAACAAATAAGTCCCTCCTTCTAATGATCAGACCTAGAAATACCCAAGGAGATGTTACAACCACTCCAAACACACATTTAGTACCACAAAAGTAGCAGATGGACCAAATCACCATTGAGTATGATTATTTAGCTCAATGTACTCAGCAAAAGGTCCACAATATTCTAAAAGAAGAGAATGAAGAGCACGAACAATTCCATGATAAAAATAGGTTGCATAAAAGATTTATGAACTTCAAGGGACCACTTGGTGCAATTGGTGCCATTGCTTTAGAAGGAGGGAGGAATGATTCATACAAAGACTCAGGTGGCCATTATAGTGGAGCAACTTCTACAAACCATAACTTATGCACCGTAGATCCAACTTACTCTATTTAAAATGCAACGGAAAGCTTGGAATTATTAGAACATGATGGAAAGTTGATGAACTTTGTTCATCAAATTTTTACCCCTAAAATCCCCATCTTAAGGCCTAAAAATGCAATTTTTCTATTGTTGTCTAAAAATAGAAAATTTCTAAAAATAGTAAATTCATGAAATTAGCGCCTATGTAACTCATGGAAGATGAACCACCTCATCTCCCTCGAGATTGGTTACCTTCCACATTCTTCTAGGTGTCTTTTCAAATTTCCTAAATTATTATATAAATATATGTAACTTGAGAGGGAAGGTCAAACTTCTCCACTCGGAGGCAGCTAATGTAATTACAATTTTGAGCAATATTTACATCTCTTTACAGAGATATTTTTTATAATACATCTCTTCTTAGAGACATTGTTTCTATTTTAATCTAGCACACTTTTTATTCTCTCCTTTAATTCTAAAACACACCTTGAGTTTTGGATAAGTGGTATCAGAGTGAAATTTTCTTGAGAGTGTATGATTCCTAGAACGAGGTTAGGATATGAGAAGCTTGGGTGGTCTACACAAGATCCCTCAAAATACTTGATTGTTCATTACAGGAGACCTCAAATGGTGGAAAACAGTGGGACAAATGATCCTCTCAAGAAGATGGTGGATGAATCTCTCATGGAGTAAAAGGAGCATATGTTACAACAATTCACTCAGATTCTTCAACGACTACAAATGGGAAATTTTGCATCCTCCTCTACAATCAAAACCTTTAGTACCCCAACACCCTTCAAGGTTCAAGTAAATTTTTATATTCCTATTTTTCAGGGTAAAATAAATTTTGGTGCAATAGAAAATTGGTTATAACAATTAACCTCTTATTTTTTGTCAATAAATTTAGTGATAAAGAAAAGATAATATTTTCCCTCCTGAAATCATCACTACCTGTCAAAAAATTGGTGGGGGTGTACAAGAAAAAGTTCAATGGGGACAAAATGGGCATTATAGAGGAAACCACATGAGATGATTTTGTGGACACCATAAAGGAGGAACATAACTTTTTCAGAGCTTATGAAGATCTGTATATACGATGGCAGCAACTCCACTAAGGTAAGGACCAGTTGGTTCAAGAGTATACTGATAATTTTCATTCTCTTTCTGCAAGATTAGTCATTCAAGATAAAAAAACAACATAGGATATTCAAATGTTGCAGTGGCCTTCAATGGTAGATATGGGAGTACATGGACCTCTTCCAATTCCATACCCTCAGTGAGGCATACATTTTTGCGGTGAAGATTGAAAGAAGCTTCGAAAGAAAAATACAAAGAACCAGCATCTGAAGGAGAAGAGTGGTGAAGAAGGACAAACACAAGGTCAAGATAGCAGATAGAAAGAGAAGACCAGGAAGTGGTGTGACATCCATAAGACTAATTAGTATTCTAAGGAGTAATCTTGAGCCATCAAGTCTTTTCTAGCTGAGTCATCATCTCTAATGCCCACTACTCCACTAGAGACAAACCTCGAGGTCAAAAATGAAAAAGATTAAATTATAGATGTTTAACCAAATGTGATCATTGCCACCACAGAAGCCAAGAAGATGGATGAGAAGGAAATGATATTTCACTCTTAGCTCTGGGTAAAGGGTAAGCCTCTACATTTTATCCTTGACAATGGAAGTCAAAAGAATTTAATTTCTACTGATATTGTGAAAATTTTGAACCTTCTTGTAAAGCCACATCCCCATCCATATAGTGCCAGGTATTTGAACCTAGGAAGAGATATTCCTATCACACAACAGTGCCTCCTCCCATATGCAATCAAGCCCTTCTAGGATGAATTCCTATGTGACTTTGTTAAATTGGATGTTTGCGATGTGCTCCTTGGCCAACCATTCATGTGGGATAGACACAAGATATATGAGTCACAACCTCGAAGGGTCACTTTTACCATTGGAAATCAGAGCTATCGGATACCTAAGGTCATTCCCTCCAAAAAATTTTCCCTCCTCAGTGTCAAGCAATCTAAGGAGATAAAGAAGAAAACAAAGCATCCCCTCCTTTTGATGATCAGGCCAAAAACTACCCAAGGATATGTTATAGCCACTCTAGACACACATTTAGTACCATAAAAGAAATAGAGGGACCAGATCACCATTGAGTATAATTATTTACCTCAGTGCAATCAGGAAAAGTTCCACAATATTCTACAAGAAGTGAAGGAAGAGAACAAACAATGCCATGATCAAAATAGGTTACAGAAACTATTTATGCACTTCAGGTGACCACTTGGTGCAATGTGGACCATTTATTTTGTAGGAGGGAGGGATGATATGGACAAAGACTTGGGTGGCCATTATAGTGGAGCAATTTCTACAAACCATAACTTTTGCATCATACCTCCAACTGAATCCATTCAAAACCCAATAGAAAGCTTGGTATGTGTATAACATGATGGAAAGGTGTCTTTTCATCTAAAAGCCTAAAAATGTAATTTGTGTAATAATGTCTAAAAATAGTAAATTCATGAAATTAGCGCCTATGTAACTCACGGAAGATGAACCACCTCGTCTCCCTCGAGATTGGTGACCTTCCACATTCTTCTAGGTGTCTTTTTGCATTTCCAAAATTATTATATAAATATATGTAACTCGAGAGGGAAGGGTGGACTTCTCCACTCAGAGGCAACTAATGTAATTACAATTTTGAGAAATATTTACATCTATTTTCATTGATATTTTTTATAATAGATCTCTTCTCAGAGATATTGTTTTTATTTTAATCTGGCACACTTTTTATTCTCTCCTTTAAATCCAAAACCCCCCTTGACTTTTGGATCAAATTTTAAATCATTTATTTAGAAAATCCACAAGAGAAAAGCTTCCAGAGATAAATAAACTTGTGATTTTTTTAAAAACAACAAAAAATAGAATGAAAAGAGACTACAAATTGATGAATTTTTATGGAGAAACATAAACAAAGAGAATCGCTAGTGATTTAGAAGAATAGTAGGAGATTAATCCAATCGCTAATGATTGAAAGTTAGTGAAATTTTGGCTTTAAAATGATTATGAAATGACAAATTTACAAGTGGTTCGAGTCCCACCGGGCATGCCAGAATGTCTCACGTGGTTTTTACCTAGGTTATTTTGATGTTTTCAAGAGGTAATAACCAAACTCAACCTCAATATGGCGGGGTTTCTGGGATACCCACGGATGTTGATTACGTTTTTGCACACCATGTTCAGAAACAATCAAAACAAGTCTTTGTTGTAAATAAGACTCCTCTAATCAAATTTGTAATGATGTGTTAAGACAAATATTATTGATGAAGATGAAACATTCTCACTTTTATTTAATACATATAGTTACATGTATGGAAGATATTGCTAAACAAGATATGTTTATCACATATTTAAGTACATATATGACTTGAGGGTAATTAATTATTAAATCCACAATTTGGATTCCCAATCATTATAGATATTTTCAGAGACAAGTGAATGAGATTATACAGAATTAGTAGTTTCTTCTCTTCTTCAGTTAGGTCTAAGTTAGGGATGGAAATGTAATTCTCAGTGAAAAATTATGAATCTTCCTCTAAAGAATCATATTGGCGAGCGAACGTGGATTTTGAGCTAGATATGTTGATGTGACTAATGGAATTAGATTCTTAAGTAGTATGATAATCCTCTTCCAACTGCTCAAGACCGGTTTTGTAGCAACGTTCAAATTGGGCAGGCTCTTCTCATAGCCTCATCATCTCATCGTAGGCATTCCAAAAGGCATCAGTGGCTTTGTGGATGCATTATGTGGAAGTGAATATGGATTCAAGATGATCAAGCGGAGTATCCTAAATGCCACATAGTTCCAAATCATTTATCAACTTGTATTGTTCCTAATAGAAAGAGTAGCAGATGTGAGGGAATGAAGCAGCTATATGAAAATTATGACCCTCTAATGCCATCTGAGATCATGAAACTCAACAAAACATTATTAGATAACAAGAAATATGTTCTTGGGTAATGTAGAATGACATGTTCTTGGGTAATGTAGGCATGGAATCCTATAGCAAGTGAATCATCAGTGATTGGGTCGTAGAAAATTTTGAGGGTATAAATACCCAAATGTATTATTTATTTATCAATTTTTTCACTTTATATGACATCAATTTTTTTGGAGTAGGAGAAAAACATGTCTAGAAATAAAAATTTTGTCAAATGGCCTCCTCAAGCCAAAAATGGAAGCCCATCCTAGCAGAGGTAGGCCTTAATCATGTTTTGTTTACTTTTATTGTAGTTTTTAAGGGATTTTTAGGGACTTAGAGGGATTTAGGGTCATATCATGGCTCATGAATGCCCTAAGGCATATTTACATGAATCATTGGTTATTCCTTTAATCGTTAGTGATTGAGGTCAATCACCAACGATTCACCTGCAACCTAAGTAGTTTGTGTTTTGAGTGAGAAGATATATGGTTTTTGGCAAAAGTGTTTAACTTATTTGAATGTTTAAGCCAACATTATACATGTTTGATTGTTAGGCTCATGTTTATGAGGGTATTTTACGGTTACAAAAGTTTATTCTTCAGAATTTTTATGATGTTATCAATGGTTTCTTTCGTGTGTGCATTTTTGGTTTTTTTACAGGTGGATTCTTAGTTGACCATTTGTGACCGTATCCGCTTGATGTTAGATGAGATTAGAGAGTATTTGTTTGATGATGACTGAGACCATTTAGAGGTTGTGGGATTTGGTGGGATGAGATTTTATAGGTGGATTCATAGGTGTTGTATCTTGATACATGCATTGCTAAAGATGTGGAATCCTTCCACAAATATCTTTTGGCTACCTACAGAGGAGATGACCATCACCCCAGAGGATGTTCGTTATATTACTAGACTTCCAGTTGGGGGGGTCATGTTTATTATATTTCCAATGTAGAGAGAGGGGATACCATGTAGCGATTGTACAGAGATGAGGCCTAGGATGTGAGATAATCCTCGGGATCTTTTAATTATCTGACTCTATATGAGTCTGACAGAGCAAGGTGCCCATAGATGGCTATGATGATTTTGGGTATTTCATGTTTTACACTGCCAAATTAAGGAGATAGGAGTTCCCATTGATGATGACAAGAGTAGTTGTAGAGATGATGGAGCACTGTATAGTCTTTGAGTGGGCTCTTACCTTGTTAGCACAGACATATAGAGAGATGTGGGCTTGTATGGCCCACAAGTGCTATAGGTTTGATGTTGACTTTTTACTACAGTGTGTGGCCCACAAGCACATTACCATTGCTCATTTGTTTAGATTGCCTAGTGTTATTGACATGAGGCACCCAGGCTTTATGAGATGGAGCATGATTCTTGGTAGAATGAGAAATTCCAAGGGGCCTACCTATTACAAAGATTTGATATCTATATTATAAGTTGGCGATGTGATCTGGCATCCATATGTGGTGATGAGGCCACATATTGGCATGTTTTGGCCCCATCTAAATCATTTTTGAAGTCTCTTGCACATAAAATTTTTAGACTTTTATCTCCTCTTGATGGTTGATATGAGATAAAGTTATGATTTTGCATATATTTAGTTTTATATGTTCATTAAGATTTAATATACTTATTTACTTTGGTGAATCTTGTCTCTTGTGCAAATTGATGTTTCTGATGTCTACATGAACAAAATACAATATGCCATAAGCTTTTGAAGTAGTAGGCCCCAGCTCGTAGCAACTCTGGTTATGCTCCTACAGTAGCTCGTAGCCACTGGTTGTGCTCCTACAACAGCTCATAGCCAATGGCTGGGAAATGATAAGAGAGAATCATGGCATTCAACAAACAATGAGGCTATGGAGCTGAGCATATGAAGCTGGAGAACAAGTTAACCAAGTGGAAACATTGTTTGGACAAGTCTAAGAAGTCTTTGGGTGATTTATCTTACCCGTAGCAAGCTCCAGGCCTGCCCGTAGCATCTTCCAGAACTACCTAGAACAACAGAGTAGTATGCACCTCCAGTTACCTATAGCCAAAGAGAACTTATCCGGCTCACACTGTAGCATAAGACAAAAAGTTCCAGCTATCCTAACACATCATATGTAATGATATGGCTATTTTGTTAAGTAGTTTTTTAAGTAGTTCCTATCATGTAAATAAGATAGGAATTAGCTATCTTCACTCAACAAATATGAAACCAAACAACTATAATATTTTTGAGTGGTATTTTGATCATATTCCTAGTATAGAATAAGTTAGTGATCTATATATATATATATATATATATATATGTATGTATGTATGTATGTATGTATGTATGTATGTATGTATGTATGTATGTATGTATGTATGTATGTATGTATGTATGTATGTATGTATGTGTATTCAGATAGAAATGTAGAGAACAGGGAGGGAGTAATAGATAAAAGAATGAAGTGATAGTTGTATGAGAGAAGTAGAATTGTAAATGTGTGAAGACAAAATATATTAATGTGAGTTGTGCTCTTGAGTTCATTGTAATCTCTCTTTGTTGTAGCAATCTTTAATTGTTACAACTTAATAGATGAATCATTTATCTTCTTGAGCAGTTCTGTGAGTTTCTATGGTAGGATCGGAACTCACTTCTACACGAGGAAGGGCCCCCTGGAAGGAATTGTAGGGAAGATCCTATTCCTCCATTTCCTATTTATGTTGTGTGGATTGATTATCAGTTTTTCATTTCTAAAATTTAATGAGTGCATAGTGTGTTGAGTTTTAGATCTACAGATCAGCAATCTCCATAGTTTACTTTCCAATTTGCATAAGCATTAATTTATACTCTTTGATGAATTTCTAGCCTACAAAGACTTCACTCCAAAGTATTGTAGCATATATTTTGCAGACCCTTTGAAAAGCTTATGCCCCTGGGTTGACATTTAATGAACAACAGGGTATGAGACCTAATATCATTGGTTGATTATTTTGCACATCATTTTGGCGTCGTTGCTGGGGAAGGTGTCCAGATAGTACCATAGAAGTGATTCAATTTCCCTCTTCAGTCAATTCATGCATTCATTTCCGGCTTTCTAGAATAACCATTAATGCTTTCTAGAATAGTCGTCCTTCTTTTTAGATCAGCTTTCCTTCTTGTCATTTCAAAAGTTTTCTAAGAGCTAGAATTCCTGCTTTCTAGGATAAAATTGTCATTACTGCATTGGTCAATTTCTACAAGGAGCATTAAGAACCAACCCCCTCATATATTTGAAAAAAAAGAAGAGAAAAAAAAAACAGGAAAAAGCAAGAGAGAGCTGGAAAATTTATGCATAGAGAACGAGACTCGTTCGGAAGATTTTTTCCAAAGAAAAAACAAACTGCTGCAACAGAGGAGCCACTTATCTCGCAAGACAAGGAGTATACTTCCACACAAAGAAGAAGAGTGGCAGAGGAGCTACAATGTATTCAAGAAGAAGAACAAGAAGCAGAGAAGACCTTGGTCGTGCTAGTGAAAGAAAGACAAGAGGAGGATTCCAACGAATCCCATACTCCACGAGGAGAAAGAACACCATAATACCTACTCAATTCAGCAAGTTCTACTATAACTACTGCCACCCACCGTACAACACCTCAAGTATCTATACATTATCATACCAAGGGGGAAATTGATCAGGAATTTGAGGAAATTATTCTGAAATCTCTTGGGATCCGTCTAACAAGGAAATACGCCATGGATCAAGCATCGGGAAATGAAGTTGAAGGTAGAGAACCTGCTACCCCCACTTTTGAATTCCCAATTGCAAAAACCACAGAAGATACTCCTATGAATAATATTCCACCCTCAGCCCTCCCACACTTTAGGGGGATGTCTAATGAGGATCTAGATACATTCCTATTTGAGTATGATATGTTATGTTGAAGCTACGACTACCGAATGGATGAACAAAATATCAAGCTCTTTCTAGCCACCCTGAATGATGCAGCACTAAGATGGTTTATGGGATTAGGGGGGAACACAATCAATAGTTGGGACGAGATGAAGAAACATTTTCTGACCAAATATCAGGAATATGGCAAAGGTAGAAACTTCAGAAGAAATGATATATTCCACATGACTCAAGATGAGGATGAATCTTTGGAAGACTACACAAAGAGGTTCACCTTCACTCTGCAGAAGCATAAGAAAAATAATCTCAGCCCAGACACACTCAAGCTAGTATTTCTGGAAGGAATCTGAGATGACTGCTTGGAAGCCTTAGACCTCATGAGTGGAGGAGATGCATCTCAACTAACCTTCGAAGAGATATAACAACTGGGGAAGAATTATTTGAGATCAATGTTAGGTAAACTTCAGAATAACAAGATGCTTCCAGCATCAACCAATGGGATCTCTAAATCTGATGTACATAATCTACTATGGGACATGAAGATGGATATAATCAGCCACATGGCCACACAGTTGGATACGCTGAACACCAGACAAAAACAACAAGCAATGGACCAAGCCCTTATGGTCTACTACCCAGATTGTCAGAAGAAGCAAGTTGATTGCAAGTGTCAAGTCATAAAGACAAAGGTAGCAAGCATTACATCTGAACAACCAAATTTTGTAGCATTGCATGCCATAGGAGGAGATGAAGATCAAGTGTTCTATGTGGCACAAAGGAAACCTTGGAAGCCAAGGACAAACTATCCAGGTATGGGATCAAATTCACCATTTTCACAATCATCATTTTTCAATCAAAATGCAAATAACATGCCCAGCTAGAGTATTCCTTGGATGCCCCCAGCCCCTCCCAACCCACATTGGCCTATGAAATAACCATATAATCCCAATAAATGGTAGCAGTATCTCACTCCACCCTATCAAAATCAACCATGGCTTCCACCACACAATTAATGGCAAAACCAGCCAACCCAAGGTCCACAAAATCTTACAAAACAATGGCAGCAACCATGGAGAGGGTAACAACCTTGGGGAAATCAACAAGGTGGGTTCCCATAACAACCACAATATCCTGTAATAATGTCGAACACACAACCAACAAGACTGGCTCAAATACCTTCTCAACCTTTGCCAAATCCTACCAATAAGTTAGCTCAACCAACATGTACTACTGAAATAACACAGTACCCTACTTATACAGTGGACATCAATGAATTCCACTACATTTAGGAAGAACTCTACCACCTCCAAGTCCACCCATAATGAAAAACCTCACAATATCCATTCCACAGTCTACACCGCAACCACAAGAGGATCCTGAACCAGCCAATAAAGAGAATGTAGAAATAATACCACCACCCTTCCAAGAATGTATGAACCTTTAACGGACTCTTATTGAACCTGAGCTTGATATCCTAGGGTAGCTGAAGAATGTTTGTGTAAAGATCCCTTTGTTTCAGGCCATTAAATATTTCCCCATTTATTTCAAGGTAGTCAGAGATTTATGCCTTCAGAAACCTAGAAGGAAGAAGAAGGATCCTAATATAGTCCATGTCATTAGAAAATTGGTGGAAATCATGCTGAGAGGAATGCTACCACAAAAATATGCAGACCCAGGATGTCCAGTTGTCACTATTCAAATCAATGGACAACAAGTCCATAATACCTTGATTGATCCAGGAGCTTCCATCAATGTCATAACAATGGAAACAATGCATACATTATACCTACAGCATATTCATCCCACATCTACAATGTTGAAAATGGCAGACAGATCTATAGTATGACTAGAAGGAATCATAGAAGATCTGGTCATATCAGTAGATTCATGGGAGTACCCTACAGATTTTATTGTATTACAACCAAAAACAAAACTTGGAGGATATCCTCTGATCTTAAAAATGCCATGGTTGGCCACTACAGATGCATTAATCAACTGTAGATCTGGCAACATATAGATTTCAAATGGGAACATCACCAAGTAACTGGTTTTGTACCCACCAGCATAGGTATCACAAGACAAGGACCAACCTGTCTGGATTGAAGAAGAAGAAGAGGTACCCATCTTCCCTACTTTAACAATAGATCATGCATGCACATTGGTATATCTAGAAGAGGATACCATCATCTCCAACATACTGCAAAACAACTATCAGGTAGAACAATCCACTCCTAAAGAATTGCCTTGTATTCATTGTCCTTTTTCTAATCTATGGTCAAAAGAGGAACCAGCTAAAAGTGATCAAAGGATCTTCCATCATCTTATGCCACATAGCTACAGCCACATGCGATCAATCAGTAGCATAGAGAAAATGACAGAAGCCACAAAATCCATAGAAATAATGCCAGGCAAGACACTCCGTATAAATAAAAAATTAAGTATGGAAGAAGAAAGAAAATTGATAGCCATATTACATGCAAACAAAGGAGACTTTGCATGGAACTATGAAGACATGCAAGGCATCAGCCCAGGCAAGTGTACACACCACATTTACATCAAAGAAGAATGCAAACCCATACACCAACCACAAAGGTGGATGAACCCAACAATAAAAAAAATAGTCAAGGCTGAAATACAAAAACTCTTAGATGCAGGATTCATTTATCCAATCTCTGACAGCCATTGGGTTTCTCCGTTAGTCATTGTACCCAAGTGGCAGCATTGTTTGGACAAGTCTAAGAAGTCTTTGGCTGATTTATCTTACCCGTAGCAAGCTCCAATCCTGCCCGTAGCATCTTCCAGAACTACCTACAGCAATAGAGCAGTATGCACCTCCAGCTACCCGTAGCCAGAGAGAACTTATCTAGCTCACACCGCAACATAAGACAAAAAGTACCAGCTATCCTAACACATCATATGTAATGATATGGTTATTTTGTTAAGTAGTTTTGTAATTAGTTCCTATCATGTAAATAAGATAGGAATTAGTTGTCTTCACTCAATAAATATGAAACCGAACAACTATAATCTGTTTGAGTGGTTTTTTGATCATATTCCTAGTATAGAATAAGTTAGTGATCTGTATATATATATATATATATATATAGAAATGTAGAGAACGGAGAGGGAGTAATAGATAAAAGAATGAAGTGATAGTTGTATGAGAGAAGCATAATTGTAAATGTGTGAAGACAGAATATATTAATGTGAGTTGTGCTCTTGAGTTCATTATAATCTCTCTTTGTTGTAGTAATATTTAATTTCTACAGCTCAATAGATGAATTTTTTATCTTCTTGAGTAGTTTTGTGAGTTTCTAGGGTAGGATCGGAACTCGCTTCTGCACGAGGAAGGGCCCCCTCAGAAGGAATTGTAGGGAAGATCCTATTCCTTCATTTCCTATTTATGTTGTGTGGATTGATTATCAATTTTTCATTTCTAAAAGTTAATGAGTGCATAGTGTGTTGAGTTTTAGATCTACAGAACAGCAACCTCCATAGTTTACTTTCCAATTTGCATAAGCATTACTTTATACTCTTGGATGAATTTCTTGCCTACAAAGACTTCACTCCAAAGTACTGTAGCATATATTTTACAGGTTCTTTGAAAAGCTTACACCCCTGGGTTTACATTTAATGAACATCAGGGTATGAGACCTAATATCATTGGTTGATTATTCTGCACATCATGTGGATTTTCATGATTGGTTGGAGTTATCTATAGATTTATCATATTTATAGCAGGTCATTTAGATCCAATTCCGTAGGTCCAAAGAGCATGAGTTGATACACATTAGTTAGGTGATGAGACAGTTTGGGTTTATTCATGATATACCTGAGGAGCCTATTTTGTATAGGCAAGAGGATGGGGATATCAACACCCCACTGGCTATTATGGTAGGGCCTACACCCATTGATGAGAAGCTTGGTGTGATGTGTCCAGATGAGGATGGTCATGTGGTGTTGATTGATGATGCAAGGGTCCCCTAGATTTTTTTGCTTGGTGGTTTTGTTCATTGAGGAGTGGCAGCGAAGAGGGTGGCTTGATTATTTAGAGGATTATGGGCTCAACTAGAGGGAGGATATGAGGAGGTTGGTGAGGCTAATGAGGAGAGGGTTGATCATGATGTTGTTATAGCCCCATATTTTGTTACATTGATGATCGAGAAGGCCGTAGCGGAAACAGAGAGAGATACCGCTTGCAGAGAGTGAAATGACTTAGTGGGAGTGCGAGATACTCTTATTGGAGAGAGAGAGAGAGAGAGAGATGGTTTGATCATAGAGCATGATGGGATCTAAGAATAGTTTGTATAAGTCTCTTCTTACAGAGACAGGTACAAGAGTCAAAGAGATACTTTCAGGAAGGCCTTGGGGATCACAGGACCTTCTATTTTTGGCATGGAGCTATCAGCATTGGTTAGACAAAGAGGGGCATCTGCAGCACCTTCTGGCATGATTGTGGTGTCCCACTATAAGGTTGTGAGAGTGGAGAGGGACTATTATGTGGATATGATTATCAATAACTACCCTAACACAAATTTATATGTTGACCATATAGCTTCCCAAAGGGGTGCCACAATAGTGGCTAGGACTAGTGATAATGTGGCAAGTGTGGGGCCCCCATCTCGAAGACTACCAAGAGGAGATGATGGTGTAAGAGGAGCTGGTGGTGGTGGTCCTGTAGTGGGAGGCAGTCTCGATCCTAGTTTTATGGATTTAATAGTTTGATTTTAGGCTCATAGAATTCCATTTTTCTATGTATGACGTCAGTTTGATTATGTGGAAATTTGGATAGGGGACTTTTAAATGTGTGTGTGTGTGTGTGTGTGTGTGTGTCTATATTGTGTGTGTGTGTGTGTGTGTGTGTGTGTGTGTGTGTGTGTGTGTGTGTGTGTGTGTGTGTGTGTGTGTGTGTGTGTGTGTGTGTGTGTGATGGTGATGATTTTAGTTATTGTGTTTATAGGCTCAGAGAATCCCTTAATCTTACATGGATGATATGGTTATTTTATATATGATGATGATGTTTATGGTTCTTGTGATTTTTATAATGTTTATGACATTTTTAATGCATATCTTGTATGAAATATTTGTTGGATATATTGATGTTTATGTTTTTGATTATGAGTCTTAACATTCAACTATCCTTTAGGAAATGTGAGTTGACCACAATGTATCAAATTAAATAAAATGAAATCAAAGTCAAAATAATGCCCCATTGAATAATATGTGTGTAATGGGTTTTGATAATGCTTGCACTTGTAGCCTTTCAAAATGTTAAATAAGACTATCAATTAAAACTGATCATGTGGACTTGGATAAAAAGTATGAAAGGACCATATGAATGCATTTCTTTGTGGGGAAGAAAGGTTCTCCTTTTTTAAAAAAAATTAGAGGGAGTCAATGCCCAGCTCTTTTATGAAAAGAAAAATAATCAGTGCGGGAAATTTTATATGGGAAAGTTGATCGATGTGGGAAGCTTTATAGGATGCTTTTTTATTTTGATGTGTTAGTAGAGGCTAATCAAAATGGGAAGAATTTTCCATGGGTAGCCATCCTTCGAGGGTATGGTCTACGTCTTATATTTTGATTGAATAGTTTTCCTTCTAAGGATCAGTCCATGAATTTAAAATGGTAGTTGTCCTTTAAGGGATCAGTCTACTTTAATTTTAACAATATAATGTTGGAATAGTTTTCCTTCAAGGGATTAGTCTATTTATTTTTAATTTTAAAAAGAAATATGTGTTTTTATGTGGAATGTCAAAATGGCATATGATGTTTTTACAATAATAATTTGATCATGGGTCTAGACTTTTTTGAGGTCAAAGGAATTGATTCAACCAACTTAGTGAAGTATTTAGTTGTAGTGATGATTAAAGGATGTTGTTGAGATGATTTTGGATTGATCTCAACAATGAGGTCTAACCCTGATTGAGAGAAAGGCCATAAGTCTTGAATTGGTTATAATTCTTGACTTGGGATGTGGATGAGATCATAATGGAGTTGACATTTAACGCACTTTTCACATACGTGAAACAATCTTTGGTGATAGTGGGCCAGTAATATCCTAGTCATATGATATGTTTAGCAATGGTGTTGCCACTGAAATGGCCTCTAAAAATTCCATCGTAGACCTCTTTGATTGCATTGGCTGATTCGTTTGATTTAAGACAACGTAATAATACACTATCAAAACTATATTTGAAAAGGATGCCTCTTATGATAATGCAGCGAGTGGCATGTTGAAGGAAGGATCATTTAGTGCCTTATGAAAAATCTAGTGGGATTTTAGATTCAATAAGATAATCAAACATTTGGGTGTACCACATATCCAATGGATTTTTTTAGTGATGTTTATGGAAGGTATCTCATTTTTATGTGAAGGATGGTCCATTTGTTTAATGACTGCATACATCTTAGTTTTATCCTTCAATTTTTCCGTTTCGAAGGGCACAAGGGATCCTAGAGAAGCCATACTATTTGCAAACCTATTAGAAGATCGTGGAATATCTTGAATAGAGTAATGATTGAATGCACCAAGGAGAAATTTGGAAACAACCTTATGCTTTTGAAGGACCTCGTTTTTACATTAATACTCTCCTTTGACCTGACTGATGATGAGTTGTGAATCTTCATAGATTTCCAGCTTATAGACACCTAGGAGAATATCAGTAGCTAAACCCATGATTAAGGCCTCATATTTTGCCATATTATTGGTACACTCAAAATTGAGCTTGAACGATAATGGGATGGGAATTTTCTAAGGTGGTATGTTAACAACACTGGATCCTCCTCCTTCTTGAGACTTAACACCGTTACAGAAGAGGATCATTTTGACAGGGATAAAATATGATTCATAATTTTCAGATTCATTGATTTTATTAATGGACTCATTGGGGAAGCATTCATGAGGTGGTTGATTATCTAAAAGAGGTGCTTCAACGAGTTGATCAGAAATGGCTTGACCCTTAATGGATTTTTGTGGTAAAATTTATAATTCAAATTCAGTCATTAACATGAGCCATCGAGTTATGTGATCATTATGATAAGGTTTGGCATGCATGGCTTTAAGCAAGTTAAAACTAGTGATGACGTATGTTTTGTGATTAAGAATACAATGTCGTAGCTTGGTGGAAAAATACAATGCACATCACAACTTTTCAGCTTCCAAGTAACATGTTTCATATTCTTGGAGCATGCAGCTAATGTAGGACATGGCCTACTCACAACCTTGATTATCACGATGGGCAAGCATGGATCCTAAGGCATGTTCCAAAGTGGATATGTATAAGTTAAAAGGATCCCCATCATGAGGTGGAGGGAGGAAAAATGGTGATAACAAATATCGTTTGATTTGATCAAAATCATTTTGGCAATTAGAATCCAAATAGAACTTGACATCTTTGTGAATCAGATGATGAAATGGATGACAATGGTAAAAAAGCTATGATATAAATCACTGAATGGACTATAGTTTTTCCTAAAGGCTACGCAAGTGTTTGATATTAGAAGGTGGGGGCATTTTAGTAATTATCTTAAATTTTACGGGATTGATTTCAATTCCATAAATATATATGATAAATCCCAAAATATTTCCGGTGAGAACACTAAAAAACACACTTTACATGATTAAGATGGAGACAAAATTGGATAACACGAGTGAATATGGATTCAAGGACTTTGAGGTGGTTTTTCTTAGATTTGGACTTCCTAAGGAGGTCATCAATGTAATCCTCAACAATTTGTGGATAAGGTCATGGATGATATATGGCATGGCACGTTGATATGTTTCCCCAGTGTTTTTAAGTCTGAATGGCATAACATAGTAACAAAAGGTACCCCAAGGGGTGATAAAAGATGTTTTGTGTTGATCATTAGGAGTAATGAGGATTTGATTATAACTAGAAAAACCATCCATAAGGGAAAGCATTTCATGACCCACTGTTAGGTTGACGAGTTGATCTATGTTTGGGAGAGGGAAATCATCTTTTGGATAGGCATGATTGAGATCCCTTAAGTTTGTGCAGATAAAAAAAAATTGTGAAGCTTTCGTTACTATGATGATGTTGGAGACCCATTGTGAATAGTCAATAGGTATAATAAAATTAGAAGTTGAGAGACGTTGTAACACTTCCTTAACAAGGAGAGTTATAAAAGGATGCATCTTATGGAGTTTTTGTTTGACTAGCCTGACGTCAGGATACATGACTATGTTATGTACAAAAATGTTTTGGTCGATCCTAGGCATATCACTATATGACTAGGTGAAGGCTTGATGGCATCTTGTCAGGAATGTTGTGAAGTCATGTAATTCTTACGGACTGAGAATCTGACTGACTTTAACTATACGGGGGTCTTGTGAGGTTCCTAAGTTAACGTTGAATGGTTTATTCATTAAGAAGAGTAGGTGTATCAGATGGTAAGGATTTCTGAAGAAAACGTTGTTCATCTCCCATGTGAGAAAGGATATCTTGGTCATCTTGAAATTGAAGGATATTTATAATGGGTGAATCTTCTTTAATCATTTCCAGCAAAACAAGTGGTAATGATTTAATGGACTGACCTAATTGATAATTGAGTGGTCTTAAGGATATAGTATTGATTAAAAAAATTTTGGGTGGGATAGGTACAGTATCATCTATATCCCCGAAATCCTCAAGCTTGGATAATGGTGATTCTTGTTCAAGAATGGATATGGAATTTTATCATTCATATGGAACGGTTTCAGTGGTTTCTGAGGTGAATTCTCTATAACCTAGACCATTTTTCTCGTATGGATTAAGAGTACGTAGGACAGGTTGATCATGTTCTCCATGTTTGTAATGTCCAAGGCCAAAATCTTTCCATGTGCAATGATGGAGATACATATGGGAAAATTTGGGGTTATCAAGAGATTTAAAGTTTGATTTAAATGGCATTGCATGATGTGAATGAGTTAGATGAGGTGGTGGATTACCAAGCTTGCCATAGATGATATTTTGTAAGGTACACAAGTCCATGAGAGATAACATCTCCTACATCAAGATCGTACATGAGTTACTTGTCAGGGTGACCATATGTTTTTAGTGATGGAATGGAGTTAAACATGAGAAGGTGATACTCCTCGAGAGTGAGACGTTTCATGACCTCGGTGACAGAGGAATTTTCTGGTAATGTGGAATATGGTATCAACGTACTAGTGGATGCTTGATCTGATGATTCATATTTTGGTACTAATACACCATTTGGGTGGTACATCATCAAGCAATTAGTGAATGGATTGGGATCCACCAAGACAGTGTGATTTTGTCCTTCATGTTCATACTTAAGACGGTGATGAAGAGTGGAAGGAATATAGCACGTGGTGCGTATGCAAGGGCGTCCTAGTAACATATTATATTGAAATCCCCTTTCTATGATGTAGAAGATTTATAGTAACGATTTGACACCAAATTTGAGTCGTAGGATGACAGTACCTAGTATCGGTGTGACTATTTCATTGAAGGAGCGTAACAGGACTAGAGTTTGAGCAATAAATATATTAGGTAACTTAAGCTAAGCAAAGGCAGGGGAGGATATAATGTTGATGGTTACGCCACTATCAATCATAATTATTTTGATAGAAACGTCATTGATCTGAGTGGTAATGAAAAGGGGAAAATCGTGGTATTCTCGTCTAAGAGAAGGTATCTCAGATGGTTCAAACGATGTGGAGGTGGATGCTTTAAGAGCACCTACAAAAATTTTAAATGAATTTTTGTCGTTAGAAGGTATGGTGATGGATTGAAAGGCTTCTATCATGGCATGTTTATGGGTAGGTGATGTTTGGAATAATTCATAGAGTGATATCTAGACAGGTGTTTGATGTAACTGTTTAATGAAAACTTTTTGTATTGAACTGCAAGTTGGTGTGGTTGTTAGTACAGAAATTTTGGCCTTTGGTGTTAGAGTTTGGTTGGTCCCTTTAGGAGCTAAAGAAATTAAGACTTTATATTTACTAGGGGGAGTTGGTAACTCATAAGCAATATGATTCCTACTTCTCTAAGGCTTGGATGATGCTTTATTGTGATCTTGAGTATCAGAAGTGATATGTACTACATCTATGTGACTTATTAACATTTATGAAATAAATTCATTAGGTGATGTATGGGTTTTTGTTGTCACGGACATTGCGTTTGATTGAGAAAGAAGGAATGGCGGACTTCCAATCTTCTAAACTATTTGATAAAAGGCCATGTTGTCTTCTATAGAATGGCCTCGTGTCTTATGATAATAGTAAAAGGTATTGAAATCATATTAGAAGGGTTTCCATCCTTGGTGATGTGATGGCTTAGGAGGTGGTAATGTAATAAGTGGATTTTAGAGGAGATCTTCCAAAATGGTAGTGTAACATCCTTTAGGTCTGAAAGCAGGTGGTAATGAGGTGATATTTTCATCCTTTTTTGGAAGATAGAAAAATAGTTTATTTAACAACAGGTTGTTTATTTGACATTCATGGTGGCTTCCTTGATGGGGGTTGAGGATTTTGTATGAATGGTTTTTGTGGAGTAATACTAGGTTACATAAGATATGGACAGTGATGGTCTACTGTGGGAGACATTTAAGGAGTGGTAAGTGTAGGGTAAGGGCTTACCATGGGAACATGGTACATGGCTTCTACTCCTATAATTATAGGATGATTAACAGGTACAAGAGATTAAGAACCATGCAAGGTATTTTCTGGGATTTTGGATTTTTCCTAATACAGGTTCTCTATAAGAATACATATCACTTGGATGGATAAATGGAAAAAAAGATGGAGGGCCCCGGAAATGATATGTTTCATCATAGTGAGGACTTCTAAAGACCTGGACAACACCCTATTTTTTGGATCCCTTTGAACTTTTGGATGGACTAGGTGTATCCATTGAAATTGATGCTAATGAAGGCAGGGGAATTTGAATAGTAATATTGATGTAATCTAAATGGTTCATGTTTTTAGATCATTTATATTTAGGGGTTGAGAATAATCACAATGCTTGGCTAGTTTGGGCAGAGGTGATTGAGCTAAAAATTTCTCAAGTGGTACCATAGTTATGTTTGTAAATCTAGATGTAGATGTAGGTGTAGTTGTTCTTATGGGTTTGGGCATTGATTTACTAACAGTGTTTGATGAAGGTATGGAATGGGTTTTGTATCAAGTGGCATTTTTACAATTGTAATTTTATCAAGCTTTGGTATTGATTCTATGGGTATTGAATCACTGAGTGACAGGGTGTAGGATTAATTTTTGTGTTGGTTTCAGTAAGAGGAGGCTCTATAGTTACAACTTCAAGTTCATTGGCCTTTGGTGTCAACTCTATGAACTGTATTTTATTGGATTGCTAGGATGGGTTGCAAAATAGGTTCAACTTTGGTTATTATATTAATGGTGTGGATGGCCTTTTTCTATGGTTGTTCAGAAGATGAGGGGTGGTTTAGGAAAGGTTGTTCAAATATGTCAAGATTCTAGTTTAGGGTACATTTGGATTATCTGAATGAAGGTCACCTTTATCAATCAAGTCATGAAGCACATTGTGGAATGTACGACATCTTTCTATATCATGACCATTAACCCTATGGAATTTACAGTAATCATTGTCGTGGTACCAAATGGGTTTTGATACTGATATGTCAATAGGTCATATGGGTGGAAGTGATATAATGCTAGATGCCATCAATTTATCAAAAATTGCACTATAAGTTTCTGTTATAGGTGTATAGTTACATTGTTGGTGAAAGAGTTTGGTAATAGTATTTTTTAAGGACCGGATTTGACTATGACAACGTTGACGGATGTTTTATATTTATCACGTTTAGAAGTTGACTTGGATGAGAACACCATTTTTGGTTTCTTGAAGTGAAGCTTCACCTGACCATACTCTAGATCTTGTAATTCCAACTTACGAGCCATGGTAAAATCGTCATTAAAAGTGTGGAATGATTGAATTTGTAGGGTATATGAAATGTGTTTAGCATAAGTGCGAAATAAAATCTCAATTAATTTTTTCTGTGGTAATGTGAAAGATAGTTGATTGGTAACACCTCTTGAACGGGAGACAAAATCAACATTAGATTCATCTTCAAATTGTTTGATGGAATATAGATCATTAATGGTGATCTGATGAGCTATCTTACATTCCTGATATACCAAGAAATGTGCTTTTCTCATATGGGCAAGATTTTTGACCCATAGGTTTATGGGACAGTTTTGGCCCATGGTTTTAATACCCATAGTTTTGTTAAACTACTTAAGCAGTTGTCTACTTATGTGGTTATATGCATATGGTAGAATTATTAAGTAACATTGTAGATGTGTATGAATTTGGGTGTGAATTCTATAGAGTTTGTTGACTATAGCTCCAAACAGATCTGGGTATTGTATTGAGAGAGCAATGACTTGTAATAAAATATGAGCAAGTGATTCTTGGTGGACATAGCCCAAATTGGGTGAACCACGTTAAATACTTGTCTCTTTGTGTTGTGTTATTTTATTCTACACTTTTATTTCAGATCTGTAATATTTTCTGCTTATTAGTTTCTACTGTTGTGATTCTATGAGGGACTCATCCGCATATTTTATCCCTTATTTCCTAACAGAAAAGTGGTCTAGGAAAATTTGGGCAGGTTGCACAAAGGAGAATAGAGAATGTTGTGGAATATTGTTATACCAGTCTAAGGTAGGACTAATGAGGGACATGGGAAATTTTCTCAACATCAGGTCTTCATCATGAGATATTAGATAACAGATGTGACGGAAAGCACAAATGTGTTGTTGGGGATCTTCTTTTCTATAGAACTTAATAAATTTAGGAAGTTCCCAATGCAGGGGATATGGCCTATATGGTACATAAGGATGAATGGGTTTGTTACAAATTTTTTCATATGAGAGCACATTTTTGGATGAATATGAGGTAACTTCTAAACTAGATATGTGGCTTAGGAGATCCTGGAGGGGGTCGGCCTATGCTTGTTGGTTCGAGGATGAGCTAGGTTGATATGAAGAATGGTGTGAATATTCTTGATATTTTTATGGAGTTTTCTCTTGGTAAGAAATGTTCAGTTGAGTGGTATTTTGCTGATATGAGGGATTATGTTGGTAAGGGCTATTCTATTGTGGAGTGTTTTATTGTAGTGTATGGTATTGTGGAATGTTTTGTTGAGGTATGTACTGTTGATGAATATATTGTTGATGCAGAATGTTTTTTTGGGGGATATTTTTCTAAGAAATAATGTTTTGCAATGGGATGTTTTGTTGAGTAGAGAAACCATGTTGTAAAGCAAAAAATTGCAGGGTTTGAATGTAATAAAATTGTAATTGTACTAACATTTGCATGAGAGGGTGCGAATATGTAGGTATATGTTGGAACGATGTCGAAGAGCCAGTAAAATATAGTACTTGTTATGGGATACTTTATTGTGGAATGTTTTGTAAAGGTAAAGGTTGTGGTAAAGAAATAAATGGATGTGAAGGCTAGGGTATATATTGAAAAATAGGATGTGTACCAGCAATGGCACTAGTATTAATCATTGGTGTTTTGTGGGAATAGACATGGTAATGTTTTGGATGGGAATAGTATTTTGTTGAGATGGAACAAAAGTAGAAAGAGGGATGGAACTCAATGAAGATATTGGTACCCGTGAGGAGACTGAGAGAGCCTATGTGGAGGTAATGGTACTATTTAGGAGGGTGTGGATCCTGTAGAAGGACTTGGTGAAGATGTGAGTTGTTGAGTAGATATGTTTTGTGACGAGATCATGTGAAGATCATAGATAGGTGTTGAGGAAACATCGGATGCTTCAGTTTGACTTACAAAAGGTTTCTTATCTAATGTGTCAAATGGACTAGTAGAGTTAGTAATGTTATGGTATTGACTAATGTTCGGTGTTTCAGATTGACCTGAAGTGTAGGTAAATAATTATTGGACAACATGTTATTGGTTCTAGTTAATGATTTGTGTAATGGATGGTGAAGGGTTGTTAGGATGCGCAATGGATTGTGGTATGAACAGTTGCATTTGGACATTTCTTGTTGCCAGGTAACATTGAGAGCAATAGGATTCGAGTCTAATGTCTTTTCAAAAAAAAATCACCCGCATTGTAAAATTGGATCTTAGATGTTATAGGAGAAGATGAATATTCTAATTCTGGTGTATAGAGAATTTTTCTATGATATTATTGTGGAGAGTGAAAAGATTATTTTCTTGTTTCATTGTTATAACCAGTCCCTAATCCATTCCAATTTTGTGTATCAAAAAAGGGATTAGATGTGTTTGTTTGATAAAGTGATTCTTGCAGTTGCATAAGTGAGGAAAATGTTCCAAGAAATGAAGTAGTGTAAAACAGAGCTTGTTGTTGAAATGCAAATGATGAGATAGATATGTTTTTTGAAAGTTGGTTATGCGTTTGTTATCTAGTGAGTACCCTAATAAGAAAATACAAGCAAAGCACTTTAAAAAATGAATGATAACTAGATGGGTAGATTTACAAATAACAAACAAAATTAAGCAGAGTGTTGATTTATATTTATCTACTTAATTATGAAAAGTAAAATGTGTAAAATTGAGTCACGGGGGTCCTATGAAATGGCTATCTAAAGTTGGTTTTAGGTGTGTTTGAGGGCGAAGTTGTCAATATACCTAAGGTTACATGATGCCCAACTCTATACTACTACTAGTATGGGCATGTATATTAGGGCCTACCCCCTCACTTCATGCTCTCGCTGTAGACTGGGTTTCCCTGTTGGGTGATGAAATCCCAATCATTTTCACTTGGGTAGAAAGTGTTTTGAATGCACTTTTTATTTAGTACGTGGTTTGGTTGTGTGTGAGGGAAGAGTAAATGGATGCAACTAATTTTACCTCTTAATTATATTATGTGAAGCAAGAAGAATGCAATTGTTTATTTTAAGATTCCAAAATCAAATTTTGGTTTTGATGAAGACAGAAAACCAAGAATGCAAAATGGAAAGTTAAACAGAGTAATTAAGAACTTACCAGGAGCACGCTCCTTTTTTTCAATTTAAGTTTAGTTTTAGCAATTTCCAAAATATTTTTCTTAGCAAAACCTGAAAGTACAATTTCCAAAGAGAAAAAGGCCTACAATCTGATCAGAAGCAACAAGACACTATAGATTGATAATGAGATGTTAGGAAAACAAAATAATGGAATCGCTAGCGATTAGGATGATTGCGGGTGATTAAGCCAATCACTAGCAATTGGCAGTCAATGAAAACAATAATTAAATTAATGATAAAATGAGGAAACTACCAAGGATTTAAGAATCCCATCAGGTGTGCCAGAATGTCTAGCATGGTTTTACACTCAATTTCTTGATTATTTCAAGGGGTTAAAACTAAGCTTGACCTCAGTATGGATGGGTTTCTAGGATACCCGTGATGTTGATTGTGTATGTTTGCACACCATTTAAAACAATGGGTCAAAGTTTCTTTACCTGAAAGTAAGCCTACAAATCACACTTTAGACAAAACAATGTTACTTTTTAGAAAACACTCGTGCTTTTATTAATGTTTATGATTGTGCTACAAAATGACAAGATTAAAATGTGGCTATCACTTATTTACACTAGATGAATATAGCTAATAATTAGTCATGATTTAAATCCATATTTCAGACTCCTGATGTAGTCATTTTTACCCCCATCACAAAGGAAAGAAATCCCATGTGCACCAGCCTATCACCCAGCGGGTGCTAGGCGCTCACTCGAGACACATGCGGGCGTCGAGTCTCTCTTTTATGTGAGTTTAGTGAGAGACATCATCTATGACCTGAGTTTAAGATATTTGAAAGGAAATAAGACATGTAAGCACCATAAAGCTCAAAGTGGCTTCTAGTTCCTTGTAGTCATTTTGGACATAAAGTTCTTGATAGATTATAGAACTTACACCAAAACAGTAAGAAAGTTATACAAGCATTCATACTTATTTCATAAGCATAAATGGAAAGGAACTATGAAGAAGAATGTATGAAATAGAACCATTAACACTCATATTCATATCAACTTGGTAACCTCATTATATAGATGAAGCCATTACAAAATGTTATAGAAAAGTAGACCGTAATCATGCATTATCACTGGATTTATATAACTAGGCCCTCAAAAGAAAATTTATAATTTTCAGCCCTTGATACATCCTTCCCTATCCTTATTTTCCCAAACTGACAGAGTCCTTGTAGCAATTCTGCAGAGCTCCACCCTTTCTCTATGTGTTTTTGTCTATATCTCCATATATTTTACTTCTGCAAGCACTTGTATATATATCCTCTTTGATCCGCCAACTCATTCTCCTGCGGCCTCAGATCTGTCACCAAGTGTCAGAATGTGGTCCTCCAGAAGCACATGCTCCTCTAGGCCTGAGCTCACCACTCTGTGCCATGATTTCCTTCTAGAATCCTTTATTGCAGGGCATATTCCTTCTTGGGCCAGCCTGTCATCAGGATGGCACCTTATCCACTCCGCATGTGCATTCAGGTCACGTTTTCCTCGTATCCTATCCAAAATGCCCAATATGGATAAGTCCTTAGCTTCCTCCACATGTACGCCATGGGTTTATTTAAACCCTTCCTTAAACCTTTTCCTATGCACCTTCTCCTTGCGTGCCTTTCTTCAACTAGGCCTTGCATGCTTACGTGTTAATTTGTACTTAGCTAATATTTCAAGGGCCCAACACCTGGTCTATGTAGAGGTTTTCAAACATGTTAGATTTTTCAGAATCAATTATCTCTTCTTCTTCCTTATTAATGTTAGAATCAGGGATAGAGATGTAATCCTCAATAAAGAATTCATAATCCTCCTCCTGGGTGTTGTAAAGGTGAGAAAATGTTGCGTTAGTGCTAGATATGTTGGTGTGACTGTGGGTGTCAAAATCCAAAGTAGTGTGGTAGCCTTCTTCCAGATTCTCTAGGTCGGTCTCATAGTAGCATTCGTATTGAATGAGGTCCTCTTGTAGTCTTATAGATTCATCTTATGCATCCCAAAAAGTTTTAATAGCTTCTCAAATAGGTTAAGTGGAGGTAAAGATAGCCTCTATGCAATCAAATGGAGTTTTGTGGATTGTGCAAAGTTCAAGATCATGGAGCAACTCGTATTGTTCCCAGTAAAGAGGATGGTGAACAATGGGGAAGAAATTAGTTGTGGGAATATTAGCACCACCTAATACCATCTAAAAACATCATGATAGACAAAAAATTAGCAAATAATAAGACAAAGCTAGACATTTTTAGTCAGATTATGTAGAAATTGTAAAAATAGCAGAAGACACAATATTCGTTGGCAATTATATGAATCACTAGCGATTGCTGCTAAATCTAATAGTCCACTAAAAACAATGTTAAATAATTGATTAGGCTATAGAATTATAGTTCTAGAAATATAAATGATATCTAAATGGGAGTTTACCTGCATTCGATACCTAAAACAATTATCATATATACATTACCTTGCATAATGAATTGGCTTGGTGAATGGATGGAAGAAGACAATTGAATGGTGAAATGCAAGTGATTTGATGATGAAATCAACTTCCTTTAAGAATTATAACATTGCAAATATTTTGATTGTCTGATACGTTATAACTAAGGTAGAATGCACCTACAAAGCGTGAGAAATCATTGTCCAAAGGAGGTGTGAATGCTCATATTTATAGATTGTTGGCGATCAGGCAAATTACCGGTGATTGCAGAAGATCTTAGTTTAGTTAACAAAACAAGTGATTGTATTCCATTTAGAACAAGATATGATAAATTCGAAGTTATTAAGGTGGTGGAGTGGGTAAAAAAGCACGAAAAAACTAGGGAGGTTAATTTTTTAGTTAATTAGTGATTTTTGAAGGTTAGTTAGTTAGAAATAGGTTAGTGATTTTTAGGAAGGTAGTTTTAGAGGTGGTTAGGTGGTTAAATAAGGTGTCCTAGTTAATGTAGCGAGGTGTAAGGGTGAGGTGTGAGGGGGAATAACCAATTTATTTAATTAATTAAAATAAATAATTACTCTAGACTTTAGAGATATGTGAGGGACATGTGGAGAAAATTAATTAAATATGTCGTCTTTGGTCATGGATGTGCCTGAACTAAGGGATGTAAATTTTTGGTGTCTACAATGTCATCTACATCTATTTGTGGTAACACAATTGTATTTTCTTATTCTAACTTCTGCGATTGCTCCTTTAAGCATTGTATCTCACCTTGTAGGTTCCCGATAACCTATATATATTCCTAATACACTTCCTTCTGATGTATAGGATTGTGATACTTTACATTGATAGCATATTTGATTTTAATAATAGACTTATGTTTGGGAACCTCATGGGCATGCACAGCTTCAATGTGAGTAGTCACTAACACAGGTATCATATTAGGATCAAGTGTTACGTGGGAATTTTTAGAGTAGGTATTTACCTTAGCTCATGTTCACCTAGGTACTTTATTTACCTTTATTGTATTTATCCTCACCCACTTATGTGTGTGGATATTTCTTTTATCTTATTTAGATATTAGGAGATATTATCTAGTTGTTAGGTATAGTTCTTTCCTTGATCTATGGTATTGACTAGTTCTTTCCTTAATCTATGGTATTGACTAGATCCTTGATGTCTATTTCTCTCTTAAATCTATGGTCTTGACTAGTTCTTTGATGACTAGTTATTTCCTTGATTTATGGCTTGATCTACGACCTTGACTAGTTCTTATATTGTTATTCCTTGTCTATTTAAGCAAGGCCCATTCTCAATGTATTGCATTGAGTTCCATAATAAATTATGGTATTGTTGCTCATTTGTTTGCAAAGGTTTTATGTAAAGTTATTCTGGTGAATTGCTTTCATCTTATTAATCATGGTGTTTGATTAGAATCTATGTTCTTGGCTTGGTATGATCTGGTTATCGTTCCTTTCATGGTATCAGAGCAGGAGGTTGTTGTTGGGACCATTAAAATACTTAGCCCTTAGTCATATGGTATGGTCATATGAGGGCTTAAAGCTTGTGATTCCTACTGGTAGGTGCTTAACTTCAGCTCCTTTAATTTTATTTTTGTGGTGAAGGCAATAACATTTTATTTTGTTTTAGTGACACCTAAAATAAATAACATAGCAAAATATTAAAAATCTTGTAACTTTTGATCGGTAACTCGGTTTTGAGTGCCGTTTTTTGCAAAAGTGCTTGTTTTTTCATGCTCTTTCCATTAGAAATATTTATTTTGTGATTTGTACTATAATTATAAAGTGTCAAATATGGAGGAGTCTTGTAATCAATTGTGGACATAATTTCAGCTGAGCCCGACATCCTAAACTTTTGGGAGTTACAATTTGTACCTATCATGGATTATGAGAATGATATGCTTTTCTCTAAAGTGTGTGGACTTCAAGAGGATATTGTAAAATTTGTGGAAGAAAATAGATCACTCAAGAAGTGAAATTCTCTTCTACAATCACTCATTCATGATAAGGATACAATAATACACTCCCTGCAAAACAAACTTGCTAGCCTACAACATCGCCATCATATTGTGGACAACCACAACCATGCTCCTAGTCCACTTACAGCTATTGCTCTTGAACCCACTGACATTGATATGTCAGTCTTTGAGTCTGTTCCTGCTCTTGATGCTCATACACCTATGAAGCTTGTTACTGCATGCTCTTCCACATTTTTTCCTATTACAGTACCACATGTTGTGTATCATATTTCTACTCAGCTGCATGGATTTTTTTAGAAGCATACTACTGCATTCAGTTCTCGCATGCTCCATTCTATGGGTCTCGCTGGTGGAATCATTGGCAAACATTCATAGGGTATTGTTTTGTCTATTCCACATGTTAAGTGGAATTCTCATCATGACATTGGTTTTCAAGAATATACTTCATTGGGATCACACATTGATAGAGCTCATTTTTTTGTTCACTCGACTCTTTCTGTGGATCATGAGAAACACATGAGTTTTACACCTTCACTTAGGCCTGAGAAACATAAGATTTCATCTGTTAGCCATGATCAACCTGACACACATTTTGATGTTCTTTTGTATGCACCCATTGTGCATTTTGCACCAAGTCATATGCAGGCATCTTCTTCATCCATCCGTATTGATTTGGGGTAGATATCTGATCACTCATGGAGGCGACATAGACATTCATTGAGAGGACTCTACAAGCATGGCTTCTCCACCATTCGGCCTCTTTCTCCACTTTCTATACCTTCTGCATTGTGATGCTTCTTGTTTTGAGCATTTTTCTTTAGCAGGTGTAGTGTATCTCTCTTGTTTGTTGATAGATTTTGTATCTGTATTTTCGACACTTTTGGCATGTTGACAGTATCTCTTATGGGGGATCTATTCTGGTGAAGTCCAGTGTTAGTTTTTCAGTGTTTGAGTAGTTGTTTTGACAACTCATACAGATTTGTAGTGCCACTCCACTCATTCAGCAGTATGGGAGGGTGTGGTGTTGATCCTGCTTCTTTAGGTTTTGTGTCCTTGCCTTGTTACCTTGGCTTTTCTTGGATCATGACACTCTGGATTTTGTGTCCTTACCTTGTTGCTTTCGTTATTTTTCTTGGATTGTGGCACACCTATTTGCAGCACTTGATCGAATTATGTTTGGTTCTTTTTTTGTACTTTCGACATCACTCCATTGACAGTCTCCTTGTATGGAGCTATTCTGGTGGAGCCCAGTGTCAGTTGTTTTTGAGTTTTGTGATCAAGCAGTGGATTCAGACCACAGTACACACCAAACTTCTTTAGAATTGTATGATTTTTTGAGCCAAGATTCTTTGGATGCCTTGGATTGGGTCTTTACTCTCTTTATTTTTTTGTTACTAGTTTTGGATACCTTGCAGTGTCATTTTTTTCCCAATTATCGTACATAAGTACCTCATCAGGCCTAGTTTTCGGGATTCATACTGTGGACTTGGCACATCTATTTTGGCCCATAGCTTCACTTGAGGGGGGGTGTTAGAGTAGGTATTTACCTTAGCTCATGTTCACCTAAGTACTTTATTTACCTTTATTGTATTTATCCTCACCCACTTATGTGTGTGGATATTTCTTTTATCTTATTTAGATATTAGGAGATATTATCTAGTTGTTAGGTATAGTTCTTTCCTTGATCTATGGTATTGACTAGTTCTTTCCTTGATCTATGGTATTGACTAGATCCTTGATGTCTAGTTCTCTCCTAAATCTATGGTCTTGACTAGTTCTTTGATGACTAGTTATTTCCTTGATTTATGGCTTGATCTATGACCTTGACTGGTTTTTAGATTGTTATTCCTTGCCTATTTAAGCAAGGCCCATTCTTAATGTATTGCATTGAGTTCCATAATAATATATGGTATTTTTGCTCATTTGTATGCAAAGGTTTTATGTAAAGTTATTCTGGTGAATTGCTTTCATTTTATTAATCGTGGTTTTTGATTAGCATCTGTGTTCTTGGATTGGTACGATCTGGTTATCGTTCCTTTCAGGAATCCACTAATCTCCCATAGCGCATTGTATTTTTATCATTTCCATGCCATTATCTTGCTTGTGTTACTTACACATATATTCATAAATTTCCAAGCACTCTTCATACTTGTGATTCTTTCCACGCCATGAGTAAACTAGGTTATGGGGGCATTCGTGCCTATAGTGATCGGGTGATCTACAATTATAGCATGTTCCATGAGGAAAATCACTCCTTCCTCTACCACGACCATGGCCTCTGAAACCTCCATGATATCCTTGTCCTCAACTGCCTCCTTCAGTTTTTCCTTCATTATTATTTTGATTTTGAACATAATTATCACCTTGCTCCTTTGAATTGTTTGCAACACTAGTATGTGACACACCCATATCAATTGCTTCATGAATTTGATCAATCAACCTACAGTTCTCCATGTCATGAGTGTGTGATTTGAAAATATTATAGTAACTGGACATGTTCTTCCTGATAACACGCTGCAATAAAGTACACCTGCTTGAATCATGATCCAAATGATAGATTTTGCAATCCAATAGAATAACACACACCAACCTACGTGGACATCTATCCTTGGTATGACCCTCTACTTCGCAATCTATACACCACAATCCACTGTGCATTTCATGTGTTGAATTGGCTAACAAATTTTCCAACTACTTCACCATAGAAGCAATATGCACCTCCAAAAAGGGGCTTACTCTAGTGTCCACACTCCTAACGGGCTCAGCACATAGAGCTACCTCAAGAGCTTCGCTTCGATCTGTAAAAGCCTTGTGCGAGAGCGCCCTTCTAAAAGGTGTGATTAATCCTCCAAAAAACCATTAAACATGATTATTAGGATGAATATCATATGATAACTTTGATAATAGAGTCTTAAAGTGAGCATCATATTCCCTTACGCTTTCAGCCATGCCCTTCTTGATATCCTTCAATGCATTGATTTTATTCTACGCAAATTCAAGAATATGAAACTGTGCCAAAAATGCATCACGTAGTGCCACGTAATTTACACAAGTTTGATTCATTTCAAACTTCATATACTAACTATGTACATGCCCCTACAACATAGTTGCAAACTAGCTTGTTTTGCGCTCTAGAGTTGTAATTTCCTTGGCATGCCATAGTATTTCACACATATGAATGTGCTCTATGGCATATTCAATGCCTCTGTACTCTGGGATACGAAGGGACACCTCATAATACACTTGATGGGTTGGTGCAGACCATGCCCACCTGATCCAAATCATGTATTTCCTCTTGTGTTCCCTCCACCTCCAAATCGACTAGATCCACTAGATCTCGAACCTCCAAATCCTCCTAACCCTTCTCCCATGGCAGGAATTACACCATAGGATTTAATGTATTATGTACCAACTGTTGAACTAAATTGAACTCCTATAGTCTTTGAAGTTCTGTTACTTCCATACGTGTTCCCAAGATTTTACGTGCCCACACTCTACCCTGATGATGCACTAGAATTTATGCCTCCAATAGTTCCTCCAAATAATAAATATGTTTTCACATGTGATGCCATATATGATTGGACCTTGTTTAACATACTCTTATATTCAAAGGAAAATGGTATCTACCTACTTTTATTCTATCACCACTGCTAACTTGATTAGTAATAAATATTTCAAGGATTAGAGCACTAGGCATAAGGGAAAGGTCACCAAGTGGGATCAGATGTGCACCTACGGCCCTTACTCTTTCTTCTTTTGACGTATTCTCATCAGAAGCTGAAGGTTATTATCTTTCGTTCTTGCCTAAATGGTGGAGTACTAGATCCTCATGTTTCATGTCATCTGCGTGAACCTCTATCCTTCACGTATCAACTACCTCCACAACTACATAAACTCCTCAGTGTCACACTTCTTCACTAATTCCCTCTCCCACACTTCATTATACTTAAGCCACCTTTATTCTCTTTCCTGTTATACCATAGGATCCACCATCCTTCACCACACCTTCTCCTACCCCACACGTGTAGTGGGGGTTTAGCTAGCCATGGGTTTCTCTTCAAAATCCAAAGTTACCATCAAGATCTTAATTACTAAAGAGATAGCACTCAAGAAATATCCTTTGGTTTTGCGTAAGAATGTGAACTCAGCTACCTCTAGACATGAATAAGTAAAAACATCATACTCCAATATATAGGTATTCACAACACCATTCCACCAAAGACCTACACTACGTGTCCAAGACAAATCAACATCATGAAAACTTTTATAATCTTCTTGCGTCCAAACAAGAGTTCTATACCTCCAATTTCTCTTTAATGCATACCCTATCATCCACTCATACAACTCTACAAGAAAATAGGAAAAGAACGTTTCTTAGAGCTTATGAATAAGATTTTGTTCAACCCAGGTACATGCATTAAATCTAGGTCTAGTGTTGTATCTTTGCACGAACTCATCCTCCAAATTTTCTACCCAGTTTTCAACAGTGTCCAAGATTATCTAGTTTATTTCCATCATGCACCATCCTTGCAATAACTTTGAAAATAGGTCCTGGAAACAGAACCAAAATGTAGCCTTGTTTTACCCAAAATAGCTTAAGGTGCGCTAGCACATCACCTAAGCAGACCTGAGTGCTCACCTAAAGCGCACAAGGGTACCAGGTTCCTCTTTTATGTGAGATCTATCAAGGATTTAGCATGATGGATAGACATATATGTTCCAAATCCATAACAATTATTCAAGTATATTGTTAAATATAAACTAGATCTAGATCATAACATATGCAAGAATAACTCATACAAGTATAAATATTATGTTCACCATGCAAGAACCAGTCCTAGGTATGTCAACAACCAATATCTAGCCACAAATATCCATTATATTAAGTATTGCAAAACACATAAGTTGTTTACATACATATGAGTGTCATCATAAGTTATGAGCACACATATTCCAGTAGCATAACTCTATTACAAAAGTGGTGGTTCTAAACTATGCATATCATACATATATAGGAGTGGGGACTTGCCCTTCACCGCCTCTGCATCCTCAAAATAGGATGCATGCTAAGAATAGCCATGTGCCGCTACAAGATAACTACAAAATCATGCAAGATTTCCTAATAATAAATTTACTACAGTTAACTCTTAATTCAAATCCTATTATTAGCTTCAGACTATGTATGTCGCTTGGTACTCCTTATTTCCCAAAATAGCCTTTGCATTAACAGCAAGTCTTCATGTTTCAATCTTATCTTAAAGACCTTGTTTGGCTGACAGCACCATATGACACCAAAATTAATCCTCCACTAGTTTCTACCTAACCACCCCAATGTGTTAGCGCAGTCAGTTCTGTGCCGCGAGCTTCCATTTGCAAAATAATTTAATGGATAGCCTTATACTGACTCAAACTGCAATATTTCACACGGTTACAAATAATAGCACAACAAGAGAAAAAAATCAATATGGAGTAAACCATGATAGGATTTTGTAGAGGGTCTTGATGCAGAGGTGTAGGATCATATGAGACCTCTCTAAGTGCCACGGAGACCGAGATATGACCCATCGAAGTTATAGTCATTTTTGGTCTCAGGGCTCTTAAGGGACTACGCCCGAAAAAAGTAGCCTAAAATCATCCAATAAATTTTACTAGGACACTCGGACATGTTAGAGCAGTCAGTTCGGTTCCAAGAGCTTCCATTTGTAAAATATTGCATTGGACAGATTTACATTGACTCAAAGTACAATATTTTACATTATTGCAAACAATAAGACAACAGGAGAATCAAATGGAGATGGAGGAAAATGAGACAATATTTTTATAGGGTCCTAACATGGAGGTGTAGGATTAAATGATACCTCTCCAGGTGCCACGGAGGCCGAGATATCACCCATCAAAGTTATAGCCTTTTTTGGTCTCAGGGCTCTTAAGGCACTAACCCTAGATGAAGTATCCTGAAAGAAATGAAACTGTATGGCACTAAAATGAAGCCTCAAATAGTGTTTATCAGGCCACCCAGATGTGATGGCACAGTCAATTCAATGCCATGAGCTTTCGTTTGCAAAATAATGCATTGGATAGCCTTACACTGACTCAAACTGCATTATTTCACATGGTTGCAAAAAATAACGCAAGTGAACCAATTCAAGATGGAGTAGACCATGGTAGGATTTCCTATAGGGTCACGATGTGGATGTATAGGATTAGAAGACACTTCTCCAGGTTCCATGGAAAGTGAAATATCACCTGTCAAATTTATAGCCTTTTTTGGTCTTCGGGCTCTTAAGGGACTATGCCCAGATGAAGTAGCCCAAAAATAAAAGCACCAAAATGAAGCCTCCACTAGTGTTTACTAGGCCACCTAGACATGTTGGCACAGTCAGTTTGGTTCCAGGACCTTCCGTTTGCAAAATATTGCATTAAACAGCCTTACACTGACTCAAAGTACAGTATTTTGCATTGTTACAAACAATTAGGACAATGAGATAATCGAATGGAGATGGAAAAACCGAGATATAATTTTGTAGAGGGACATGATGTAGAGGTGTAGGATAGAACGAGACCTCTGTAAGCACCATGAAGATCGAGACATAACCTGTCAAAGTTATATCCTTTTTTGTTCTCGGGGCTCTTAAGGGACTACGCTCGAAGGAAGTAGCCCCAAGGCAACAACACCATCCGACACCAAAACAAAACCTCCACAAGTGTTTACTAGGCCATGCAAACATGTTGGCACAGTCAATTTGGTGCCACAAGCTTCCGTTTGTAAAATATTTCATTGGACAACCTTACACTTACTCAAATTGTAGTATTTCACACGGTTGCAAACAATAACAAAACAAGAGAACCAAATTGAGATGGAGTAAACTATGATAGAATTTCCTATAGGGTCCCAAAACAGAGGTGTAGGATCAAATGATACCTTTCCAGGAGTTATGGATACCAAGATATCACCCATCGAAGTTATATAATTTTTTGGTCTCAGGGCTCTCAAGAGACTACGCCCAGATGAAGTAGCTCGATGGCAATAACACCTTCTGGCACTAAAAAAAATCCTCCATAAGCATTTAACTATCCACCCCAAAATTTTGGCACAGTTAGTTTAGTGTCATGAGCTTTTGTTTACACAATAATGCATTGGACATCCTTACACACACTCTCCCTCTCATATTTTCTTTCTCTCTTTCACACACAATCTCAATCTCACTCTCACTCTCTTTTCCTCTCACACTCTCACTAAATTTTTCTTTATTTTGAATCAAAAAAACTTTAGTTTTATTGACTACTCGACTAGGATGGCATGACAATATTAGGACCATATTTCCTAGTCTCATACCTAGAACAATCATTGAGTTTGTTTGTATAAAATAAACATAGCAACATGGGAATTCCTAAGAACACACATGGGTTATCAATTGCCTAGTAAATATTTCTTGTTTAGTTATTAATGGGATTCATCTAACCTATGTCTTAGTGACCTTCCATTCATTGATAATTCCTTCTATGATAAACCCATGGATGATTTCAAAAGCACCTTCAAAATGATAGGGGTTGTCATTAAGCCTAGTGAAAGGTGTGATGTGATTTCCAAACAACTTGAAATGCATACATATTTAGAGGTCATAAAATGAATTTACATATATCTCTATCGTTATAAATGGAATCTAAGTAACGGTGTCTCCCTGTATCCAAGGATCGAGGACTTTTGAGGTATGTGGTAGGATTGGACATTCAGGAATCATCTAGTGTCTAAATCACAGTGTCGTCACTTAGAGGTCAAGAATCCACACTTAAAGAATTATTCCCATTTAGATTATTGACAATGTCAATAGCAGTGGCAGTGCATGTGGAATTAGGTTGGAGGAAGGTGGGGTTGTGCCCTTGTTGGTTTTTTTTCATGGTGTCATAGGTAGCCTTTCTAGTAAGATCGGAGAGAACTCCCTAAGCTTGTGTGATAAGTTTAAAATCTCCCTCAACTCTTGGGAACTTATTTTTATTAGGATGCAATAGAAAGTCTAGTTTTCTATATTGTTTCTTAATGAGAACAAGATCAAAGGAGGCGGTTACATATAAGATGACATACCAATTGATGAGTCCTAAAGAGGTTACCTATAAGATGGCATACCAGTCCTCACTGTGAGTTCTAAGATAGTTTCCTTTAGAGCCATAGAGCAAGGACTTGGAAGTAAGTGAAAAGAACAAGGATGGATGAGTGGTTTGGGAGAAAAGAGTGAGAGTGATATTAATGGGGATGAGTGTGGAGTGTCTAAGAGAACCTAGATCAAAATCAAGCAAAAAGTTCAGTGTAACTTGAAGTAGGCTGAAATAAAACAAAGAGACCATGAGCAAGAAGAAGCACAAGTAAGGTAAATATACATATACACATTGATAAATTGAATGAATAATTACTCAGATTAGATAACTCTTTATATACATACATTATATAAATATTTATTTCCAAATTTTCATGCATATTATACATTGAAAACAATAGTATACAACACCAATAAATGAAAAAATAATCCATAATGTCGTATATAATTAAGTGAACATCATATTAGTTTCATACAAAAATAATCTCATAAATGTAAGGTCTCATATAAAAAATATTGAGTTCCAAATTATATTAACGTGTATGATAAATATAAAAATGCACGAATAGGTCATATAATGTCAAGTGAATGCCATATAGGAACACACACACACACACACACACACACACACATCCTAATCATAAAAATCTATCCCTCCCTTGGACTTTCTCGAAGAAGGCCCTCCCTTAGACATAGATAGAGATATATTGTTGGGATTAGCACACTAGTTGTACATATAATACATCATATCTAATCATATATGCAAATAAAAGTGAATATTCTACCAGAAGAAATATACATAACAAGAGATATAAATCAAAACCAAATTTAACATGGTTTATCCAGTGTGGGCTATGTCCACCAAGAAACAAGTCAATCTATTATCCAAAGATTTCACAAGATATACAATGAAGATTTACAATCTTCCCCACCTCTCAGATGTATAGTACTACTGTCTTACTCTCAAGATTTTTCTTCTTCACCAAGAATTCTCTCTCACACAATTATTCTCACAATAATCATCAACTTTTACAAGTTCTTAATTCTTACTTCTAAACCCTAGATTTCATGCTTATATAAGCGTATACAAACTTAGGGCACTTAGCCATGCAATTAAAATCAATAGATCTGCTTTAACACTAAAAATAGATCTAATTCCTGTGATTTAATAAAAACACCCACACATAGGTAACCGACGTCGATTAACCCTAACCGATGTCAATTCCTCCTTTCCTGACCGATGCTGGTCATAGGTGACTAATGTCAGTCCCTCTATAACCGATGTCAGTTACTGTGTTTTCTAGCAAGTTTCATATTACATGTTAATCCAAAGTAATTGAGCTCCACAACTCAACAATCTCCCACTTGGAGATTAACTACTGCACTATACATGTACAACGTCATTCTTGGATACTTCCTTAGCTTTATTTCTTCCTCTTCAAGTCTCAAACTCGAAGACCAATAGAAGTGGAGTGTAGCTCCAACTTATCCTTTGCTAATGGCTTCATTAGCATATCCGCGGGGTTTTCAGTCATATAAATCTTTTCCAGATTCAACTACCCATCCTCTAATACCTATCATATGAAGTGATACCTCAATTGAATGTGTTTCATTCTTGAATGAAACGCTGAGTTATTTTCTAAATTAATTGCACTCTGAATGTCACTGAACAATTTGTAATCATCTTGCTCCTTTCCCAACTCTTTCATGAACCTACTCATCCATATCATCTCCTTGCTATCCTCTATAGCTGCAACATACTTTGCTTCTGGAGTAGACAAAGCCACAACCTTCTACAATCTTCAAATCCAGCTAGTTGTTGTCCCACCTACTGTGAAAATATATCCAGTAGTGCTCCTCCTACCATCCATATCCAAATCAACATAGCCACATGATGAAATATCCGAACCTCCATAACATAATGCATGTTATATGTCCCTTTCAAATACTTGAGTATCCATTGGATTGTTTTCCAATGCTCTTTACCTAGATTGGCCATATATTTAATCACAACTCCCACTGCCTGTGTAATGTTTGGTCTGGTACAAACCATAGTATACATATGAATCCCAACTACTAAAGCATATGACACTTGTATCATGTATTTGATCTCCTCATGTGATGATGGACACTGATCTTTGCTTAATTTGAAGTGTTCAACCATAGGTGTACTAATAAGTTTTGCATTCTACATCTTGAACTTTTCTAACACCCTATAGATATAATCCTCCTAAGAAAAATATATTTTTTTGTTCCTTCTGTCTCTTTGTATTTGCATGCTAAGGATTATTTTTACATATCCTAAATCCTTCATAGCAAATGTGTGAGCTATCTTTCCCTTAAGCTCACTAATGTCCTGCATATTAGATCCTGCAATAAGTATGTCATCAACATATAGTAACAAATTAATATAGCTCCCATTTTTAAGCTTCTTGAAATAAATGCAATGGTCAGATTCACATCTCAAGTAACCATTCTTATGCATAAAACTATCAAACCTCATGTACCATTGCCTTGGAACTTACTTAAGCCCATATAGGCTCTTTTTCAACCTGAACACTAATTTCTCCTTACCCTTGACTTCATACCTAGGTAGTTGATGTATATAAATCTCTTCATCCAAATCACCATGAAGAAAAGTCATCTTCACATCTAATTTCTCTAAATACAAATCATGTATTGTAACTAAACTCAATATATTATGAATATAATTAATCTTTACAAAAAAAGAAAATATTTCACCAAATTCAATACTTGCTTTATGTGCAAATCTCTTTACTACAAGCTTTGCCTTGTACCTTTTCTGTCCACCCTCTTCTTCCTTGATCATATAAACCCACTTGTTCTATAATGTCCTCTTACCTACTGGAAACTTAACCAAATCTCAAGTTTTGTTTTGTTTTAAGGATTCCATCTCTTCATCCATGTCATGCTCCCACTGGATGTGGGTCTCATCCTGCGTTGTTTCTTCAAAAATCTTTGGTTCACAATTATTAGTCAATAATAAATAAAATAGAGAAGTTGTAAATATTTCTAGAGGTTTACTTACCCTTTGTGAACTTCTCACAGGAGTTTGGGGTACTGAGGCTCATTTTGGACCTCCTAGACATTTGTATCCAAATTTATTAGTGAGTGACACCATTCACCTGTAACCGACGTCAGTTCTGCTAATCGATGTTGGTTCGAATCTTCTGTAACCAATAAGGGGTCAACTGACACCAATTAATGTGTAACCCTATCGGTATTACTTTTAAATCCGAGAGTTCATTTTCATTCACAAACTTCTCAACCGGTTCATCCTTAGGTACCAAAATTTGATCCCTGTACATTCTCTTTTCATTCCATTCAATTTCACGACTCCTAATAATTTTAGAATTCTCTAAATCCCAAAAATGGAATCTAAAATCACTGAATCCATAACCAATGAAAGTACATCTCTTGGATTTTGCATCTAACTTTTTCCTATTTTCCTTATCAATATGCAAAAAAGATTCTAAACCAAAAACTTTAAGAAAAGAAAGATCTACCTCTTTTCCGGTCCAAGATTCCTCTGGTATTCCTCTATCAAATGAACTTGAAGGCCCATGGTTAATCAAATAAATTTTTGTATCAACTACTTCTGCCAAAAACAGTAACATGAAATGGAAATCACGGAAGAGCTCATAGCTCAGATCATGGGCCTCAACCTAGAAGGCACAAAATTCTTCAATAAGAAGGTAGACAGGGAGGTGGAAACCAAGAAATTTCTGGAAGAGGGATAGAATCTTGAGTTCATGACTGCTGGCCTCAAGGTGGAGTCGATCCTTGAACCGTTTGCTGAACTAGCCAAAATGGTGGTAAGATATATTACCCTTAAAGGAAGATATGTTACTATACCTCAAAAACATCTGATTTTTATGAATCATTTTTGTAGAAATAACATTATCATCTTTCCTCATTATTTGATTAACTCTCTGGAGAAATCTATAAGGGAAGTTCAAAGCCACTCTAGGGTTGTCCCTTTGCACCAGGGCCTTATCCTCTTGATTCACTGACATTTCTCCAGCTGCCCTCCCGTGAATCCTATCCCACCTCCCTCTTCCATACCTCCACCTGCCCACACTGCCCCCACTCCCCCCTGTTAAAAAGAAAGAATGAAGAGGTGGTCTCCAGAAAGAAAAGCAAGAGCCTCAAAGCCAAAATCCCTACTTCCCAATGAGTCCTAAGGAGCCACAAGGACTTAGAACTTGCTGAAAACCTCCTGCATATCAGCAGGCCGATGGAGGAGCCCAAAGAGGAGGAATTACTGGATAGGGTGGTCAGATTAGAAAAGGAGCTGCAAGAGCTCAAAGGGGCTATAAAAAACATGGAAAGAGTGAAGGGTAAAAGGATCCTTCAAAGTGAGGAGGAAGATGGGGTTATTGGTGAAGTCTTCAAGAAACTACAGTCCCTAGATGGCAGATTTGGGAATACTAAAAGCTGAAATGACTGCATATTGTCTGCCCTCAAAAGCATCTATAATTTCATTGAGCAACATGTCCACAGTGTTTGCAGTTTAAGTGGGATCAATGAGGACATATGGGGCCCTAAAGAGAAAAGGGACATTGCAATTGCCCAAGCTTATTTACAAGACTCCTCTTAGGCCACTGCCATTGCCTTCTTCATGTCACTGTAGGCTATCAAGACCAAAATTGACAGAGCCATCAAGTAAAGGGCTATTGTGATGCTATTTTTTGGCTGCGATGTGGCTATCATCGGGTGGTTCTGGAGTTTATTTGTAGCGGGGCTCCTTATGATGTTTCTCTTTTGGTTCCTTTTTGATCTTGCCTTCTTTTTTTTAGATCTATGTACGTTTAGATCCTTTTTTCACCTATATTGTAATATTTGGATGTTGAGCCTTCCTTGGTTGGCTGTTTTTCCCTTCTCTGGGCTGCTTCTCTCATCTTTGCTATTTGGCTTTTGAGCCCTTTTGTATACAGGGTATAGTCCCTTCAAAACTATTTGCCCTTAATAAAAAAAACTGCTTCTGTCAAAAACTACAAGGGTAATCCAGAATGTTCATCATACTTCTAGCACTTTCCATGATTGTTTTGTTCATTCTTTCAGCAGCACCATTTTCATGTGGTGTTCTTAGAACCGTTATTTCTCTATGTATCCCATTCACTGAACAATAATCATTGAAATCCTTGCTACAATATTCACCACCATTTTCAGATCTAAGGCACTTTAACTTTGAATTTGATTCATTCTCAACAAGGGCTTTCCATCTTTTAAAAGTTTCAAAAACATTAGATTTATGTTTAATATAATAAACCTATACCTTTCTTATAGCATCATTAATAAAAATAACATAATACTGGGATCCTCCATGAGAAGCTACTTGAGATTATCCCCACACATCTCAGTGTACAAGCTCTAATTTTTGCTCCTTAGTTTCCCCAACTTTGAGAAATCTCACCCTCTTTTGCTTTCCAAAAACACAATGTTCACAAAAATCAAGATATAAATATTTCAAATCTAATAACTTACCCTTAGCCTTTAATATCTGCATTCCTTTTTAACTCTTATGGCCCAACCGATTATGCCACATACATACATTTGAATATGAAGTAGATAATGTAGAAAAGGAATCAATAACACATGTAGATAAATATAAAATTCCTACCTTCTTACCTCTTGCCACAACAAAAAAACCCTTGGTAACTTTCCAAATGTCTCCTGTAAATTTAACCATGCAACCAGTTTCACCTAGTTTCCCTATATAAATAAGATTCCTCCTAAGGCTTGGCACATGCCTCACATCTTTCAATACCCATGTATTTCCATTCTATAATTTTATATGAACTTCCTCTTTACCAGTAATACCACAAGGTCCGTCATCACCCAAATAAACATGCCCAAAATTTCACTAGACGTAGTTTCTGAAATAACCCTTATTAGGGGTTGCATGGAAAGAATCTCCTAAGTCTAAAACATATGATTCAATTCTATTATCTAAAGAAATAATAAGAGCATCTCGCATTACTTTTGTTGCAGAAAGAGTTGTTTCCTTACCTTTGCCTGGTTGTTAGTTCTCTTTATCCTTTGACCAACAATATTTCTTTGCATGTCCTTTCTTTCCACATTTCCAAAAAGTAATTCTCTTACCTCTGGATTTAGATCTATTATCCCTTGACTTTTATTTCCCATTACTCTTACTCTTGGATATCTCCTTCTTCCTACCCCTGCTTTTCTACATTCAAATCATTCCCAGATGACGATTCATCTATACTTTTCCACATCATCAAACTTCAAAATATTATTAGCAGATGTTGTATTAATAACAACCATTACCAAGTTATCCCAACTATCAGGCAAAGAACATAAGAATAAAAGTGCTTCCACTTCATCATCAAATGGTAGATCAACTGATTTTAACTGATTTACAATAGATCTAAAATCATTCAAATGACTAGATGTAAATCCACCTTCATGCATCTTAGAACTAAATATTTTTTTCATCAAATAAAATTTATTTGAAGCAATAACTTTTTCATATAAATTAGCAAGATATTTTATTAACCCTACCGTAGAAGTTGCTTTTGTAATATTGCAAGCCACAGATGTTTCCAGACTCAATCTTATAGATCCCAAAGCCTTTATGTCAAGAATCTTCGATTCTTCATCAGTCATTTTCATAGGTCTAGACTTCTCATCCAATAGTAAATAAAAATCTCTTTGATACAGATAATCTTCAATCTGCATCTTTCATAATTGATAATTTCGGTCGTTAAACTTCTCTACCTTGTATTTGTTTTCTTCTGCCATTGTTGGAGCTCCCGCTCAATCAAAAAACCCTCTATGAGTAAATCTGTCAACACACAAAACCCTCAAACAAAGCTTTGATACTAGATGTTGGGGTTAGCACACCGGTTTTACAGATAATACATCAGATCTAAGCATACATGTAAATAATAGTGGATATTCTACCAGAAAAAATATACATAACAAGAGATATAAATCAACACCAGATTTAACGTGGTTTACCCAGTGTGGGCTACGTCCACTAGGAAACAAGTCAATCTATTATCCAAAGATTTCACAAGATATACAATGAATATTTACAATCTTCTACACCTCTCAGATGTACAATATTGTCTTACTCTCAAGCTTTTGCTTCTTCACCAAGAATTCTCTCTCACAATAATCGTTAATTTTTGCAAGTTCTTCTTAATTCTTACATTTAAACACTAGTTTTCATGCTTATATCTAGTGTATACAAGCTTAGGGCACTTAGCCATGAAATTACAATCAATATATCTGCTTTAACACTAAAAATAGATCTAATTCCCACGAGTTAATTAAAACACCCACACATAAGTAATCGACGTCGGTTAACCCTAACCAATGTCGGTTCCTCTTTTCCTGACCGATGTTGGTCCCTCCATAACCGATGTCAGTTACTGTGTTTTCTAGCAAGTTTCATATTACATGCTAATCCAAAGTAATTGAGCTCCACAACTCAACATCTATGAGATGACTTTGGATCCTCCATGGTCTGGCTACAAGTCCTCTTCCACTTAAAACTCGCATGTAGCTGAACCTATAAATGAAAACACAGTTTTTTTTTCAAAACTTAATATATAAGTTTTCAACATGTATAAGACCATGCTAATGAAACTATTTACATTCACACACACTTACCATAATCTCTCGGTCATGCTGAATCTGCATCTCACACTTAGATGAGTCATCAGGAGCTCCTGGAGCATGAACGGGGTTATCAAAATGACGAGCTCAAGGATTTTGTGCCCTCAAAGTAAAAGTGGAAGGGGTTGAACCCTACATACACATAATATCACAAAATCAAACATCAAAGTTAGCCAAAATATAACTATGTTAATGATAAATTTTTTGAATGCAAATCAAAAAAATTACGCTAACTAAGTACATGTATGTGTAATGACAATATTTTAACCAATTTTATCAATATACAACTTATTTTTACCATGCCACACCTATGAATCACATGAATAGGGTTACTACCTATCATAGGTAACTCCTACATATACACAATGAAGGACATTAATAACATAATTTAATAATGTTATAATGAAGGACATTATTAACATAGTTTAACATAATATGAATTACACAAGTTATTTAACGAAAATACATGTAGTTTGAATACCTCGGTGAGTTGGTGTGCAAATGAAATCACAGCAACAACACCTTTCTCTACTCCTCACAAAGATGGTGGTGTGTCTAGTGAGGTCATCAACTTTATCAAACATATATCACATCAAGTTAGTTGAACATATATAATATATATACAAGAACATACGTATATATAGACATATATTTGAGTTCAGAATATATATATATATATATATATATATAGTCATACGTGAAAATTTTACACAATTAACATTCTAAAATACCTCTGTGAATGTATGCATATGCATGGTGCTCACATCTTGTGGTCGGGATGATGATGTCCCTACCACACATTGTAATATCAATGCATACATGTAAAAATACAATTATTTCAAAAATTTAATATATATATATATAAGTAAATCAAGTACTCAGATCTTTTTGTAACGTACATAATAAAACATAACAAATACTTATGAAGGTGTCACCGATGTCTAGAATCCAAGTGTATCGCTAAAAAAGGTGTCTGACATAGCAACATTATCATGTGTACCAGTGGAAACTCCACCAATACCAATATGCATGAAAGTATCATCCTCCTCAGGTCCAAGCCCCAAGCATATGCTACCACATGACATGTAAAGATGTGGCCTCATGCTAGTACTATCTGAGGTAATACTCTGTGTACCTCTATGAACATCTGGATCATAAATCTCCCTTGTATGTCAGACAAGGGTATCAGATAGCACATGAAGTGTGTGCAGTGTATCAATCTCTACTATTTCCTTCACTACTGGAGGGACAGTCTCAAGGTGAGGGGGATTTTGTGTGGGGAATCTACAGTGTTGAATAGGTACACATTTTGCACTCGGTCAATCCTATGTATAGCCTTTTCATCAGCCCTAGAAAACTTGGAAATAAAAATAGTTTGGGATCTCGTTGAGGATAAAATTGCAATAGAGTTTCCTCAAAAAGTATAGTGGAACCTTGTTGTTATTATAAGATGGAAAATCAAACACCATCCACCATCGGTCCCAAAAATTATTTTTAATCAAATCACTATTGCAGTAATGGATTGGAAACCATTTGCATGAAAATGGAACAAAAAAATTGGTTCGAGGGTCTGTGAATAAGGCACATATGAGATCTTTTGTAATTTCTTTTTTCTTTACATCCGCATATGACAATTTGTTGGCATAATATTCCCTGCAATGCTATATATAAGATGTTTAACACTCAATTTGATTCATTACCGCGTCAACTTGAGCCATTAATGCCTCCAATGTGTTTACAAGAGAGGCACGATGGAGGTTTGTAGAATGGGAATCCCTCATTTTTTTAATTAATTCCTCAATTTCAATCTTGTTTTCCACTATATGGGCTATTAAATCCTCTTGAATTCCTGAGGGATGTTCAGCAACTATAGGAGGGCTAGGAGGGTTCATAGGAATTGTAGGGTTTGGTTGTGGTTGAAGTCGAATGGTAACAATACAAAAAATGTATTCAATTCAAATTCTTCTATATAATTACCAAATTTTAATGCAATTAGAGAAAATAATTTTTCCTACCTCTTCTCCAGGGTGCCATTGTCGATTCTGATCTTTGCGGCGATTCTTAGATGATCTTGGGAGCTAGATCCAGCTAAATATAAAATGCAAGTGCAGGTTTTTCCTCTCAAAATTGTGTTTGGGAGAAATAGAAATTAAAGGGGCTTGGGCATTTTTTTAATTTATAGTTTTATTAAACGCGTATGTGTTTTAGGTTTGTGAATTACCGAACCTAAAGAAAACATAATGCGATCGCATTATTGCAAAATGTGTACATGTTTTGTTCATTTTCACTTGTGTGGCTTCTTTTTGGCCCCCCAGATTGGTGCACTTATCGGATACAAATATGGATGACACATCCATAGACCTATTTTAACCTACGCCTTCCACATTCAAATGCTCCACATTGGCCCACTAGCCATTAACCTCCCCTTGATGTAATGTTACCATAGTTTTCACCACCGCAAAAATTTTACTATAGTGTTCAAACCATTATGATAACATTTGTAATAATGGTGAAGTCAACAAAAGAGTGGCGGTCATGAAAACCTTGCATGGTATCGATACACATGACAATCTTCAAAAATAAATAGTGTTATGAACCTAGAATGTTTAAGAGGAAGTGTCAACTACAAATCCACATGAAAAATTCTTGAGTCGGATATATGTTATTTCATTAGCAAACATGTATAATGTCCTTAGATAATGATCTATAAAGATGGAGCAAACTCCTCTGATCCAAACATGCTTTGTGGTTCTTAATTTTAACTACTACATAAGCTCGACTTGGTATATTGAGACCCCTCCATATGTCCCTATCTCAAAAGTGTCTTGGGACATGTATAAGTGAAATACCCTAAAATTTATGTGTGTTCTAACTACCCACAAATCAGAAATGTTGATGCAAGAAACAACTTATACTATGCCCCTTTTTATTTCTAGAAATTAACAAAAAAATGACATGTGAAATAGTGAAATTAAGCCCTATTGATGCTCATACATGCTCTAGTCAGTGTTGTTAAGATTCTATCATGGTTACCTAGGCTTTTCCTGGTATGCATTGAGTTCTTACACCTCATTAGGCTCTAGAACTAGGCCTAAATGAGCTAGTTTCAACTATGAATTCCAACATCTGACTTAATGCTCACTATTAGGAAATCCTATGTTCTTGCTCACGTTAATTAATTTTTTTCCGCAGTAATTAGTAATTAGATATTATATTTTTATATAGTTATAACAATATAAATTGTTAGTTTTTATTACCCGTGCATATCCCATGTTATCAGATCCTATTTTTTAGGAGGTTGTTTTGCCTACCTCCTTGACTATATAATAGCCATTGTATTGTGCTTGTAAATATATACATGAATATTATATTATTTTTTGTTTATTCCCTATGCAAGAATGGTGTGTCTTCCTTATTTGGTGTCAGAGAAAGCATTTTCAGAGTGAGATTAGTATGGAGAGTTAATTTGTGAAGGGGTAACCAATCTTGTAATGCCCATACATATGAATTCATCAAGTATGAGATGATATTTTATAGTATATAACAGTGAATGAGTTTTGAATAGATCTGTAACTTTTCCAAGGTCGTATTATCATGCATATGTGATTTGGCTACTTCTCCATTGCATTTTTGTGTTTCATAAATGTGTCATTCTTGGATGCATTCTGATTGCATTTGAAAGAGTTTTCATCCTACCTGGAGCTGAAGTTAATATACTAGCAAGGATTTGGTCATTTTATCTAGGCTCAAGAAACAATTGATCACTAATTTTTCAATTGGTGTCATATCAAATCATGTGGATTGTAAAATTCTTGAGAAGATCTGTTGCATGTACATATATGGTGGAATGGTATAAAACTCAATCCTAAATGTAGTGCATGATTTCTAAATACACCAAACTGTCTAGAGAAATATTGTGATTATGACTTAATATGCTTACATTGAGGAGTCAATTACTGAATTTTTATTTTCCATATGCTTTGATGTCCATGCATGCATTTATATAATCTTGACATTTTTAACCTCCGTTTTACACAATTGTCTCCTAGTCCTTCTTACTACCCTGCACTAAGTTGATGCATATATTTTAAGTAGGTCGTATTGCACCATTTGACCAAAAAAAATTATTTTTCCATGCATACATTATGACAGATACAATTCAATCGTTGTTTAATGGCTTTCCTTCTTCACTCCTAGAATAAACTTTCCATAGACCCAAAGTCACCATTATTGTCATTTGTTGCAGTCCAAAACGAAGCCAAGGATATATTTTCAGAGTCTACACAACTCATATATGGCTTGGGACTTGTGTTGAGCATGGTCACAACCTGTAAATTCATGTACATCTGCATTTGCTTTGACATTATTTTCATTGGATCGGTCAAGATCTCCCAGGTGCTCACATCTTGGACATCATTTAATATTATCGAACCTTGTCAAAATTGTCCAAAGTAAATTATATATTTTTGGGTCTTTGTTTGGTATGAGTTTATTCATTCAATAAGTATGTTTAAGTTCTTGGATTCGTAGTTTGTATTTTGATCAATAAAGTTGTTGATAATTAAGTGTAATGTCATTTACATTATATGTTAAAAAAAGTAATTAAAGATTACTTTTTATGATATAGTTTATTTAGAGTATTTAAGGTTGTCAAATTGTCAAATTAGTCCTCTAAGTATCGTTAAAAGAGTAAAAAATAAAATTCAAATGTTTTTTGTTGTCAAGAGTCAGTCATTGTAAAATTCTAAAAAATAATTTTTTTCATTATGGATGCATTTTTGGTGGAATTCGATGCCTATTTAAGGCATGTTTTTTAGCTACATGGTCACATTTCAGTGAGGTAGCAATGTCATTAATTGGAGGATGGAGGCAACCAGAGTTTGGAGGTCAATCAGAGACTTCTCTTTAGTTGCCAACGACGGGGACACATTTTTCTATGGTGGTATTATTATGGTGTGAGTATTTGATTTCACTTTTTGCAATTGTTTCTTTTCAGAGTTCATGTTTTGTGTAGTTTTGGATGCTCGAAAAGGAGTTGTGTTGGAGTGCATACGAATTTCAGTGATCCTCTAATTGACATGATCCTCTGACTTTCATACTTCATTGGAAGATGGTCCACTTGTGAATGCGTTCACTTCCAATGGTGACCATGTGTAGCAAGATCTAACTAGCAAGATCCGGTTAGTAGTATGTACTTCGATACAGTTTGCTTCTTAGTTTTTTTGTGTGTAAATTTCACATTGTGTTGGGGAACATGGCACCAATGTTCCATTTCCATTATGAGCCCAAAACGGTTAAAGTCAAGGGAAGATTCTAGTGGCAATGGCAGTGGCAGTGGCACTTTCCTATGTTGTTTGAGATCGAGTGGCAATGATCGATAGCAGTGGCTACAACTAAGAACACTGAGATTCTTAGAGGTGGTAATGTGAAATCTTTCTTGTATATGTTCTATTGTTCTAGTTTTGTGATAAGTGATTTGTTTCCTATGTTATCTCCTAAAGGAAGAATGTGATGAAAGTCAATGATACTACTGCAACATCATGATATTGTGGTTTTAATTAATCCACTGGAAAAACTATCTAGAGGTTGTTGGTACTATCCTAAAAAATTGGAAAATCATCCAGAGGTTGTTGGTATTGTCCTAGAAACCATCCAGATCATGAGCAAGCTACGAAGCGGCATGTTGCGGTATAAGGCATGTTTTCCCCATGTTTTCTCTAAAGGGGGAATGTTAGGAAATCCTATGTTAGTGCTCATGGTAACTAATGTTTTACCATAGTAATTAGTAATTATATATTATAATGTTATATAGTTATTACCCGAGGCTATCTCGGGTTATTAGATCATATTTTGTAGGAGGTTGTTTTTCCTACCTCCATGGCTATATAATAGCCATTGTATTGTGCTTGTAAATATATACACAAATATTATATTATTTTTTGTTAATTCCCTGTGAAAAATTGGTTTGTCTTCTTTAGATCACTCTATAAGCTTTTCCATGGCTAGAAACATCATTTCTGACATGTAGGACACCTGAGCCCAGGATACCAACCATCTTCATACCTCCAGTGGGCACCAACCTCACTAGTAAAGCATGTACCACCCTTAAACCATCCTGAAGGATCAACAAACCAAATTGAGACTACTAAACATCATTGAAAAGGCACCAACCTACATGACATTACACTCCTCCTTTGCCATCAATGTCATGTGACATCAATGACAACACCAACCAATACAACAAGGTTCAACATGAAGGAGGAGAGCGGCGTAGATGAGGTGGCGAGCAGCGATGGGCAAGGGTGTCCAAAGGCACACAACTGGCCACACAAGGGGGTGACGCCCCAGTGGTTAAGAAAGTGTTGGAGGTGCTCGACCTCCCGTCGAACTTTCTCGGATTGGTTCTGAATCTGGAGCATCATAGTGGAAATAACAATCACTTTATTAGTAATAAAAAAAATTATCTATAGAAACATCATTAAAATTGGAATTATTTCTATCTTTTCAAAGATGAAAAAGAATATCAAGCATATGGGTCTTAACCCCACTTGCCTGGTTCGCCATCAACCAAAGTCTATCAAGCATATTTTTTCATTTTTCCCTCAGGCTCAATGAGCTTGGAAGTGGATTAAACATGTAATTTTTAATGATCATAATTTTTTTAAGTAGAAATATATATGTTTAATTGGTCAAATATTCAAATGCAAACATGCCTCTAAGGAGGCCAAGCCATTGAATATTTGGGAACTTCTTTAAATATTCAAACCCTCGTTAGTTTTTTCATTTATTTTAACTCGCTCAAGCCCCTCCACTCTAAGTTATTTTGTATATACTCTTTTTTTAATTTTGTTTCCTTACTACCATGTTCCTTTTAGGTTTCATGGACTTGTTTTAATAGGAAATCACCCATAGACCGAAAGAAACCCAATGATGTTGAATGGGTCATAAAGACAATGAGAGATACACTAGCAATGTTAAGGGAATCATATATACAAATACAATTTCAGTATCAATGTTGAAGAATGATGTCTTAACTTGGTTCATATTGTAATGTAGATGGTAAGAGCATGCACTAATAAACTATAGATTGCAAGTTTGAATCACATCTCATTTGCACAATAGTGTGTTGAAAAATAAATTTTAAATATTTTTCAACACACTCGAATAATATTATAATATTTTTGGTGGGAAACATATGCACATACATGTGCATATGTGTATTTTGTATAGAGAAGAGTGATTTCCCAGCAAAATGGTTCTCACATGCCCACCCCTTCCTAGTTACATCATTCTATCATCCACCTCCTTTTATAATTCCAAAATCCAGTTCAATATAAATGTAACTTGTTATTACTATTATCCCAAATTCACCCCCAGGCAAATTTGGTCAAAACAAGCCCCACACATAAAGAAAATATGAAGGGAAATGATTCAGACCCACGAGCTCACATTCCAAAACGAGGCGAATGAAAAAAGATGGTCAAAAGAGTCAAATTTGACCCTGCACAAGAAGAAATAGAAGAAACAACCCCTTTTGAGTGTTTCTATGTCTTAAATCTATTCAACGGGTAGAAGAAAGACTTGAAAATGGAGTGGTGGAGGCTAAGAAAGATTAAACAACCCTATGCAAGAAGAAACGACTCTGTCAAGCCATTTCCATGTCTTAAATTCATTTTACAAGCTACAGGCAGACTCAACAATGGAATTTCAAGGTCAGAAAAGAAGGGGCAGTGATGCAGAGGAGCCAGGAGTAAGAAGGGGAAAAAATGGTGAAGATTTGAATTTTTTGGGCTCGAAACAGTTCAGGAAAAGGTCCAAAATCAACTAAGTATGGAGGAGCCAGCGGAGAGAGCCACATGTCCTAACGACACTTCTCCAAAGATGAATCCAAAAGGGGAGGCTCAAACAAGCACCACATCTCCACGTGTCCTAGGCCAAAATGGAGGTAGGGTCAAATGGTCAAACAGAGTCAAAGGCGGACAGGGCGGGCCTCAAAATTGGCTAAGTATAAAAGTGCAAGCGGAGAGTGCCAAGTGTCAGCCTGGCACATTTCCAAGAGTTGGTCCAAAGGTGGAGACCCAAATGAGTGCACTTGCCACGTAGCCCAGAGTCCAAAAAAGATAAGAGGGACCATTGAAAATTCCAAGACCTGTGGAGGCTGCCAAGTGTCAACTCGATGCTCCTTCAAAGGCAAATCTTGAATCAGGCTTTCAAGTGAGCGTGGTGCCTCCACGTGTCTAGTCTCAAAAGGGGTAGAGTCAGTTGAATAGTCAATGCAAGGGGCATGCTGGTGGAGGCTGCCAAGTGTCTAAATGGCGCTAATTCAAGGATTTAATAGAGAGAGGGTTCCCAAATGAGCACCAGACTGCCGCATGTCCCCTGGTCAAAAATGCCCCACCATGACAAAGACTTAAAAAAAAATAAGACTTAGGAAATAAAAACCATGTAGCAAAATTGAATGCTAAGGCGGGCCATCGGGGGAAAATTTGGTTTCTTGCCCCTTGTTATTCCAAAAGGGTAAAAGTTGCAAAATAGGCCGCAACTCTGCCAAAGGAAAAACAGCGTTTGAGCCCTAGTTAAGGAAGAGTTAAAGCGGGGAGTGGAAGAAAAGGTGAAAAAATTCCTTTTGCCGAAGGGCACAAAGATGAAAAATAAAAGTGCATCTCCCTAGCCAACCAAAGGGTGCCACATGTCCCATATTAAAAGGAGACCCATTTTTTCAAATTGTTTTCCCGCCCATTTGTACGGACCCGATACAAACTTTGAAGGGGCATATCTTTCGACTCAGGGCTCGAAATATTGCAAATCTTACACCGTTGGAAGTTTCTTGACGTCCTCTACACCTTGGAAAGATTAAAAAATCATTTTTTCAGGCCCTGGTAGGTGAAAAATGGAGAAACATTTTCAGGCCTTTAATACAGGATCAGATTTGCCTCAACAACCAAATCAGATTCGATCTGCTACCATCTGTCGTTTCCTCCTCCTTTCGAGGCACTGAATAAGGATTTGATGAAGTCAAGACAGATTTGGGACAAGATTTTATGGGAGGCATTAAATGGTGGTGGTTGAGCTTGGAGCTAGTTTTCCCACTTCTCTCTCTCTTTCTTCCCTCTGTACTGAATCTATAAAACAAGGCTCGGGGCTCATTATAAGGTGGTTGTTCATTCTTCTTCTCTGCCTCCCCTTCTTTTCTTCCTCAAGGTCGAAAATGGAGTTGGAACCTCCTCCCCTACTCTGTAAATGGCATTTTTGCCTCTTTCCCGTAAATGATGTTCTATGTAAACTTCTGAAGCAATAAAAACATATTTTGTGATGCATTTGTCCATCCTTTTCTTGTTTTGGGTTGTTTCTTCTTGCCTCTCTTCATTGCAGGGTACATGTGCATGTTTTGATGTTCATTTATAGATCCGGGAGCTGTGTTTTCTGGGTTTGAAATGTTTTCTATGTGAATCTAATCTTTGGCCTGTGATGTAGTTGTCCATCCTCTCCATTGCTCACCTCTCTTCGTTTCAGGCAGTCTGGTTAGATGACCAGCATTTTTCCTTCTCTGGTGCATCACCATTGTTTTAGTGTAGGCTCATTTTTTCTTGTTTTCTTTCTCTCCCTATCTCCTTGGATAGTTAGATTAGATTAGATTAGCTTAGCCTGCACTAGAATAGCTCGTGGCAGGTAGTTTAGGAAGAGGAACCAACCTTCTCTGGAGAGCTTTTCCATTTGCAAGGTCCCACACCTTGGGGAAAGTTCAATGTTATGCGGATCACACCAAATGACTCTGCCTTAGAAAAGTAGATCTATAGAACTCATTTGGGGGTGCTGTGATTTTGCACTAACAGTTTTGGCACGCCCGGTGGGACAAGAGGTCTTCACTTTATTTCATCAAGTTGATGTGTTCTTGGTGGGATTCAACCTTTTGAGGCACATGCAAGCACATCTGGCGACTCCATCTAGTCAAAAACCCATTCTCTGAGTTGCAAACCTTTTCCATCCATTTCCACTCATTTCATCCATTTTCTTCTTCCATCTCTTTCATTTTCTCCCATTCCATGAGGTTGTACAATCATGACTTCATTTCCTTCTTGGAACTCACACTTACAACAACACAGCAATCCACCTCCAATATGTTTTACAACTCCTTCAAATCAGCATTTTGAACAAAGGAAAATTAATATGTCTACCCATATGAGCAGCAGTGCCAAAATCAGTTTGGCTATGGAGCTTTCCAAGAGCAGGGGTATGTAAACAATGAAGACAATCAAATGTAGAATGCTAGTCTGCTGGAGAAGATCCAAAAAATGGAGGCTGGCATGGTTCAGTCAAGGGGCATAACACAAATGAAGGCATTCAATATTGGTTGCAGGGCACCTTGTCCATGGGAAGGCCCTTTTCCAAGACATTACAACCCTCAAGAGAAGTTGGACTTCATGATTGGAAAGCTTCCCAACTCGCACAATGGATTGAGGAGATAGAAGCATATGAGAAAATTTTTAATCAACCTTGTCAATGGGTAAGTCATTCAATAGTTCCTTGTCCTTCATTTTCTCCATCTCAAACTTTATCATTTCAGCAGAGGCAAGAGTCAAGCTTCCCATCTAGTTGCTGCCACAAGTGTTTGTTTCATCCCTCCATCCCCTAGTCTTCCATCCCATCTCATTTTTTCTGCCCTCTTCTCTTCCAAATCCAAATTCCCTCCACAAGATCCAAAGGAAATATCCTCCCCTCCAAAGAAATAAGAAGTTTCATCTCCTCCCTCCACACCACAAACAATTGCAAAACTGGTTGAACCCCAACCTGCCACTCCTCTTGCTCTCCCAAGTCCATGTTGGGAAGAGACTCAAGAATCCAATCAAGGAGAACAACAAGAAGAGGAGCCCAACAAAGAAGAAATGACAGACAATTTGAAGAGTTGGGCTGCCAAATTTGGGTTTACAAAGATCCCTTTGATGGTCAAACCAATAGAGGAGGTCAAGGTTGAAGAGCCAGTGGTGGCTGAGGCTGAGTTTGCAGTAGGAGAAGAGCAAGAACAAGAGAAAGAAGATCAGTCATTAGTTTTCTCAGAATGTAGTGTCCATGTTGGCACTCTATTTGAAGAAAGTGCTGATCCAATTCAAGTTGCACAATCAGCCTTGGAAGAAAATGAACAATCAGCTCTAAGTCCCATTGAAGAGGAGTAGATGGAAGAAATCAAATCAGAGTTTGTAGCAGTAGAAGAAGAAGGCATCATTGGAGATTTCTTGCTTTCATTCGAAGGGCCTGATTTGGTTAATGAATCCATCATGGAGGAAAGCTCTAAAAGAGATCTTGCAGTCCCAACTAGTCCTCTAGAGCAGCAGATTGAAGAGTTTGATTTGTCAAACTTCATGCTAGAGGAAGAGGTCACTCAAGGGAAAGATTGTCTTCAAGCAGTAGAGGAAAGAGAAGCTGCTCCAAATCCAAAAGAAGAGAAGTGCATTCCAGCTGTGAAGGAGAAAAATGTAGATCCAGAAGCTTTGAGCACAAAAACAGGCCATAGAAGAACCTTCAGTTCTTCCTCTCACCTCATCTCTCTCGAACTCTAATGTTGAAGAAGAGTTTGATCTTTCAAACTCAATGTTGGAAGATGAAGGAAAACATGGTGAAAAAATTACAGATCAAGAAGACACCATGAAAGAGGTTGAACATTTGCAGCAAGACAACAATGAGGCAATGTATTTGTCTAATTTGGAGGACTGTTTTGATGGAGAAGAACCGGTTGAGTTTCTATTGTTTTCTCCTTCATCATCCACCTTCCAAGCACATGAGCCTGCTGTCATGGAGGAGACATTTCAATTGCAACAGCCTGCATATTACAATAGCTCTTTGGAATCAAATTTGGGAGATTTAAACCTTCCATACTCTTCACAGGAGGAAGAAGAGAAAGGGCAGAAAATTTCCACCATTGCTTCCACACCATCCATTCAAGAAGGTCTACAAGAAGACTCCATTTTTGGAGTAGAAATTCAGAGCTATGGGCACATCCAAAGGATCAGACCTTGCCCAATCAGCTACTTGGCTTCATTAGAGCCAAGGGAGAAGCCAAAACCAGTCATGCCTACTTTAGGGCATGAGGATGAGCATCAAAGTACCAAGGGTCACCATCAACACCTCCAGGAGTCCAATGCCAGTCAGCTTGAGGAGGTACTTCCCATTAATATTGATACCTTGATGATTTGGGTGGAGGACAGGCTTAGAGTCAGTTTTTCACTCATACTGGCAGCTATATTTAGTGTCAAATCATTTACATGGCTGCCTCTCTTGAGAAAGGGAAGCTACTTCTCCCTGCCTGTAGTAGGCTTTGTTTAGCATTCTTTCTCTCTGGTTAGTTTAGGAGTAGGAGTAGATTTGCTTTCAGCAGAAGAAGTGCTTATGCACACTCTGCATGTCTCATTTGAGGCATGTATGATTTGGTCTTTGTATATAAGTTTTGTTTGTATTGCTTCAGAGGGGCATGAGGCCAGGCTCTTAACTATTCAAGGTAGGAAGACTCATATTTCCTGTAGCAGTTGCAAATCCCAAAAAAGAAACAAATGCAAAGCAACTAAATTCGTTTCAAGACAATCCATTTGAGGGACATATTGAAGCCCCTAGTCAAAATAATTTTTTACTCTAAGAAACTTCATTCCAAAGATTTTCTTATGAAAATTTAGAGTGTAGATGTGTGGGCAGGCTCAGGGTCGAACAAAACATAGAAAAGGTATGTAGAAGCTCCAGTTTTGAAGGATTAGGATCAGTACCATTAGTCATGTTTATCAGGCAGAACTCCATGCCCAATGGATGCTTCAAGGCCACTGGTCTCTTCATCTAGTAGGCAAATCTCCCGTGAGTCACCAAATTGTTATCCCAAATTCACCCCCTGGAAAATTTGGTCAGAACAAGCCCCACACATAAAGAAAATATGAAGGGAAACATTTCAGACCCACGAGCTCGCATTCCAGAATGAGGCAAAGGAAAATAGATGGTCAAAAGAGTCAAATTCGACCCTGCATAGGAAGAAATAGAAGAAACTGCCCCTTTGTCAAAGCATTTCTATGTCTTAAATCTATTCAACAGGTCAGCAGAAAGACTCAAAAGTGGAGTGGCAGAAGGATGAGAAAGATTAAACGGCCCTATGCAAGAAGAAACATATTTTTCAAGCCGTTTCCATGTCTTAAATTCATTTTGCAAGCTATAGGTAGACTCAACAATGGAATTATAGGGTCAGAAAAGAAGGGGCAGTGCCGTAGAGGAGCCAGGAGTAAGAAGGGGGGAAAATGATGAAGTTTCAAGTTTTTGGGCTCGAAACAGTTTAGGAAAAGGTCCAAAATCGACTAAGTATGGAGGAGCCAACGGAGAGAGCCATGTGTCCTAACGGCGCTTCTCTAAAGATGAATCCAAAAAGAGAGGCTCAAACAAGCACCACATCTCCATGTGTCCCAGGGTGAAATAGAGACAGGGTCAAATGGTCAAATAGAGTCAAAGGCGGACAGAGTGGGCCTCAAAATTGGCTAAGTATAAAAGTGCAAGCGGAGAGTGCTAAGTGTCAGCCTGGCACATTTCCAAGAGTTAGTCCAAAGGTGGAGACCCAAATGAGCGCGAGCTCGCCATGTAGCCCAAAGTCCAAAAATGACAAGAGGTACCGTTGAAAAGTCCAAGGACTTGCGGAGGCTGCCAAGTGTCAACTCGACGCTCCTTTAAAGGAAAATATTGAATCGGGTTTTCAAGCGAGCGCGGTGCCTCCATGTGTCCTAGTCTTGAAAAAAAAGGGGCAGAGTCGGTTGAATAGTCAATGCAAGGGGCATGCCAAGGGAGGCTGCAAGTGTCTAAATGGTGCTAATTCAAGGATTGAATAGAGAGAGGGTTTCCAAATGAGTGCCAGACTGCCGTGTGTCCCTGGTCAAGGAATATGCCTCGGTAAGCAAGGACTTAGTCAAAAAACATAGAAATTGAGGTAGGTAATAGAGGAAGTGCCACGTGGCAAGCCTAGGCTAGCAGTGCTAAGGCGGGCCGTCGGGGGAAAAGTTGGTTTCTTGCCTCTTGTTATTCCAAAAGCGTAAAAGTTACAAAATGGGCCGCAACTTTGCCAAAGGAAAAAGTCAACGTTTGAGCCCGAGTCAAGGTCAAAGCGGGGAGTCGGAAGAAAAGGTGAAAATTTTCCTTTTGTCAAAGGGCACAAAGATGAAAAATAAAAGTGCATCTCCCCAGCCAACCAAAGGGTGCCATGTGTCCCATATTAAAAGGAGACCCATTTTTTTGAACTGTTTTCCCGCCCATTTGTACGGACCCGATACAAACTTCGAAGGGGCATATCTTTCGACTCAGGGCTCAAAATATTACAAAGCTTACACCGTTGGAAATGTCTCAACTTCCTCTACGCCATGGATAGATAAAAAACATTTTTACAGGCCCTAGTAGGTGAAAATGGAGGAACATCGTTGGGCCTTTAATGTAGGATCTTCTTGCCTCAACAACCAGATCAGATTCGATCTGATTTGTCGTTTCCTCCTTCTTCGAGGTGCTGAATAAGAAAATGATGCAGTCAAGACAGATTTGGGGCAGATTTCATGGGAGGCATTAAATAGTGGTGGTTGAGCTTGGAGCTTTTTTTCCGCTTCTCTCTCTTTCTTCCCTCTGTACTGAATCTATAAAACAAGGCTCGGGGCTCATTATAAGGTGGTTGTTCATTCTTCTTCTCTGCCTCCCCTTCTTTTCTTCCTCAGGGTTGAAAATGGAGTTTGAACCTCCTCCCCTACTCTATAAATGGGGTTTTTTGTCTCTTTCCCATAAATGATGTTCTGTGCAAACTCTGAAGCAATAAAAGATGTGTTTTGTGATGCATTTGTCCATCCTTTCTCATTTTTTGGTTGTTTCTTCTTGCCTCTCTTCATTGCAGGGTACCTGTGCATGTTTTGATGTTCATTTACAGATATGGGAGCTGTGTTTGATGGGTTTGAAAAGTTTTCTGTGTGAATATGATCTTTGGCCTGTGATGCAGTTGTCCATCCTCTCCATTGCTCACCTCTCCTCGTTTCAGGCAGTCTGGTTAGATGATCAGTAGTTTTCCTTCTCTGGTGCATCACCATTTTAGTGTAGGCTCCATTTTTTTCTTGTTTTCTTTCTCTCCCTGTCTCCTTGGATAGTTAGATTAGATTAGATTAGCTTTCCTGCACTAGAATAGCTCGTGGCAGGTAGTTTAGGAAGAGGAACCAACCTTCTCTGGAGAGCTTTTCCATTTGCAAGGTCCCACACCTTGGGGAAAGTTCAATGTTATGTGGATCACACCAAATGACTCTGCCCTAGAAAATCATATCTATATAACTCATTTGGGGGAAGAGATAGAAGGTCCATAGGCTATAAACGAGATATCTAATGGCTTACTTACTCATATGCTCTTGCCCATGTAAATGTGCAATCACATCTAGAAATTAACATTGGGTCATGGTTAAAAGAAGTAGCACAACATAGATTAGTTCAACAAGCAGTCTCTATAGTGTAATAAATTATGTCTCCTTTGGAAGTTTGGGTATTTGGAACCAAAGAGAGTTATAATATTTTATTGTACATTTGAAGGTCACATAGAGAGCATTTAACTGTGTTTTCTACAAAGTAATTTAATGGAATGGCCAAACTTGTGTAGACGGCTAAATTTAGTAACTGGGTACTTGACATTATTGATTTTGATTATATCCTTTAGTCATGAATTATGCGAACAAACAAAGCTTAAACACATTATCTTACTTATCCATAATGCTTTCAAATACTTCCTTATTCTCTCACTCTATTGCTTAGAAACTTAAATAACATAATTGGTTACTCTTGCACATATTTTATCTCAAGTCGACCTTCACCATATCTTCACTTTCGACATTATGTCCTCTTGGACACTACCGTCTACCATGGACAAGAGTGTTTGACATTTTAGCCTACATCACCGTTCTATCCAAAACACTCAAATGGTTAGATTTTCCTTTGATTGTCTTATCTCTGATTCTTAGTTGGTTGTAATGTAAAACTAGATATAATGTCCAAAGTTGTATAAAAGCAAATAAAATGCAATCATGTCTAATGCTTTGTGATTCTCAAATTCAACTACTACATAAGCTCGATTTGGTATGTTGAGACCCCTCCATATATCCCTATCTCGAAAGTGTCTTGAAACACGCATAAGCCAAATCTTTTGAAATTGATGTGTATTCTAACTACCCACAAATCAAAAATATTGATGTTGGAAACAACTTACACCGCGCCCCTTTTTATTTCTAACGATTGACAAAAATGACACGTGATCCATATCTTCCTAATCATAATAAAGAAGATTTTTACATAGATCCCCCACCATTTATCTTACCCATGTACTCCTCCCACTATCCCCTTCTCCATTGTCGTGCTTACTATTGTAATGTTTCATTCTCTTGAATTTAACTTCTTCTATACTTACCTCTTGAATTCAACTTCTACTATACTTACCCCCTTACCATCTCTATTGCACGTTAAATATTTGACTCTCAAATAGGAAAAATGAAAATTAAAAGGTGTTAAATATTTGATGGGGCTGTCAAATATTCGGAGGCTTGGCCGCATTGGAGATGGTTATATTTGGCCGCCTATGGACTATGTCTCCTTTCAATAAAGTCATAGCTGGTGACGTGTGACGTAACATGGTGAGGGCACGAAAACAGACAGCGGCTCGCTTTTTCTTTTAATGTCTTTTGTCTGGCGTGGTGAGATAAGTTGTAACAAGATAAGGTCGGTGGTGGATATGAGATATTTGTTGTATGGGATTAAAAAATACCGGTCTCTATCCTCCAAAAGAGACGTGCCCCTTTTAACAAAGAAATTGATAGCAATTGTGATACCTGCTCACCACGAATTTAAAGACAATCTTACCTATTCGATTACGATCCCAATCCCAATCCCACCCATGAATGGGCTGCGTCTGTCAAATTGCTTGTAAAATAAAGCTTCCCTGTCGCACCACAGTAATCGAAAGCAAGATGTGTGATTATTCTTTCTTCCTGAAATTGAATGGTTCAAGATGCTACTATGACTCCTCTTAAGATTTTCCAATCTCTCCTCGTGCTTCTAATATTATAATTATACTACAAGGACCTCAAAATTGTATCAAATATTGTTGATCCATTTTTATTTCTTCTATTCCAAATTTTCCACTACTTCTATTTCTATGCAAATTTTGTGAAATGACCATCATGATGCGTACATTGTGTCACTTCGATAAGTTAGAATTAGTTGACCAAATTTTCTACTACTTTTATTTCTATATAAATTTGTAAAATGACTATTATGATGTTTGTATTGTGCGACTTGCAATAAATTAGAATTTTTTGTCAACGGTTTGAAAATACAAGTGGTATAGTATTTTTTATAAAAAAATACTAATATAATTTTTAACTCTTTAGTTCATGATGTATTTGATTATTATTCGTCAATTTATTTTATTTTTCTCAATTTTATTTTGTATGATAAAAAAGGAGATCACTCATAACACACATACATCATTTTACGTCTTTCTTATAAATATTTCATGTTAATATATTGTTAATTGATTTGATTCTAAAGAAATTAATGCACTATTCCTTTCCATGTGTATCCTTTAATTCATTTTCATCTGTATTTCATTACTTTTTAGCTTATTTTCAAAACAATGTTGTTTTTAAGATCACACTTGTTTAATCATCTCAACTTTAGGAAAATATCCAATGGGTACATTAGTGAGTATTTCTTAGGTTTAAGATTACATTTACTAAGATAATTTATCAAATATCGCATGACGATCTTTGTGGTATATTTTTTAATAATTATTATCAATTGTCAAGGATTAAGTTATTTTTCAAGCACTTATCAATATTTTGATGAAAATTTTCACACAAGAAAGGCCTTAGTAGCTAATCTTATGTAGGAAAATTATGCTTAAATATAATGAGGCAAATCTTCCAACCAATGCCAAGTTTAAAGACAATCAAGTTTCAAATCTAAAAGTAACTATGATGCTAAAAAAATTGGGTTTGCAGCTCAACATGAAACAAATTGAACTATTAGTGTCAGTGGTATTACATTTTGTATTATTGGTGGGCCACAGAGTATTACTATTACATTATGTGTTGTTGGAGTTTGTGTGCAAGTCTATTGTGCAATATATATGTGTGTTCTTTGCAAACTTATTTCACAATGTTAGTGTTATGTGCAAGTCTATTTTCCAAGGTTCAATCTATAGCATAAGATTTTGATAATCTGCACAAGCCTATGAAAACTACACAAGTATTTGGAGATTTCACAAACATCGAAAGATGCCACAAAAAACTAAGGAAGTTGGGAAATACTATTTGAAGTCAAATAATGCTACAAGGAAATTTTTGAAGCCGAATAATACTATATGGAGTTGCGGGATACTGTAAGTTTGTGTGAAAGCCATGAAGCACTAATGGATGATCATTTGAGGTTGTGAAGTACTATGATTATCATCATAACATGTTGCATCTATGTCTTAAGGACTAGATATAGATTTTTGGTCACAAGTAAGAGAAATCTTAAAACGAGAACAAGTTTTAGTTACCTCTAATTAGTGATAGTCAATACTACTAGGAAGACATGTAGGTATTGGGATGTCTTCACATCTATAGCTATGGGTCATAACATGGGTATGAGGTGGTAGCTTCTGCATACACCATGAGATAGTTGCCACGATATAAACTATTAATACCATCACTAAATTCCTCACATGGAGAGAAATTAACTAGAGACCTAAAGGTTTTCTCATTATTATAAGCATGAGAGAATGACATGGCATGAGTAGACTAATCTAGGAAAGAACAAAAGATAACAAATTCCAAGATTAAAGTAGGGCATAAAATCATGCGCCAAGTAATGGATAACGGTGATAAATGGGAACTTGAGAAGAAATTATGATTTTCCCAGTAGAAGGCCCGATTGGGATATAATAACCTAAGCATATAAGTGAAGGCTTAGAATAACAAGTGTGTTCATCATATGACTTACCCAAATTAGAATTAGGAAACTCTAATTAGGATATTGATATTAGAAACTAATGCACAATAACATCGATATAAAGCACCATGGGAGATGTGAGTACAATCAGTTCTACTCATTAAGGATGGTGAGAAGGTCTAATATCTGTTAGCATGAACGATGAAAAAATACACATACACAACTAGACCATGATATGCATTTAGAGAGCCAATGTGACCTGAGCATGAAACATGTCACATGTTGCAAAAAATTCTTCTTAGTCTTTCCAGTTGTTCTTTTGTTTCCTTTAATGTTGAGAAAAAGGTCCTATGATGTGCTGCAAAAATAAATTCTCAAAGTAATGATAGATTTAACCCCTTTGATGTGTACATGCAACAACCATCAAATATGGAGTCTATATCACTTATCAAGACTTCTTGATCTTGGTCTTACACAAACATCATGTTATTGATAAATGGAAACAACGCCCCATGCCTACAATTGTACATGTATCCCCCAAATTTTATTGTATTCCCACTACAAAATCCACTTCATTTGAAAAATTTTGTTGGAGTGAAATCCTTATATACAATCCATTTTTGCAACATTTTTTAGACACAGGGAGAAAAGTGGAGAAAATCATTTCTAATTGGGAGGTTTTGCGGAACAATTATCAACCTTGGCATGTAATTTAGGTGTTTGTAGCACACAACTCATCTTCTTGCGAGGAATATGTGGATGAAGATGGAATGGTGGGAAATTTTACTCTATTGGATGAATGGGAGCTTTTATGCCAACTCCATTATGCAAATCACATGGCCCTTAATATTCTTGACAATTTGGGTCACCGAGAATTCGACATACATAACAATTGGTCAAAAAATCATATTCCTCTTTCCTTACATAATACTGGTCCATCTTTTATTGAAGTTTGCAAGCCTACTACCTAAGTCCATTTGAATCAATCAAACTCCACACTAGGATCCCTTCCTTTGTTTCCCAAATTAAAAAAAAACTTTTAATATTGTTTTTCATCACTTCATGCATAGAGATCAATTTTTTCCTCTAAAATTGATGATTCAAGGTATTATAGGAATTGCTAAATCATATCTCATAAACACTACTAGGTTGGTACTCTTAACTACAGAGCCTTTAAATAAGTCATCTCTCTCTTATTATTTGCACTTACTGGAGTCGCTACCTTCAACATTTCCACATCTACTATCCATACTTCTCTATTTATACTAATTAAGGAAATAAATCAACTTGAAGGGTAGGTGTTATCATATTTTGAAGACTCAGGCTCAAACATGTTTAGTATATTCTCATCAACAAGATGAGCTTCATTGGGCCCAAATTGTTTGCCAAGTTCAATTATCACCTTCGTGAATCTTTCCCCCACTTCAAGACATCCATTTTTAGTAATAAATACATCATTCTTGTTAGTGATCTTAGCCAATTTCCACCTATCAAGGATGTTTCTTTGTATGCAGGACACTCACATGGAACAAACCTATGGAATAACTGTCCCACATATGTAACAATGCAAACATTCTTCCACCAACAAGGTTAAGATCTATCTCAAGTTTTTTTTTTGCTAATTGTTTCTCAACATTCGGGATGCAATTGCCCACATTGAGGATTGAGATTTAACACGTTTCACTTACACAGATGCACATATGTCTAAACAAGAAATTTTTTCTTTCTATTTTGATTCATATTTGTTTGCTAAAAATGAGCTCATCAACCACCATAACCTCACCATGTTAAAATATTTGAACATTATAGTCGTCCATTGTATTGCACAAATCACAAGCCTTTGCAGTTCAATGGATCCTAAGGAAGAACAATTGCAAAAAAAAAAAAATTCTATGAAAACATCATAAAGTAATGATTATGGCTAATTTGTGTGTTGAAGCAAGCCTTGTGAATGGTTCAATATGCACAATATTAGACATGGTGCATAATGTTTCCACTTCATCGTTGGACCTGCCACTTTTTGTTGTTGTCAAACTTGAAAAATATATATGCCCTCCTTGGGATGTAACTAACCCTTTGCATGTTCCCCTTCCGCCTATCTCTAGAGGAAACCGCAAGAAACTGCTTCTTAAAATGGTATGGGCCTTGACAATTCACAAGTCCCAGGGCCTTACATTGCCAAATGCCATTGTTAATATCAGTAACACTGAAAGGTAGGGGATGACATTCATTGCATTGTCCAAAGTCCCCTCCTTTACAAACTTTTGCATAACACGTCCTTTTTCTTGTAAGTGTTACTCTAAGATGTCTCTTAGGCTTCTCTTCAAAAAAGGAAAGAAGAGGAGATACGCCTTTCAAGTCTTTAGTATTTCCCAATTTATTATAATTTTTTGTCTTCCATATTTCCCCTTCTACCTATAACTTATATTAATTTTTCCCTTCTCTTTTCCATCCATATCTCATAAATTTTAGCTTCCATTCATACATAAAAACAAAGTTTGCATATTTGGTTTTCCGATTTTCATACATAGCCTTTTCTCTTTCTTTATATGTTAAATATTTGTTGTATCTAATAATTTTACGAAACTAATAAATGCTTCAACATTATTTTGATATTCATTTTATAAATTTGACATATTGATCAAGCATGCCGCCATAGTGTAGGTTGTGCTCTTCCTCACTCCCCTAGCTACCCCTTTAAACATTACTCCTACTTTACTCAACGGCCAATATTTACTAATGGCCAATACTTCTTAAAATGGTATGGGCCTTGACAATTCACAAGTCCCCGGGCCTTACATTGTCAAATGCCATTGTTAATATCAGTAGCAATGAAAGGTAGGGGATGACATTCATCGCATTGTCCATAGTCCCATCCTTTAAAGACTTTTGAATAACACGTCCTTTTCCTTATAAGTCTTACTCTAAGATGTCTCTTAGGCTTCTCTTCAAAAACAGAAAGAAGAGGAGATACGCCTTTCAACTCCTTTGTGTTTCTCAATTTAATATAAATTTTTGTCTTCCATCTTTCCCCTTCTACCTATAACTTATATTAATTTTTCCCTTCTCTTTTCCATCCATATCTCATAAATTTTAGCTTTCATCCATACATAAAAGCAAAGTTTGCATCTTTGGTTTTCCAATTTTCATACATAGCCTTTTCTCTTTCTTATATGTTAAATATTTGTTGTATCTAAAATTTTTACGAAACTAATAAATGCTTCAACATTATTTTGATAATCATTTTGTAAATTTGACATATTGATCAAGCATGCCCCCATAATGTAGGTCGTGCCCTTCCTCACTCTCCTAGCTACCCTTTTAAACATTACTCCTACTTTACTCACAGACCAATATTTATTAACATTACCCCTCCTTCCCCCCACACACCCACTCCTTCCCAAACCAAACACACTGGTCCCCCCTCCACATTTACTTCTCTACAATCGCTAGGGGAGAGGGGCCAATACTTGAACATGGTCCAATAGTTGACATCAAGGGTTAAATTTGACGACCACCTATACTTGTCAAACAATTTTTCCATGACAGTAATTTTTGAATACTGTCCTTCAAAAATTAAAAAAATTGTTACTTATACTATACTAATAAAATATATAAAAGATTATTTTATATTTTTTAAACTATATTTATTATATATTAATATAATATATATTAAAAATGATGATCACATTTTAAATATGCTAGTCGAGTGTGACAATTATTTCAAAAATTTGTAAGTATTTAACGGCTAAAATCACAAAAAAATCTAAACGACCGTCAAATTTAACCCCTGGTTGACAGGGGTCTTGATCACACAATACCTAATAGTTGTTATAGTACCACTTCATAGTTATCATAATACTATCAAATTGCTATTTATATTTGACATAATACTTATGTAGAGTAGCCAATCACATCATGACATATAAACCCTCTCACCCATATACAAGTATTAAAAATTCAATTTTCAAGCATTATCATCCATATAATTTCCACATTAATTATTTTAAATCAATTCAAAATATGTCTTTCCCTCCAATTAAACATTCCAAAGAACCAATATAAGATAGACAAATTTAACCTACATATTAATAAAAAAATATAGACCCCACATAATAAACAATTAATTTTGTGGACCCTCAACTCAAGATGTCCCACCATTTACCCCTCTCACCATACAAGAACCTACTTCTCCATACAACCACCTCAGCTATCACATTTTGGATAGAATGAATTAGTCTATGCGCAAATGTATGATATGTTTAAGCAGTCAAATCAAACATAAAAGTGTGGTTAAAATCCGGGCTTGGAGTCCGCAAGAATTGCTATAAATAAAGAGCAGACCAATCTCATGACTCTCATTTCTCGCTTGTCTACGGCGAAAAGACCGACCTAAGTTTTCCATATTCTGCGAGATCTGTGGAGGAAGGAAGTTGTGTAGCAGAAAGATCTAAAACAGGCTTCCATATTACATGTAAGCACTGTATTCTTTTCTGTGTAATTATCAAAGCATGAAATACTTTCTTGTTAAAATAACTATTGTGCTGCCACTCTGAAATATCTTACGCCAGATAAATTAGGAAACTCCTTTTTGTTTTAGATCGGTGGGCTTCAACACAAAATTCTTTTCTAGTCGTCTGTTACTCGTTAAATCAAGTCTGTGCCTATTCCTCTCCTAATCCCTTATTTTCTAGAAATCATGTAATAATTAAATATTTAATATGAGTTGCATACATATATATCTGTGTCCCAATCCAGATTATCAATGCTGCCTTGAGCTTTTAATTTCTTAAAAAGATAAGGTGTGTTGTGGGCATACAAAAATTTCCATTGCAGGCGAGACACGTGTCCATTTAATAGACATTGATAGCAATAGCACTAATCCGTGAATGGGCTGCGTATATTAAATAAATGAATGGAACAAGTAAACCATTATTTTTATATTAATCTTTATTTAAAAAATAATCCGCACGTTCCTCAGAACGGTAGATGCTTCCTGTTTTAATGGTTCTGGCGTGCTAAGTCGCCGACAGCTGGATCATTGGATGCTCTTTAAGGATTCTTTGTTTATGTAGACATAGGTAAGGGGATTTGATTTAGATACTTCAAATTACCCAGTTTTCATATTTACCAATACATCACCACCATGTAGCTATAGTTTTTTTAAAATAATGGCTAATAACCCTTCACTGCTTTTATATTGCATTGACTAGTTTTAAGTATATACTAGAAGAAATAATATAAATAGTTTTGTAAATCTGTAACTTATATAAGAGTAGTTGGTAAGTTTGTACTTTGTAGATTCTATCCTCCCTGACTCCCTGTAGAAGCTTCTTTTATGGCTGTTAAATTTATGTCTAAGAATATAACCATGCCGTTACTTTATTTCCATCTTAGAAAAGGAAAATGTTGATCGGTTATTATTCTAATTCGTAATTTTAATTGCTTCATTTTTTTCAAATACCCATAACACTTGTTTTCTTTTTATTTAAAAAGTTGATTTTGAATTTTAAATTTTAAATTTTAAATTTTAAATTTTAAATTTTAAATTCTTACATATTAATATTTGAAAAAAAATTGATAAATATTTTTAAAATAGAAAAATTGTTATTAAATAAATTTTAAGCGTAACTCCTTTTCTCTATAATTAGTTTGGATTAGAAGAGAAAAATTGCAACTCACTTTGTAACTTATTTATTATCAAATTTCATTCCTTAAAATATTAATTAACTCTAATTATTGGTTTCTAACTCAATACTTTATGAAGTCTTCATTTATTTGATTGTGATAATATTTAGTTTTATAGCTGAATATCTTATGAAGTCATCAACTTTTAAATTGTGATAAATATTCCACTAGTTTTTTCTTTATTATAATATGTATGCAGGTTATGTAATTTGTTGGATATTACATTTTTCACATTTTATTTTCTTAAATTTTTCAAAATTGATTTGATTATCTCTCTTAAAATTTTCTTTGATCTTTTTGCATTATCCTTAATTTAATCTTTATTTCTCATTTAAATCTATGGAACAAAGTATATTGTTACAACAAAATTACCAAAGTATATTGCTACAACAAAATTACCAAAATATTTTGTAGTGTAAATGTACTGCAACTTACTTAAAAATTGTTACGGCATATCAAATATATCATAACAAAACTTCTTCATAATATTTACATATATTTTTAATATAATTAAATTCAGCAAATTGCAAATTCTCAAAATATTCATGTCTTAATGAGTGTCTTTGTCTTAATTGTTTAAACATAAAATAATGCTCAATATCTTATCTTCATTTATCGAAATTCCTTGTAAAGCACACATAAACACCGTATAAATAAAATGTTAGTTTCTCTTAGAATTTGTCAAATCTTCTATATTATGTTATTTTGTATTGGGTTTTCCATAGGTAGTGATTATCATATAAATCTCCTATTTGCTTAACTACTTCATCACATCAATTTCTTTTCTTAAGTTTCAAGTATTGCTTTGTGTGGCAACATGCTTGTTTTGATATTAGCCTTATTTTAACTAAAAAGGAAACAAATGGCCTTAAATTTTCTTTCTTATAATACTAGAAAAAGAAGTAATGTTGTTTATGCCAACTCCAAGTTCTGTTTACAAAGCATCCACTTAAAATATTTATGATTTTCGAGAGCTTTTATTGTTTTTTAATGCTTTTCTTAAATAGTTTTTATTGATTTATTAGATATTTTGGTTAAATAAATAATAGGAGGAAATGGTTTTTGTTGTAATAGATCATGGCAACTGGGAATGAGATCAAAGCGTTGGCTGACAATCCAAAATCCTTTTTAGATGTTAACCGTCTTGGGTATCCCATTAGCCGAGATTTTAAGGGGGAGGCCCTTGTAAAACTGGTTCGAGCCTCACCCACAGAGAAATTTTTCAATCTTGAAAAGGCTTCTGAGTCGGAGAAGTCCATATCAAGGAAGGCGTACTTGCTTGGGTACAAGTCAAATGAAAAGAATGATGCTCTCTTTCTGGACATTCCGAGCAAAGGTGTGGAGGATAACAAACTTTTTTTCACCTATAAATTGACAGGGTGCTCCCTGGTTGTTACACGCGGGAAGACTCCAGACACATACCAAGTCTACCACGACAATCGCCGCAACAGTGCGGTTCTGTATAAGAATGTTGTAATGTATCTAGATTCTGAAGACTATAAAGTCTTTGGGCTCTTTCCTGCTGGAACTGCCGTGGCCTGCATGCAGTTCAAAAATGGAGCTTGGAAACTGTATGTTCAACAACAATATCTTGTAAAGGACCCTGCAAATGCTCCGCCAAAAGATTCCAAACATGTGATGCAACTGCGTGTGGCTGTAAAGGACATTGTAAAGGACAAATATATGGACTCATCCTTGCAAAAAATTTTTGACGAAAAGCGTGGATGGATGCAGCAAAGGATAAAGGATCTTGCAAAGACATTGGGCGTAAGTTCTGCTATAATAGACAATGCCAAGGATGGTGTTTATAAGGGAAAGGGTGAATTCAATGAAAAAGATCCCTCTATTAATGAATGGAACAAATTACGTGATGCCATCGAGAAAAAGCTCGAGGAAAAAAACAAGAATGCGGCAGAGGCTGCCAAATTAAAGAAAGATGATATTGCGCGTTGGCAAAGCAAATGGACGACTCTATTTAAAAATTACAAAGAAATAGTGCCCGATAATAGTATGTTAGAATTTGGGAATTATGCAGGAATGTTACATGCTGCAGAAAACTTAGACACGATCTGGCTGTGGTTACAGATAAACAAGGCTACCGGTTCACATGCGAATCAGTGAACAAGGTTATGGAGAGGGATCTGAGTAGCTGCAGTGACAACAGAATAAATATCATGCATCTAATGAAAATAATGTCTGTCTCAAGTCTCAGTTATTACTACTTTATTAGTATGTTCTGGTCAGCATTATATATATATTGTAACTGACTATTGTCCATATTTTGTTATTTCAATAAAATTATCATGGCATGCCATGATATTAAATCTGATATACATTTCTATAAAATTTTATGCATGTTTTCTATTTTGTGCTATTAAAATCCTTGTTAATGAATGAAATTGTACTCTGTAGGTGCCTACCAAAGACCCCAATTCCTATGGATTTGGGAAAAAAATCAAAACATTTAAAAATGTTTTTTTGCAAATGACTAATGAAACTTGCTATATAAGACAGATCTAGTTGTTGTAGATGAGAGAACTAAAAATGTAAGCTTCTTTCTCATCAATTGGAGAATATTGTTTTTTATTGTTATTTTATGGTTGGGTGTGCTATATGTAACAAATAGTAATCTTTTGCTTCTTTTTTATTTTTATTTTTGGTCTCTTGTAGTTTCATCTACATTCATTTAGAGATGCCACTAGTTTTGTTCAAAATAAAGAAATTAGGTTGGTATTTAATTTATTTGTTCAGGTAGAGTCACTTTAAAAGTTGAATGTTGTCCACATTGTTAGTCCAATATTAAAACCTCTATAACTTGTTCGTATATATATTGATAAATTTAAAAATATACTCCTCAACCATTAGATATCATCAACCACACACATTTTTCATTTCTTTACCATTATACAATTTTTTAAAAATAGTCTAAACTGTTTTACAAGAATAAATTACAGGAAAACAAAATTATTTGAAGGAACAATTAATTAAATTGGGATAAACAGTAGTTGAAAAGAAGCAGGTTGAAGGCCTACCAAAAAAAACCCAACAAATTGCAGCAAACAAACATCAAAGATACAATAAGAAAAAGGTAAGAAGTAGAGAGAATAGTAAAAAGAAAAGGATAAAGGATGGAAATTAGGGTATGTAAATCATTTAGGCCTTCCGCTATCAGATATATATTTCGTGAGTCTCGGCTCTGCACGCATAGAAGATAAAATGGGAAGAATACTATCCTAAGTATGTGTAAACTCTGTGTTTCTTCTACAGGACATTATAACCAGCAATTTAAGGTTGTGGCTTTTTCTTGTTATTTATTTTTACCATGCATCTAATGTAATGTATCTTGATTAAAATAATTTGTTTGTTTTCAATTAATAAGAGGTCTTCTAGTGCTAGGTGCCTTTTTTTGGGATTATTTTCTTAGAATATATATTTAGCATATAGATCTAGTTTTTTTTTTTTTTCGAAAATAAGCTTATATTATTCTTCCTGTGTGGATCTATGAGATTTGCTTGTACTGAAGAACAGATTCTTGCACTCCTAAAGAAATTCCCTTGCCATCTGGTTACAATAATGAGATACGTTAGATAGAAAATATCTGTAGCTGATCCGCTTCCTTTTAAGTCCTACCCATACCATGTTTGAAATCTCTTTCACGCTTTCACCTGTAGGGTTTCTCTTATTTAAATGATTTGCAAATATATTCTAATTAGCTAGCATCCACAACCTCTGCCAGGATCCTCTCTGCCTCTTTCCAAATGGGATATTGGCACAGGGCATTTCTCCTCAGAATCCAGCATGGCAATTCCTAAATATTGTGGAAGAGGAGAGTTTTGTACTCCTTCGGGTTTTAGTGTCATCTCAGGTTGTCTTCTAAAAACCCACAAAAAAATGCCACAGGAAAGATATCATGTCTGCAAAATGTGGAAGCATGTGAATGACAAAATGTAATTTCAAACTGTTCTAAAAACCCATAAAAAAGGAAAAGAAAAACGCCACAGGAAAGATAGCATGTCTGACAAATGTGGAAGCAGGTGAACTGCTTGACAAAATGCTATCTCAAACTGTTTTCTAAAAATCCACCAATAAATAAAAATAAAAACGCCATAAGAAAAATATGCTTGGAAAATGTGGAAGCATGTGAACCGTTTGACAATGTCTTAAAAATATGTAATCTTTGCAGTCCTAAAACGAAAATGTTGCATGACAAGATTATACACACACTCTCTCGAGAAGCTAATGGTCAATGTTCCAATTGAAAGGCTTTGTAAAAATGCCCTGATGACACTTGTGTTGAAGCCTCACGATCATGTTAACAAGAATTTAAGATTCCCTTCAATGATGAAGACATTTGGTTTTTAGAATATTACTAAGCTATATTCTTGTGGACACGCCTCTTACTTAAACATGTTGTAGTATGTGATTAGAGCACCCCAATCATTGCGGATTATTCCTCCAATTCCTGCTCGTCTTGGAAACTCTCTTGAAGTTCCATTGTAACTTAAAGTACTTAAAATTAGTAGTTCCCAGACTTCCAGGGGTTGAATTTTTGCCTGGGTATTTGTTAGCCTTTTTCGGTATGGATACAGGAACGATACATTGAAAAACCAGTAGTCCCCAGACTCTCAGGGGATGGATTTGTATGGGTATTTACTAGACTATTTCAGTATGGGTACAAGAAAGATATGCTGAAACGACAAATTTGTAAAAATGTTATGTTGTGGGTACATTCATATAATATATTTTTAAAAAGTAAAAAATATAAATATATATAAAAATTTAAAGAAAACAAGCTTATAGTCTTAGCAACCTAAACAATATTAGAAGCCGGCAACAAGCTTATTATGAATTAGAAGCCAGCTAAAGAAAGTTTTTTTGACCGAATACAAGAAGACCACAAAACATTATATGTATGAGTCCATCTACTAGTTGGCTCACAAACATTCCACTTATTGAACTAAGGCCCAGGGAAAGGTTTGGGGAGAAGGTAATCTATTCACAGAGTTGTTTGGAGATAGTATCTTGGAGAGAGGGGGCCCTTTGTGTGACTTTATAGTATCCCAAAAGTCATTCTCATCCTTCATAATTAGTCCAGTAGAGGGAGTTGTGAAAACATTTCTGAGCATTGTATACATTATGAACTGAGATTGAGGAAGCTTATAGAAAGCTTTAAGGTCTGTCCATTCCATCCGCTTCCCAAATCTGTACAAGTCATGAAATATTTTAATTCCTTTCTCAAACCAAATCAGCCTCTTGTCAAGGCAAGGATCTTGTCATTATATTTCAGATTAGACAAAATTGATTTGTAGGCTTGGCACCTGGTGTCAAAGGAAGAGAAGATAGGCTGCCCAACCACCAAGTGCTTCATTTGCTCCCATACCTTCCAAATTGACTGAAGAATTATTTCCTCGTAGATTTACCATGTGTATATCATTTAGGGTGGCTTGCTAGCAAAAATGCAATTTCTAAGTAGATTTTCCGATCGCAGATCATTAAAAGGTCCCATAGAAAAAAAACACGACTGTTACCAGATAGATATACCAATCTTAGATCTTACTCTATCTTCTTTAAAAAACACATTGTTTCCTAATAGATTTTAAAAACACAGACACTTCAGGGCGTCTTTTTTTGGTTGAAAACAAAGTTGCTGCTGTATAATTTTTAAAAATTATTTAATGGTGGTTGTCTCAGTATAATTCCTTATTTCATTTCTTAAAATGGGATGGATGAATTTTTTATTCTTTCTTTTATAGAGACGTGATTTCAAAAATCTTAGTAAATGTATTGTTGCCTGTAAACCACTGTTCTGTTCAATTGTCTGGTTATGTAAATATTAGAACATAGTTGTTTGGAGATGGGTTTATGCACATATCTCCCTCTAAATCTCAAATCTAATAATATGAATTTATAATCTTCCGGCTTCATCTGTATGAAATTACATTGGCTGATGTGTCAATAATTAATTTGATTAGGGACGAATCTAAATGATTATTATAAAATCCAAACTTGAAATTTAATATTATATATTACTAAATTGCTTATGTATTGATGGAAAACAAATGTTTAGTCAATAATGTTTATGCATATTTACTTGTACACGTTTTTTCAGAAATATTGGAAAGAAAAATAGGTTGTTGCCCGACGAGCTTCTAATTTAGCCTAGATATTTTAGGACAAACATATTATAACAAGGAGAGATAGGAATCTCGAAGTTTTTGACCAGTGGCTAGAAAGTATTAATATTCTTAGATCAGGTGAGATTTTATAGGAGGGGCATCTGCTGTAGATGTAAAATATGGTTTTTCACAGGCTTCTCTATCATCAGGTCGATCCATTATGAATCTTTATTGAGTATGTTTTGAGTTTCTTTATATATATGCATTTTTATTGATCTTTGTTGTTGCAATATACGGTTTTATGGTGTCAATAGTCTTGTGTCCGATGGATAACATTACCCTATTCCAGTTTTGAGTTTAGCATGTCTTTGAAATGTTCAACTTGATAAGTTTACTTACATCTTACAATTGTAAGTCCTAAGTGGTGCTAAGTGGTGCTTATATACTTTTAGGCATTAAAATTAACTATTAATTTTTTAAAATAGACGAGCGGCAAATAAATTTTGAGTTTGCACATGCTGGAGTAACATAGTATCAGTGGGCTTGATTAAATAATTCTCAAATGTTCACATATTTTCAATTGTAAACAATATAAATGTTTACTGACATCACACTCCTAAATTCTTCATATTGAAAATTTTCAATCATAACATAGAAACAAAGCATATTTATAGTTAACCACTCTCTCTGGCATCCCATAACTCCCAGTTCAAAGAGTGATAAGAAATGGGTCAAATCTAGTTTTGGTGAGTCTCATTGAATTTTGGTAGTAAATCACTCAAAGTTTATGCATGTGACTTTGTCATCAAAGAAGAAGAAACAAGTTTTTTTGATTTTGGATAAGAGTTGACTTGATATTAGGTTTGGAATTTCAGCTTATAGGTCTCTGTCCAACTGAAATTTGTTGCTAGCTAGCTTTTTTTTTTGTTTATGAATTGCATTTTTCTCTTATGTTTTTGAACGGTTTCTTTGCATAAATATGAACAAATTTATATTTCATCTCACTCAATATATATGTTTTTAGAGAGTATTTATAAAATATACAATGCATTAAATTATCATTCTACAAGTATTTAGAGACGCCTTAAATTTTTACTGTTAATATACATTCAAAATAAAAAATAATCGGCCTACAGACTCTTAATTTCAAGCTTTACCTGATATGAATATCTTAGCAAGCCATATAAGAACCTTTTTCACCATTCTAAAAGAAAGTATCCAAGTTCTTTGTTAAAAAATAGGGAGATGGTCATTGCACCATTTTGTTGCATAAATCTAAATATTACTATTGTATTGTTATAATTTCACGCCTAAACAGATACGTTCTTGTGATAGTTGTGCATCTTTTTTCAAAGATTCATTTTTCATGCCATCTACTAGTATAAATATATCTATAATACACACTCATACACAAATATTTAATGCATACATAATTCCCTTCAAAATATCAGCTATATTTTTTTTACCATGAATCATATAACCAACTAGCAATTGCATGTGTACAATGCAATGTGAACGTCAAATTGTATATGTTATTTGATTTAGAGGGATAATTATTATTTTTGTAGTTGATGTTGATAAGGGGTGTGATTGATTTTGTAAGTGTAGGAATATAGATAAAGCATTACATTTAAACATTCTATATCTAAATTTCAAATGTGTTACAAATTCGTACATATACATTTGCAAATCTTATATCATGAGTGGTAGCATTTTGTGGACTATTTTATTTAAACTAAACATGAATACATGAAGACTTCCTTACATTTGCATATTAATTGCACTTTAGTGCCCTGGGATAGTCATTGCCAAACCAAACACCCAAATAATTATAAAAGGAATTAACAAAGGAAAACATAGAAAAGCTCTCCATTAATTTACCTTGGAAGATTACAGTTTTATTGAAACGCTTTTTGACAAATATGAAAAGTTACTCATGTACTTGTCTTCAAGAGCAAATTGAACTCTCTACTACATGTAGTGTTGGAGTGTAGAACCCACTGGCTTGTTTAGGTCAATTATATATCATGTATAATTCAACCCTGGTGTTTGATCCATCTGATGGAACTTCAAAAAGGTTTTCAATTCCTGTTGTTCAGGAATTGGCATCTCAGCTCCTTGATAGCCTTCCTCAAAGGTACATTAGATAAGAGAAAGAGAGATCGAATGCATGTCTTAATAATCATTTGGACATTGCCATTATTGATATGGACATGTTTTGGGGAGCTTTAGATCTTTGCAGGCAAAAGGAAATGGATAAAATTGGAGTTGCATGCCATCAATGGGAAATTTTTCAGGTGGGTACAATGAAATTGATTATAAACAATATAATTGACCAATAATTGTGATAAAGTAGTAGTTTTTGTAACAAAAGCTTTGCCAATGTTGAAAAATAAGCTTTGGGCTTCAAGTCTACTGGTGTCACTTTGGACTAATATTGGAGGACATTTCAGTGTCTTGCCTAATATTGCAGGACATTTCAAAGTCTTTCCTGGTGGGTTCTTTCTAGGTTGTGGTTTGGGGTTAGTATGTTACATTCCTCCCACTATTTTGTACTTATTAATAAGACATCTTATATTATTTAAAGGAACATAAGAGTAACAAACAAACAAATACCCATCAGAAGTGCTGCTTGTGCTCCTTGTAACATCTTAGAAAACCAACCTGCTCTGTTATCTGAGACTTAGACACACTGAAGCTCGGGTTGAGAAGAAGCTCATCTTTGTTCAGGAATTCATCATTTGGCTGTAAAATTTTTTAGTTACATAACAAACAATATTTATAGTTTGCATTCAAACGTTTAAAAGGGAATACTAAATATATTATTATAGGGACATGACAACTTGTCTGAGCTAGCTAAAAGTATACTCATGTAACCATAAAAAAGGTTTAGTTTGCCTAATGTCAATATTGTACAGGTAGAAGTTGTAAAGACAAAATAGATATCCATTTTTTGATAATGATGAGAGAAGCATTTTATCTATCCACATGTCCAAATATTAATTGGCCTCCGAAAAAATTCCTAAATAAATCAAATGAAGTTTCATTACAAAATAATAGTACTCCTCACCTTGGTTCCTTTGTTTATATCCAGCCCAATTCCAAATCTAAAATATAAACAAACAGTTTAGTCCCTAATGAAAAACATAATTAGGCACCTTGCATTACATTACATGCATTGAATGTCAATGAAGAGTCCCAATTCACTTGAATTATCACAATTCTGAAAGGGATGCCTGTAAGTTCTTAAGCTTTATCAGAACGTTGAAAGAGATTTCAACTAGTTTAAGCTTTACACCTTGGGATTTGTTGAACCATTTAAGGGGGATTTTATTATTTTCTTATGATTTGTCCTATCCATTACTTCTGCATATCCCACCACTATTTCTGGTGAGTTTCCAAGTTTATTTGCAGAAAATATTATATATCATTTAAAAGTTTATAGATCGTTTCTCAAACCCTAAAAAAAAGGTAGAAAACATGAGAAAACAATACCATCCATACCTTTTTTTTATGAAAACTTGTAAATTCTCATTGTTGAAGGAATAGATTTTTGGGAAACTGAACCATAAATTCTCTTTCCTGGATGTTAATCATGGACCCCTGCATACACTCAACAACTTAGACAATAAAAATTTGTAATAGGGTAGAGGAAGAAGTAACCGGATAGCTGCACCATACCTATTAATTTTTGCACCATGTTGACATTTATGTGACCGCTACTGAATAGTCCCTGATGCGATTGACGATGCCCTTTTGCAACAACTTACGTTAAGAAATAAATCCCCCATAAATTTTAGTCAAACCCTAAATCCATCATTTCCGTATCTACAAAAAAAATTCTTATTGAACCCTAAACCTTTATTCTCATTGAACTTCAAACTGCGAATCCAAATAAGCATGCAACGGATGGAAGGGTTGATTTATAAGGCATGCACGAGGTAAGATAAGCTCAAACACTGTCAAATATACGCAAACTCTTGAAAAATGTCCAAACGGACGTCAAATTTAACATAATCGCCGAAACGTCTGGAGGGGCCTTTCCCATAGGGGGAACACCTTCGGCGTAATAATTACTATTAGCTATAGTTTTTTTAAAATTAAAAATAAAATTTTAATCTATTAATGGCTAGTAATTTTTTAGGCTGCATGTCATCTTTGCTTTTATATTGCATTGACGGGTGTTTTACATACTAGAAGAAATAAGATCTGCCTAAAGTAAAGCCATAACTTACAGCCGAGAAAATTGTAAATAGTTTTGTAAAAACTATCCTATTATTTAAGGGTGATTGGTAAGTTTTATAAACTCTATCCTCTGTGGTGCCCCTTAGAAAGTCCTTGGCTGCCTTTATAAGGTGGAAATAGAGTATTTGCATAGTTATGTCTAAGAATATATTGCATATTTTAGAAAAGGAAAATCAAGATTATTCCAATTTGCATTTTAAATTGTTTAGTTTCTTTCAAATATTCAAAACACTTGTTTCCCTTTTAAATGAAAAGTTGATTCAAAAATTCAAATTCTAGAATATTAATATTTGAAAAAAAATTGATTAATATTTTTAAAATAGAAAACTTGTTATTAAACAAGTCTCAAGTGTAATTCCTTTCCTCTATAGTTAGCTTGGATTAATAGAAAAAGGTTGCAACCCGTTTTATGACTTATTTATTATTATATTTCATTCCTTAAGATATTGGTTGATTTTAGTTATTGGTTTTTTAGTTCAATGTCTTATGAAGTCTTCATATATTCGATTGTGATAGTATTTAGTTTTATAGCTTAATAACTTATGAAGTCTTCAACTATTAAATTGTGATAATATTCTATTAGTTTTATTTTTTCTATTATAAAATAGATACAAGTTATATAACTTGTTGGATATTGCATTTTTTCACATTTTATATTTCTTAAATTTTTAAAAATTGATTTGACCAATCTCCCTTAAGAACTTATTTGATCTTTTTGCTTTATCCTTAATTTAATCTTTATTTCTCATTTAAATCTATAGGACGAAATATATTGTTACAACAAAATTATCCAAAAGTTTTTGTAGTGTGAATGTAATGTAACTTACCTAAAAGTTGTTATGGCATGTCAAATATATCATATCAAAACTTGTTCATGGTGTTTAAATATATTTTTAATATTAACTATATTCAACAAACTGCGAAGACTTAAAATATTCATATTTTACTAAGTGTTTTTGTCTTAATTGTTCGAACATAAAACAATGCAATATCTTATATCTATTTATCTAAATTCCTTGTAAAGCACACATAGACACCCTTCTTGATAATTTGTGTTATTCTATATTCTTGTTTTAATTGTTATACGTCCATGTAGAGTTTTTTTTTTGTTGAAAGTAGCTTAATTGATCAATACAAATAAAATTTTAGTTTCTCTTAGAATTTGTCAAATTTTCTATATTACCTTCTTTTATATTGGGTTTTGCATATGTATTGATTATCACATAAATCCCCTATTTGCTTAACTACTTCATCGCATCAATTTGATACTATTTCTTCACAAAGCTTCTTTTTGTTATACTGCTAGAAAAATAAGTAATGTTGTTTATACCAACTTCAAGGTTATTTATACAAAGCGTCCACATAAGATATTTATGACTTTTCGAGAGCTTTTATTGATTTATTAGACATTTTAGTTAAATAAATTAATATGTGGAAATGGTTTTTGTTGTAATAGATCATGGCCAGTGGAAATGAGATCAAAACGTTGGTTGACAATCCAAAATACTTTTTAGAAGTTAATCGTCTTGGGTATTCCACTGGCCGAGATTTTAAGGGGGAAGTGCTTGTAAAACTGGTTCGAGCCTCACCCACTGATCAGGGGATCATTTCTGAAAGTTCCCTAAACATCTCTAAATGGTGTCAGTGCAGAAGTTCATCTCGAGAGCTTTCCAACGACTGTGAGAACGCGACAAACAGACATTGGGAGCTCTAGATATGTTCGGTCAAAGTTCGGTCAACGAGAAAGTCAACTCTGGTCAACTGGTCAATATTGGACCAAATCGCGCTGTGACACGTGGCTTGCCAACACTCATCGATTCGCTCGACTTGCCTATCGGGAGACGACAAGTGGACTACAGGATTACCGAGTTAATTTATTTCTAGGCCACATTGTATGGGTTGAAATTATAATTACTTGGTAAGGCCACTTTTCAAATGCCACACACACACACACACACACACACACACACACACACACACACATTAATGTTTAAAACATTAGTATTAAACCATGTTATTGCTAAGCACGTGGGTGGTGAAGCGGTTGTTTGGGAGGCATTAAGCCTTGCCACGTGGAAGAAGGAAATTGAACAAGGTGGTAGGGGGCGGTTATGCTCCAAACTTCATGTGCATGGAAAGGCTTAATAAAGCCTAAACTATTATTAGCCTTAGCCGCTTTATTGGGAATTAATCCCATTTCAAACAAATCCGCTCCACATGGGATTTTAACCCATTTAAAAATGCAGTCACGCCAAACTTGGGATTTAATCCCATTAAAACGTGTAATCCGCCCAAATGGGAAATATTTTATCCCAAATTCTATGCTATGGGCTATGGTATTTTTAGCCTAAGGGATAATATGGAATGTATTTTTTGGGCCCTAATTTTGTATAAATAGGGAACACATTCTATTGTAATGGACACACACATTACACACCGAAGCCACAGAGAAGATCATTGCCAGAGCACGGAAAAGGTGGACACACGCTCGAGCTTATTATTTGTTAAGCTTATTTGTGGGATGTGTCAACAGGTATTGTCTATTGGCCTATTATTTTAAGGCAATATTAGATGAAATATTTGTGATTGGGAGTAAATTGTAAACTACCCAATAAGGCCCATTGAGCCACACCAATTACTTGCAAATCCTGGATTGTCGACCGGAGTGCTAGCTTCGCATTGTTTGCGTCGAGAAGGCCGATCACAGCCGAAGGAGATTGTATGCCAGGAAGGTGGAAGTCGGGTGCTATTTTTCACCCTTGTCATCCGAAGGTCTGGTGTACTGATAGGCAAGTAAAATTCCATTAGGTTTTCTTGTGAAAGTACTATTGTAACTTACAAGTTTTGACTAGTGGAACGGTTCGACCATGAACCCAGAGACGTAGGCAATTGCCGAACTCCGTAATCAATCTGTGTGCAATTGTCATTTTTTGTCTTGCATTATTTTAAAATTGATTACTTAAAAGGAGTAAATTATCGGTGAATAATTAAAGCCTACAAGGGTCCGAGATCAGGTAGTAATAATCTGATTATTTTCGGATCACCCATAGAGAATTTTCTCAATCTTGAAAGGCCTCTGAGTCAGAGAAGTCCAATGAAAAGAAGGATACTTTCTTTCTGGACATTTCAAGCAAAGGCGTGGAGGAGGGCAAACTTTTGTTCACCAATAAATTGACGGGGTGCTCCCTAATTGTGACATGTGGGAAGATTGCGGATTCATAATCTACCATGACAATTGTTGCAACAACGCAGTTTTGTATAAGAATGTTGTAATGTCTCTAGATTCTGATGACTATAAGGTCTTTGGGCTCTTTCATGTGGGAATTGCTGTGGCCTGCATGCGGTTTAGAAACAGAGCCTGGAAACTATATGTTCAACAACAATATCTTGTAAAGGACCCTGTAAATGCTTCACAAAAAGATTCCAAAAATGTGATGAAACAGCGTGTGGTTGTAAAGGACAAATATATAGATGCATCCCTGCAAATTTTTTTTGACAAAAAGCGTGAATGGATGCAACAAAGGATTAAGGATTTTGCAAAGTCACTGGGCATAAGTTTCACTATAATAGACAATGCCAATGATGGTGTTTACAAGGGAAAGGGCGAGTTCAATGAAAATGATCCTTCTATTAATGAATGGAACAAATTACATGATGCAATCTAGAAAAAGCTCGTGGAAAAAAACAAGAATGAGGCTGAGGCTGCCAAATTGAAGAAAGATGATATTGCACGTTGGAAAACCAATTTGATGAAGATTGCTTCATAAGTTGCTAATTACAAAGAAATGGTGCACGCTTTTAAGGGATTAGACAAGATTTCACTGTGGTTACAAATAAGGAAGGTTATTGGTTCAAATGCAAATATGTGACAAATGGAGAGTGATCTGAGTAGTCGCATTGAAAACAGTACAAAGATCATAAATCTCATGGAAGTAATGGCAATCTAAGTCTCACTTATTATTATTTTCTAATTATCCTTATTAGTATGTTCTGGTTTGTTGGCACTATATTTTCTATTTATTTTTCTTAGGAGGATCCCATAGGTATTTTGTAACTGTCTGTTGTCCATATATTGGTATTTCATTAATCTTATCAATGTGCCATGATACTTAATCTGATCCATATTTTTATGTTCTTGCATATTTTCTATTTGATGTTGCTACAATCTTTGTTGGTAACGAATGAAATGGCGCTATTGCATAAAATCAAATGAGGTCTACCTGGACTAGGGCGTTGAGTGTAAGTTGTCGGTACATTCCCAACAACTAGTAGGGTGGCGTTTTACATTGTTGTAAAGGTCCCATCACCATTTTCACGGATGTTGACATTGCAAACATTCAAAAACTGCCTCGTTTTATCTTATCTTTGTTATTTCAAACATCATTGTTTATGTGTTGCAAGGTCCACATGCTCCAATGGTTGGTTTAGCAGATATACATGGGGAGCAGAATCATATTTTGAGTAGCGGAAACACAGTGAATAAGTAAAAAACAACAATGTGGTCCAAATTTACATGAAGATATTTCGATTGGTGCAGTTTGCATGGACCCAAAGTGAGATCCCCACCTTGTCATCGATGAAGGATGCTGAAGTGAGTAGGATTATTGCATTCAATCAAAAGTATTACTTAAGCCCTACTAATAATTTTATTTCTAAATACTGTTATGATTGTATCATGAGGGAATATGGTCCATTGATGACACAAAACTGATATTGCCATGCCAAAGTTGTCGTTGAGAGAGCCTCACAGGAGCTAGCAAAGGAGAAGAATTCGAATATGGTCATTGTGAATCCTTTATTTCAATCCTCATATCATGAAAGTATATAATGGTGGTCATCCTTATGCATGTTTTCATAAGCCATGTTTTAAAAGAATTATATATTAATGATTTGGCCACTTCAGTTTTTATTTATTTATAATAACGTTTCTAATATTCATTATTGCATGTGTTTGGAGGATAAAAATCTAAACAAAGTACCATATTAAATCTCCACTTAGAAGATTAGAGATCTCTTCAAAGAAATAAGTGTGTGTGAAACATTAAGCTTAAAAATGGTGGATTTCTATCTTCAACATATCGGTAATGCTAGTGTTATCTCCTCTTAAAAGAATAATATAGTTTAAGAAACCATGAATATATAAATGGGAATAATATTGGTAGTAAACGGTTAATGCATCAAACATTGAGTGAAAGTCATGGGAAGGCCTTAAAAAAATCTTGTAAAATTACCCCTAAATATATGCATTATACCCAAGTCGGATATGCCTCTTCAAATTGCTTGAATATGATTCTAAAATCCTCACTCAATAAAAATTAATCTCACATTAGTTGGTTGACATGGTTTACGGTGAAAAAAACACAAATATATCATGATCCTCATGCAAATAGAGGTGATGTCCTAATGAAAGTGGCCCTCTTACTAACATGTGGTGAACTGGTTGGGGAATGAGTATTTTTGCTTGCTCGACCTTCCTCTCTCCTCTTACGTGGCTTCAAAAACCCCCAAAAAGATAATATAAAATTCAAAATACATGATTTACTTCGTTTTGGTTGGAAATTTGGTCTTTACACACAAACACTAGTCCAGGGGACATCAATCCCTCCTCTTTGTGGGAGAGGTTCCCTTATTCACCAAAAATTTAGAACTCTAGCTATTTACAAATGCACAAGCTAACATTAATATTGAGGATTTTGGTGTGAATAATGTTTCCATATTTAAATAATTTTCAATACAGAAGAGGAAAAGGTATAGGAATTTTTAGAAGAGGAAACAATAGTTTGAATGACAAAGACTTGTAAAAAGAGACACAAAATTCAATTTATTCACCCATAAGGAATACGAGTATTCTCTTTACTTATGCGTGATCACTCACTATTGTAAGAAAAGAGGAGAGGAAAGCAAAACATTTAGATGTAGAGATTGCCGAGTAACATCTTACTAATGCATGCATGAAACTTTAAGAGCACATGAATTAGTATATTAAAGAATCCACTAGAAATAGATGCAACAGATGCAAAGTTCTTTACACCATAATCAAATGAATTGAACACACAGTTTATGTATTCTAAGATACTAGATCCACATTCATAATTACAAGGAAAAGAAATTGATAAAACACAGTTAAATGAGAGAGAACTTCTTCTTCTGTATTGATATCAAAACTTTGTAATTTACATTCAAAAAACCAAAATCCAACCCACATACAATGAGAGAATAGCCTTATATAGGCTAATGAGTGGTTGTAATTGATTCTTCTAACTAATTGTCATTTAACTAAGTGCTAACACTTAATTAATGAATTACATGAGTCAACTTTACTTACAATTTAATATTTTCAAAATGATAGAGCTAACTTGAAAACATAACAATTAGAAAGAAAGACTTAAGAACTAGGAGATGGAGTACTTGTGGAGGGTCTAGTTGGTTTCTTCACTTTGAACACACATGATCTAAACTTAGCCAAGGCACTAACGATTTCCATGAATTTTGGAATAGCAGTGTTTGCCATAACATTCATCCGACTACCTAGGGAGTATTCCAATCCTTTTACAATGCCTCCATTTTGTAATAGGCTCTTGATGGCTTCAATAACAACATTGTGTAGCTTAGCAATTTATTCCATCTTCTCCCTGGTGATAGTTTTAGCCTTGAATAAATCTTCTTTGAGAAGTGCATTGAATCTTGCTTTGGCCTCATCCACTGGGTACCTCTTTATAGAATTATCTTTATACATTTGGCATCTAAGAGCTTGCAAACTAACCACTATTTTAGATCTAAAGGCTTCTCCTTTTTGTACCATGTTTTTGAGTTATGTGATTTCCTATTCAAGTACCTTGATTTTCCATTCAACACTAAATACCCACTTCTTGGAAAGATTGTTGTTATAATCATCAAAAATTTTGTGAGAAAGGAATATTTTCTCATCAGTAGTACTCATCATTCTCAAATCTTGAATACAATCTAGCCATAGTTTGAGCTTCTTCTTTGATCCTGAAATAATTGAATCAAATTGACCCCAGGCTCTTGTAAGGCTGTCATATATCTTGTAAGATTCATCAATTTAACTCAAACCAGAAATTAGTATTCCCTCCACTAAGGCTTCAACATCTCTTCCACATGCAACATGTATGTGAATCTCCTTAATGGACTTGAAATTTTCAGATAAAATAGTGGGAGGAGCCATTGATGAGAGACGAGTTGGGTCAAGAAATTTCTCACTTGAGACAAAAGACTTGATATAGAAAGAACTTGCATTTTTTCTTCCAACTGCTCCTGAGTTTGCCTGCCTTTTTCCACTTTCTCAATTACTTTAGAAACTGTTTCCTTCAGATTATGAACCTCTCCCTCAAGAGTGGATCCACCAAGTGGAACTCTAGTTAGTTCCTTATTTGCAATAGTGATATCTCTTTCATCCTTTTCTTCCCTGGGTTTTTCTATTTCCAAAAACTGCTGACCCTTTGAATCAGAAACAAACCTAGAAGTAGTCTTGGATTTTTTAGCAGGAGGAGTGGGAGTTGTACCAAGAGGGGCAGCTACAACATCAAAACTTGGAGCAATAACTTGAGAATATGTCTTCCTCTTCCTGTTGTTAATCATGGGTTAGACTCATGTGAAGGAATCACTGGAAGGTAGAGCAAAAAGTGGGCTCAATGCGAGTGTGTTAAGAGAACCAAGAGTTTGAGCAACAAATACTTCTAGAGTGGGTGTCTCAATACTAGAAGAAGACACTTCCTTGTTTGGTGATTTGAGCTTGGAGATGCTCAACTGTCCAGAATTTGGTTCTACAACCTCCACCTTATTTTCCTCTTCTTCGTCTTTTTCAGTACTTCCACTCTCATAATTACTTTCTTCATGTTCCTCTGGTTCCATTTCTTCTTCTAGAAGATGAATTATTTGTTCAATTTCCTGAGCCCCTTCTGTTGTTTCATGAATTAATACTTGTTATACTTCCTTTTCAACTGTCTCTTCAATCCTTTCAATATTTTTAGCCTTTTCCTTCTTAGAGTACACTTTAGTTGTAGATTCTACATGTGAAGGAGAAGTTGATTGATTTTGTACCTTTAATAGTGAAACATGAACTTCTTTATGTGATGAAGAGGCTTTTTGAGGGGAAGGTCATGTCACACCTGTCCTGTATGCTTTCATCTTCTTGTTGAACTGAATCTTTTTCCTTATCAAGATTGGGTTAATTATTTCCAAAAGATCATTCTTTTCCTTTTGAGACCAATCAATGGTGAAGAGAGGCATATGCTGAATAGTTTTGATATATTCAAGAGAATATAGATCTTCATTTTCATCTTGCAAATCTTCTGGTACTTCATATACCTTGAAATCTTTGACTTGTTGTAGAGAAATTCTACCAAAATATCTTCTTCTTACTTCATACTCATATGAACAATCCTCCCAATAATCTTCTAGAGTGGGCAGATGGTAGTAAGTCATTCTCAAATGGTTAGATATGAAACCCTTTGAATAAAAAGAAGACCTCTTATGAATTGAGTGAAATTTGAAGTCAACAATCGTTCTTTCCACATTTTGAGAATCCAAAGTTGTTCTGCAAGTATAATTCCCTAGGGATATTAGGAATTGGACGCATGTGATCTTCTTATCCTTGCATGTCTTGTGGAACATGTCTAATTGTTAGCAAACTTCTACCAATACTAATTTTTCATTGCAGTACATAGGTAACTTATTAGGTGAACCCTCAAATCTAGCAAACCTGATGCAATAGAATCTTTTGAACTGAATAAAGAGGCTGCCATATGTGGAAATCAATTGTTTTGCCTCAGCATACACTCTTTCAGCTATATTTCCCTCCAAAAGTCTCAAAATGTACATGGTAAAGGCATTATTTACCCTCCAATAATGATATTTATTATTTTCAAAGGTAAGATGTAATTAGAATTCATTAATAGGTTCACCCTTCTTATCATCTTGTGGAGATAGACCTATCCATACCTTGTAAGCCGTAATTGAGTACATGAGATAAGAGGTCATGTAGAATGTCTCGCTTTGTTGCAAACCTACTAACTGTTAACTGAGATTCTCACATATTATTTCTCCCCAGCTTGGGTTTTGTTTTCCCTCACACATAATATCTATGAAGACACTCATCCAGAATTGAAGCTCATTTGTAGAGGGGAGGCCAGTTAATCTAGACAACAAAGTGATCATATTAGATAATTCTTCTTTGAAATTTGATCTATACATGACTTTTGGCAGTTTGGAGGCTCCTCTCTTTGGAGTTTCAAGCCATGATTTGGCTATCATTGCCTTGTATTTCTCCTTGTCTTGTTTGAAGAGATTTTGAGCCCGAGCCTTAGATAGAAACAAAAATTCTTCCATGATTGGTATTCTTAAGGCCGTATTTATACAATTCACATCAAGTTTGGCAATTACTTGGCCCTGAGGATCTTTGATTTTTTTGGTGTCGGGATCAAAATGAGAGACACAAGCTATAATGATATTTGAGCATTGAGCAGAGAGAGGGAAGGCAACAACGCAAGCAATCCCACTATCTTTGATACTTTGGGCTATGGGAGTAGGGGCATCTCCATAGACACGATCCCAAAAATCAACTAGGTTCACATGTCAAATTTTATTGTCCCTAATGTTAGGCACAAAGGTTTCAAGAGAAGAGATATGTTCATACCCCTTGTACTGAAAGTTCATGATGGCAAGAGGATGGAGGAAACTTTAGAAAGACATGATTTTAACAAAGATTGTCAACAGGGATAAAATGGTAGGGCACATAACTCAATTGGAGACCAAATAAAACAAAACAAGTTCCAAAATGACTCACCTATGATGCAGGAAGGACGACGTTTTCCCTAGGATTCCAACGCAGTTTAAAATTTTGAAAATAGATGAGAATTGAGAAAGCTAGGGCTAGAAATGTCCTTGAGGGCACGGAGCACAACGTACTATTTAAATCCCCAACTTTGAATGCTAAAAATGAATTATCCTATCCCCTTTTATATCTTTACCAGTTGACAAATTACTTGGTAAAAGGTCAAATTGGTGGTTTACAATGTATTGTGGGGAAAGGGATGGCTCGCAAAACAATTTTGTCCATTTCTCTCTTTATAATAGATATGACGGAGGTGCGAGGAAATGGGGACTGAGGTGACAAGGGCCGCGAGGGGCTTAGAATTTCAAAATACCCGCAACACAAACAAATGTTCACAAGTGCGACAAAAGTGGGTTTGTGGGGAACATAGTGCTAGGAGGAACACAGGTTGCAAGTTCTTCAAACATCTGAAATCTCTGGAGCACAAACAAATTGAAGGAAGTGCATGTAGATCGGGGTTGCAGTGAAATGAAGGCTCGAAGGAACAAGGGTCATGGGTTCCATGAAAGTCTGCAATGCCCACAATATAAAGGATGTCTATGCAAATATTGCAGATTGAAAGTGAATGCGGGGAACAATGACTAGGACGGAATAGTTCCCTAGTGAACACCAAGACCCGTAATAAACTAGGAATTAATAAAGTGTGACCAAATCGGGGATGCAGAGAAATGAAGGCTTGAAGGAACATGTTCCATATGTTCCTCTGGGACCTAAAATTGCTACAATACAAATGAACTTGACCTCAAACATGCAAAATAATTAAAAAACGACTAACTGTTGAGATCATTTTCATTCCACAAGACTTCACAAAGGTAAAAAAACTTGTCAAAGGGGTCACTTGACTAAATTTTTTAATTTTTTTTTGAAAAATTCACATGTTCTGGGTAAGTGACAACAACTGGCTCTTTCTGGGGATTAGACTAACTTGACACATAGTGGAAAACAAGGTAGAGAAAAGACATCACAATATCTAGTTCACAGGATAAGTGTTTTATCCATTGGGCAAATTTATACAAAAAAAGACTATACAAGAATATTTATGGGACTATACAAAAAAGGATTGTTGTTTACTTTAAGATTGGAACAAATTAAAATATTGGCCACTATATGGCAATGGAAGCAAAATTTTGTCCATATAACTTGAATAGTAAGAATTTTCACTAGCAAAATGCCTAATCTTGAAAGTACCAAGCAAGAGTGAATCAAACTTACCATGGCTTTCTCATAGTTCTCGTCTCTTGTCCCAGAGTAGGACTACATCTCCCACTTGGAAATCCCTAGGTCTAGATTTCTTGTCAAAAAATTGTTTGATCTTCTGTTGGTGTGTTGAGATTCTGTCAACAACCTGCAATCTTTCTTCATCCAACTTCTATAGGCACATCAACCTTTTCTTCATAGCATTAGAGAATTCTCTATCTTCTATGGATTTTGTAAGATGAAGTGCAGAAAACTCCACTGTCACTAGAAATTGAGCTTCCACCCCATACACCAAATGGAATGGAGACATTCCAATGACACTCTTTGGTGTGATTCAATTTTCCCAGAGAGCATCATAAAGCTTCTTATGCCAATTTCTCTGTGATTCATCTACAAGTTTCCTGATGATTGTCACCAGATTTTTATTGGTTGATTCAGCCCGCGCATTCCCTTGTGGATAGTAATTAGATGAATGTGCTAAAGAAATACCATATTCATAGAAAAAATCAATGAGCTCATGGGAAGAAAAATTTGGGGCATTATCTGTAACAATATTATTTGGAATTTCGAACTTGACCAATATGTTCTCCTTGATGAAATCACAAACTACCTCAGAAGGGTTCCTCTTTACTTGAATTGCCTCCACCCACTTCGTGAAGTAATCAGTTGCTGTTAGAACATGAGTATGTCTAGCTCTTGAAGTTGGATTAAGAGTTCCAATGAAATCTAGCCCCCATTGCTGGAAGAGCTCTTCAATTACAACTGGTGATCTGAAAATAATCAAGTTTTTATCTACCTGATCTTGGACCCTTTGTAGGCTTTAAATTTTTGCCGAAAATTTGCTCCTTTTAAGTAATCAATTTAAAATTAATGCAAGACAATAAAGACAATTGCACAATGATTGATTATGGAGTTCGGTGCCTACGTCTCCGAGTTCTTTCGAACCGTTCCACTAGTCAAAACTTGTAAGTTACATTAGTACTTTCACAAGAAAACCTAATGGAAACTATTTAGAACCTGCTTAGAAGAATAACCAGACCTTCAGATGACAAGGGTGAAATATAACACCTGAATTCCCCTTTCTTGGCGTATTCGGCAAGCTCTATGGCACCAAATCCATTGTTCGGAATCCTCCGGTTCTCGATCGGCCTTCTAGACACTTCGTAATGCCCTATGACACTCTGATTGATATCCCAGGCTTCACAATAATTTGGTGTGGCGCTATGGGCTGACTAGGTAGTATTAATAACTCCTAGTCACATTAATGCCTATTTAAATAAATAGGTCTTCACAACTTTATAATAATCCTAATAAATAGCTCTTATCAAAATAAAACTCTCCTTCGCTTGCTTGGTCTTCTTCGAGTTCTTGCTTTGAGCTTCTAAGTTGTGTATGTTACAATGTAATGGGTCCCCTATTTATACCCAAATAGGACCCTTAAACAATGCATTACAAAATATCCTTAGGCTAATATTAGCCTCAAACCATAGCATGTAAAATGGGATTAATTCCCCATGGTGGGCGGATTACATTTAAAAAGGGATAAATTCCCTTAGGAGTGGACATGGTTAAGTGGGTATATCCCACATTTGGTGGAGGAGATCATTGTTTTAGGCTTTAAATAGCCTTTCCCACGCATGCTAAAGTGGTCATGGGACCACTTGAGGCATAATTGCCCCACCTCCTTCTCCTCACGTGGAAGCTTCCACGCATGGGCCTTTGCCCCCCTACCATTGCGTCATCTCCTATCCACCACGTGGACTTAGCATGTTTGGCGGTTATGTGGGTAAGTGGTGGTTATACTAATGTTTGAACATTAATATTAAGGTTGATATATAGTGCGTGGTATGTGGCATAATGCGTGGAAAATAATTACAAAGCAATATAAAATTCAACCCACACGAAGTATGACAAAATAAGACCACCTGTCGACCCACGATTAGAAAATTGAACTCATGGTGGCAAGCCATGTGGTGGTTTGAGGACCCACCACGTTGGCGATAAAATAATCATCCTCACAGCGGCCAAACTCCCCTTCGTTAAAAAAGTTGAGCCTCTTGTCGTGACCACCAAATTTTACGCCTGTCGAAGACCGGAGGTCGAAAACCAAAAAATGACTCCCTTTGCCTTTTCACCACGTGTCACAGTGCCATTGGTCCAATATTGACCAGTTGACCAGAGTTGACTTTCCTATTGACCGAACATAACTAGAGCTCTCGATGTCTTTTTTTTTCATTCTCATAGTTGATGGAAAACTCTTGCAATGATCTTCTGCATTGTCATAGTTTAGGGATGTTTAGGGAACTTTTGATATCAAAAATGATCCTCTGATCAACTGGTTTAAGAGGAAATGTGGCCAACTTGGGTCTACCCATAAAATTTTGACAAGCTTCACATTTTGAAACCCACTTTGATGTGTCTTTGAAAAGTGTCGCCCAATAATATCCTGCACGGAGAATTTTATGGGTTGTTATTGAAGTTGAAAAGTGACCCTGTTATCTCATTTTTAGTGATTTCAGCTAAAATTGAGATAACCATAGAATTTTTTTGACAAAATCTCCTAAAAATTCCCTTTGAAGGAGATCTTCAGGTTTTCAGGTTTCCATCGCATGGAAACATGTCTTTTACATGCTTCATGTCAATTGTCTTCTGAACCCTGAAACCCGATTACATTCCAGTGTGTCGGGTTTTTGGAACTCAAGAGCATCAGAACATACCTTTCAAAAAGCATGCTTCATGTTGCTTGTTTCTTGAAACCCGAAACCTGAACCTTTCCTTTGTATCGGGTTTTCAAAACTTGATAACATCCAAACATGTCTTTTACATGATTCATGTCATTTGGTTCCCAAAACCTGATTTGATAAGAAAACCTTTGTATCAGGTTTTCAAACGTGCTAAGCATGATGACATGGCATTAATGTCGAGTTGTTGGTTAATTGGTACACGTGTCAGAGGAGGTGTAATAAATGCTAGGGATTTATAAATAGGTCGATTTTACACGTCATTTTTACCTGGCATATTTTTAGTGCATGGATTTTTCGTACATGCTCCTTCGACCTCCAAACCTGACTGAACCTCTTGATTAATTTCATGATCAATCTTCGACCATTTTTTGAATTTATTGAAGGTATTTTTCTCTTCTTATCATTTTGTGGCCTTCAGGGTTGTTTTTGAAGTATTCATTCAACCGTTTTCCTCTTTCCTTCTTCTTCCCTCCGAGTTTAGGGTTTATGGTTGTTTTCTTCATTTTCTGATGTATTCCCATGAAACCTTTAGTTTAAAATTCATCCTTTGGATGTTTTCTTATTTTCCCCATGGGGTATACTCTTTAGATTGTTGAGAAGAATCTAAAAAAAACCTAACTTACCAACTTGGTGGAAATTTATTTGTCCTGACATCCCAAAATCTTGACGTCTTTGTTTAAGGTTTTACAGGGTGTCTGACATCCTTTGGTTTCCACAGAGTATTAGGTTTCTCCAAGTGCTCAACACCTCCCAACTTCCACTTGCGTCGGGTTTCGTAGACTGTCTGACATCCTCCAACTTCCACTTGTGTCGGGTTCTGCAGAGTGTTCGACACCACTTGATTTCTGCCTTTGTGTCAGGTTTCACAAAGTGTCCAACATGACCTAGTTTCCGATATACACTACAATGTGTCAGGTTTCACGAAGTGCTTGACAGGTCTCAAAGTCTGGTTAGTGTGGTGGGTCTGTAGGGTTGCTTAGCAAGCTTCCAAGCCCAATTGTTCAATTAGAAGTTATCTAGGCATTCTTTCTTCAGGACTTCTCATGTCAGATCCTAGATCATCTAAGGATAAGTCAGACACGTCAGGAAAGATGAAGTACAAGTACCAAAAGATGGAGTCCTCTTCCTAAATAGATTGCAATTACAACATCTGAGACACAGATCCTGGTAACATAGACATGGAGGACTTTTGGAACAGAACCACGGATTCTTCTCAGAGTCCCTGGATGAAGTCAATAACCAGCAGTGGCCTCCCTCTTGCAGCAGGATTCCCAATGTTTGCTCAATGCCCCGAGTTCATTCTGGCCTGTGCTTCCAATTATGACTTAGATTCCCGCTCAGTGAAAAATCAAGCAGGAGAAACCATAGTGAAGTTGGAGGGGGGTTACTTTGATGACCTCTTAAGATTTCCCAACTTTGAGGAATATGTTAATGTAGATCTTAAGTCAACACAGAAAGCCTGGGACAAATATCAAGAAGATTGCATCAGGCATGTGAATAAAAATTTCTTGATCGAGGCCAAGCCAAATGTCTCTAGGTTTCCCAAGTTTGTCCCCAGGAGTGATTTCATCCTTGAAATCAATTATATTATCACCCTACTGAGTCGAGTATTTAGACTCCCTAAGTCAAGAGACTTCCAAGGGTGGATGTATCAATTCATGGTCATTATAAAGAAGAATGAACAAGGGATCGATTGGAGTAGTCTTATAAGTGATAAGATTGATTCCTAGATGAAGATAGTCTTGACTACTGACAAGTTCTATATGTCATCATATGTTACCTATGCAGTAGTTGGAATGATAAATTACCCAGTATTAGATGCAAAGGGAAGTAGGTCAACAGAACATATATATCGGTATTTCCCTCAGCTAACAATGAAGGGGTCCGAGGATCAATTTAGAAGAGTGAATGACACCTTCTTTTATGAAAACATCTGCATGCTGAACCCTGATTTAAGGAAAAGAAGAGTCTTTAATGAGGCATGGGCCGAAGTATCGAAATGGGGTTGTATCTTCTTGCAATTCAAGAAGTTCACATACCTTCGAGTGGTTATGTACCCAGGTGATCCTTTCCATTTACCCAGATTCCCAGGTGATAATCTGATCCTGATGAAGTTGGTTAGACAATTGTTGGATTTTCACAAATTCCAACAGAGTAAGCATAAGGCCGCCGTCTCCTTCCCTATTTCCATCGGAAGGTACACATGCTCAATAGTGGTTAAAGCCAAGAATGTGGTGCACGAGCTTCAGGACAAGTTGAAGAAGCACATGAAGCATAGAGATGGGTTTGATTTTCGAGGAGTATTTAAGTTGTATGGGACCTTATATCTACATGTGCCCAGTGTAGAAGACATTTGGGTCGATCTTTGGGATGAAGTTTCCATCCGAAGAAAGGACAATAGTAGGTTGACACTTGAGGAGATTTAGATGTTAGACCTATCTGACATCCTAGAAGGCACTACAGACAATGAGAGTGTCCTTGACACCTCGTATGATGGGTTGAATGAAGACCAATATGTATTCCCAACCATTGATTGGTCCATTGCTGAGAAAGCTTTTATCATGGGAAGAGCTGCTCAAATTCTTGCCCGTACTAAGGCATGGCTCATTCTTGGGGAATGAGTTATAAAGAAGGGAGTTTTTTAAAGCTAGCTACTCTAGAAGCGGGACCCTCCAAGGGAAAAAAGGAAAGGGATAAGAACCCTTCCAAGAGGCCAATAAAGGTTAAGTTTATTAGAAAGGGAGAAGAGCAAGGGAACACATTAGTGGCCACTCTCCCACAAACGGTTGAGGTTCTTGATTCACCTCCACCACTAGAACTAGGAAATATTCCTTCAGGAGAAGAGGTTGGTCAACCTCCCATTCCCCTTTTGCTTGATAGTTCATTAGAGGTAAGTCTTCCTCTTATCTCTCAAGCTCTAATTTTAGAATCATTGCCTCCCCCCATTCAACCTCCTTTGCCTCAGATTTCTTCACTGAGTTCCTCAGCCATAGCCAGTATCTTCTCTGGCCTCTCACCTCTCCCCACTGGACCCAAGTTAACCATGGATATGCCTCCTCCTTCTGTGCCTTCATTCCTTGAGTCCATTTCCATGGACACTACACTTGCAGTGACCACCACTCCACAAGCAAACCTTCCTCCACCTGAAGATGTGACCGTAACACCTACAATAGGAGCAACTTCTTCCAGTATGCCTCAATGGTTAATAGATTAGACCCTGAGGAAGAGCAAGGTGGTAGTTCCCCTATTAGCCTTTGATTTCAGTTCCCTCAAGGTCACTCCTACCAAGTCTACCAAGAAACCCAAAATAGTTTCAAGGATTTTAGTGGACGCCTCAGGGCATAAGTTTGCAGAAATTGCCACTCCCTGTGGCTGACAAAACCAAGGATGATATAATGGTCACCGATTATTAGATCATGAGGGTTGATCTAGGAAAATTAACAACGGAGGGAGCACAACAAGATGCACAAGATGCCATGAATGTGTTGTGTCAGAAGATGAAGGAAACAAAGGAAAACAAAGATGAGCTAAAAGAGAAAGTAGAGCAGCTGACAGAAGTACTACTCAAGCTCTCAAATCCTCCTGAGTCAACACCATCATCCTCTACTCCTATCAGGTTCAATTTCTCATTGGTACCCATGATTGAGAAGATTAATGAGAAGGGGAGAACGGTCGATGAATGGATCCAGAGGATACTCCTGCAAGGAAAAGAGGTCATTAATGACTTCGTGGAAGTCTACAAATCCTTGGAGGATATAAAGAAGGATGGCGAGAAAATGGATGATGAATTTTCCCCAGAATTCAGGAACCTAGAGTTAACTTTTAAAGCTCTCAATACGCTGAAACAGGTTCTGTCCCGCATATTGGTCGAAGAAGGCATCATTCCACATGGGGACAAGCATTTTCAACTGACCAAAGCCATTAGATTCAGAATAAAGATTCTCAATGAAGCTTGCAATAAATTGAGAGAATCAAGAGATCAATTGGTTGATGGCACAAATGACATAGAAGAAGAGCTAATCAAGATCTGCGCTAAAGTGTTGAATGAAAGCTCGAGTATTCTTCCCATTGATGATCTTTACAAGAAGATCCAAGAATCAATTCAGCATGAACCAGCTGATGGCTTTAGCCTAGAAATCATTGATAGGTTCGTGAAGATTGAACATTCTTTGGAAACACTGAGGAAACTCAACAAGAGATTGAAGAAACTTCCTGGTAACGCAAGCGATACTCAGGAAACGTGTGAAGTCCTAAGTGATCATTCCACCACGCCAGATGAATATGAGATGCAGGGCATAATCCGAAAGTTCCAAGAATTTCGGGACAAGCAGGGTTTGCTGGAGGAAGACAAAGATGATGAAACGGAATAGGCATAATGTTTCATGTCATTTCAATCCTGAAATCGACATGTCTTTTTCATTTTCATTTCATCATGTAGGAAGCAAATTTTGACTTGGTCTCCTGTGTGAGAGTCAAGCAAAACAGGACTCTCATTAAAAGGACTAATTTCTAGGATTTATCATATTTTCTCTCAACTCCTTTTATTATAAATAAGGGATGCTTATGCATTCCAAAGGGTTGAGATTTTTGGAATATTGAGAACTATTGTGGAGAAGAAAAACTTTGTGTTTTCTTTTAATCATTTGAGGAATAGGAACTGATGTTATTTTGTAAACTTTGTGTTGTGAGATGTATCTTTCTTAAGATATTGTTCTTATGTTCATAAGATATTGAACATAAGAACTGATGTTATTTTGTAAACTTTGTGTTGTGAGATGTATCTTTCTTAAGATATTGTTCTTATTTTGTAAACTTTGTGTTGTGAGATGTATCTTTCTTAAGATATTGTTCTTATGTTCATAATCTTAAGCTATTCTTTGTTTAGCATCTTGATTGTTCTAATCATTTCAAACATTACATTTGTTATCTAAAGCTTGTATGATTATTTTATGCTCTATGTTTACTCGAAAGAAATTACGTTCCTCTCATTTCCTTTCCATTGTGTTTCTTCCATAATAATAATTTCCTTTCTAATCCTTTCCATTTTGAAAAACATCAATATATTCACCTAGTGTGGATATGGATTTCGGGATTCTATCCCAATCCTAATTGTTAGATTAGTGTGAATAATGTACATATTATTTCTGTTGTGTTTTAGATTAGTAATAAACAGGTTGCCTCACATGTCTTTGAGGAGGGATTTAATCCCATGTACTATGGTTGAACCTCATATTTTGGCTTGACAAAATATCCAACCAACAGACCCTCATAGGCATAATCATGGAAATCCCTTAGTAATATTTTCTGTTGCTCCTTATCAACACACCTGAGAAAAATAACCATCAATTTGTCTCTTAAACAATGAATTGTCCCAGAGGAAATATTGTGTAGATCGAAGATTTATAGCTCTCTTTTCTTTGGCACTCAAGTGTGTTGGACATTTTCTGTAGGTGAGAAAATGAGCAATATCAACGTACCACTCATATGTTGAACTTAGAAATAGTACAGTTGGGACATCACTAGTTTCTTTTTCAATAACATCCATCTTTGGACCATTAGCCAACAACTCACATAAATCCTTACCTCACAAAAATTTATTGGGATTGATATCGAGGTCATACTCTTGGACCTTTGCTACCCAATTGCTTCTTTTGGAACCAAATTCCTAATGTATCTGGAAAAATACAGTAGAATGAGAACTCAAGATATAGAAACAAATTTTTTAAACATATTTTACCACAGAAAAAGCATGCTTCTACAGCTAGGAATACTTCAATTCATGAGCCCTTAGTGCATAACTCATGAATGCAATTGGTGCGTCACATCCTTGAAAATTCTTTTACACCAAAATTGCTGCTAAGGAGTGTTCAGAAGCATAACAATAGATTGTAAAATCTTTGTCATAATCATGACAAGCAAAAATAGGTTTTCTGGCAACAAATTTCTTAATATTCCTAAAGGAAACCTTTCCTTCAGTAGTCCAATGAAAATATTGATTCCCTTTCATCATGTGTGTTAGTTCCTAGTCAATTCTGCAAAGCTAGGGATAAATCTTATTTAGAAATTGATCTTTCCAAAGAAAGAGTGGACACCTTTCTTACTTGTTGGAAGAGGAATTTTCTAAATAGCCTGAACACGTTCTAGATCAATTTTATCCTATCCTTAAAATATAATATGCCCAAGCAATTTTCCTTTAGTCACACTAAACACAAACTTCTTTGGGTTTAATGAAATTTCATGGTCCCTACACCTTTGAAACACTGATTTCAGGTGCTGAAAGTGGTCTTCCCTTTTCTTTAAGAAAACAATCAGATCATCAAGATAGATCACTATGAATTTGTTTTTAAGATCACCAAAGGCCAAATCCATTTGTCTTTAGAGTGTTACACCTGCGTTGATAAGACCAAATGACATCCTTCTATAGGAAAATGTGCCCCAAGGAGTTGTAAAAGTAGTTTTATGTTGGTCCTATATATCCACTTCAATTTGGTTGTAGCCTGAGAATTTGTTGAGCATGGACAACATCTCTGAACCAGTGACGAATGTAGTCACAAAATATTGCACATTAGACATTATTTAGCCCGGTTTCATACTACTATTTCGAAGGTTCTCAAGTGACTAAAGTATTAATTAATGCCACCTTTTTGGCCACATTATTTTACTTTAATTTCATCATTCCCAAACATATAACTATGATTTCCCAGTTTGTTTCCTCATTTCCTGCCATTTTATCCTAAATTGGGGCACCCTACCCTATACTAGGGCACCCCAGTCTATTTTAAACTTTCCCTCCACTTTTTGGGCTCCTTGTGACTGTTTTTCATCTTATCATTTTCGTAGTCAACCTTGTCGAGGTTAATTACGAAATCAAAGCTTGAGAACCATATAAATATAAAGTTATGAGACCATAATGAGGGGCCTAACGTCATGTACTACTATCACACCATCTAGAGTTGCATCCATTACATCCATTGCATCCACATAGATCCATACATCAAGGCTAAGAGATCTGCAACACCACACACTTCATAGGGTGAGCGATTCTATTCTATTCCATGCACACATGCTACTACATCTTTAGATTTAGCTACTATCTCGCTATTCACATTGTGTCATTGGCATGAGACCACCTAGGGCACCATTCTTGCACACACCACCAAAACTACATCCGGGTCTGAAATGTAGTGTAATGCTCGGTGATAAGTCCATTGGTTTGACAACTGAGGTCAGTCTGACCCATTCATTTTCCGTATTTATTTTTGGGGTTTTGATACTTCCTCTCCTCTTGCAGGTCATCATTTATTTTCCATTACATTTGGCGCAATCCAACAAACCTGACATAACAAATAGGGAATATTCTGAGGCATCTTACGAATATGTCAAAATCATATTCAGGGCATTTGTAGATACCAAGGCACATATTTATCAGACCAGGGTGCCCTAGTACCCTCCTAGGCATCTCAGTCTACTTAGATCCTTCAAAAACTTCATACTTCTAGAATCAACGATCAGACCTGTGACAATTGGCAACAATCTCCAACAATCAACTAAGTCCTTTCCTTATACTTTCTGACATAATTAGGTTTTTAATTTCATTTAATATATTTATTTTAGTCTATTTCATACTATCTTAGCATAATTTATAACATTTTATTCCTCTTTTTAGATTAACTAAGTTAGAGTACCATTAGGGTGTTTTCCACAATTTTAGTTAATCAATGGCTTGCAAAATCTGGTCCATCATAGGGAGTGGATAGTTATCCTTGAGAGAATATTGATTCAAGTTTTGAAAATCAACACATATTCCAATTTCTCCATTTTTATTTCTCACTAGCACAATGTTGGCAACCCAGGTTGAATGATGAATGGGAAAAATTATTCTGGCATTCAACAACTTTTGTATCTCCTACTGAATTTTAGCTACGATTTTCAGATTGTAATGTCTTTGTTTATGATGAAACAGATGAATACATGGCTTTTAGGGAATGTAATGCTACATTTCACTTGGTTTAAACATTTTCAAATCATCATATGAGTAGGCTAGAACATCTACATACTTCTTTAATAATTCAACCATTTTCTTTCTTTCTTCTCTAGCACAACATTTGCCAATATTAACAAATTTAGGCTCCTCCTCACTTCTTATGTTCACTTTTTCAAATTCAACTAATTGGTGGATTTCTTGTGACACCTTTCCTTTGATGTATCTATCATGTTCATCAAAAAAATCTTAAAAACTTTAGAGGCCTTTAGGTATCTTATTTCCTTTCAACATCATACAACCATCTTGGTTAGATTCATCTTCAATTCCTTCTTCAGATATAGAAGATGATACTAATTCCGGATGACTAGTTTCACTTCCCTTAAAACAATTGACTGAAGTTATCTTTGATCTCAAGAAAGGAAATCAAGTACTGGTCATCGTTGAATACCTGCTAATTATCTGCATTGTCTGAGACACTGGGTCTATATATCATTTCTATTAAGAATTTATCTTGGGCAAAATATGGATGAGGAATAAGAAAGGACCCAGAAACTACTAGAGCATATGTTCTAGTGTTTCTTTCTCTTCGTAAAACATTAACTGAAAATGCATCTAATAATTTAATATAATCCCAAACCAAATTTTTCTAATGCATTTAACAAGCCAATCATGGAAAATCTATCCTGAAGAGATGTCTTCACTACTAAGATAGCTAATGAAGTACTCCTAATGATCAAAATGTCATCAACATAAAGTACCTGTATCAGTAATGAATCATCCCACCCCAATAGATATACATTGGAATTTGAATGAAACCATGTAAAAGTAGAAGCTAGGAGGAAGGAATCCATATTGGTATACCAACCCCAAGGGCCCTGTTTGAGGCCATAGATAGATTTCCTAAGTTTTTAAACTAAGGATGATTCCTGAACAAACCCTGGTGGTTGCTCCATGTAGATATCTTCTTGTAGGTCTCTTTGAAGAAAAGATCTCTTCACATCCATATGGTGCACACTCCAACCATATGTTGTGGATAAAGCAAGTGTGAGTCTAATCAAAGTCATCTCAGCTATGGGTGCAAAGGTCTCTGAGTAGTCTATGCTAGCTACCTGTGAAAAACCATTGAATAGTAATCGAGCCTTGTACTTATCAACTGATCTATCTGCTGCAAATTTGGTCTAATATATCCTTCTACATAAAACCATCTTCCTTTCCATAGGAAGTGAATTCAAATCCTAAGTGTGATTATTTATTAAGGAATTATATTCCTCATGCATATCATTATCCCATTTATGTATGCTTGATGCCTCTCAGAATGTTTTTGGATCTGTCACTAAAGCATGAAAGGCATGTGGCCTACTCTGATAGTCTACCCGAGTATGTATACCATCCTCTGGATTCCCTACCCAAATGCCTGCACTTTGAAATGTCTACCTAGCCCAAAGAGGGCATAAATTGGGTGAGTCATGTGCCGAATCCTCATCCTCTAAAGTGTGGCTAGATGTAGATGAGGATGACTCCTCATTACTTTTCTTGTTGTCAGAACTCGAAGACGCTACCTCAAGAACATGATGTGGATGATCTAAGTCCTTAGACTACTCATCAAAACTGAGTGAAGCCAAAGTAGATGGAGAAGTATCAAGTAAAGAGTTATTAGGACTCTCTTGAAACTTAACACTTCTCTTGATGAGAAGCTCCTGAGTAGTAGGATGGATAAGTCTATAGCCCTTGATCCCCTCCAGATACCCAACAAAGATGCAAGGTTTGGATTGAGGCTCCATTTCCTTGCATTTAATTTTGGGAATGCGTGCCATTGCAGGTGATCTAAAGACCTTGAAGTGCTTAACTTCAGGATTCCTATTGTGCTAAACTTCAAAGGGAGTTATAGCTTTTAAAGCTTTGTGAAGAATGTGGTTATGTATATAATAGGCATAATTGATGGCTTCTGCCCAAAATTGCAGAGTCAAAGATTTAGAGTGGATTGTATAGTTTTCCATCTCTTTCAAGGACCTATTTTTGCGTTCTGCCATGCCATTCTGATGATGAGTGTAAGGAAATGTCCACTATATATCAGTACCCTCTATGGTGCAAAACTACTCAAATCTGTTGCTAACATACTCCCCCCCATCATTTGTTCGATGAACTTTGATGCTTTTATGAGATTGATTCTCAGCAAGTTCCTTTGTTTCACACGGAATGTTTCGGCTCTGCAGAATAGACTTGCTTCTATCCTATCATTCCTTTGAGAAACAGATAAGGGTTAGGGCTAGGAGGAATACCTGTTGAATGTTGAGATGGTGTGCGCGTACCGTAGAGAAAGATCAGATCGACTGCGAAGAACTCCTTTTTGTCTTGGAAGGACTACCTGCAAGTAAGAATACAAGACCACCAGATTTTAATTAGACAATAAATGAGGGAGCTGCCTTAGGCCCAGGAAATATAAAACTTCCTTTCGAAGGTGGTCAGTTCCCCTTTTAATACGATTTAACACAAATGATAATAAAGAAAGCTATTGCAAAATCACGATTTAGGTATCTCGTTACAAAGCAATAGAAGCTAAACTATCAATAATAAAGTGTCACTTTGTTTGTTCGGTTACTGGTCGTTGATACATTCAGGTTGAGTTAGAGGGATAAACCAGACTGGATCTGAGGTTGTTAGGTAGCAAATAGGCGAGAAAAAGGTTTTGGGGGTATAAGTCATAGTAACCGACACCGGTCACTGGATAACCGACCACGGTTAGAGAACCGCTACCGGTAGGGGATAAACGATACCGGTAGGGTCAGCAATCTAAGTGCTTCTGGATAGGGGTTGGTTGCAAGGTGATTGTGGGGTTATTAAGATTGGTGGATGGCTAAGGGGAATGATGGGAGGATAGGGAAGACTCAGAGTGTGGTAAAATGGCCTTCTGGGCAATATCAGGATGTATGGGTGAAGGTTAAGTGCAGTATGTTGCTGGTAGTAGATCTAGGAATAAACTTATGATTACTATTAATCAACAGTTCAAGAAAATGGTGCTTAGAAACATATATAAAACACTACTTACTAGTCCCTGATGTAGACACAGGTTTCAGGACTGTGATGATGAAGACAGGACCCAAGTTGGATGATCTGACAATCCAAGATGAGTTATCTCCTCTTCTGATGCTCGGATGAGTGTTACTGGGCTCTGGTTATTCAGTTGCAGTCTTGGGCTTGATGTCCTTCTCTGCAAACTCTTCTTGTTTCTTCACTTGTCTCTGCTCGGCCAAGCAAAATCCGGATCCTTTCAATGATTTCTCCTTCTTTTTGATCAAATGAAAATCTGATCCTTTGTTTTTGGTTGGAAGTGGTCATTTACGGGGAACCGATAGCGGTTACGCAACCGACGGCGGTCGAGTAGGAACCGGTATCGGTCAGGTCAAAGCGGGCTATTTTTGGTAAAATAGCCAGCTTTCCCTCCTTTTCTTCCGAGGGATTGGTAGCGGGCTTGGTCAAGTCATTATGAAGTTGGTTTTTGGTGCGGGTAAGGAGTAATTAGTCATAGGTGTGAAATGTGGACCAAGTTATAGGTCTTAATTAGGTTAGTTTAGGGTTAAGACTAGGTCATGATGAGGTGGCAAAATGAGGTGGCAGGTAAGGCGATGTGGATTTATTAATTATAAGGTAATTGATAAATAATTGTGTAAGGTTTAGGTGATGAGGTTAGGTTGCGAAGTGAGATGCGGGGCACAGGGTGTCGTAAGACACAAATTTGGTGTCTACATTAGCCCCTTATTGTCGTGTAGTTTGTTTTGTAAAGCTGCACGGACAATAATAAGAAGTGGTTACCCCTGTTAAGGGTATAGGTAATCCCCCTCAAATCTATCACAGATTGAGGTAGCGTGAAAGCAGGGATAGGGTTGATAAAGGGTAAATGGTGTTGAGATAACGGTAAGAGGGTGGGGTAGGTCCAAGGAAGCAGACGCACGTTGAAATGCAGTAGTGCGACCAGGGTATATGATTTGAAGAGCAAACAAGCAATTCATAGGCAAAGGTCGATAGTTTATCCAAACAAGGGTGATATAATCCTGGTATCCAAGGCATAGGAAGTAGCTCCAGGGGATATAACGGGTAAGGTACAGGAACATTTGGGCATGTTCGGCAGTACCAAATGGTTGGTTTGGTTGAGATAAACGTCACAGTCTAAGTCTAGGCAAAGTTGGTCGACTGATCAAGTCAAGGACCCTAATCATGCTAAAACATGAACAGGCGAGCTCGATTGAACAAAAAGGTACATGATGGATGGAGAAAATAAAACGTTGATTGTGGGTATGGTATTTAATTGGTGCGGCCTTAGGTCGGGCCAAATGGTTAGATGCGGCCTTGGGTCGGGCCAAATGGGTTGGTTGCGGCCTGTGGGTCGGGCCAAATGGGTTGGTTGCGGCCGTGGGTCGGGCCAAATAGGTTGGTTGCGGCCGTGGGTCGGGCCAAATGGTAGGTTACGGCCTTGGGTCGGGGCCAATGGTTGGTTACGGTAGGTCGGGCCCAATGGGTTGGTTGCGGCCATGGGTCAGGCCAAATGGGTTGGTTTGGGTCGGGCCAAATAGGTTGGTTGCGGCCGTGGGTCGGGCCAAATGGTAGGGTGCGGCCTTGGGTCGGGCCAAATGGTTGGTTACGGCCTTGGGTCGGGCCAAATGGGTTGGTTGCGGCCTGGGGTCGGGCCAAATGGTAGGTGACGGCCTTGGGTCGGGCCAAATGGTTGGTTACGGCCTTGGGTTGGGCCAAATGGTAGGTTACGGCCTTGGGTCGGGCCAAATGGTAGGTTGCGGCTTGGGGTCGGGCCAAATGGTAGGTGATGGCCTTGGGTCGGGCCAAATGGGTTGGTTGTGGCCGTGGGTCGGGCCAAATGAAGTTAACAAAGGGTTGTCAACGAAGGTGGATATAGGCGATGTTGGTATAAAGGGCTATTAGTAAATAAGGGGCGAAATTGGGGTAGAAGTTGGAATAAAACTGATGTCGATTATCTATGACCGATATCGGTTAGGGGACCGATACCGGTTCCTTAGGGCATAATAAAACCGATATCGGTTATAGGTCAAAAACCTATAAAAAGAAAAATACGGCCTGTCATTGTCACATTTGCAATTTGAAAACCGATTTGGGTTGTCTGAGGTGGATTATTGAGATTGGAGCATTTGTTGGTTGAGGTGGCGCTATTTGAGTGGAGGAGTGAGTGATTAGTGGGCCCGAGTGAGTAGGAGGCAGCAGTTGATTGGTGGAGGACCCAGCAGAGGAGAGTTTATAGCCATGGCACAGCCAGGAGGAGCAGGAGGTGCTGGACCAGCTGGACCACCACCACCCATCCCACCACGACGACGTGTCGTCGTACCGGTAGGTTCGAAACCCTTCATTGTGTGAATTTGATGTTGTTAGGCTATTTTTGGGGGTTTGGGTAGGAATCCATGTTTTGGTAAAATAATGAATAAATTGAAGTTATTTAAAAAATGAAGAGGATAGATGGGTAAAATAGGGCAAGGCGGCAGGGTGGGTAGATTTTTAGGGTGTTTGGGTGGGTAAATAGGTATAAATAGGCAAAAAAGGATTTTGGGGGGCCGCGTCGGGTTCGGCTCTGTGATTTTTCAGTGACCGATGCCGGTCACTAAGCGACCGGCATCGGTCAAGAAATTTCGGGGCACGGTGCGTTTGCAGGTGACCGGTGTCGGTCGTACATCGACTGGCGTCGGTGGAGAGGGGACCGGTTGCGGTCATGGGTGACCGGTACCGGTGTTGGGGCTGTTGTTTGGGTGTTTGGGTATTAGTGGTTTGGGTGTTGTGTTTGTGGGGGTGAAGAGGGAAGGGGTAGAGGTTAATAAGAAGGTTGATTGGTGAGTGGGGGGAAAAATGAGGTGATTGTGTTGTTGGTGTGGTTCGGATAGAGTAGGTGTTGGGTATGAATGGGGAGGTGTTAAATTGGTAGGGGCATAGGTAAATGGCGAGAGTAGAGCTGAGTAAATGGTAGTGTGCGAGATATGGCAAGGGGATATCGTAAAGTTTTTAGGGTAAAATAGGTGGGTGTAGGTGTGTGTTATAGAGTCGGGTTGTGGTCGGGCGGGTAAAAAGAGGGTATAGAAGGTTAAAGTAGTAGTTGTTTGAAAGGGTAGGTCTAATGTAGTGGGTGATTTTGTGCAGGCACGTCAGCAGCTGACTATGCGGGATAGGATGCCTCCGCTGTTGAGACGGATGCGGCCACACGTGTCCGCAGCGCAGTGGGGTATCATGCGCGAGGTGGGACTCGGCGGAGTCCAGCGATACAGAGTGATTGACAGGGATCATAGTTTGATGGTCGCCCTCATCGAGAGATGGGATCCGGTGACCAATGTGTTCCATCTCCCGACTGGAGAGATGACCATCACATTGGAGGATGTGTATCGCATCCTTCGATTACCGATTGATGGAGAGGCAGTCTTTCAGGTTGACGCTGAGACAGCCATGGACAGCATTCTACACGTATTCGGGGATGCAGCTGCGCTACTGACATATCACAGCGCGAGTATCGCGTATGGGGATATGTACCGAGCCCACCGCCATGAGACACGGCTTGCCGTGCTGATGATGATCGGGATCACCTGCTTCGCCCTCCCAGACTCAGAGGGAGGCCGCTTTCCACGGGCGCTTATGGGTGTGCTACATGAGATGGTGGAGGAGCACACATGTTATGCTTGGGCACCAGTATACCTGGTGCAGTTATACCGAGAGCTGTGGGGCTATCGCCGGATGAGGCGATTCGGGATTTGCTCGACGTTTTTACTACACTGTTGGGCATATGAGCATATCATATGCATTAGACCAGTAGGGCTGCCCCAGCAGCCAGGGCCACAGGTCATCTACAGGTATGGTTTTCAGAGGTGGTTGGGGGTCTTGGGTCAGCCACGAGCAGTGCTTGCCGGACGAGATGTAGCATACTACCGGCATGTATTAGAGGGCCTGACAGCATTAGACATTGTATGGAGACCTTATAGAGGTCATCACCCGCACGGAGGAGCCCGAGCACAGTTGCAGTGGATCCAGTATACATTCTGGATAGCGGGACGGAGGCCGGGAGAGTATGAGAGGATACCCCTGGAGAGGGTACGACAGGCAGATGGGGCTACGACAGGATGAGCCACCGCGCTTCCCTCAGTACTAGAGGGATGATGTAGAGGCTCCACTGCCTGCACCACAGCCCGTATGGACCCAGATTGGGCAGCTGAGAGGCCGGCAGATGATACTGTAGATGATGCCAGCTGCACGGGAGCATTTTTGGTTTGGTGGGCAGGAGAGAGAGCTGCGAGGATAGCACAGCCCGCACAGCCAGACTTAGCGGCTGTTAGAGCAGAGAGGGACCAGCTCAGAGGGCAGGTACAGTTATTACAGGGGCAGCTTGCTGCCGCACAGGCACAGATAGGTGTCTTACAGGGGCAGCTAGCCCAGGCTCAGGTACAGGTACAGGTACCACCAGTGGCACCAGCAGCAGCACCACCAGTGGCACCGGCACAGCCGCAGGTACAGGTACCACCACAGCCACAGGCACCACCAGCGGCACTAGCACAGGCACAGGGGGCACTGGTAGTAGGAGTCAGGGGACCAGCCCCAGCACCTACGGTGGCTCGTGATCGTTATATGGAGGCTAGAGCGGAGGCCCGGTACTATCAGGATATTCTTGATGGTACCGGGGCTGATTATCAGCCATATGCGGCACATAGAGCAGAGACCTCTCGGAGCCAGAGATCTCAGGGAGGTGCAGCCACAGCCGGTGGGTCTATGACAGGCAGGAGGCGAGAGGCAGCACAGGGACCAGCAGGCAGACAGGCAGAGGGCGGTGGAGAGAGCTGAGGGGTCCCTGCATAGTTTTGTATTGGTTCATTGGATATGGGCACCGGTCTGCGAACCGGCTATGTTTATAGAGGCCTGCGTGCCTAGATATTATGGATTCATTTATTCATTCATTCATTTATTGTATATACCGGCCTGCGAGCCGAGTACGGGTTGTATAGTGGATACCGGCCTGCGAGCCGAGTATGTTTTTGATATGAGAGACCGGCCTGCGAGCCGAGTCGAGATTATTGACAGTTATTGCGGCCTGCGTGCCGGCTTTGTTGTATTATGAGATTACGGAGGCCCCGATGCAGGGCACATTGTATATTTGAAACTTTGTATATATATAGATATGATGATTTGACCCACATGTTGTGCATAAAAATGTGTTAAGTGTTTTGAAAATGGTTTGTGATATTTAATGTATGATGAGTTTGATTTACATGGTGTTATATATTAATGATGTTGATGTCTTTTGTTGATGGGATGTATGTATGTATATATAAATGATGAGTTGAGTTGACATGTTGTATGTTTTGTCGCTGGTTGTGTGAAATTGAATGTATGTAGCTGCTGAATTGGATCCAAATGGTGTATAGATTGATGGTTTTTGATATTGTTTGTTGATGGCTTAGTTGTTTTTGTGATATGGATAGATGATGTTGATGAAATTGTGATGAGATATGGATTTGATGAAAAATTTATAGATAATGGTGTTGTTTATGCAGGAAAAAGGGACGGGCGCCACAAAAATTTGCAAAAACGAAGAAACGGCTTAGGTTTAAGCAACAAGGGGTATATGACCGACATCGGTTGGGTAACCGATGTCGGTATCTATATGACCGATATCGGTTACATAACCGATATCGGTTATGGAAGAATTATTTCCCTAAAAATAGAACTGCTGGGTTGGCAACTTAAGTTCTTATTTTAAGCATTCTTATTTTTAGAGTCATGCAACAAGTTAAATACGTGACTGCGACACTTTTTGACTACTGAGACAGGTAATTGCATGAGAGAATTGAGTGATAAGGAGAAAAGAGACAGGGAAAATCAATGTGAGCTGAGATTCAGAAGGAAAAACGGTAAGTTAGATTTGAAGAGGGTGGTGAACATGGCAGAACGAGGAGAAGCGTCCAGCAGGCAGGGACGAGAAGGAAGACAAGTGCCATCTCAAGCTGCTGCAGCCCAAGAGGTAAACGTCGTGGTTGTAATTTGATTCTTGCATGTTGTGTGAATAGTATGATGGAGATTAAGTAGATAGAGATGAGAAAGAAAAGGTGATAGGAAATGATTCGGGATAGGGTGAATGTGATGGGGAAGGTAGTCAGGAGTGTCGGGTATGTTTGTATGTACAGAGAGGGATAAACGATCAAATTATTGTCATAGGTGGTGTTTTTAGGCAGGGTGTGTAAAGTCGATATTGACTGATATCGGCTTAAGATAACCGGTATCGGTTATTGAACCGATACCGGTTATCTAAAACCGATGCCAGTTACTACAGGAATTTCCAGAATGTGAGAAAGAACCCTTAGGAATTTGATTTATTGATTGGCTGTGTGTCGTTTTGATGTGTGCAGGCGGAGGCAGGGTTCAGGATGAACGATACTATGCCAACGCTGTTGTCACGAATCCGAGCGGATGTAACACCAGCTGAATGGACATTGATAAATCGTTTGGGGTTAAGTGGAATCCGCTATTATTCACGAATCGCACGTAACCATGCTATGTTGCAGGCGTTGATTGAGAGATGGAATCCAGAAAGGAATACCTTTTATCTGCCAACAGGGGAGATGACAGTGACATTGGAAGATGTGTTCCGTATTTTGAGACTCCCAATTACAGGAAGACCAGTATATCAGGCATTGCCTAGTGCAGCACGGGGAGCGATAACAGCAGTATTTGGTCCATACGCACGAGATTTGACACAGCGAGGTTTGACATTCACGTATGGTATAATGTATGCAGCACACCCTGAGGAGACAAGATTAACAGTGATATTAATGATAGTGGTAGGGTATTATGCGTTACCGAGGGTGGATGGGGGAAGATTTCTAAAAGCATTGATGTGTGTTATTTGGGAAATGATAGAAAGGAACGTGACTTTTGCATGGGCACCGGCATATTTGGCGGAGCTATACAGGGGTTTATGGGCTTGTAGACGAAATCACAGGATGACACTGGATTGTTCATTTTTATTACATTGTTGGGCCTATGAGCATATTGTTTGTGTGCGTCCAATAGGCCGACCCATTGAGTCGGGAGAGGCAGGAGTGCAAAGGTTGGGATTCAGACGATGGGTCCAGACAGAACAAGAAGCAAGATCCCAGGCCGTGATAGATGACATCGAGTATTATAGACAGGTATGGGAGATGGTGACGATTGCGGATATTTGTTGGAGGCCGTACGGGAACTATATGGTGACAGAGCACATAGCTGAGGAGTTGAGGGGTGTAGAGCGATTGAGGTGGATCGCAGGGCATAGGCCGGGTGAATACGAGAGGATTCCTCTAGATCGCGTGCGGCGACAATTTGGATTTGTGCAGGATATACCCCTGGCTTATAGACCATATATGAGGATCGACGCCGAGGCAGCATTCTCACCTCCCCGGCCAACACCTCCAGAAGGACCAGAGGAGATAGCAGCCGATCGCAGGGTAATGGATGCAGGAACGACAGAGGCCTATAGATTATGGTGGGTAACAGAGCTACGAGGGGTACGTGATCGTCTTGACATAGCTGTGATTACAGCGGAGAGAGATCGTCTGTAGAGTTTAGTTCATCAGCTCCAAATGCAGGTGAATGAGGCGAGAGGATTGTTAGCGGTTGCGGAGTCACGGGCAGAGGGACTAGAGGCGAGATACCTCCATGCGAGGGAGCGTATTCATATGTTACAGGAGAGATTGGCAGATCAGTGGGCGGTACCAATAGCCGTGGTACCTTTGAGGATAGAGAGGCCCGGCGAGAGGCGTCGATGATCACGATCATCACCTGGTTCGGGATGAGGGGTGAGGGTCGAAATAAATGTTATCGAGGTATAAGAATAAATAAGGATGCTGACCTGCGTGTCGATGATAGAGAAGATGTATTTGTTTAACATCTAAATAAAACTGAATATGTATGTTGATTTGAGTTACGATAATAATAAGAATGTTTGTGTTTTGACTTTCGGTGTTTTGAAAAAGGATAAAGAGGAATGTGATTAAAATAGAAATACACAAAAATATTTATATTTACCACACATGATAAGTTATGGTAGGAGATGGTCGAGCTAACCTTGGGAGACTCCATGTCTCCTAAGTGCTGCCTACATAGCCCATTGCACAAAGCAAGGAAGGGCCTCAGACCGATGTAGTTCTCCCTTAGGATCAGGGAGGGGTGAATTCAGGCAATTGGGTTGTGGTTAGGCAATTTTGTTGGTTGGTAAAAATTTGATGTTGGTAGGGTAATGTTGTTGGTGTTGGTAGGGTAAAGCAAAAGTTAGCATTCCCAAGGAGTAGGGAATCGTGTCATGATTAAGGTCAACACACAATCTTAGAGCCAAGAAAAAGAGGCAAGAGTGTCCCGTAGTTAGAAAGAGCTAAACAAACCACCTATTAATGTAGGATGAGCTTGAATCCCTAGGTACCTTGCATAGGCGAGAAGTCGATAGGTGAAAAGAGTGGTATAATCACAATATATCGGATATACGTCACGTCCCTTGAGTTTTGTTGCTTGTGAAGAATGGTGAGGTGAGGTGGTTGATGTGGGTTGAGGGTGCAGAGAACTTATTATAAGATGATTATTCTGAAAAAAAGAAAACCAAACCTAAATAGACAAGTCCATGACTCAAAAGTGCTTTGAAGTACTGCTTTTATTTTTATTTTATTTTGCTGGATATAGACTGATCGATGCGGGAAGTCTACATGGGATATGTATTTTGTTGTTCTTGAGGTCTTCACGAAGCTGATCAATGCGAGAAGCTTCTGATAAAGGCTGACTGTGTATAGCTGTCCTTCAAGGGAGCAGTCTATTTATAGTAGCAGATGCGGTGTTTATGTATAGCTGTCCTTCGGGGGAGCAGTCTATATATAATAGTAGCAATAGTTTGGCATATAGCTGTCCTTCAAGGGAGCAGTCTATTGTATAATTTAGAGGTCTAGATGTCCGTTGGGCATAAAGCATCTAGTTTTTGTAGGAAGTTTGACTCAAGAAAATCCCATAAGTGTTTTAATTAAGAATGTGTCATTTTGATACTTTGAAGTCATGGACTAGACTAAAAAGGGGAAGGCATCTTTTAAGGGGAGGTGATAATCAAACCATATGAGCTTGATTGGATTTTGAAATGTAAAAAACAAAGTGTATGCGGTGGTAAATGAGCTCAAGGGATGAGCGTAAGGTAGATAAGAAGTGATATAACACTAATTTCAACAGTAGAATGGTCGAAGATGCAAGGCATTAAGGGGCTCAAGCTCAGATTTACCATTAAGCGAAGCTAAACGATAAGTGCCTGATCCATAAGTGTGAGTGATAATGTAAGGCCCAATCCAATTAGGAGCAAATTTTCCACATTTGCTCTTTTCTAGTTTGGTTACATGTTGATTCTCTTTGAGGACAAGATCACCAACCTTAAAGGTACGCTCATGAAGTCGCTTATCATAAGTACGCTTGATGCGTTTTTGGTAGATTTGAAGGTAATCAAGAGCCGTAAGACGACACTCATCAAGAAGCTCTAATTGGGCTAACTGCTCTTGGCGGAAATCATCATTGGTAAGAATATCCTGAAGAGATATTTGGAGGGAGGGTATTTGTATTTCGAGAGGCAAGACAGCCTCGGTACCATATACCAAAGAAAATGGTGTGGCATTAGTGGAGGTACGAATGCTAGTACGATAAGCCCAAAGGGCAAAGGGAATGTGATCATGCCAGTTTCTTCCGGACTCATTGACAACTTTCATGAGGATTTTGGTTAGGGTTTTATTAGAAGATTCAGCTTGACCATTGGCCTGCGGATAGTAAGGTGATGAGAAACTAAGTTTGATACCAAAGTTGTCACAAAGGTCTTGTAACAACTTATTTTTAAAAGATTTACCATTATCTGTTATTAGGCGATGAGGAATACCAAAACGACAGATAATGTGATGGTTAACGAATTCGACAATTTTTTCTTTTTTGATTGAAATGAGTGGAATGGCCTCCACCCATTTTGTGTAATATTCGGTTGCTGTGATTATCCAACGGTGACGTTGTGAAGAAGGCGGGTGAATCTCACCAATAAGGTCTAAACCCCATTGTGAGAAAGGCCAAAGATCTCGTGCAACCTGTAGCGGATGGCTAGGAGTATGTTGAAGGTTGGCATGTTGTTGACACATAACACAACGCTTAACATATTCGTAGCAGTCGTTATTAAGAGTAGGCCAATAATAACCTAGGCGAAGGATTCGTTTGGCCACGGCAAGGCCACTAAAATGTCCACCACAAATGCCATCATGGACTTGTTGGATGGTATAGGTGACCTCCGCGCTGGTTAGACATCGAAGAAGGATGCCATCAAAGCCACGTTTATAGAGGAGTCCCCCCATGATGACATAATGAGAAACACTTTTAAGAAAAGCACGTTTGCCGTTACTAGTAAGGTCAGGTGGGAGAACAGAGATTGTAAGGTAGTCGTGAAATTGGTGGTACCAGGTATCCTGCGAATTATTTGACACATTATTTATCATACAAACAACCAGGGCTGAGTAGGATGGGGTAAAAAGTTGTTGGACCAAGACGAATATGTCAGAGTCAGTTGGTGAGGCAAGAATTTGCGAGGCTAAGCAAGCCATAGTATCCGCAAAAATTTGTTAGTGGAGCGGGGAATGGTCTGGATAGAATAACGAGTAAATGAGGTCAAAAGTGAATCCACGTAATGTTTGTACTTTTGAAGTTCCTCATTCTTACATTGGTAGATGCCCATAACTTGATTGAATACCAATTGAGAGTCACCAAAAATATTAATGGATTTGACACCTAAGTGTAACGCAACCTGGAGACCCAAAACAAGGGCCTCGTATTCTGCTGTATTATTAGTGCAGGGGAAATCGAGCCAGAATGAAAGAGGCATAGGTTCAGCGTCAAGAGGAATGAGAACAACGCCGGCTCCTCCGCCATGCTGGCATTTAGATCCATCGAAGAAGAGGGTCATTTGATGCGACTCTTCCCTGAGTGAAAGAGTGGCGATGAGTTCGTCGGGGAATTTAAAATTGGTGAATTGTTCCCCAGGTAAAGGGGCCTCCGCAAGTTGGTCCGCAATAGTTTGTCCTTTGATTGACTTCTGTTGTACAAACTCAAGGTCGAGGTCAGCGAGGAGCATAAGCCATCGGGCGATGCATTGGTTTAGATGTGGTTTGGCATACATATAATGAATGGGGTCCGTGTTGGTGATGACAAAAGTTTTGTGATTCAGGAGGTAATGTCGGAGTTTGGTGGCTATGAATGATAGGGCTAGGCACAATTTTTCTACATGTGTATACCTAGTCTCGTAATCCACGAGAGTACAACTTATATAATAAATGGCTTGTTCTCGATGTGCCAAGTCCCGATGTGCGAGCATGGCTCCTATAGCATGGTCAGTGGCAGAAAGGTAAAGGTAGAAAGGGCGATCATCCTGCAGTGGAATAAGCACAGGTGGCTGCAAGAGATAGGATTTGAGAGCTTCAAAGGCTTGGTGACACTCTTCACTCCATTGAAAGGCAATGTCCTTTTTAAGAAGGTGATGAAAAGGTTGACATCGATTCGAGAGTTGGGAGATGAAACGCCGGATGGATTGAAGTTTACCCTGCAAACTACGTAATTGTTTGAGGTTTTTGGGTGGGGGCATTTCTAGGATAGCTTTTACTTTAGATGGATCGACCTCAATGCCACGTAAAGAGATGATAAAGCCAAGAAGTTTTCCCGAAAGAACACCAAAGACACATTTCTTTGGTTGAAGCCGGACTGAATATTGTAACAGGCGATCGAAAATAATGGTTAAAACATCGAGATGTTCACTGCGATGTTTAGATTTACCAAGAAGATCATCGACATAATCCTCAAGGATAGTGTGCATAATGTCATGAAAAATGTAAGTCATAGCCCGCTGATAGGTCGCACCAGCATTCTTAAGGCCAAATTGCATGACACGATAACAAAAGGTTCCCCAAGGAGTTATGAAGGCAGTTTTATGTTGATCGGCCGGGGCTACCAAAATTTGATTGTATCCCGAAAAGCCATCCATGAGAGAAAGCATTTCATGGCCCGCAGTGAGATCAACAAGTTGATCAATACTTGGGAGGGGGAAGTCATCCTTGGGGCAAGCGAGGTTAAGGTCTCAGAAATCCATGCATATCCAAAGTCCCCCCGTCGCTTTAGTGACAGGTACGATGTTAGAAATCCATTGAGGATAGTCAATAGGCAAGATGAAGGAAACAGAAAGAAGTCGTTGAAGCTCTTCTTTGACCAAGAGGGCAATGCGTGGATGTATTTTTCTCAGTTTTTGTTTGACTGGTTTGGAATCATGGTTTAGGGTGATGTTATGGACAGCAATGGTAGGATCAATTCCTGGCATGTCAGCGTAGGACCAAGCAAAAGCTTGGTTGCGGGTACGGAGAAAGGTAGTAAAGGTGGCTTGTTCTGATGTGTTAAGGGATTGTCCGATCTTCACAACGTGAGGATCCTCCTCGGTGTGGATGTTGATTTCTATAGTCGACTCATTCAACATGGCTTGAGTTTCAGACGGTAAGGCTCGTTGAATATAGGAGTCATCCGCCCCAAGGTAAGTGAGGATGGAGTCGTCATCCTGGCACTCAACAACATTAATCGAAGGTGAATCCTCTTCGATCATGTCTAGATACAAAAGGGGAAGAGAAGATGGGTCCTCATTATCATGTTGATAAGTGAGAGGACCTATGAAGATAGCATTTATGAAAAAAAAAGTTAGGAGGGATAGATTCAGGGTCTATCGACTCTGTGGGTGATGATGGCAAAGTGGGTGATGATGGTTTGGTAGGGGTGACGTCGTCATCTTCCAGGATACAACTGACACGAGGTTTCTCCGGTGTAAGTGTTCCAGGAAAACCGAGATCACTGCAATCATTATGTTTGCGTGCAGTCACGGGAATGAGTGTATGTCGGCCTTGTTCATAAAGACCAAAACCAAAGCCTTTCCAAGCACAGCGAGTCAAGAAGGTGAGGGCGAAACGACGATTTGTCAAGTATTGAAAATCAGATTGGAAGGGAACCACACCAAGAGGAGGTTCAGGGGTAACGGAGGATGCGTCAACACCCCCATACGTTAGGTTGGTGCAGCAATGGGGTGGTCCGTAAGAGATTACCTCCCCCACGTGACGGTCGTAGGTGGGATGTGCATGTAACTATCCATACTCCTGCGGGGTATGGAAAGAGCTAATGTTATATAGGCGGTACTCCCCCAGTGTAAGGTGTTGAAAAACATCTACTAAGGGGTCGGAGGTTGGGATGTTATCTGCGGGAAAGGAAGTAATATTTGTAACGGCGGTTTCATTGGTTAAAGGTGTAGGTGCATTGGAAGTGGATGGCTGGGTTGGATGAATGGGTGTCTTGACTGGTACAAGCACATCATTAGGGCGATACAACATATTGCAAGTTTTGAAGGGGGGAGGATCAGCTTTTACGGTGTAGGACTTCCCCTCGTACTCAAATTTTATGCATCTATGTAAAGTGGAGGGAACACATCCCATAGCCCGGATCCAAGGGCGGCCTAACAACATATTGTATTGGAAATCTCCCTCAAGGACATAGAAGAGTTCAGGTAAAGTGCGTGGTCCTACACGAATGTTAAGGATCACGGTGCCTAAGGTAGAAGTAATAGCATCATTGAATGACCGCAACATGATGGGGTTGGCACACATGCAACTAGAAGGGATATTCATTTGTTGGAAGGCTTTTGAAGAGATGATGTTTAGGCTAGCGCCCCCGTCAATCATAACACGACGTACCCGAATATCCCGAACGTACGCTGAGATGAAAAGAGCAGGGTCAGGATCTTCGGCACCGAAGTCAATAATTTCATCTTCGGAGAAACTGACAGCAGCGGCTTGCTGTACAGAGACAGATGTGGTTGGGGAGATAGATTGTTTGGTGAGCGAAGCAACGTGATTGGGTGTTAGAATAGAGGTAACAGGAAAGGTTTCATTAGGTAAAACTTCTATCCCTTGAAGGATTTCAACGAGAGCTTGTCGATGAGATTCAGAAGTCTGAATGAGATCATACAGTGTCATTTTTACAGGCGATTGGTGAAGCTGTTTGATCATAGTTCGGTGGGCAATGCCATTAGAGACGGGATAGGTGGGTCCGCGAATAACCACTTTAGGTGGTGGTGCAATCGGGATGGTGGACGGAGAAAGAGATGCCACAGGTGTGTTTTCTTTCACTTTCCCATTATTTTTATGCCCTCGAGTAGCAACACTAATCATATTGATCTCGTGAATACGAGAGGAGGAAGATGGTAGGGATAGGTCATGGTTTTCGAGAGGTGGGGCTGTAATAATGATAGATCTTGGTGAGGCGGGGACAGGTGGTATAGGAGAGGGAATTGAAGCTAAAGGTATCTCTCTTTGGAAGTTGTCTTTCTTAACTTTTCTATCTGAGAGAGGTGACAAATGAAGTATGGTTTTTAACGCTTTGCATCCCTCTACGTCATGTCCTGGTGTGCGGTGGTAAGCGCAGATTTTAGACTCATCGTAACCTATAGGTCGAGGTTTAGATGGATCATAAGGTCTAAGTGGGGGTAGGGAAATGGTCGCATTCTCTACCAACATAGTAAGGATTTTGGCGTAAGACCCTTTGAGTGGGTCAAAGTCAGAGGAAAATGAGGCTATTGACTGGGTCGATTCTGGTGATGACGTGGTGTGGTTGGTTTGTATGGGGGTGTTTTAGCCAAGGAGTTTTGATAATGGGTTTTAACTAAACGTGGCTACTTTGACGCAGAAGCTAGGTTGGATGATGAGGCCACAGATGATGTGGTATCAGAAAACAACCACGGAGAAATAGGAGTGATAGAAAACAAATCTTTTGATGATGGAATTTGTTTAGGGTTGATAGGTGGACAGGATACGCGGGGTGACGGTATTGCTATACCTTTGGATTTCTGTATGGGTACAGAAGGCGTAGGTCGCTTAAAAGAAAATGCAGGAGGTATGATATATTGATGTAAGGTAGAGGGATGGGGTCCCAATATGGAAGGTAGGTGTGACGACAAGGGTTTTAGTTGTGTTAACAGCCTAGATGGAGGAGATTGAGTCTGTCTCCTAATGGGATGGACGGCTTTATTTTTAGATAAATCAAGCCGCTTAGGTGGATGTGTTAGACTAGGTATGGGTGAGGTCCCAAGCGTAGGGGAAGATTTGGTTAGGTTAATAGAAGTGGATGAGGTATTTGGTAGAGATGAGGGGGGTGAAGATGAGGACATAGGCATTTTAAGCTTCTGTAAACACTTCGGGTATATGGTAGAGGCATCAGGATCGGTCATTTGCATTTGAGTAGAATATGGCGTACTCAAACGTTCCCACAGGACCTATCTATCTTCTGGGGAATGACAGTCCTCATGTGTGAATAGGAACTTTCGTATGGAAGAAAGGTGGGTTGTGATTCTGGTCCACTGTGGGTGTGATACAAGGGGTATATGAGGCACTGTATCAATGGGCGTTAAGAGGTCCACCGGTTGCTGAAAAGATTTAGGTGATGAAGGACTAATAGGTAGGAGGGCGTGTTTGAGAGGATCTGTCATGTTTAAAGAATGTGGTGATGTCGGTTCAAGAGGTTTCTCGTCTAAGGATGACAAAAGAAGTGGTGAGCCTTCCTCTTGTACAGCAAGAATGGTAGAAGGAGACGTTTGGGAAATAGATAAATTAGATAACATCCGCTCACAGTCTTGCAAGGATGTGGTGTAAGAAGGCTCATTTGTGAGTAGGGAACTCTGGGCGGTTAATTCCTTGATGGGTAAAGGAACGGTAAGGATTTCAGTTTGTCTTGATGACGAGGAAGGGGGTTCGGTTTCCTGCGTTAGTGAAGAGGTTTGATTCAGAATTTTTTCAATAGAGGTCTTTGGCTGGGAATCGAAGACTGCATGGATCTCATGAAAACTCTCCTCAGCTAAGATATCTTGGTTTAGATTACTGTTAGAAGAATGATTCGGGAATGGTTTGTTGAATATTTTCAAATTTCGGTTAGCAGGGGCGTTAGGATTATCGAGGGCTATATCCCCCACATCAACCATTTCCTGCACTATGTTTTTCAACATCTTGCAGTTCTCATGACTGTGTCCCTTCACGCGGTGGAAGTTATAGAAGTCATTTTCTTTGTACCAAGAAGGTATGGTACAAGTGGAATCGAACCCGGAATGAGGTTTAACCAGGAGGTAAGGTAATGGCTCCTGCTTTGAGCAATTTTTCCAATATCACACCATATGTTTCTCCCAAGGGAGTGTAGTTGATGGGCTCTGCTTTATACTTATAGGTGGTTTTTGGCGGGGTATTAGATGGCGGTTGGGATTTTACCATCACCGCGTGCACGGCCCCTTTTGATTTTGAAGCAGTCGATGGGTGAGGATTGGTGATGTTAGGTTTGTTGGTGGAATCTTGGGTTCGGAAAGTGGGGTTTTTGTTGCGCAACCACAATTTCTCTTCCTCTAAGGCTCGAATCTCTAGTTTTCGAGCCATAGTAAAGGCCTCGTCAAATGTACGGAAAGTTTGAATTTGGAGGGTAGGAGAGATGTGCTTAGCGTAGGCCCGCGTAAACAGTTGGATAAGTTCGGTCTGAGGCAAGGCATACGTAAGTTGGTTGATAAGGCGCCGCCATCATCCAACGAAATCTGCGATAGATTCGTCTTCAAATTGTCGGATGGCATAGAGGTCGGTGATAGATACTTTCTTGGCAATGTTAATGGAGAAATGATCCAAGAAAGATTGGGCTAGCTGGTTAAAAGAGAAGATTGAGTGCTGGGTTAAAGCACTGTACCACTCCAAGGCGGGTCCTGATAAGGACATGGGAAAGGTGCGGAGTAGTAAAGCGTCGTCGTGAGCAATCAGATAGCAGGCATGTCTAAATGATCGCAAGTGTTGTTGAGGGTCCTCCTTACTGTTAAAGCGGGTAAACTTTGGTAATTCCCATTGAGGAGGATATGAATGAAGGGGGACTGAAGGGTGGATGGGCTCCCGACAAACTTTCTCGTATGTCAAGGCGCTACGACTTCCTGAAACAGAAGCCTCCAGATTTTGCATTTTGTCCATCATTTGTTTGATTAAATCAGTAGTTGGATGAGATGATGGTGTGGTTGTGGTAAATGGAGGCAGGTTGGGTCAAGGGCCACCATTAGATAATGGTGGGGTTAAATGTTGATAAGGTATGGAGGACGAATGTGTTGAGGCAACCAAATAGGGATGTCCTATATAAGCTGTTGAGGTTATCGGATATGTGTGTGGAAATGAAAAGGTGGGCGGAGCTTGAGAAGGAAAGCTCGTGTGGATAGGTGGCAGAGAGCAAGTCATGAATGGAACAGTCTGCAAGAGAGACGAGGTAGGAGCAGTTGGCAGTAATGACATGTTGGGCCCAAGATTAACCAAAGGAAAGCCAATCTGTGCCGTATGGACCCCTGAAGCTGCTGAGGTAGGCGAAGGGGCTAAGGATGTGGAAGGCAAAGTGGAGTTATTAGGTGGAGAAGGGGCTAAATGAGCAGCTATACTGATAGGCATGCCAACAAGGAGTTGACCATCGGGTGTACGGTCAAGGGCATGAGACAAATAGTATTGTACAGCGCTAGGATTAGCATCCAGAAATTTGGCAAATTCTTTATCTCCCACAGGAATTTTAGGAACCTCGCTGGTGTCTGTAGGATTCCCCACAGAATGTGAAGGGGGTGATTCAGGAAAAGGCATAGAGCAAGCATGTGAAACCATGGCGGCGGCTTACTTTCGAGTGATAACAACCATGGACAGAGTACACAGTAGGGTTTCAATCTATTAAGAACAGAAACAGACTCAGAATGGTGAAATTGATAGGTTGCTAGTTTGTCAGGAACTGTAAAAGACAGTAACCGATATCGGTTTGATAACCGATGTCGGTTAGACTATAGCCGACGTTGGTCAGTTAACCGATGTCAGTGTAATAAGACTGGTATAAGAAAATATAAGAAGCTGCTGATTTGATTGTTAACAACGCTCAACGCATTTATCAAATTGTTCTAAGGTAATCACAGAAGACAGTGTATAACAGAGAAAAAAGAATTGAAACCAAGCAAGATGCACACGAAAATCTAGAGACTAACCCTAGGGTTAATTTTAATTATTGTGGGCTTATGCCTTTAGATGCGGAATGATGTCAATCCTAAACAAAAGACTTAGGGGGAATGTCAAGTTTGTTTTGGCTTATAAGGTTACCTCAATCGGGCGGAGGAATACCGCGGAAAAGGGGGGATGTTTTGAGCTATTGTGTTAATTATGAAGTGATTCGGTATGTGTTGTGTAGTGAAAGTAAGATTAATTTCCTGTCAATACCGTGGAAATCACCCCCACGTGTACGACCTGTTACTTAGTCTATGTTCACTAGAATTGAAAACAACAAGCAAGAATGTAATGCACGTGTTTTAAACCCAAATCGAAAATGATATTCGATGAAGCAAAAGATGACTTTCACTAATGCGAAACTAGGAAAGCAAGAAAAATTCTTCACTAAATATAACAAAAACAGCAACAACAAGTATGCTTCCTAAAATGAAAACAAGCAAGAGAAACAGAAACCCGAAATGGGTCCCACCGGGCGTGCTAAAATGTTTCGCACGGAATGGTTTCGGCTCTGCAGAATAGACTTGCTTCTATCCTATCATTCCTTTGAGAAACAGATAAGGGTTAGGGCTAGGAGGAATACCTGTTAAATGTTGAGATGGTGTGCACGTACCGTAGAGAAAGATCAGATCGACTGCGAAGAACTCCTTTTTGTCTTGGAAGGACTACCTGCAAGTAAGAATACAAGACCACCAGATTTTAATTAGACAATAAATGAGGGATCTGCCTTAGGCCCAGGAAATATAAAACTTCCTTTCGAAGGTGGTCAGTTCCCTTTTTAATACGATTTAACACAAATGATAACAAAGAAAGCTATTGCAAAATCACGATTTAGGTATCTCGCTACAAAGCAATAGAAACTAAATTATCAATAATAAAGCGTCACGTTGTTTGTTCGGTTACTGGTCATTGGTACGTTCAGGTTGAGTTATAGGGATAAACCAGACTGGATCTGAGGTTGTTAGGTGGCAAATAGGTGAGAAAAGGGTTTTGGGGTATAAGTCACAGTGACTGACGCCGGTCACTGGGTAACCGACCGTCGGTTAGAGAACCGCTGCCGGTAGGGGATAAACGATACCGGTAGGGTCAGCAATCTAAGTGCTTCTGGATAGAGGTTGGTTGCAAGGTGATTGTGGGGTTATTAAGATTGGTGGATGGCTTAGGGGAATGATGGGAGGATAGGGAAGACTCAGAGTGTGGTAAAATGGCCTTCTGGGCAATATCAGGATGTATGGGTGAAGGTTAAGTGCAGTATGTTGCTGGTGGTAGATCTAGGAATAAACTTATGATTACTATTAATCAACAGTTCAAGAAAATGGTGCTTAGAAACATATATAAAACACTACTCACTAGTCCCTGATGCAGATGCAGGTTTCAGGACTGTGATGATGAAGACAGGACCCAAGTTGGATGATCTGACAATCCAAGATGAGTTATCTCCTCTTCTGCTGCTTGGATGAGTGTTACTGGGCCTTGGTTATTCAGTTGCAGTCTTGGGCTTGATGTCCTTCTCTGCAAACTCTTCCTGTTTCTTCACTTGTCTCTGCTCAGCCTAGCGAAATCTGGATCCTTTCGATGATTTCTCTTTATTTTTGATCAAATGAAAATCCAATCCTTTGTTTTTGGTTGGAAGTGGTCAATTACGGGGAATCGATAGCGGTTACGTAACCAACGGCGGTCGAGTAGGAACCGGTATCGGTCAGGTCAAAGCGGGCTATTTTTGGTAAAATAGCTAGCTTTCCCTCCTTTTCTTCCGTGGGATTGGTAGCGGGCTTGGTCAAGTCATTATGAAGTTGGTTTTTGGTGCGGGTAAGGAGTAATTAGTCATAGGTGTGAAATGTGGACCAAGTTATAGGTCTTAATTAGGTTAGTTTAGGGTTAAGACTAGGTCATGATGAGGTGGCAAAATGAGGTGGCAGGTAAGGCGATGTGGATTTATTAATTATAAGGTAATTGATAAATAATTGTGTAAGGTTTAGGTGATGAGGTTAGGTTGCGAAGTGAGATGCGGGGCACAGGGTGTCGTAAGACACAAATTTGGTGTCTACAACTCCATTTGAGTGTGTGAGCAATGCAGTAGGGGAAACATTAGGTGCAAATTGTGAGAAGGTATATAACCTAGCATGGTGATCTACCCTTCCCACTGCTACTGTAGTGTCGCTATGTAACTCCCTAATTTCAACTAAATCTGGATAAATATGATTCTCATGCCCTTCCCTATATGAGTCATCTAATACACTGATAAGAGATTAGTTGGAAGTAAACGTACACCAAGAAAATTTGTGAATGTTCCACCTTCTACTTCAACTAAACCTCTCCCTGAAATTGTGGCTAGAGTATCATCACTCAAAGTGATGGAGGACATGTTGCAGGGCTCTAAGGAGGAAAACTCAACATGTGATGAACCCATGTGGTGTGAAGCACCATATTCGATAACCCAGGAAGGAGTAGATGAGGATGTAACTGTAACTAGTATTATTGCCTTATGTTTTTGTTTATCTTTTTCCTTTTCCTTAGTAGATTATTGGGTTGATGAAGACTGTTTGATAGATTTATGGACCCCTATGTTTCTCTTTTCAAGGAGATGACTGAGGTGATCAATTTGTTTCTTCATACATTTGTCTTCATCGTGACCAATTTTCTTGCAATAGGCACACTTAACCTTTTCGTTTTTAGGATTCCCATTTGAATTGGAGGTTTCCGTGGTAGACTTGGAAGAGGTAGTGGACTTTTGTTCTTTCTTCTTTTCTGGATCCTTACTCTTTTGCTTCTTCTCTTGATTGCTATAATATTTTTGTTTCCCATTCCCAAAAACGAGGGCTTGAGGTTTGAATGTATTCAAGGTACCCATTTGAATTAAATTGTATTACTCCTTAGTCAAATTAGAAATGAAATCATCTAAGGATGGCATAGAACATGTGGCTCCAAGAGCTCTCTTAGTAGCATAAAATGTAGAAACAAAGACAAAGTAGTAGGACCTAGTTTGGCAAGCACTGAAAGAACAAATTTTTCATCCTTATTTTCTATTCCACATTCTTTTAACTGTAATCGTAAGGACTTAAAATTATTAAATAAATATTCCAAGGTGTCAAAATCACTAGGACTTAAGCTGATAAGTTCTATTTCTATCTCATGACCCCTCATAGTGCCAAATTTTCCAAATACATTTTCTAGGGTTTTCCACACCTTGTTGGGAGATTTGATTAACTCTGTGTGAAAAAGGATTTCATGAGACACTGAAAGACACAAAATACCAAATGTCTCATCACACTTATTATACCACTTAAATTTTTCTGCATTTTTACTAGGCTTTGGTTCTAACCCCATTGTGATATGCTACAACCCTTTACTCCTTAGTCCAATGGAGATTTTTGATTTCCATTCATGGTAGTTAAAAGGTGTAAGTGGTTTAATTGAACTTAGATCCATTATTGTAGAATTTTTTTGTGGTAGTTGTTGAGGAAAATAAATAAATGTGTAAAAAGAAAGAAGTTCCAAACAAGAGAGGAACACCCCGTACACCCCCAAAAACTATATCAAAAATCCCATCCACAATATTGGCACTTTATAACTTAGTGTGTTTTACAAAAAAAAGGTCCAGTGCTTTGGGAAATGAAAAATAGTTAACTTTTACAAAAATGGAACTTAATATCGAGCTACCAATCTAAAGTTTTACAATAACTATTTCTCGTAAATAAGCCCTATTTTAAATGAATTTGCACTAAAATTGAAATGCACTTTTTTACTAAAAAAATAATTTTAGCAAAAGAAGGAGGGTTTGATAAACCCAAGGATAATCCCTTCGATTTGTATGCGCTAGGAGCAATCAAAGGCCAAAATACACTACATCCACATTTCTGCATTGCGACTCTTAAATTTTCATAGATCTGAGTGTAGAAACAACATTGCCGTGAGACCCAAAAAACAACGACTCAATCTAGATCTTCAATGCATGTATGGGTTGTTGGAATTTTTTTTGCAGATCTGAAAAATGCCTCTTGATAAGGAAAACCACCATTTGCAAGTCTGAACAAGCATGCAAAGTACTACGACAAGTGAAAATGCCCTTCATTGGTCTGAAATCATGTAGATATGGATAAATCTTCTAGGGATTCTAGAATAATGATAGGCCTATAAAAAAATAATCTCCAAAACTGTATAAGCACTATGCAGGTCTGTAAACCTCAAAAGTCTACAAATAGGCTATATACCCAGAAAGAAGGAAAAACAACACCAAATAACACCCAAATACTTGTAAAATATTTTTCTCAAATGAAAATATATTTGTAGAATAATAACCAGAAAATCTCAATACTAGCTTGGCTCTGATACCATATCAGAGAAGTGTTCAAGATCTATTGGTTCAAAGATTGCACATGTGAATGATGTGAGACTTGAATTGTTCCAAGACAAAACAATGCAAGCATACAATACTACAAAAATACCAAAATGCAAGAGAGATAATTGCAATAACACAAAAATAACTCCAACTCAATACAATCAAATAGAATAATACAAGATATGTACATGTAGGAGGTGAATGTGTAACCTCCTCCTAGAATCAAGACAATCTCTACCTAGGATTGAGGTAACCAACAACTAGAATGGTGTAGTTAAGTGGTGACTAACACCTAGAATAGTGTAGTCAAGTGGTAACCAACACCTAGAATAGTGTAGTTAAGTGTACACCGAAGCAAGAATATCCCATAAGTGTAGGGAAACTCCAAGTGATGTGGAATATCCTGAATAGGATAATATAAATAAAGTGAGAAAAATAAATCCTACACTAACACCCTGAAGGGGATAGGGAATGTGCTTGGTAGAAACCAAGGCACACACAAACAAGTGGCTGAGAGACAAGTGTAAGTACAAGAAAAAAACAAGCATGCATGTATAAGACGAAGTGTAATCTAAGTAGACAATGTGTAAGCTAGGATGCAAGTAAACACATAAGAAGAAAAGGTAGACTGTGAAAAATGGGTTACAAACATGGGACACCACTCATGGTGTCACAAGAAAATCAAGGCCGATGAAGCCAAAAGCATACAAGTGTGCACACATGATAAAGGGTAAAGCTCACGAAAAGGCATATAATGATAAACAAGTATAAGAAAAGTAATAGAAAACATGGTGGTAAATAATCCTATAAAACAAATGATGCACAAGAAGCACCTATTTGCATATTATAAAGATAAAGAGTATGTCAAAGTATGTATAATTGATAAAGTAGTGTGCTATGAAACAAAATGAAATAATAACACCTGTAGTGTATGAAAATGGATGCCCCTATGAGCCACTGTAGGACTAGTAATAAATACTGTGCCAAGCATCCATGCTGCGTGTAATGGATATGTATAATATATGATCACTACTAGAAAACAAGTGAACGCACACGTGTGTATGATAAATATAATGACATAAAAGATATCTATATAGCATGTGTAATAAGATGAACATGTACAAGTAAATGAAAGCAAGAGTAAATACAACCAAGATATGCAATATGCTCTGGATGGATGGAATGTAATGTAAAGTGAATGATAGGAGCCACATGCCCTCAAGTGAATGGAATTGTATCCAATGAGGTTCATTTGTTTATGCCCCCTCAGGAGTCAAGAATTAACGGTAAACGAGATTACATCATTGGGAAATGGTCAAACTAGGTGTTGTGTGTAACATGATGCATTGAATGCATAGTGATGATATGCAACATAAAGATGAATTATGCATGATGATGTAGCCTAAGCATATATCACTAAAGGATGATAGAAGAAGTGAATATGTAGCCTATGGCTTATATCACTAAATTATAATTAAAATAAGTGATGATGATGCTAAAGTAAGTGATGATGTAGCCTATAATGTATATAACTACAAGATGAGCAGAAGGAGTGGTGATTTAGTGTAAAGCATATACCACTAAATGATGTAAATGGAAGTGATGATGTAGCCTAATCCAGGAATGATGCATGAGAAAATGATTGAATAATTGAGTGTGTGAGTGTGATGTGGTCCATTTGAGATTGTATACCCTCAACAGTCTAGTATGGACTATGAGACTAGAGCGCGTCATCAGGTAATGGTCAAACTAGGTGTTGTGTGTAACATGATGTGATGAATGTGTAATGATTATATGTAACATGAAGATGAATTGTGCGTGATGATTTATCCTAAGCGTATATTACCGAAGGATGATAGAAGAAGTGAAGATGTAGCCTATGGTGTATATCACTAAATGATGATCAAAATAAGTGATGATGATGCTAGAGTAAGAGATGATGTAGTCTATGATGTATATCACTACAAGATGATTAGGAGGGGTGATTTAGCCTAAAGTGTTGTAGACATAAAAAATTGAGACATATTCCCCTAACCCCTTTCAATTAAATAAATTCACACTATACCCACTCATGTCCCTTGTGCACACATATTAATTAATTTAATTACAATAATTAAATTAATTAATTACTTCACCTCTCCACCTCACCTGAAGCCAACTCACTTATCCACCTCACTCAAGAGCCATTCACTACCTATTAATTAACTAGGACTAAGTTTATACCAATCCTAACCAACTAAGACTTAGTCTAGACCTAACATTAACTCCCAATACTTCTCCAAGAAGGACTCATACTTAACTGGGTGGAGTCTATCACTTGAGATCCAGATTAAAGATATCAATCACGCCAAAAATAACAAATATCAGGCTATTTTTGGCAAACCTAGACTTATTGGCCTTAATCGATGCCGGTTATTCCTCAGCCAACGCCGGTCACCTAACTACCATTGGTTAGGTTAGATAAATTTTCCAACTCTTCACCCAAGTTGGTGGGTGATTGATTCATTAGGAAGAGTCTTATTTCATTCAAAGCATGAATCCAAAACCTTCCGTCATCTAGACGACACAAAACACTTAACCAAAGATCCAAGCAAGCATTTGGTTCTCCTTCTAGAGCATTAGAACACTCACGAGAACACACTGGGAGCACTTCTGTGACATTGAATTAAGAATATCTTCTCAGACCAACTACCCTCTACCTTCATTCATAGGATTTGTACGTGCACGTAAGTATTTGTGATTTCAGTCATATTGTGCTTGCTTAAAGTATCAATCCTATACTTATTTTATTATATATTATTTCTTCCCATATTCATTTATCTACTTTCCACAAACCCACTATTCAACCATACCAAACCTTTACTCCCTCTCTAACCACCTTCTCAACATTCCTGAGCCTTTTAAGTAATTTTATGACCCTACCTACACCACTCTCACTCTCTGTGAAATCATGAAGATGTTTTTAAACCCATTTTAATAGTTTCTCACCAATTGCCCCTACCAACATTGGTTACCTAACCATCATCGGTCACTATTATCAAAAATAAGCCACATGCTTATTTTTGGCTAACTCCTCCTTCTCCTTTGCTGGCACTTACATGAATTTTTGGCATGCTTCAGTTCATAAAAATATTTTGGAGATGATCCCATTAGATAGGATTTTTTCTCATCTTTCCAGAAAGGTAAAATTTTCCTCTCAACTCCTTGTATTTCTCAAGTTATGGCTCAGCGGAGTTTTTGAGGGAAATTTTCCATGGGAAGGCCCGCAACCAATAGGAATGCACCACGTGGCAGGGTAGAATGGCGGGTTAGTGGGGGTAAGTTGGAAAAATCACCAAAGAGTGAATGGGGTGCAAAGGAAATTTTTTTTCGGCGGGCCCGTGGAGGAAAATAAATGGCTTGAGGCCAGCGCCGAATGAGGAAGCGCCATGTGGCGGTGGAGGTCGGGCCAGCGGGGGTAAGTTGAAATTTTTTCCAAAATGGTGCAAAGGAAAATCTTGGCCCGAAAGCCCACAGAGGAGGAAGAGAAATTTGCAAAGGCCCGTAGACCAACTGGAAGATGACACGTGTCCAGTCGTAGCGGAGGTCAGGACAGTGGAGGCGAGTTGGAAAACTTGCCAAAGGGCTCGATGGGGGTGGAAGGAGAAATTTTTTCCCGAAGGCCCGTGGACCAATAGGAGGCTGCCACGTGTCTGGCCAGAGGTGGAATTCAGAGCCGTGGAAGTTTTTGGTGAAATTTTCCAAAATTGCAAAATGCGCAAAGGAAAAATTGGAAGCACATCCCCGCCAATCAATGAGGAAGTGACACGTGTCATTGGGACAGCGGAGCGCGGGTAAAAGTTGGGAAATTTTCCCAATGAAAAATCAAAGGATTGAAGCAAGGTTTGGGCTCGTTTTTCCATCAGCGAATAGGGCGGGGAGCAAGGATTTTTGGGGAAATTTTCCCAAATTCAAAAAGAGGGAAAATTTTAAAGTTTCGGCCCGCGAATCCATTTTTGCCCTAATTTTGCCCTAAATCTTCAGAGGGGCATAACTTTTTATCAAGAGCTCAGATTTTTGCGTTCTTGGTGTCATTGGAAAGCTGGTAAAATTATCTACATGATGGAGGGTTAAATTTTATATTTTGATGGAGATTTGCTAGCGAAAAATGGAGAAACATCCCTGGCATGCAAAAACACAAAAATGGTTCCCAACCACCAAATTAAATTAAGTATGGGTTGTTTTTGGATCTGCAGAGAAATGTACTTTGAAGTATGGGATTTTACATGGGAACCCATCATTTTATAGGATAATTAGAAGGATTTTTCAGTGGTTAGAGTTGCAAATCAAATTTGCCTACGTTTTTTCACTTTTCTTCATTAAGCTTCGTGATAAAAGCCAGTTTTGGCTCATTTGTAAAGGTTGTTCATCTTTTCTACTCTGCCCTCCCTTATTTTCTTCCTGAGGGTTGAAAATGGAGTTAGAACCTCCTCCCATGCTCTGTAATGGATTTTTTTTCATTTTACCATTAAAATGATGTTCTGTGCAAACTTTTGGAGCAACAAAAAACATGTTTTGTGATGCATCTATCCATCCTTGCTCATTTTTTTGCTTGTTTTCTTATTTTCTCTTTTTATTACAGGTATTTGTGCATGTTTGAATGTTAATTGTAGGTTTGGAGCTGTGTTCAAGGAGTTTTGGAACATTTTCTGTGTGAAATCTATCCTTGGGCCTGTGATGCACTTGTCCATCCTTCCCATTGCTCACCTCTTCTTGTTCCATGGCAGTTTTGATAGATGTTCAACATTTTCCTTCTCTGGTGTATCACCATTTTAGTGTAGGCTCCTTTTTTTCTCTTTTCTCTCTCTCCCTGTCTCCTTGGAAGTTAGATTAGGATTAGATTAACTTTCCTGCACTGGAATAGCTTATGGCAGGTAGTTTAGGAAGAGGAACTAGCCTTCTCTGGAGAGCTTTCCCCATTTGCAAAGGTCCCACACCTTGGAAAAGCTCAATGTTGTGCATTCACACCAAATGACATTGCCTTAGAAAAATAGATCCATAGGTCATTTGGGGGTGCTGTGATTTTGCACTAACAGTCACCTAGCCTAGCTGACATCAGTCGATCTGCTGACATTGGTGTCTATTTCTGGTGAAATACCCAAAACCAACGAGCTCACAACTTCTTCAAAACAACCCATACCTCCCCTATAGCCTTTGTTGGACCTACAAGCCCATACCAACCTACCAACCTTTTAGATTTGACCGTAACCTACCCTTTCTTTAGATTTTAGTTATTATTTTCATATGAGATGCTTAAATTGTATTAAAAATAGTATGGTTTTATTCGTTTGTGCTTTTCCTTGGATTAAATTTTTATTAAACAGTGGATTGACAGCCTAGCACCACACTTCATGGATCTAGCAAACACTAGGAAGTCCACTCATTATTATTTTATTTATTTATTGTGGTCTTGTGTTCTTTTCAAGTAGTCCTTCCAAACAAAAAAAGGATCTCTTCATAGTTGGCTTGATCTTCTACAACATGCACAAACAACCTTATTCGACTAAAATAGTTATTACTCCTACTCCTTAACCTCTTATTTGTTTTATCTCTACAAAAAATTTAGGTGAAAAAGTGTATACCACTAAACGATGTAAGCAGAAGTGATGATGTAGCTATGACGTATATCACTAATCCAAGAATTTCACATGAGAAAATGATTGAATGGTTGAGTGTGTGAGTGTCATGTGGTCCATTTGAGATTGTATACCCTCAACAGTCTAGTATGGACTGTGAGACTAGAGTGCATCATCAGGTAGTGAGCAAAATGCATAAAATTAGATATGTAAAATATGTGTAATAGGTGTAGGATCATAATGTGTGGTGTCTATTATGTAGTTTGTGAGGTTCATGTGTATAGGATTCCCTCAACAATCATGTGTGAACCAAGGCACAAGAGTGCGTCATTGGGTAGTGATGATGCTAGAGTGTGTGAAGAAGTATATGTGAGAATTTAGGTGCGTAAGAGGGTAAATGTTAGATGTGTGTCAATGCTAGGGGTAAGTAAGAAGTGAAATGCCCCTGAGTATGTGGTGAATTGTGTATTATTTGATAAATGGTGTTTGAAAACATATAGAGAAGTGATGTATGAAGGTGGTGAAGTATCACATATATTGTAAGATTGATTGAGTGATGGGATAAATAATGAGAGATCACATGGTATGCGTTATGTGCTATAGATGATTGTAGATGTATGTTATATGAGTACTTATGTAATATATAGAGATGAAACGTGGTTATTTATTGTAACAAACCCCTCAAAAATTATATAAGAGACATAAGAATATGATTTTGTCATCAGGAAGGTAAGGTGACATGGGTCACCTATCAAAGACCAAGTTTGCGTGAAGCGGTGGAAGGGTGTGCGGAAAAAACAACAACAAGACCCTGCAATGGTGGAATAAAGTGTCTTGGCTATTAGTAGGAGTAGTTACTTTTACGTAATCAATTGGAAATGAAAGTGGAGTAAGAAGGGAAGGAATATTGAATGGTAGTATCTTAGGTGGGATTGATGACGTTGTAGATGACTTGATAGGAGAAGAAGATGGATTGATTTTGAGAGGAGGTTGTATCTTTGGACTTTGTAATGTCATAGATGTTATGAGAGGAGGAGGTGCTATATTTATTTTGAGAGGCGGATGCGTATTTGGACTTTGTAATGCTATAGATGTCATGAGAGGAGTTCTATATTGATTTCTAGAGGAGGTTTCTTAAGTGGTTCTTGAATTTCCGTAGAATGGTCATTAGAAGTGATGGCGTGATGCTAATTAGACAGGGATAAATCAGATCTAGGATCCCATTGAGATGTATAATTTGTAGATGGGCATGTAAATTTATTTTTGAAGTGAACGCTATAAAACCTTAACACTTAAGATGCTTGATTATTCATCATAAAGCATAGAAGTCATTTTCATTATGTCCATTGATTCGATGATAATTGCAATATGGATTACCTTGATATTTTTCTATCTGATAAGGAGGATAGTAATGAGTAAGCGGTAAAGTGATCAATTGATGATTAAGGAGCTTAGTAAGAATGTCATGTTGCTTAGTATTGTGATCAAGGTTGAGAGGCTCTGGTAATGGTATGACTTGAGGCTCACTGATATGAGCACATGTAGTAGACATAGAATGAAGCTGAGATGTAGAAAGAGAACAAACATGAACTTGAGAAGAATCCTTAAAATGTTGGATTTCATATTTGAGATATTTTATTGTGGATTCCATAGCCTTAAATTTGTCTTGAAATAAAGAATGAAAAGCTTGAATTGACTCCAATATGGGTTGATCAGATGGAGGATCATGAAGACTAGGGTCGTACAAAAAAACACTTACTTGATGCAAAGGCGTATCTCAGGGAAGATACATGGTGTATAGGGCCTTTTAAATAAAAACTTGGTAATTAGGATGTTCTTGAAGTAAGCCAAAAAAATAAATTTGAGGAATTTTACAAACCAGGATAGAGGAAAAATAAGGATCCTAAGTGTGAAAGCATTTAGGTTCACCAAAATGATTATGCTAAAATGTAAATAATAACATAATCTAATGCAAGTTTATTGTAAATAATGAATAAATAAATAAATAAAATAACTCAAGTAAAATAAGTAATGAAATATAGAAACACTGATGTGCAAAAAGGGTTAGAAGAGCCTTAGTTGATTCAAAAAGGTTGTGGGACTGTGTCATAGTGAAGACTAGACGAATAGGAATGGAAAACCATTGCACAAGAGCTTGAGAAAATGTAGATTTGAGTGATTAAGTTGGATTGGGGCTCCTGGAGAAGGATGGGGGTGCCTGAGGTACTTTGGTATGAATTATGGGCACCCTAGTATGCAAAAATGGCCGGAACTTGTTTTTTGGCAAGGTTGGTAGAGCTTCACACTTGTTCGCTTCTTGTCGCATGTATGTCACCAAAATTTGTCAGATTTCATTGTAATTATGGAATGAAAAAATCACCTACAAACCCCAAACAAAAGATCAAAACTCTAAAACATAAAGATACATATAGTGGGGTTAGACTGTCCTCAGCCACCACAATGGTGGAATTATAACTGAGCGCTGCACTACATCTCATACCCAATTTAGTTCTCTGTGTGTGTGTGGAATTATGCCCTAGGTTTCTCTTGTGCGTGTCACACTTGAATTAGTGAGAAAGTAGCTAGATGTAGAATGCAAATAATGTGTGCATGGAATAGAATAGAATCCCCTCCTATGAAGTGTGATGCAAAATAACTAGCCTTTGTCCCTTGTGATGGATCTAGATGGATGTAAATGGAGCTCTATATGCCTTGATAGATACAACCTTAGGTGGTGATAAGTAGTGCTTAGTGCTTCATCCCTTATTATGATCACATAACTCTATAAGTATGATTTATTCACTTGAATTTCGTAATCAACCCTAAAAAGGCTGACTACTAAAAAGATAAGATGCTCAAATGGCTAGAAACAACCCAAAAAGTGTGAGTAAAGTAAAAAGAGGATTAGGGAGCTCAGAGGGGACAAAGGAGCCTAGTGATGGTGTCCTGGCTGGGTGCTCCAGTCCAGAAAGGGTAAAACTAAAGTGTGAAAAGAAAGACTGGGCTAGTTAAGGTGCAAGAACAAAAGTAGTAACAAAAAGAAATGAAATATGGCCAGAGACATGGGTCGATTATTAATTTTCATACTCAGGAACTAGATGAATAGTAGTATGCGATTGAGACTAGATAATTACCCAAAATGTGTGATTTTGTGTCTACAACATCTTTTTTTTATGAAGTGTAAAACTGTTTTGGTTTGATTATGTTGAGTTGTGAAGCTTAATTACTTCATTTTAGCATGTAATTGGAACTTGCTGGAAAATATAGTAACCGACATTGGTAAGTCCAGGTTAGGAAAAGTAACTTGAGCTGGATCAGGGATAACAACATCTGTCAGGGTTAACCGGCGTCGGTTACCCGTGTGAGAAAGTTTTAATTAACTATCAGGAATTAAATCTATTTTTAGCATTAAAGTAGATTTATTGAATGTAATTGCATGGCTAAGTGCCCTAAGTTTATAAATGACTATATAAGCATAAAAGATAGGATTTAGAAGAAATAAATGTATCATAATTACAAGATAATTACAAGAGAGAATTCTTGGTGAAGAATAAAAAAAGCTTGAAGGAAGAAAGTACTGAACATCTGAGAAGTGTAGAAGATTGTAAATCTTCATTGTATATCTTGTCAAAGCTTTGGATAATAGATTGGCTTGTTTCTTGGTGGACGTAGCCCACACTGGGTGAACCACGTTAAATCTGGTGTTGATTTATGTCTCTTGTTTTGTATAGTTCTTCTAGTAGAATATCTGTTTTTATTTACATGTATGATTAGATCTGATATATTGTTTGTACAAACGTTGTGCTAACCTCAACAATTGGTATCCGAGCTTTGTTTGAGGGTTTTGTGTGTTGACATATTTACTCACAGAGGGTTTTCTGATTGAGTGGGAGCTACAACAATGATAGAAGAAAACAAATACAAGGTAGAGAAATTTGACCTGGCTGAAATTATCAATTACGGAAAATGCAGATTGAGGATTATTTGTATCAAAGAGATTTGTAGTTACAGTTAGATGATAAGTCTAGACCTACAAAGATGACTGATGAAGAATGGAAGATTCTTGACAAAAAAAGCTTTGGGATCTATAAGATTAAGCTTGAGCAGCATTCTGTGGCTTCCAATATTACAAAATTGGCTTTTATAGTAGAGTTAATGAAATCTCTTACTAATTGATATGAAAAATTTAGTGCTTCAAATAAAGTTTATTTGATGAAGAAACTATTTAGTTCTAAGATGCACGGAGGTGGATCTGCATCTAGTCATTTGAATGATTTATGATCTATTGTAAATCCGTTAAAATTAGTTGCAATACCATTTGATGATGAAGTAAAAGGACTTTCACTCTTATGTTATTTGCCTAATAGTTGGGATAACTCGGTAATGGTTGTTAGTAATACAACATCTGTTAATAATGTTTTGAAGTTTTATGATGTGGTTAGTATAATCTTGAATGAAGTAATTCGTAAGCAAGAGTACAAAGGAATCATCATATGGAAATGCTTTGAATATCAAAAGTAGAGGCAGACAGAAGGAGAGATCCAAGAATAAGAGTAATGGGAAATCAAAGGCAAGGGATAGCAAATTTAAATCCAGAAGTAAGGGAATTTCTTGTTGGAAATGTGGAAAGAAAAGACATGCAAAAAAAATATTGTTGGTCAAAAGAATAAAGAGAACCAACAACCAAAAAAAGGTAAAGAAGATAAATTTTGCTACATCAAAGGTAATGCAAGATGCTCTTATTCTTTCTTTAGATAATAGAATTGAATCATGGATTTTAGATTCAGGAGCCTATTTCCATGCAACCCATAATAAGGGTTATTTCAGAAATTATGTCCACGGTAATTTTGGGCATGTTTATTTGGGTGATGATGAACCTTGCAGTATTACTAGTAAAGGGGAAGTTCATCTGAAATTGCAGAATGGAAATACATGGGTATTGAAAGATGTAAGGCATGTGTCAAGCCTCAGGAGGAATCTTATTTCTGCAGGGAAACTAGGGTGAATCTGATTGCATAGTTATTTTTATAGAAGACTCTTGGAAAGTCACCAAGGGTGTTTTTGTTGTGGCAAGAGGTAAGAAGGTAGGAACGTTATATTTATCTACCTATATTACTGATTATTTTTCTATATTATCTACTTCAGATTTAGATGCACGTATGTAGCATAACCGGTTAGGTGATATGAGTCAAAAAAGAATGTAAATCTTACAAGGCTAAGGGTAAGTTATCAGATTTGAAATATTAAGATCTTGGTTTCTATGAGTATTGTATCTTTGGAAAGCAAAAGAGATTGAGATTTCTCAAAGTTGAGGCAACTAAGAAGGAGTAAAAATTGGAGCTTGTACACACAGATGTGTGGGGACTAGCTCAGGTAGCTTCTCATAGAGGATCCAAATATTATGTTACTTTCATTGATGATGCTACAAGAAATGTATGGAGTTTATTGTATTGAACGTAAATCTAATGTTTTTGAGACTTTTAAAAGATGGAAAGCCCGTGTTGAGAATGAATCAAATTCTAAGTTGAAGTGTCCTTAGATCTGACAATGGTGGTGAGATATTGTAGCAAGGACTTTCAATGATTATTGTTCAATGAATGGGATACGTAGAGAAAAAACGGTTCCAAGAACACCATAGGAGAATGGTGTTACAGAAAGAATGAACAGAAAAATCATGGAACATGCTAGAAGTATGAGGATACATTTTGGATTGCCCTTACAGTTTTGGGCAGAAGCAGTTGATATAACGGTTTATTTGATTAATCTGTGGTCCTTCAAGTTCACTAGATGGAGGAATACCAGAGGAAGCATTGGACTGGAAAAGAGGTAGATCTTTATTTTCTTAAAGTTTTTGGTTCAGAAGCTTTTTTGTATATTAATAAGAGAAAATAGAAAAAAATTGGAAGCAAAATCCTAATAGATGCACTTTCATTGGTTATGGATCTGGTGATTTCGGTTTCCGTTTTTGGTATTTAGATAATTCTAAAATTATTAGGAGTCGTGATGTTGAATGGAATGAAAAAAGAATGTATAGGGATCAAATTTTGGTACTCAATGATGAGACTGGTTGAAAAATTTATTGAATGAAAATGAACTCTCAGATTTAAAAGAATTACCAATCAGGGTTACACAGTAACCGGTGGTCAGTTAGGACTCTGACTGACACTCGGTCAGAAGAACTGGCCGATCGGTTACAGAAGAATCCAGAACCGGTCGTCGGTTTAATCGAGCCAATCGATCTCAGTTAGAGGTGACTAGCGATCGGTCACTGTTAGAAGTTTGGATAGGGATATCCAGGAGGTCTAGATTGAGCCTCTAGTACTCCAAACTCCTGTGAAAAGGTCACAAAGGGTAAGTAAACCTCCAGACAGATTTACACCTTCTCTATTTTATTTATTATTGACTCATAATGGTGAACCACAGAGCTTTGAAGAAGCAATGTAAAATAAAACTCACGTTCAGTGGGAGCATGGCAAGAAAGAGGAGATGGAATCCTTGGAACAGAACCAAACATGAGATTTGGTTAAATGGTCGGCATATAAGAGAACATTGCAAAACAAATGGGTTTATAGGATCAATGAAGAAGAGGGTGGACAGAAAAGATACAGGGCAAGGCTTATAGTTAAGGGATTTGCACAGAAAGGCAGGTATTGACTTTGGTGAAATATTCTCTCCTGTTGTTAAGATGAATTTTATTCACATTGTATTGAGTTTAATTGCAGTATAATATTTACATTTAAAGATCAATTAAATGTGAAGACAACTTTCCTTCATGGTGATTTGGATGAAGAGATTTATATGCAACAACCACTTGAGTATGAAGTCAAGGGTAAGGAGAAATTCAGTGTACAGGTTGAAAAAGAGTCTTTATGGACTCAAGAAAGCTCCAAGACAATGGTACATGAGGTTTGATAGTTTTATACATGAACATGGTTACTTGAGATGTGAATCTGACCATTGTGTTTATTTTAAGAAGCTTGAAAATGGGAGCTATATTATTTTGTTACTATATGTGGATGATATGCTTATTGCAGGATCTAGTATGCAGGACATTGGTGAACTTAATAGAAAGCTAGCTCACATGTTTGTAATGAAGGATTTAGGAGCTGCAAAAAGAATTCTTGGCATGCAAATACATAAAGACAGGAAAATAAGAAATTGTATTTATCTCAGGAGGATTATATCTACAAGGTGTTAGAAAGGTTCAACATGCAGAATGAAAAACTTGTTGGCACACACATGGCTGGACACTTCAAATTGAGTAAAGATCAGTGTCCTTCATCACAATAGGAGGTCAAATACATGACTGAGTGCCATATGCTTCAGCAGTTGGAAGTATCATGTATGTTATTGTTTGTACAAGACCAGACATTGCACAGGCAGTGGGAGTTGTGAGTAGATATATGGCTAATCCAGGTAAAGAGAATTGGAAAGTAGTCTAATGGATACTCAGGTATTTGAAAGGGACATCTAGCATGCAGTTATGCTATGGAGGTTCAGATATTTCATTATGTGGCTATGTTGATTCGGATATGGTTGGAGATCTGGATGGTAGGAGGAGTGCTACTGGATATATTTTCATAGTAGGTGGAATGACAGTTAGCTGGATTTCGAGATTACAAAAGATTATGGCTTTTTCTACTACAGAGGCAGAGTATGTTGCATCTATAGAGGCTAGCAAGGAGATGATATGGATGATTAGGTTCATAGAAGAGTTGGGAAAGGAGAAAAGTAATTGTAAACTATTTAGTGATAGTCAGAGTGAAATTCATTTGGCAAAGAACTCAGCATTTCATTCGAGAACGAAACACATTTAGTTGAGATATCACTTCATATGGTAGGTATTAGAGGATGGACAATTGAATTTGGAAAAGATTCATACAGCAAGAACCCTGCGGATATGCCAACGAAGCCATTAGTAAAGGAGAAGTTGGAGCTAGACTCCACTTTTGTTGGTCTTTGAGTTTGAAACTTGAAGAGGAAGAAACAAAGCCAAGGAAGGATCTAAGAATGATGTTGTACATGTATGGTGTAGTAATTAAACTCCAAGTGGAAGATTGTTGAGTTGTGAAGCTTAATTACTTCATTTTAGCATGCAATTAGAAATTGCTGGAAAATATAGTAACTGGCGTCGGTCAGTCCAGGTCAGGAAAAGTAACCCACATCGGGTCAGGGATAACTGGCATCAGTCAGGGTTAACCGGTGTCGGTTACTTGTGTGAGAAAGTTTTAATTAACTCTCAGAAATTAAATCTATTTTAGCATTAAAGTAGATTTATTGGATGTAATTGCATGGCTAAGTGCCCTAAGTTTATAAACAACTATATAAGCATAAAAGCTAGGGTTTAGAAGAAATGGATGTATCATAATTACAAGATAATTATGTGAGAGAGAATTCTTGGTGAAGAATAAAAAAATCTTGAAGGAAGAAAGTACTGAACATCTAAGAAGTGTAGAAGATTGTAAATCTTCATTGTATATCTTGTCAAAGCTTTGGATAATAGATTGGCTTGTTTCTTGGTGGACGTAGCCTACACTGGGTGAACCACATTAAATCTGGTGTTGATTTATGTCTCTTGTTTTGTATAATTCTTTTGGTAGAATATCCACTTTTATTTGCATGTATGATTAGATCTGATATATTGTCTGTACAACCGGTGTGCTAACCCTAATAGATTATATGGATGTTTCATGGTGTACAACTTACTTATGTGTTCTAAAGGTTTTAATGTTTTCTTAGAGTGGTTGCATGACATAGTTTAGTTCATCTTGGGTGTTCTTAAGGCCCAAAGGTTAAATTAAGATGCTAGAAGTAGCTGTTTTGTAAAAGAAATGAGCCAATGGGCACATTAAAACAAATAATCTCATTATTTAAACTAAATGTGTGACCATATATAATTAATATATGTTATATTTATCATTTTTGGTGAATATGGAAGCTTGACTAAGTAGGTTTTTTAATTAGTGTGTTTTTTCCATTCCAGTGATGGGATTTTGAGGGTTTTTGGTGCAAGGTGAGAGGTTTTTGGCATGGCTGACCTATATGGGTCGAATGTGAAAGTTTTAATGATTCATATAGGATTATTTTAAGTTGGTATGGTTAAGATAAAGGAGGGAAAATTACCTCTTTTTAATTTGAATCAATAAGAGCCTATTAAAGTGATGTTCCAGATGCAATTTGCAACTAGTTAGGTGTGTATGAAAAGTGTGACCCATGTGTGATAGTTTTGCAGGTTTGAAGGCATGTTTTTAGAGCTGAAAAAGTGGGTGAAAGGTTAAATAATGAAAGAAATTATGTGTGCAAGGTTTTGATGTATAGAGAAGTGAAGATAGTGCAAGTGTGTGCAATTTTGAAGACATGGGGTTTGAACAAGGGTTTGAAGGTGTGTGTAACCTAAATTTTTGATCTCCATAAGTTTTGGTACCAAAAGACATCATATATCTTCATCATAATGTGGTTGAGTGGGTGTTGAATCATATTTGGCATTATAGCCTCCTTTTGGAGTTGATGCTTCTCAAAACTAGGGGTTGGTTCTCCTTGTAGAGTTGGTGCTCTAGTGAACTAGGGGTTGGTGCTCTTTGTTGGGTTGGTGCTTCAATAAATTTGAAACATATCAATATAAATATTGTGTTTTAGAGGTTTCTCTTCCCATGACATTTTCCCACTTATATCTTGTGTTTTTTTGTTGATTATTTTGTACGTGGTTGATTTTATGTATGTTATTTGATGATGTGCACACATTAATGGTTGGAAAAATGGTTTATGATTTAAATAAGTAGTCTGAAATTAAATTTTGTTTATAAGGACTGATTCACCACCCTCCAGTCCATTGTGCTTCTAACAATTGGTAGGTCATTTTAGAGAAGTTTGATCACTTGAAAGGAGATCCTTTGAAGTAAAAAAATGGTGAGCTAGCTAAGTGGGTTCTTTATCAGGAAGGAACTGTTGTTTGATAGTGTGAATTATGATTTTTGGAGATTGAGGATGAAGCCACATATTATGTCTCTAGGGTTTGATATTTGGGAAGATGTGGAGAATGGCTATAGTCCTCATGCCACTACACCAACTACTGCTATAGAAAAGAATGCTTGTAGTGACATATCAAATGCTTTTAATTCTATCATATGTGGTCTTAGAGAATCTGACTGCAAATCCATAAAAGTGGCATGGGAGAAACTACAAGTTTTTAATGAAGGTGAATGAAAGGTAAGAATTGCTAAGATTGAAAATTTTACAAATCAATTTGAGTGTCTTAAGATGAATTATGATGAGTCTGTTGCTTCATATTTTCTTAGGTTTGAAAAGCTTGTCAACTCCATGATAAAGTTAGGAGAAGATGTGCAGGAATAAGTAGTTTTTCAAAAGGTTTTGATATCACTAAATTATAAGAATGATTCTAAAGTATTTATTATTGAAGAGGAAAAGGATTTTACTACTTTGAATATAGATGAATTACATGGAACCTTGGCTACTTATGAGACGAGGGTGGTTGACTCCAAATCAACCAAGAAAGAGATAAATTTCAAAGTTGAAAAGATGATAAAGGATAAGAAGGTCAAAGTTGATGATGTTTCCCATGAGCTAGATGATGAAGAACGATTTTCCATGGTTAGTAGAAGGCTAACTAGTTGAATTGGTAAGTATAAGGGTGAACTTCCTTTCAAATTGTTTATTTGTGGTAAAGTACGTCACTTTACTACTAAGTGTCCTCATAGGCATGAAAATAATGGGAATGATGATAATGAAAGTGGTCATGAAAATAAAAATTAGAAGTATGTTAAAGAGAAGAAAAAGTTCAAGAAGTTTGACTATAAGAAAAAGGGTAAGAAGTGCCCTTATACAAAGGTGTAGACACCAAAATTGGGTCACACTCCCCTTGGTCCCCTGTTGAAGAACCAACTTAAACACATTCACCTAACCATGACCCTTATACCCTACATTAACATTAATTTAATTATTTACAATTAAATTAATACCCATCCTCACCACATGATTAATTAAATTACTTTAATTAAATGTATGGAAACCTCACCTAGACACCTCACCATAGAACTATTCATAACATGTTTCCATAAATGAATAAGACTTGGTTCAACCCTAAAAATCAAGGCCTATTATTCCTCTAACCACCGTCCCGCTCATAAAAACATAACGTCCATTCTGATACGTGAATAAATGAACGAACCTGACCCAAATGATGCGAGATCTGTCATTTTTAGTAAACCTAGGAACCCCACCTTAACCGATGCCAGTCATCCCAAAACCAATGCCAGTCAACAAGGAATCATCTTCAGTTACCATTTATTCACTTTGGTAATCTTGTTTGTCGGTTGGTAAATTATGAAAATGAGGAGAAGAGAAGAGAGCTACATGTAAGTAGAACCAAAGTCTTTTTGCACCTATAGACATCCATAGCCAGCAATAGGACAGATCCAGAGGTATTACACTCACGGTAACATTCCGAGAAGCACTTCCACGGTACCCAGCATCATTCCTCTAATCAACCATCATCACCATTTAGCCATTTGAACCTACACCATAATAAGTATACTATTAACCTGCATCATCTATTTGTACTTTAATCTATCAAGTTCTTCTATTGCTGTTATTAATCCTTACTAGCCCTCTCACTCCCCTACCATTTACCTACCTGTAAACTCAACCATTCCTCCACCCACACCATTAAATCACCTATAGCTGACTGCTACACATCTTTGAGTATAACTAAGATTCCTACAAATCTATCCACCCCCTTTTGTCTCCGTTTAACCTCAGATCAACCTCTATAACTAGATCTTTTTGAGTTTTATCAACCTGCCTCTACCAACTCCGTTTACCCATGACCATCATTGGTTCTACCTCACCATGGTCATTCATACCTTGACCAATGCCGGTCTCTGTGTCTGCCAACACTGTGTAAACAACAACCAATCTACCTACCAAAAAATACCCCAAACACCTTACCCAACCATACTAAGACCATGTCTGTGACCTGCAAACCACCTGAACAACTTGCAACCTAACCCAAAGACCTTGACCTATGTAGTTTTTAGTATTTAAGTGTATCGACACTGATAGTGATCCGAGGTACCCAAATCAGAATACTAGCACTAGATTCGTTTATGTAAGCATTTCAGTTACTTCATAATTTATTTTTTAAAATAGTGGGTTGATAGCCTTCTAGGAAGTATCACACTTCGTGGATCTAGAATATGCTAGGTAGTCCACTGTCATATATTAATTAACTCTTCTTTTGTGATCTTGTTTTCTATTTCAGGTAGTTTCTCCTAGCCAAAAGGAAGCTTTCAAAGTTATCATTGGATTGAGAAGTCAGAACACGTGCATCAACCTCCAAACCAACACAAAAGATATTCCTCTTTGACCCACACCTCTTATCTATTTTGTCACATCAAAAATGTAAAGAAAATGGTGAAACATTTTGGCACGCCCTGTGGGATCCATCCAGGGTTCCTTGCATTTTCTTCATTCCTAGGTAAAATTGTGTGTTTGTTTCCCTTCAAAAGCTTACACATTAATTTTTATTCTCTGGAATCATTCTTCCTCTCTTTATTGTCTAAAAACAATCGTGTTTTTGGTGCTTTAAAAGGAACACCTTCTTTCTTTTTGCACTACATTAGTGAAAGAGCATGTTCCTACCTATTCACCATTTGCTTCATCAATTACATAATTTGTCAATTTGGGCTTAAAATCAGTTGCATGTCATCCTTGTATGCTACATTTAGCTCACATTAAAATGAGGGCAACCTATATGCTAGAAGTCATGCCCAGCTGATGGTTGACACAAAGAATAGTAGAAAATCACATTTTCTCTCTCTCTCTCTGTCTTACCAAGCCACACAAAATTGAAAAATACACATCTTCTTAAACAACATATCACCTAGAAGAAGTTGTCAACAATCACACAATCAGTGGATTAACCATGGACACCCAGCTAGTTACTATTAGTACGAAATCACAGCACCCCTAAATGAGTTCTAAAAATATGCTTTTCTAAGGTAGAATCATCTGATGTGATTGCATAACATTGAACTTTCCCAAAGGTGTGGGAACTTGCAAAAGTGGGAAAGATTTCCACATTAAAGGCTAGTTCTTATTCCTAAACTACTTGCCACGAGCTACTCCAGTGTAGGAAAACTAAATCTAACCTAATCTAACCATTCCAAGGAACCAAGGAGGGAGAAAGAAGGAAAAAATAGAGCCTACACTAAAGCGATGATACACCAACAAAGGAAGCAAGATATTCTATTGAGGGAGAAAGAAACAGAAAAAATGGAGATGAGGGAAGTCATACAGAAGTAACACGGCCCAGATCTTCAAATTCACTATTAAACTCGATGAAACACAACATCCTACACCTAAAAATGTGAAATACATGCACAAAAAAACAAATCTGGAAGGGAGAGGCACAGAGAAACAACAAAACGATGCCAAGGGTTGAAGAACACCACAAAACATGTTTTTTATTACTCTAGAAGGTGCATAGACCATTACATTTCAGAATAGAGGCACAAATACATTTTCCAGGCATAGGAGAAGGTCCACTTCTCAAAAATGGCATCGAGAAACAAATTTGACAGAGTTTCTCTATGCCCAGAATGTGTCTCCTTTCCAAAATGAGAAGTGTTACAATATATAGAAAGAATAAGAGAGAGAGAAGAGAGAAAAATCGAATCCTGCTCCAACCGCCATGAGATATGCATCAAATCCCACTTTGAAAGTTTAACCACTAAATAGCAATGCCTTCTGCAAATCCACCCACAATATGTCACTTCTGGTTCCCCAGCGGATCGAATCGAATCGAATTAGATCTAGTAGTTGAAGAGCAAGAAGATCCTGCATTAAAAGCTCAAATACATTTTCTCCATTTTCACCTATCAGGGCCTAAAAAAATGATTTTTTATCTTTCCATGGTGTAGAGGATGTGGATACGTTTCCAACGGTGTAAGATTCACAATATTTCGAGCCCTGAGTCGAAAGATATGCCCCTTTGAAGTTTGTATCGAGTCCGTACAAATGGGCAGGATTTTTTTTTGAAAAATGGGTCCCCCTTTACATATGGGACACGAGGAAACCAAATTAGGGAAAAAATTGGGTTTGTGGGTCCGTAATTTATGCTTTTCCCTTTTTCTACAAAAATGCAAAACTCAAAAAACCCCCGTGGCCCCGCTACTCTACTTGGACACGTGGAGCCCTGGCGCTTTTTCGAGCCTCTCCTTTTGGATTTCAACTTTGGAGAAGCGTCGCGCTGACACATGGTTCTCTTCACTGTCTCCTCCATACTTAGTTTATTTTTGGACTCTTTCTGAACTGTTTTGAGCTTGAAGACTTCAAATCTTTTCCGTTTCTTCTTCTCGAGCCTCTAGTTCTTCTGACACTACTCGGCCTCCTTCCCTGACCCTTCTTTTTTTTATTTTAGATCCTACCCGAGTCTATCAAATAGATTTAAGACACCGATTTGCATGACATAGATATTTATTCTCACACAGTCATTTAAACTTTCACAGGCCCCACCATTCCATTGTAGAGTCCCTCTGCAACCAGTTTGTAAGATTTAAATGTGTTTTCTCTGATTCTTTCTGTGTGGGGTCGTGGCTGACCCAATATTTTACCTAGGGGAAAAAATATGGATAACAATTTGGTGACTCATGGGGACATCTACCTACTAGATGAAGAGACCAGTGGCCTTGAAGCATCCATTGGGCATGGATTGTTCCTGATAAACACAAAAATGATATGAACTTTTGAAGATTTGATCCCTGAGCCACTGCGAGCCTAACTGTATGCCTTTTCTATGTTTTGTCTGACCTTGAGTCTGCACTCTCAGTTTTCATAAGGAAATCTTAGAAATGGAATTTCTGAGAGTAAAAAATTATTTTAACTCTGGGGATTTCATCTATCCCTAAAATGGACTGTTTTGAAACAACTTTAGTTGCTCTGCATTTTTTTTCTTTGAAGATGATAACTATTACAAGTAACTATGAGTTTCCTTGCTATGTACACTGAAGATCTTGGATTTATGCACCTTTGGATCAATGCGAATAAAACTTATATACAGAGACCAAATCATACATGCCTCAAATGAGACATGTAGAGTGTGCATAAGCACTTCTTCTGCTGAAAGAAAAATCTACTCCTACTCCTAAACTAACTAGAGGGAAAGAATGCTAAACAAATCCTGCATCTGGTAGAGAGAAGTAGCTTCCTTTTCTTGAGAGAGGCACCCATGCAAATGGTTTGACACTAAATATAGCTGCTTGTATGAGTGAAAAACTAGCTATAAGTATGTCCTCCACCCAAATCATCAAGGTATCAACATTAATGGAAAATACATCCTCAAGATGACTTGCATTGGACTCCTGAAGGTATGGATGGTGACCCTTGGTACTTTGGTACTCATCCTCATGCCGTGAAGTAGGAATGATTGGTTTTGGCTTCTCCCTTAGATCCAATGAAGCCAAGTACCTGATTGGGCATGGTCTGATCCTTTGAATGCACCCCTTGTTCTGAGTTTTAACTCCAAGAATGGAGTTTTCTTGTGGACCTTCTTAGATGAATGGCGTGAGAGAGATGATGACATCCTCCCACCTTTTGCCTTCCTCCTCTTTTGAAGAACATGGAAGATCAAGATCTTCCAACCTTGGTTCCAGAGGGCCATTATGGAGTGCATGCTTTTGAACTTGAATATTATCCTTCATGGCAGTAGGTTCATGTGTGTGGAAGATCGATGGAGGAGAAAATGATGTAATCTCCATGGGATCCTCTTCATCAAAGCAATCTCTCAAGTCTGATAGATAGTCTGCCTCCTTGTTGTCTTACTGCAAGTGCTCTACCTCCTTCATGGTGTCCTCTTGATCTGCAACTTGCTCACCATGGTTTATCTCTTCCTCAAACATGAAGTTTAAGAGATCAAACTTTTCTTCAACATTAGAGCTTGAAGGGGATGAAGTGGGAGGAAGAATTAAAGGTTCCCCATGTAGCCTACTCCACAGTTAGAGCATTTGAAACTGTATGGTCCTCCTCCATCATGAGTTCATCAATCAAATCAAGCCCTTGAAATGAAAGGAAAAAATATTCAATGATTCCTTCTTCATTGAGTGGCCTCAACACTGATTTGACCTCTCCCAGCTGCTCCTCTTCAATGGGGATTGTGACTGATTGTTCCTCCTCTTGTTCTTGATTTTCTTCTAGTGTAAACTCAGCCTCAGCCACCTTTGGTTCTTCAATATTGACCTCCTCTATTGCCTTGACCATCAAAGGGATCTTTGTAAACCTAAATTTGGCAGCCCAACTCTTCAGATTGTATGTCATTTCTTTTCTGTTGGGCTCCTCTTCTTGCTATTCTCCTTGACTAGATTCTTGAGTCTCTTCCCAACATGGGATTAGGAAAGCAAGAGGAGTGGTAGGTTGGGGTTACACCATCTTTGCAATTGTTTATGGTGGGAAGGGAGGTGCAACTTCTTATTTGTTTAGAGGGGATGACTGTTTGGAAGGGAAAATGACAGAAGAATTGAGATGAGGTGGAAGACTAGGAGATGGAGAAATGAAATCAACACTTGGGGCAGCAAGTGAGGAGCTTGACTCTTGCATCTGCTGAAATGATAAAGATTGAGGTAGAGACAATGAAAGCCAGGGAGTTGGTTATTGACTTACCATTGACAAGGCTATCTCACACTTTGCTTATAAGCTTCAATGTCCTCAATCCACTATGTAAGCTGAGGTAATACTTCAACCATGAAGTCAAGGTTCTCTTGAGGGCTGTAATGTCTTAGAAAAGGGCCTTCCCATGGACAAGGTTCCCTACAACCAATCTTGAATACCTTCATTTGTGCTATGCCCGTTGATTGAACCATGCCAGCCTCCATTTTTTGGATCTTCTCTAGCATACCAACATCTTCTATTTGGTTGTTGTCATTATATGCATATCCATGTTCCTGATAATATTTATGGCCAAACTATTTTTGGCATTTCTGTTGTGGATAGGTATAGTGATTTTGAATCTTCTCATAATACTGATTTGGAGTTGTGAAAAGCATTAGAGGTAGAATGTACTACTGTTGCTGCAAGTGTGAGTTCTATGAAGGGAATGAAGTCATGATTGCACAACCTCATGGAATGGGAGAAAATGAAAGAGATGGAAGAAGAAAATGGATGAAAATGAGTGGAAATGGATGGAAAAGGTCTATAACTCATAGAATGGGTTTTTGACCAGATGGAGTCGCCAGATGTGCTTGCATGTGCCTCAAAAGGCTGAATCCCACCAAGAACACATCAACTTGATGAAATAAAGTGAAGACCTCTGGTCCCACCAGGCGTGCCAAAACTGTTAGTCCAAAATCACAGCACCCTCAAATGAGTTCTAAAAATATGCTTTTCTAAGGAAGAATCATTTGGTGTGATTGCATAACATTAAACTTTCCCCAAGGTGTGGGACCTTGCAAAAGTGGGAAAGCTCTCTAGATTAAAGGCTAGTTCCTATTCCTAAACTACCTGCCATGAGCTACTCCAATGTAGGAAAACTAAATCTAACCTAATCTAACCATTCCAAGGAATTAAGGAGAGAGAAAGAGGGAAAAAATAGAGCCTACACTAAAGCGGTGATACACTAGCAAAGGAAGTGAGATATTCTATTGAGGGAGAAAGAAATAGAAAAAATTGAGATGAGGGAAGTTAGACATAAGTAACACGGCCTAGATCTTCAAATTTGCTATTAAACTCCATGAAACACAACATCCTTCACCTGCAAATGTGAAATACATGCATAGAAAAACAAATATGGAAGGGAGAGGCATGGAGAAACAACAAAATGATGCAAAGGGTTGGAGAAAACCACAAAAACACATTTTTTATTGCTCTAGAAGGTGCAAAGACCATTAAATTTCTGAAATAGAGACACAAATACATTTTCCAAGCGTAAGAGAAGGTTAGCTGCTCAAAAATGGCATCGAGAAATAAATTTGACAGAGTTTCTCTATGCCCATAATGTCTCTCCTTTCCAAAATGAGAAGTGTTACAATATATAGAAAGAATAAGAGAGAGAGAGAAGAGGGAAAAATAAAATCTTGCTCCAACCACCATGAGATACGCATCGAATCCTACTTTGAAAGTTCAACCACTAAATATCAATTCCTTCTGCAAATCCACCCACAATATGTCACTTTTGGTTCCCCAGCAGATTGAATCAAATCGGATCTGGTAGTTGAAGATCAAGAAGATCCTGCATTAAATGCCCAAAGTTGTTTTCTCCATTTTTCACCTACCAGGGCCCGAAGAAATTATTTTTTATCTTTCCATGGTGTAGAGGATGTCAAGACATTTCCAACAGTGTAAGATTCACAATATTTCGAGCCCTGAGTCGAAATATATGCCCCTTTTAAGTTTCTATCGAGTCCGTACAAATGGGTGGGAAAACAGTTTGAAAATGGGCCCCCCTTTACATATGGGATACAAGGTAGCTAGATTAGGGAAAAAATCAGGTTCACGGGTCCGTAATTTATCCTTTTCCCTTTTTCCGCAAAAAATGCAAAACTCAAAAAACCCCCACGGCCCTGCTACTCCGCTTGGACACGTGGGGCCCTGGTGCTTGTTCGAGCCTCTCCTTTTGGATTTCAACTTTGGAGAAGTGTCATGCTGACATGTGGCTCTCTCCGCTGTCTCCTCCATACTTAGTCAATTTTTGGACTCTTTCTGAACTGTTTTGAGCCTGAAGACTTCCAATCTTTTCCGTTTCTTCTGACATTACCTCTAGTTCTTCTGACATTGCTCGGCCTCCTTCCCCGACCCTTCTTTTTTTATTTTAGATCCTTCCTGAGTCTATCAAATAGATTTAAGACACAAATTCCTGTGATAGAGCCATTTCTTCTCTTTATTCTCTTACAGGGTCATTTAAACTTTCGCAGGCCTTGCCATTCCATTGTAGAGTTCCTCTGTAGCCAGTTTGCAAGATTTAAACGTGTTTTCTCTGATTCTTTCAATGTGGGGTCATGGCTGACCCAATATTTTTCTCAGGGGGAAAAATATGGATAACAATTACTTTTGTCCAGTCATCACTTTAGAGGACGGTCTACCCTTGCCATAACATAACCTGAAACCTCACCTTCTAGATCTCCTTCTTTGTAGGATGCCTTCCTAACCAAAAACTCTATTTTGAATTCACATGGTCAGTTCTAATAGCATAAGCTAAACAAACATAAGAAAATCACTTTTAGGATCGTGTTTTTCTTATTTTTTCTTCTTGACTTGTGTTTTGAGGTATGAGATTACGAATCTACATTATTATTCTTCTTTGCATGCTCCACCATCGTAGTTGGAGTATTTTGACTTTTTCTGAGTGGGCCAGGACCTCATCTTTCATTCTCAAATTCCTGAGTTTGACTCTTCACTTGATTTAAATTCACAAAATCTAGTTTCTTCATTGCTCTCTCATTTAGTAGTAACCGGTGTCGGTCTAGCGACTGTCATTAGTTCACATCTATGAAAAAATAAGTTATGAGATCCAATAGTGGTGGCTCAACTCTATTGGGTGATCTCATATCAGATTCTTACAAAAATTTTGAAGGAGAAGAAGATGAATTAAGGGTTGAGTTGGTATGTTTCAAATTAGAACTGAAGCATGTTAAAAAAAATAATAAGAAATTAACATCTCAAGTCAAGGAGTATGAGGAAAAGATTCAAGAACTTGAAGATAAAAATTGGGCTATTACTAAAAATCTTGATGGAACTGTGAGAAACTAAGAGATGCAAATGAGTAACACGACTCTTAGCTTATAATCTAAAGAAGAAGAAGTGACCATACTTAAGAAAAATATATCATATCAAGCAGGTAAGGAAAAATCATATGATACATTTGAAGAATGTTCCAAGGATCTTGATGATCTTTTGAGAAATCAAAAAGCAATAGTTAATAGAGATGGTTTAGGATTAAAAGTTGAAGTCAAGGACTAAGAAGTGAAGCAGGTGGACCTAGTTTCAAGCAAGGAAGAAGGTAAACCGAACACCAAGGATAATGAAAATACCATGCCTATTAGGAAACCTAATGCTTCAAGGTATGAAAGATCTTTCAATGGTTATTGTTATACTTGTAATGGATTTGGTCACATGGAAAAAAGTGTAAATGGTATTCTATAGATACTCATCCATGGAGAGACAATAAGGGTGAATATGCTAAGAATGTGGTGTGATACAAGTGCAATGAGGTATGTCATACTGATCAATTTTTTTTGTGTGATTCATCTAGTCATGTTGACAGTTACAAGATGAAGAATCTAGTGGTGTGTTTCAGTTGTAATGAGGTTGGTCATGTTGCAAAAGATTGTAACAATGGTTTCTAAAGGAAAAATCAGAGGACTTAAGGTCCTAGAATGCAAGTAAGTATCTTTTGGGGGTCAATAATGCATGATACCAGTATAAAAAGGATTTGGGAGCCTAGAAGAGATTATGGCGTCTCATCAAATGTAAGTGTTGGCATAAAGCAAGGTATGACTCAAAGATCATAATAGAATCAATTTAAATAAGGATGTTTTTAGTTGTCTAAGAGGGATTTGGACCTATTCAAGACCTTCTCTTAGGTGATCATTGTATTCATATGCCTCTATCATTCTTCTTAGAGGTATACTAGTTCATATGAATAATTGGAGTGAGGGGGAATTGTCTAGATATGTGTGTGACTCCTCCATTGTGTCAAGGTATGTTGTCCAAAGCTTCTAAGCATGTTTTATGTTTTGGAAATTCTAGGAACTGAGGGGGGTTGAATTAGTTCTTATTCAAAATTTTATAGACATTTCCAGTTCCTTAATCTTTCTATATTGAACATACAAAACCATATACAAGAAAATAACAAGAGAGTATACACAGATACATAGGATTTAATTTGGGAAACCCAAACTGGGAGAAAAACCAACTGAAACTAGAAACTATCTTTGGATAAGAGTGTCATGTAAATGATACATGATTTCATAGTTGAGTTTCAACTTAACATGGATCTGCAACTCCAAAGATTTAACCAAGATACCACTTAGTCTTTGACAAGATTAAACTTTCCTAAAAGCTTACACTCCCAAATACAACTAGGAAGAAACAACTCACAAGGAAGCAACAACTTCCTCTTGTTAAGCTACAAATTAGACTTATATAAGAATTTATCACTCTAATTTTTTTCTCTTCTAAAACTGATGGTGACCACTATATTTTCTCACTCTTCTTCTCAGTTCTGCTCCTAATTCTTCTATCTTATAAAACACCTAATCATCTACAAGGTTCTACTATTACAATACTTATTTTACTCATACCTTCACATCATCATTTTTTCTCATTAATCATATAATTGAGCTCCTATGTCTTCATGGGATCATCTTTTTGTAGTATCTCAGCCAAGAGAACCTCTCTTGCTCACCTTTATTCACCAATATTCTGCACTCTTTATACTCCTTCAAAACATAATTGTTCTAAGCTCATATTCATGTCAACTCTTCTTTACTCCACTAGTCTTGCCTCTTCATTCACAATCTTGTTTATATTAGAAGATTTCATACCACCATTTGACATTAATTAAAATAATTTCATTTATAAACTATGCATTCTTCATCAGTTTAACATACTCTCTTTTCAAAGCTCTTGTATGTTTCTTTGTTCACCCTTATTGATTGTATTCTCTGCATAAATATTATCTCTCTATACTTATTTTATTCTTTTATCCTAACTTCATCTCATACACTTAATTCAAGAGCTCCATATCTGCATTATCCTTGCAAACCTTTAGCTCACCCAAACTACAACATCTCTTCATCAACATGTTCTGCCCTACTTTTTGTATACACCAATTCTTTCAAGATTTTTCATTTTTCATCTACTATCACTTGATAATGTTTTTTGGATCACTACATAGATTTTCATGACATTCCCACTTCATAACTTTTTGACTCTTACCTTTTCTAATTAATTTTCTATCTAAATCCTTTTACTACGTACAAAAAAGGAATATTTGTCTTCTAAAAATATCTCTATTTTTGTCTTTTAGCACTTCTTACATCTTTCAGTCATATCCTTTGATCTGCATGCTTTTAGAAGATAAGGATTCTTTTCATTCTCTGACATTTGAATATAACTCATAATATTCCACTCAGACCTTTAAAGTAGGATTGTAAGTTTTCATGTACCTCTTGACCCTTTATTCACCACATAAACTCTTGTCATATAGTGTAACATCCTCTTTGTCAGAAGTTTGGGTGTTATAAATTCTATTTAGATCATTTAGGACCTTAGTACTATCTTCTTCTTCATACTTTAGTCTTCTTCCTTCATTTTGGTCTTTACATTCTTCATTTGTGTCATCTACACAAGATATATGTAAGACTAAGTTAGCACAATTCACTCATGAAGAATGATCATGCTTATAAGCTCATATCTAACTTGTGAACATGATATAAGGATTGTAACAAGTTTCTAACAACCATTCAAGTATTTAGAAATCAACAAGAATAAGGGATATCACTGTACTTTTTAAATTCATACCACGCTTTCATAGTCAACCAAGATTTTGATTCATCACCAAGGGATAACCATTCAACGTATACATAGCTTGAGGATTTTTTTCATGGAAACAAATTATAATTTTCCATGCTCAAGGAAGACCACTATCAATTTATAAGATTCAAGACAACACACTTACTATTTTCTTAGCATAGACTGCACCCATGAGGGTTTTCTTGATTCCAAAGAAATTCTCAACCAATCATGATAGTAGAATCACCTTCATAAGGTAGAAAACAATCTCATTGTTTCTCATATATCAAGATTCTTGTCACCAACCAACTCATTCAATTAATTTTGCTGGATCCTTCAAACATGAAACAATTAGGGTTCTTGAGCTCAAACCCTAGCTCGCTGGTTGGAATCCTATACTATCTTAGACCTTACTTTTATGTCAAAAAAAACATGTAATCACTTTACTTGATGTATTTGTTTCAACTGTTTGATCATTCATTTCCATGAACTGAGGAAGAGGAATCAAGAAAGAGTGATCCAGTCTCAGACCTACATGACTGTTATAGTGAGTAAACTCAGTCTTAACCATGAAAACATCTACATAATATACATTGTACTCGGAATTTAGATCATGTTTTTGAAAGGACCATATGTTGAAGCATTTGATTACCTTGATTCATATCATTAACTAACCTAATATTGGCATAAGAGCAGAGCATTTCATTCCTAAAATATTGTTTTCTTGGAGAAAATTATACAAACATACTTATGTATACCTTGTAACCATTACCTTTCTCATGTGTCACTTGTGAATAATATCCATCAACAATGAGTGCCCACACACTACCTTTATCAAAGATGAATGTATAGTTTTAGGAAGAAATTTACAATAACAAATCGAGTTTCAGTATATGTGGCAAGAGCTATACAGAGCAATTTAGAGACCATGAATTTTGAACAACAAATTCCATTTCAAGAAAAAAATACACGCTTCACATGAATACCTTTGTAAGAATCACTTCAAAGAGAACCTGATAAAAAAATTGAATGACTTTAATGCAATGTTTTCAATGAGAAAGCTTAGACCCATTACACATACACAGTCATCTTCACAAGATAAAACAATAATTTTGAGATACAAGGTAAACCGATGCCAAATATCACCATACCAATGCAAATTTGAGTTTTCATAAATTCATCTTGGACTCGTGAAGAATGATTATCACCATTTCTTACTCCAATTCTCAGGTCATTGCACTGAGATGACTTTGAATTACCTTCCAAGCCTTTATCACTTTCTTTGTATGACTTGATTTTGATGGTAAGATGGAAAATGGACTGGGTTTACATCAATAGAATAAAGTAAGCTCTTGGCAACATTATAGAAAAATGAATATATGTTAAAAACAAGCTTTTATACCTAGTGGTTCACCTTGGAGTCTTCAATTGAATATACAAGACTTGCAAGACCAGAGCAATTCCATACAACACAACCATGCTTGGATAGCACACATACCACTATTTTTTCCTAGAGAGAGTCTTTTACACTTATGAGGAGTTATCCAACTTTCACAAGTCATTTGGAGTTAAAACAATTCAGTTTGGGCATACCGCTTTGAGGAGGCTTGAGTAGAGAGAAACCATGTTAGAAAAATGTTCATAACTTCTTTGTTTCTTGTCCAAATTAGCTAAATTTTTTTACAAAATTTTAGGATTATAATTATATTAAAAAATTACTTTTATGATTTATTTAAAGGAAGCTCCATAATTTTTCTTGGATGCTAAGAAGAAAGTGTTCTCTATTTTACTTCCTTAAGAAGACACTTTTAGAAAAACTTGCATAATTGTCACAAACCTCTTCAAAAATTTATGAAACTTCACATGAAGCACTATAAGACACCCCTGTACACACTCCAAAGGTTGGTTAGCCATACAATTTTCTTTACAGCTCAAGCCTATCTCATTTACCTCATCATTCACTGTCTGTCCTCAAAGGAAGTTTTGGTGAACATTTGAACTTTATCTCTGAGAGCTAAAATGAGCCTAATGATTAGTCATACATTCCATAGGAAATGTTCTTAGGCTTTTACCATATGTACCTATTCTTTTATTGACCTGATTTATACCCATAGACCTCATTAGGCTATAAAACTAGGCCTAAATGAGCCATTTTCAATTGAGACTTCCAAAATTTGATCTAAAAATCATTACAAAAACACTTTCACATGTTGGAATCAACATTTATGACCTCTATACCATCTAAGAAAAGAATTTTAACCATCTCCATACCTTCAGTGCACTCCTACCTTACTGACCAAGCTTGCAACACCCAAAATTCATCTTGAATGCTCAATGAACCTAATAAGACACTACCAATCAAAATTCATATCCCTAAAATGATCCTCACTTCACAACTAACACATTTTCCATCAATGCCACCTACCATCAATGACAACACCAATGCACCAGGGTTCAACAATCTCCCCCTTTGTTATTGATGGAAACCACTCAGAAACTTTGATGATAAACACACATCAACAACTTCAACATATCCATATATTCTTTATAACAACACTCTCTTTCCCCTTTTTACATCCATGACAAAGGGTATAAGATTTAACATGATAAAAAACATGCAGATAATCACTTACAAAGATTAAGCTTACCTTAAGAAGCCCCCCCTTGGACGATGCTTCTCTATTGTTTGATAAAAATCACTTAGTTGCATGAATTTCTTCATTAAACACATTCTAAGCTCTTCTTGAACCTATGTTCTTCATATTCAGGAATCTCACTTCATCATGTACAAAATCAAGCTCAAATATATCATAAAATAGTTGATTTTTTTATTTGAGAGTAAATGACAACTCCCCCTATTTGGAGATGAATTTCAACTGTTCTTGCTTCAAAAGATAATCATGGACCTATAACACCCTTCATGACTCTAAACCCATTAAAATCAAACATAACTAAGATTTTTTTCCCACCTTCTATGATTCAATTACTTTCTTGACACATTTTTGATGACTTGAATGAAATGGAGGTATAATTTTCTCTTCGTAGGATCACATGTCCTCAACTCTTGTCAATGAATCAAACTAGGTCCCAAATACAGATTACAAGGACCTTGAGAAATTTGTTTACTTCTATGCAACCAGTCACTTGAACTATACCTTGATAAACTATAAAATGTCATTCAAACCAACCTAAATTTTTGATGCTCTACCTCCTTGAATAATTCCCTTTACAAACCTTATATTGCAGTTTGCTTAGAATTCTCACACCCTAGGATGCACTTCATATCATTACATACCAAGAACAATAGTTACATTTTATTTTCTATTTCCAAAAGTTCTAGTATGAACATAAACTAAGCCTTCTGAGATAACCCATTAACTTAAAATTCCTCTAGAACAGATGACACTTATTTAATATTGCACAAGAATCCAACTTACACAACATCTGTAGATCTAAGAATTATCATTTCTCTTTCCATAACACTTTGAATTCTCTATAAGGAATTATATCTTTGCTATATGGATATGTTCCTTCTAAATAGATTTACCAATTCTTCCAAAACTTCCACAAACTAAAGTGCACAACATTAGCTTTTAATAGAACTGACATGAACCATATTACTCTAGAAACACCACCAAATGACCTCACAACCAAATATGTGGGAGAAAACTTAGATCTTACCAGTCAGTTTTAGGATCCATCACTACTAAGAAAAAAATGTTGTTTGAATGACATCCAAAAATACACACACAAGTAATCTACTCAAATATTGATGAGATTATATTTATTTTTCTTGTAGATACCATTCACAGGACAATAACTGATGGTATCAAGCCCCTACTGCTAAAAATTGTGGCACTTGTACTTCAAAACAAATACCCTGTGATGGAGACTTGTTCTTTGAATTTCATTGCTTCTAATGACTATAGATCTCAATATATTTCAATGATTTAATGGAAGTGATATGAGATATTGATAGTGTGAAAATTTCTTTGAATACTAAGATACTTGACACAATGACTAGACATTATATGCAACATATGACAACTTAATTCATTTAAGACTTAGAGAGAGATATGGGTAACTATACACACTTTAAGAGAATACCTAGACACATTTTTACAACTTTGACATGTCTAGCACCTATCCTTATCTTAGTTGGAGTCCATAAAAATGACTCAAATACAATTAGATTATGATACAACAAGAAAATTAAATTGAACTTTTGACTCAAGCTACTCTCATAGGGACTTTTATTTATTAAAAAAAAACTTAATCATGTTAAGAAGAGTTTCATCAGATTTGAGACCTACTGACAAGAATCTCTCTTCATGACTGCTCAAGAAGACATTCAATAACTTCAACAAGTGTTAGACCTGAGCAAGACACACATTTTTAGAAATTGACATATCTCGGGAACCAATAGAGACTACAATCAACAATAACTAGTGTCAACCTTTGTTCAACAACAAATTTGACCTAGTCACTCAACTTCATTATGAAAAACACTTCATTTTTAGATTGGTACACACATGAAGAGAAAACCATGCTTCTTTCCGCTAGTATATGCCTTCTAGAAGCCTAAAGAAGGCATACCATCTCATCGAATTACCTCAAAATAGGAGAAAGTCATCAAAACAACATGATGAATCAATTATTTCCTTTCTTGTCCTTAATATCCTATCAATATGCTTGGATGCATTCCTGAGTGTAACAACCACATCACTTGAGCTATCACTTTGTGATTGAGTACCTGATAGACATAAATGTTGCAACTCATACACTTTCTCTAACACAACCTGAGGTAGGGATTATTCATGATTTGTATTGAACTTATCTTCCTTCTTCTTGCCTTTACAATCACTTCTTGTTGTCTTATTTATGCTAGATTCTCCCATGACTGTCATTGATAGTCGTGTCTCTTACACATCAACCCATGTTATATTCTTTTCACTCTTTACTTTTTCAACTCCTGAGTTTTCTTTCTTGACCTTTCATATCCATTTTACTTTATTCTTTCAAGTGTATTTCTCAACCATGGTTGAATTGGTCTCATTTTTAGAGTTTATCTTTCCTTTGAATATGCTTTTATCCTACCTCTTGGATGTATCTAGATTGTATCCATATCTAGAAGATTCATGAAAATGTCTTGTAAAGTTCTGTTGCCTATGAAAATTGGAACACACCACATAGTTCTTGCCTCTAGGACCTTCACACTTCTAGTTTTGACTGAATGGCTCATAAATAAAATATTGAGCAATGTGACCTTTATCTAGACAGTTGAAACATACTATGTTCTTCTCATGTTCAGTCCTATAATATCTCCATGGATGTTCTTCATCTAATTTTCTCCTACAATATCTAGCTCTATGCCCAAACACATTACATGAAAATAATATTCCATGAAACTGATAGTCTTCTTGCATTTAGTTTCCTAATGGTATTCTTGTGTTTTTTTTTTCCTTCTTTGTCTCAGAACATCCTTTGCAAGATACATGGCTTGACTCATCCCTCAATTCCCTTTTCCTTGATGGTTATAGTTCCTCTCTCAGAGTCTTTAATTATGCATTTAGTCTCTCAAATTATTGACTCTTGGCTTGGATAGTTTCTTCACATACCTCATGCTCTAATTCATTTTGATTTGGTTCATTTTTAAAAACCAATTTTCATTTGTCACTAGGATTCCTTTATTTTTTTTAAGTCATCAAGTTTGCTAGTGTATTGTTTCAACTTAGCCTTCACAGTCATTAGTTATTATTCATGTTTAATTAAAGCATGTTATTTATCTCTCAAATCCTTTGAGACTTTATCAACAAATGATGCCATTTAATTCAGTTCTTTACTATGATTACCTGTCATGAGCCCAATTTCCCTTTTTAACTCAACAATCAAGGCTTGAGTAATTTCATACTTCTTTATCAAAACTGATTCTACTAATGAACCCATGTTTGTTCCTTCATGATCACCTCCAAGATATTAGACTTGATTCTAGAGGACCAAGATCTGATACCAAAAGTTGGAAATTTTAGAAATCGAGAGGGGGGTGAATCCGTGCTTATTCAAAATTTTACAGACATTTCCAGTTCCTTAATTTTATTATGTTAAACACACAAAATACTATATAAGAAAACAATAAGAGATTATACACAGAGACATAGGATTTAATGTGAGAAACCCAAAGTGGGAGAAAAACCCACTGAAACTAGAAACTAGCTTAGGAAACGAGTGTCTTGTACATGTTACATGATTTCATAGTTGAGCTTCAACTCAATATGGAGCTGAAACTCCAAGTATTTAACCAAGCTACCACTTAATATTAAAAAAGATTAAAATTTACTAGAACCTCCAAATCCCACATACAAACAAGCTTCTACTTGTTTCTTTGCAAGGTTCAACTCACAAGGAAGCAACAAATCCCTCCTGCTAAGCTAAAAATTAGACTTATTTAAGAATTTGATCACTCTAAGTCTATTGTCTTCTACAACTGATGGTGATCACTAAATTTTATCACTCTTCTTATCGGTTCTTCTTCTAATTCTTCTCTCTTATAAAACACCTAATAAACTACAAGGTTATATTGTTACAAGAATTATTTTACTCATACCTTCACATCATAATTTTTATTATTAAATCATAAAATTGAGCTCCTATGTCTTCATGAGCTCATCTTGTTGCAATATATTAGCTAAGAGAACCTTTATTGCTCACTTGTAATCACCAATATTCTGAACACTTTATACTCCTTCAATACATAATTGTTCTTAGCTCATATTAATTCCCACTCTTCTTTACTCCACTAGCCTTGCCTCTTCATTCACAGTCTTGTATGACTTAGAAGCTTTCATACCAACATTTGACATCAAGGAACATGTCACATCCCTCTTATTTAAATTTTAAAATTGATACTTGTTTAATCATGATGATTAAAATGTCACAATTGAATTGGATAATTATTTATTATGATCATTTTATAATAAGGAAATTAGCAAGATTATTATCGTGATGCTAGAATTTAACGTTTGGGACTAACTACCGTTTTGGTGGAAATGAGGTCGATGCAGGAGAAGATAAGCCCTCATTGAGATGGTGAGGGAGGGCATCATCGGAGAGAGGTTGTTAGATGAAGGTAGTTAACTTAAAACATTGAAAGTAATGAGAACTGGCACACACCACGGTATCGGGCATCTTTTACGTTATTTGTGTGATGTGTGACTACTAAATGTTTGTTTAATTTTCATTTATTTAGTGAATTGGAATTATAAATATTGATTATATTGGTGACTATGGTATGGCTATTAAAATAATATAATATCATATTTTTTATATTTAAATTATTGCATGAAACCCAAGTTGAGTTGTTAAATGGTAAATAGATATAAGTGTTTTGATTTTTATTTGTTTAAAATAAAAATGTGCACTAATATTTAATTAAAGAGCATGCTTATTTAATTGGGAAAATGATGCGTTTAAGAGTGAGAGTTAATGAGGTGTATTGCATTTTTAATTATTTTTAATTAAAACATGTAGCAAAGTGGAAGAAGGAAAAATACGTGGAAGTGAGAGTAATGGGAAGTTGGGGATTTTAATTGATTTGTGATACATGTGTTTATGAAAGAAAGAAAAATGGGAAGAGGAAGTTGAACTAGAGTTTGAATGAGACAATGTAGGAGGACAGTTAGAGCAGATCTATATCAAGATGTTTTTTTTTATTGTTTGGGGGAGATATAGAGGTTTTTGCTGGGAGCTTGGAGGTTGGAACATTAGAAGAATTTTTGGAGAGAGATCAAGCTGGTTTTAATAGGCATGGGTTTTCTTCTTGTTCTATTGCTTTGGAAAAATAGTTGTTAAATCATGCCTATCTATTATTGAATTATATCTATTTCTTGTTTGCAAAAATGAAGAAAGATTGTTATTATTTCATGGAATTGTTTTTTTGGTTTACACCTATTTGGGTATCTGATTTTGAAATATTATTTGTTGTTTGAAATGTGGAATTATTGATTTACAAATACACTCTTTTGGGTATTCATTTTTGATAGAAAAATTACTATTTTAAATATGGAAATGATGGTAAAAAATACACCTTTTTGGGTCTGTGTTTTTGAAGAAAAACCGTGGTTAAAATATAAATAATTTATTGGATTTTTATCCTTTTCTGGATCTCTGTGTTTGTGCATTATCTTGGTATGAATTTTTTTTTGTTGGGTCATTAGAAGAACCCATTTTTGGATCTGTGTATTGATTATTTTTATAAGAACTTATACCTTCTTCTTTGGGTCGAATCACACCCATTCCCAGATCTACATTTTTGTATTTTTATAACACTTTGTTTTGGATCAGTTTCACCTATTGGAGTCAATGAAAATTGATTATTTTATCAAAAACTTGTTGGAATTATATATAGGTATGAGATAATAAATAACTAATGTGTAACATGGGTGGTTACACCATTGCGTTGTTATGCGAAAAAACTATTGATTTTTTCAAACGGATCTATACCTTACCGTAATTGATTTTTGATAATGTGTTGTTTATATTTGTTTTTTGTTAGGAATGAAGATATATTTTATATCACACTCCTTTAATAACTTTAAATTTGTTACACGTTTAGTAAAGTAAGAAACAACATATGAAGGAATTAATCCCTGATCTTATGATCGTAATTGTGCATATAATTTGAAGAATAAATTCAAATGATTTTTTGGTTTGGTGCATCTTGTTGCAAGATTTTGAGAAAATTTTGAAATTATTAATTTCATAAAGATATGAGGAATTTATCATCATTTTACCTAAACCCTTGTTTCAATATTATTTACCTTTCTTTAACCTCATTCTACTGAAACTTAAAACAAATATATCTCCTTGATTTTTGTTGCTGTGTTAAAATAGAGAATTAGTTTCTCTTTTTGAGATATGTAGCTCATGTTAGAGACCATTGTATGTTAGTCCTGCACTCTGCAAGTCTTGCACTCTGCAATCTACAAGTCATGTGCTATGCAATCTGCAAGGCCTGCGCTCTGTGTTATGTGAGTCATGTGATTGGCCGAGTCCTATGCTTTCTAAAAAACAATCTAGATAATAATGTTATATTTGTGCAAAAGGAATTATTTTATGGGTTTATGTTAAACTATTTATGAAAAAATTTTGAGGAATTTTTTCTTTACGATTATAAAAGCTAGAATTATGGTTCTAAAAATGAAATCAATGATTGTTCTACCTCTTTCTTGTTGAATTGAAAAATTTCTTTGAATGTTGTTATGGATTACCTCTTGATGAGGATTTCAGATTATGAAAGTAGTGTTCGAGATAGTTGTGTTGTGAAGGATGACAATGCTATGTACCCATATATATTATAGATTTATATTATACAATTTATAGATTTATGGTGTGGTGTTGTGTTACAGGGAATTGGAGGAGTAATAATTTTGGCTATACATGGAATCAATGGAACAATAATTGTATGACATGGAATCACATGAATAATCATTATGGATATGCATGGATGTCAAGGAGGAACACATATGGACCATGATGGAATCATATGAGAAAAATGGAATATGGAATCAGGTTTGGAGTAGCATCACCCACTAGGATTTCATATGGGTGGTTGGATGATCGAGCATGGTGACAAGTGTGCAATCATTTAAAGCACACTCATTATATGGTTTCTTCTTATGTTTCGGGGATGAAACATGTCAAAGAGGGAGGAAATGCTATGTACCTTGGTATATGATAATATAATATATATGGGTTGATGGAGATGCCGACATGTGGCACACATCCCCTTAGTTATTTGTATGGGTTCACATGGGATATGATATTATAATGTATATGGGTTGATGGAGATGCTGACATGTGGCACACATCCCCTTAGTTAGTTATATAGGCTCACATAGGAATTAGTTGTATTGGGTAATGGGTCGATCTACATTGGGATTATGTGTTACCCATCCTATTTAAAGGATGTGAGTATCATTATGAGGAGGGAATGTATGTATGAGTTGATTCTTCTACTTGGTAGAGGTATATTGGAGGTGTCCCCCTCGAAGTGGATTCCCATCTTGGGAGATTGTGGAGTTACTCCTTCCTTAAGGAGAACTATATGGTGTCACCCTACCTTAAGGGTATTATTCTACATATTTTGGCATCTTGGCCCCCCATATATCTGGTGTTGTGTTATATTATACAATTTATAGATTTATTGTATGCAAAGTTCTTATCAGACAAATCTTATTTGTTTGTGCAAACTATAAGATTAGCTTGCATTAGCATAACTAGAAAATTTTTACCAAAGTAATGTAACAAGTTGTATGCATTGTTAATTTACTTACCCTTATTCTTTACTAGTCAGGAATCATACAAGGGTATGTGATTACTGTGATCTTATGATGGGCTGTATTCTAGAATTTGGGTATATTACACATGGTTCTAAATTACTATTCTCTATTGATAGTTGAATATCTCTATCTCCATTTGCCATGAATGGTTGGGCCCCTCTTTATTACAAGAGGAGTACTGGGGAACCAAAAGGTTATGTAGTTGGATGAGTAGTGCTACAATTATGCTCTTCGTTTATACAGTTATACAAAGAGATATACATGTACACAAGAACTTCTAGAGATAATGATTTGATATTAAAAATGTATTTTATGATGTATGGTCATATTGTTGTACTTGGCTAGGGACATGCTTGTTGTCTCAAGTATTGATATGGAATGTAATATTACTCATTGTATTATGAAATGATTGTAGATCATACTTTGTACGGAAAATTGTGGAAAAATAATGTATAAAGTTTATATGGTGTTTAATGTATCAACTCTTATTTTTCATTTGGATATATAATAACTAATGCATGTTTTGGACCTCATTTTTAAATTAGAGGTATTAATCCAATAATTATTTATATACTTGGTTACATCTAAGTTATCTAAAAAGAATTTAAACTCTTACTAATTTTTTTTTCCACTTTTAGGTTTGTGGTAAGGAAGGGTCGTTACATTTTGGGATCAGAGTGACCGTTTTACTAGGTTCTCTACACTTAGACTAATGGCTAATGACTTGCAAAAGGAGTAATGTTGATCCAGGATCTAGTAATGCTACTGAAAACCACAAAGATAAATTAGATAAAATATTAGCTACCCTCCATGAAACACGAGATCACATCACCGCCTTAGAGAAAAAGGTATGAGAGAAACATGAGGAGGAAATGAAAGATGTCAAGGAACAAGAGGTTATGAAAATGAAGAAGATGAGGAAGAAGAAAGGCCGGAATCTAAGAAGGCTTAGATGGATGCAGATCTTTCAACGGATATAAAAAGGATTAGTCCTCCTATATTTGATGGAACCACCCTAGGAGATGGTGTTGAGTCTTGGCTCATCGAGATGGAAAAATATTTTGAGATAAGGGCCTTCTCAGTGGAAACAAAGGCATTATGGGGAGCTTATTAGTTATCTAGAGAAGCCTCATCTTAGTGGAATGATAAGAAGTTGGAGCTCAACATTGATGTAGATACCATATCCTAGGATCAATTCAAGGGGTTTTTTGGCCAATGATGGTTGCCACACCTATTTTTTGATCAAAATATGATAGAGTTTTAAGGTCTATGTCAAGGAGAGATGTCAATGAATGAGTACTGGGAGAATTTCACCTGCCTTCTCAAATATGTACCCCAGTACCAGAAGGATGAGAAATTTAGAATTCATAAATTCATTTTGGGATTAAATCCCACAATTGGTGGGGAATTAGGTGTGCATGAACCCACCACTATAGATGCAATGTTTACAAATGCAATCAAACAAGAAAAAAATATGCAAGAAATAGGTGTTTTCTAAGAAGAAAATAAGAAAAAGTAATTCTCATCTTCAACCCCTTTAGATACAAATAAGCCTTGGTGGTAAAGGGGTAAAAATAAAGGGAAAACATTTACCAAAAGGTTTAAGGAAAATAAAATGGGAAACAAATTCAATAAAGGGAATGGAAACTCTAGTTTTAATGAAAAGAAAACAAAGATAAAAGGACCAGTTGGTGGATGCTTTACTTGTGGAGGTGACCACTATGCCAATAATTGTCTAAGGAAAATTAGGGAAATTCCCAACAACAAAGAATCTTTCTTGATCAAAGAGAGGATTTTCAGTAGAGGATCCATGCAATGGTGAATAACCATCAAGCAGAACATCAAGCTACACCAGTAGAAGCTTCAGGTATGTTATTTGATTTCCTTGTAACTATTTTAATAGACACCGGTGTTACAATTTTTTTTTCTCAAATCTTGTTAGTTGAACTACCTAGAAGAGAAGGATATATGGAAAACTCATGGACTGTTCAAAATGGAAATAAGGCTGAGTTTAGGGTAAAGCAGTGTCTCTTTGAAGCAAAATTGAAGCTACCTGAGTTCACTACTAAGGTAAAATTGTATGTAACACCCTTAGGATCATATGATGTTATTTTAGGTGTAAGTTGGTTAGCCGAACATAGGGCTAAAGATGATTTCTTCACTTAGGAAGTAGAATGTGTGGATGATAAGGGGTAGTCTATAATAATTTAAGGAATTAAAAGAGAGATTAGTTTGAGATAGATATCAGCTATGTAACTCAAAAAGGCTAAGAAAAAGGGGTGCATTCTTTATGCTATAAAGATTTAAGACATGGTGGAGGAAAAAGAGCCCATGATGGACGAATATCCATTCTTGTGGAATTATCAAGATGTCTTTCTTGAAGAGTCACCCGTGCTTTGAACCAAAAGAGAATTTGATTTTTCTATCAACACAGTCCCTGGATAAGAACCTATTTCAAATGCACCATATAAGATGAATACTATTGAGCTAATGGATTTCAAGGCTTAATTACATGAATTGATGGAAAAAGGGTTAATACGACCTTGTGTTTCTCCTTGAGGAGAACCCATAGTATTCATGAAAAAGAAGGATGGTACTTTAAGATTGTGTGTGAATTATAGGTTGATAAATAAAGCTACAGTCAAGAACAGGTACCCATTATACCTTCTTAATGATATTTTTGACCAAATGAGAGGTGCGACGATATTATCAGAAATAGATCTTTGGTCAGGATACCACCAGCTTAGAATCAAGGAAGAAGATATTCATAATATGGATTTCAGAACCTGATATAGACACTATGAGTTCACGGTTCTACCTTTGGGTTGACCAATGCAGCTACCGCCTTTATGAATTTGATGAAAAATGTGTTTCATGATAATCTTGACAAGTTTTCTCTTGTTTTCCTCGATGATATTTTTATATATTCTAGAAATGAGGAAGATCATATTTAACATTTGAACTTGATTTTGGACTAGTTACAACAACACAAGCTTTATGCAACGTTGTCAAAATGTGATTTCTTCATGAAGGAAGTATAGTATTTGGGATATATCATATCAGTTGACGGTATAACAAGAGACCCAACAAAGATTAAGGCCATTATGGAATGGTCGTAACCAAAGAATGTTCATAAAGTAAGAAGCTTCATGGGATTGGCAGGGTACTACAAGCAGTATGTACTTGGGTTCTCATAAATTTCCAAACCTATCACTTATTTATAGAAAAAGGGCAAGAAATTTGAGTGGATTGAAAAATGTGAGAAGGCTTTCCAAGTGCTAAAGGAAAGATTGACTTTAGCACCAATTCTTAGAATTCCTGACCCCAACAGTAGTTTCACAGTGGTGACAGATGTATCTAGGGATGGTTATGGTGGAGTACTCATGCAGGATGGGCAAGTTGTTGCCTATGAATCTTGTAAACTCAAATCTCATGAGAAAAACTATGCTCCACATGATTTGGAGTTAGCTTCTATAGTCCATGTTTTGCAAGTATGGAGGTATTTTATCTTGGGTAAATCCTTTGAACTAAAGACTTATCATTTGGGATTGAAATATATTTTCACTCAAGAAAATCTAAATGTCAGGCAATGAAGATGACAAGAATTCCTTACTAAATATGATTTTGATATTGGCTATATTAATGGAAAGGAAAATAGGGTGGCTGATGCCCTTAGCTGCCATAGGTATCTTAGTGTTTTGATCACTCTTAGGAGAATAGGGTGGCTGATATTGGCTAAATTCTCAAGTGATTGTTGGAGTATCAGTTTTATCTTCAAGTCAAGAAAGCACTAGAAGAAAATCCTCTAGATCATAGGTATGATGGCTACACTTTTGAGGAGGATGGATTGCTTCTTTAATCAGGAAACATGTATGTGCCAAAAGAAGGGAGATTGAGAGAGAAATTTCTTGAGGAGTTTCATAATGCTCCTTATTCTGGACACTCAGAAGTGAATAAGATACATTCTGATTTGAAAGCTCTCTACTTTTGGAATGGTTAGAAAAGGGATACAATAGAGTTTGTATCAAAGTGTTTGGAATGCCAACAGGTCAAGGTTGAACATTTGCATCTAGAAGGATTGTTATATCCACATCATATACCATTGTGGAAGTGGTAAGTGATTAGTATGGACTTTGTGCAGGGATTGCCTATGTCCAAGAATAAACATGATATGATTCTAGTCTTGGTGGATAAGTTGACCAAGCTAGCCCACTTTATACCTTGAAACTTGAAGGATGAATCACCTACTATCGCAAAGATATTTGTGCATGAAATCTTTAGATTACATGGGATACTGGAGAATATTTTCTCAGATAGAGATGCCTTATGAAGCTTACCACTTGGAGACCAATAGACAAACTGAGAGGGTCAATCAGGTCCTTGAGGACATACTTAGGATGTATTGCATGGATCATCAATATAATTGGGAAGATTATCTTCGTTTGGTAGAACTTGCTTATAATAATACAGACCACTCTACTTTAAAAATGGCACCTATTTGAGGCTCTTTATGGCAGAAGGTGCAAGACACCAATTAGTTCGGATAAAGTAGATGATAGAGAGGTAGTTGGAGCTAACATGTTAATAGAAATGGAAAATCAAGTAAAACTAATCAGGAAGAGGCTCAAGTAAGCCATTGGTAGAAAAAAGAGTTATGCTGATAAGAAGAGGACCGAAAGAAAATTCTCCGTTGGGGACAAAATATTTCTTTGAGTTAAGCCAAAGAAGAGTTCCATTATATTTGAGAAATCTTCTAAGTTAGCACCCATATATACTGGAGCTTTTGAATTTCTTGAGGAAGTAAATCCAGTTGCTTATAGGATTTCCTTACCTCCATCTTTGTCTCGGTTACATAATGTTTTTCATATATCATTGCTCAAGAAATATGTAGGAAATTTGACTCATGTGTTAGATTGGAAATCTCTACAGGTTCAGGATACTGGAGTGGTGACTGTAGAGTCAATTAGAATATTGGACATGTGAACACTTAGCTTGTGTAAGCATGAGATAGCTCACTGCAAGGTCCAATGGGACCAATATAGTGAAGAAAGTGCCACTCGGGAAAATTTGGATGAAATTAGAGTTGTTTTTCTATATTTATTTGAGTGAAAAACTGATATTTTATGACTGTAATAAATGGCCATTTGAAATCCATATACTACTTTTGGATTTGTGATAGAGATACCGATTTAAAATTGTTGATCGAATACATTATAACAATATGTTTAGAATAAAAACATTTGAATTTTGTTAAGTTTAAAGTTGAAACAAATCTTTATGATTTAGTTGTGATAAATTATGAAAGAAATAGAGTTCTCTTTAGCTAAAAGAGTGATGTAAATACCATTTTATTTCTGTTGTTATTTGGGAAATTGCATGAAAATTAGTAGCTGTTGGAAATTTCATTCTGCATGTAGAAATTTTAAAATATAAAAAAAGATATTATAAATAGTTTTAGTTGCATTGCATTTGGATTTAATCATCGGGACGATGACTTTTTCAGGAAGGGAAAGATGTCACATCCATCTTATTTGCATTTTAAAATTGATACTTGTTTAATCATGATGATTAAAATATCACGATTGAATTGGATAATTATACAATATGACCATTTTATAATGAGGAAATTAACAGGCTTATTATCGTCATGTTGGAATTTAATGTTTTGGACTAACTACTGTTTTTGTGGATATGAGGTGGATGTAGGAGAAGATACGCCCTCATTGAGATGGTTAGGGAGGGAATCATTGGAGAGAGGTTGTCAGATGAAGGTATTTAACTTTAAACATTGAAAGTAATGAGAACTGACACACACCATGGGATCGGGTGTCGTTTACGTTATTTGTGTGATTACTAAATGTTTGTTTAAATTTCATTTATTTAGTTAATTGAAATTATAAATATTTATTATATTGGTGACTATGGTATGGGTATTAAAATAATATAATATCATATTTTTTTATATTTAAATTATTGCATGAAACACAAGTTGAATAGTTAAATGGTAAATATATATAAGTGTTCTGATTTCTATTTGTTTAAAATAAAAATGTGCACTAATATTTAATTAAAGAGCCTGCTGATTTAATTGGGCAAAGGATGCGTTTAAGAGTGAGAGTTAATGAGGTGTTTTGCATTTTAATTGTTTTTAATTAAAACATGTAGCAAAGTGGAAGAAGAAAAAATACGTGGAAGTGAGAGTAATTGGAAGTTAGGGATTTAAATTGATTTGTGATACGTGTTTTTATGGAAGAATAAAAATGGGAAGAGAAAATTTAAATGGAGTTTGAATGTGAGAATGTAGGAGGATGGTTAGGGGAGATCTATATGAAGATGTTTGTTTTTATCGTTTGGGGGAGATACAAAGGTTTTTGTTTGGAGCTTAGAGGTTGGAATATTGGAAGAATTTTTAGAGAGAGATCAAGATGGTTTTAACAGGAATGGGTTTTCTTATTATTCTATTGCTTTGGAAAAATAGTTGTTAAATCATGCAGATCTGTTATTGGATTATATCTATTTCTTATTTGTAAATATAAAGAAATATTGTTATTATTTCATGGAATTTTTTTTTCTGGTTTACACCCATTTGAGTATCTTATTTTGATATATTATTTGTTGTTTGAAATATGGAATTATTGATTTAAAAATACACCCTTTTGAGTCTTCATTTTTGACATAAAAATTACTATTTTAAATTTGGAAATGATGGTAAAAAATAGACCTTTTTGGGTTTGTATGTTTGAAGAAAAATTGTGGTTAAAATATAAATAATTTGTTGGATTTTTATCCTTTTCTTGATCTGCATGTTTGTGCATTATCTTGGTATGAAAACACATTTTTTTGGGTCATTAAGAGAACCCATTTTTGAATCTATGTATTGATTTTTTTATAAGAAATTATACCTTCTTCTTTGGGTCGAATCACATCCATTCCCAGATCTGCATTTTTGTATTTTTATAACTCTTTTTTTGGATTAGTCTCCCCTATTGAAGTCAATGTAAATTTATTATTTTATCAAAACCTTGTTGGAATTATATCTAGGTAGTAAAAAATAAAGAACTAATGTGTAACATGGGCGGTTACGTCATTGCGTTGTTGTGTGAAATAACCATTGATTTTTTAAATGGATCTATACCTTACGGTAATTAATTTTTGATACTATTTTTTTTTTAAATTAATTTTTGGGAATGAAGATATATTTCATATAATAATACTTTAATAACTTCAAATGTGTTACAAGTTTAGTAAAGTAAGAAACAACATGTGAAGGAATTTATCCTTGAGATTATGATCACAATTTTGCATTGAATTTGAATAATAAATTCAAATGATTTCTGGGTTTGGTGCGTATTGTCGCATGATTTCCAAAACATTTTGAAATTATGAATTTCATAAAGAAAAATGGAAGTTATCGTCATTTTACCTAAACCTGAGTTTCTGTATTATTTACCTTTCTTGAACCTCATTTTGCTGAAACTTAAAACAAATATATCTTGTTGGGGTTAGCACACTGGTTGTACAGAAAATATATTGGATCTAAGCATACATGCAAATAAAAGTAGATATTCTACCAGAAGAAATATGCAATACAAGAGAAATAAATCTACACCAAATTTAATGTGGTTCACCTAGTGTGGACTACGTCCACCAAGAAACAAGCCAATCTATTATCTAAAGCTTTGACAAGATATACAATTGAAGATTTACAATCTTCCACACCTCTCAGATGTCCAGTACTTTCATCCTCAAGCTTTCCTTCATTTTTCACCAAGAAATCTCTCTCACATAATTATCTTATAATTATGATCCACACCCTACTTCTAGACCCTAATTTTAACTTCATATAGTCATTTTTAGACTTAGGGTACTTAGCCATGTAATTACAATTAATAAATCTATTTTAATGCTAAAAATAGATATAATTCCCAAGAGTTAAATAAAACTTTGTCGCATAGGTAACCGACACTGGTTCTACCTAACCATGGCTAGTTTCTACTTGACCGATGCCAGTTTGTCGTGACTGATGCCAGTCTGCCCTTAACTGATGCCAGTTACTGTGTTTTCCAGCAAGTTCTAATTACACGCTAAAATGAAGTAATTGAGCTCTACAACTCAACAATCTCCCACTTGGAGTTTAATTACTGCACCATACCTATACAACGCCATTCTTGGATCCTTCCTTAGCTTTGTTTCTTCCTCCTCAAGTCTTAGACTCGAAGACCAACATAAGTGGAGTGTAGCTCTAACTTCTCCTTTGCTAATGGCTTTGTTAACATATCTGCAGGGTTATCACTCGTATGAATATTTTTCAGATTCAACTGCCAATCCTCTAATACCTGTCGTATGAAGTGATACCTCGACTGAATGTGTTTCATTCTCAAATGAAACACTGAGTTCTTTGCCAAATGAATTACACTCTGACTATCACTGAATAACTTACAATCCTCTTGCTCCTTTCCCAACTCTTCCATGAACCTACTCATCCATATCATCTCCTTGCTAGCCTCTATAGCTGCAACATACTCTGCGTTTGTAGTAGACAAAGCCACAACCTTCTACAATATTGAAATCCAACTAACTGCCGTCCCACCTGCTATGAAAATATATCCAATAGTGATCGTTCTACCATCCAGATCTCCATCCATATCTGAATCAACATAGCCACACAATGAAATATCCGATCCTCCATTGCATAACTGCATGCTAGATGTCCCTTTCAAATACCTGAGTATCCATTGAACTAATTTCCAATGCTCTTTACATGGATTGGCCATATATCTACTCACCACTCCCACTGCCTATGTAATGTCTGGTCTGGTACAAACCATAGCATACATGAGAGTCCCTACTGCTAAAGAATATGACACTCGTGTTATGTATTTGACCTCCTCATGTGATGTAGGACACTGATATTTGCTCAATTTGAAGTTTTCAACCATAGGTGTACTAACAGGTTTAACATTCTACATATTGAACCTTTCTAACACCATGTAGATATAATCCTTCCGAGACAAATACAATTTTTTTTTTTTTTCATGTTTCTTTGTATTTACATGCCAAAGATTCTTTTTACATCTCCTAAATCCTTCATAGCAAATGTGTGAGCTAGCTTTCTCTTAAGCTCACCAATGTCTTGCATACTAGATCCTACAATAAGCATATCATCCACATACAGTAACAAAATAATATAGCTCCCATTTCCAAGTTTCTTGAAATAAACACAATGGTCAGATTCACATCTCAAGTAACCATGCTCATGCATAAAACTATCAAAATTCATGTACCATTGCCTTGGAGCTTGCTTGAGCCCATATAGACTCTTTTTCAACCTATACACTAATTTCTCCTTACCTTTGACTTCATATGCAAGCGACTGCTACATATAAATTTCTTCATCCAAATCACCATGAAGAAAAACCGTCTTCACATCTAGTTGCTCTAAATGTAAATCCTCTGCTGCAACTAAGCTCAAAACAGTACGAATAGAATTCATTTTAAAAGCATGAGAAAATATTTCACCAAAGTCAATACCTCCTTTATGTGCAAATCCCTTTACTATAAGCCTTTCCTTATACATTTTCTGTCCACTCTCTTCTTTCTTGATCCTGTAAACCCACTTGTTTTGCAATGTCCTCTTGCCTACTGGAAACTTAACCAAATCCCAAGTTTGGTTCTATTTCAAGGAGTCCATCTGCTCATCCATGCCACGCTTCCACTGCACATGGGTCTTATCCTACATTGCTTCTTCAAAACTCTCAGGTTCACCATTATCAGTCAATAAGTAAAATAGAGAAGGTGTAAATCTGTCTGGAGGTTTACTTACCCTTTGTGACCTTCTCACAGGAATTTGGGGTACCAGAGGCTCAACTTGGGCCTCCTAGACATTAATATCCACTTCTGAAAGTGACTAACACTAGTCACCTCTAACCAATGTCATTTCTGATAACCGATGCCGGTTCAGATCCTTTATAACCATTGGCAGTTCATCTGACTGATGCCGGTCATGGCCTAATCGACCATGATTACTGTGTATTTCTGTAGGTGTTTCTTTCAAACCTGAGAGTTAATTTTCATCAATAAAATTCTCAATTTTCTCATCTTCGGGTACCAAAATTTGATCCCTGTACATTTTCTTTTCATTCCATTCAACATCACAAGTCCTAATAGTTTTAGAATTATCTAAATCCCAAAAATGGAAACCAAAATCACCAGATCCATAACCAATGAAAGTGCATCTCTTGGATTTTACATCCAACTTTTTTCTATTTTCCTTATCAACATGCATAAAAGCTTCTGAACTAAAAACTTTAAGAAAAGAAATATCTACCTCTTTTCCGGTCCAAGCTTCCTCTGGTATTCCTCCATCTAGTGAATTTGAAGGACTATGGTTAATCAAATAAACTACTGTATTAACTACTTCTACCCAAAACTATAAGGGAAATCCATAATTTATCCTCATACTTCTAGCACGTTCCATGATTGTCCTGTTCATTCTTTCTACAACACCATTCTCCTATGGTGTTCTTGGAACCGTTCTTTCTCTACGTATCCAATTCACTGAACAATAATCATTGAAAGTCTTGCTACAATATTCACCACCATTTTTAGATCTAAGGCACTTTAACTTAGAATTTGATTCATTCTCATCAAGGGCTTTCCACCTTTTAAAAGTTTCAAAAACATCATATTTACATTTAATACAATAAACCCATACCTTTCTTGTAGCATCATCAATGAAAGTAACATAATACTGGGATCCTATATGAGAAGCTACCTGAGCTGGTCCCCACACGTCTGAGTGTACAAGATCCAATTTCTGTTCCTTCTTAGTTGCCCCAACTTTGAGAAATCTTACTCTCTTTTGCTTTCTAAAGATAAAATGCTCATAGAAATCAAGATCTAAATCTTTAAAATTTGATAACTTACCCTTAACCTTTAAGATCTGCATTCCTTTTTGACTCAAATGACCCAACCGATTATGCCACATGCATGCATCTAGATCTTGTTGGTGTAGGTGGTATATTTATTCACTTATTTAGTGTTATTCCACCTCACCAGGTGAGTCATCTCACTTAGGCGGACATGGATCTAGGTGTCATCTTAATTATGACAGATTCTCTTACAGAATCTGTCATATGTGTAAGTGTGTCATAGGAGTTACATTCTCATTTGGGAAAGTAACTCCTCTTCTCCATTATGGAGGAATATTCTCTTACATGGGAGTTACACATTCACTCCCCTATATGTACACCATCTCTTTTGATCTATGTTAAGCCAATACAAGCTAAGCTAAGGCTTCCATTCCACTCCACTTTTCGAATCTTGAGCTCTCATATGCATGCACATTGCTTTACAAAGCTTGCTTGCTTCAATCTCGCAACTCCTACACTTTGGTGAAGTGCAACTATTCGATGCTCGTGAATTCCTTCCAGGTCTTCGTCCTACACTCCTTCATGGTATCAGAGCTTGGGGACTGGAATCATGCTGCTCGCCATTGTTGCTCCACTGTATAGTTGCTTGTGCAAGTTTTACTTTTGCATGTGCTCTACTTGCATATTTTAGATTCTTGTGGTTATTTTAAAAGTGTTGTTTGTTAGTTTTTTGGAGGACTATTGGAGCTATTTCTGGCTTAAATCTGCCCTAACTTGTCGCTCTTATCTCATGAATCGCTAATCGTGGTTTACCTTGAACTTGGACCACTCGTGCTCCTTGTGATAGCTTGTTTACCTTCGCTGGTTGGCCTGACTGTGCTTGTTGTGGAGCATTGTGCGTGTCTGACTGACAGCTCACCGGTGCTTATCTCGTCGTGTCTCTCAGTCCCTTCGATGCATTTGGATAGCTTGGCAGCCTGGAACATCTACACCGCTCCTACTCAGATCTAACACACATCTCCACATGTGACCAGCTCAGTTTGGCACGCGTTTAGCACTCAGACTGGCTGCTTGACTAGTTCGTGTTTGCTCTTTTTGGCACTCGAACTATGTTGCTCCTGTAAAGGTTATTTCCCAAGCTGTTATATATTCTGCCAAGCCCATATGATCTATGCATGCCCCTGGTTCGCTTGGACATTGTTTGCATTGGGTTTGATGCTTATTGTTGGCATCTGCTTGCTACTTTTGTGTTTCCCATAGAGCTCGGCTTCCTGCTGTTCATGCTGCTCATGCCCAACAAACCCTCCAGCTAGGCATTGATCCCACCAATGCTTCAAACTCCAACGGCTCCCTCAACCTCTGCTCGACTGGTTCTTTTTCCATTTCTATCCTCCACACGTGGCCTCAGAATATAACAGTCCTGCTCAACCACTCAGTTACTCAGCTGCTCCAACGGTTACACTGCTCGCTCAGCGGCTCCAATGGTTCTGCATGTTCAACTGCTCAGTCAACACCCAAAGGCGTTTTACTCTGCAACAGGAATCTTACCTGTAGACATGCGCATTTTCTTGTGGACTCCACCCATGGTTTCAACCTCTCCTTCAACGTTTAAACCCAGTCTTCTCACTTGGCATCGGTTACCTGTATTTTCTCATTCGCTGCAACTTCAAAGACTTCTGTTGGTATACACGGGGCAGTGGACTTGCATCTAACACGTGGACAGCTCATCTGGGCCCACCTTCCCTTTTAGAATTGTTTAAGGTTAAAACAATCCCACTTTTTTAATGTTTTAAGGAAAAAACATTTCCATGACATGTAATAAATTTTAGGTTGTATTTTGCTTGTTATTATGTCCTTCATTCGCATGTCAAAGACGGAGGGTGAGGTCCGGGGTTGGCAGGAGGCTAATCCCCCCTTGCAAGCAAAACAAACCCTGTTACCTAAAATTTGATGTGATTTCCAACGAGTAGTCACACGATACCCTTTGCACCCATTTCAGTGTACTTTTTTAATGTGTTTGCAATATCTAGTGCATTTTCCATCAGTTGCGGGAATCGTATTTAATGCCATAACTTTTGACTCGTTAGCTCGGTTTTGAGCACTTCTTTAGTCAAAGTTGCATGATTTTTCACACTTTACATGATGGCATTATCCAATTTTGTAAATGACACTACTTTTATAAAGTGCCACATTCTGGGGGGGTTACTTGTACTCTTGGGCCTACACACGTAGACGCATTATCGGCCGAGTCCGACGTCTTGCACCTTGCATCTTTCATTTTGCATCATGGAGAGTGCTCTTTCTAGACGTGAGCTTTGTAGGATCACCTTACAGCCTCTGCCACTTCTCACCGGGAGAGAGACCTATTCAGCCTGGCGTGCTTCCATGGAACGTTACTTCGCCTATGAGGGTCTTTCAGCCTTCTTACTTGGGCCAGTTCCTGCACCCACTGATCATCATCATCTAGAGGACTTCCTCGACACTTGTGACCATGTCTTTGGTCACATGATGATGCATGTCTCTCGTTCTCTCTGGTTTCACGTGGCAGACTCAGATCCACCTCATCGTGTCTGGAGCATTCTTCAGTCCTTCTATGGAGACCCTTCACATACTGCCATCATTGTTGCTGCTGCTGATTCAGTTGTCTCCTCCATTTCTTCATGTGATGACAGTTCCACTGACACAGGCTTGCTTGGTTCTACTTCTGATGATGAGGATTGTGCATCCAGTTCTGATGTCGAGAGTACTACAGAGGACTCTTCTCCTCTTTCTCTCACTATTCTAGAGAGTGTTGACACTTCCCACATCTCATCAGATATCGAGCAGTCCCCTTCTCAGTCTCATACAGTCATCACACCCACCTCCTTTCCACTTCCAGTGTGTGATGCCCATTTCACTCCTCTACCTTCATTGGATGACTCATACCTATCTGACATCGCTCTTCTGTTTGTTGAGCCCCCTCATTGGGACGAGTATCTGCCTGACCTTAGTCATCTTTTCGCAGAGTCTACTTGTGATGCACTATAGGTTCCACATCCATCTACAGGTGTTTCAGAGGAGTTCATCATCTCTTTTGTTGGGAGTACCCCTTCTGGGAATCATGTCACTTCCACATTTCCAGAGACCTTCATTGATCCACCCTTAGCTTGTGGATCCCTTTTCTGTTGTGGAGGATGTTCAGTTCCCTTCACACCACTTGGAAATCCTTTCTGTAGGTGTTCCTCTTTTTCACTCTGATAGTTCTACACACGTGGCATTACCTTTGGTTCCTTGGCACTCACTCGCTAGACCTATGTCACACTTTCGTGCACCAGACTCAGAGTTCTTTGTGTTACTGCCTTCAGTTTCCTTTGTGGAGTGGGCGGACTTCCAGCACGTCATTTCTGTCCTTCCTAAGGGCAGGCACATAGTTCGTTGTGGGTGGCTCTTCTTCAGTCCAGAGGCAGAGGATCTCATCATCGACATTCTTCTGGGAGACTTCCTAGAGCTGCAGAGTTTAGATCCGTCCATGGCATCTTCTGCATTCCTCTCGTCTCCCTCTTCTTCTCTCTTCTTCTTCTTTCTGAGAGATTGCCTCCTTGTACATGGGTACCCTTTCAGGCTCGTCTATGGCCGGGACCCATTTTTGGCATATTTCTTAGATTAGAGAGTGTGACTTGTTCTCTTGTGGTGGAGGAGTTTTTCCCACTGGGTTTTTCCTTCACTTGCTTGGGAGTCTTCTTTCTTGTACATGGGTACCTCATCAAGCTTTGTGCCAGGACCCATTTCTCATTTCTGACTTGCCGCCTCATCCTAAGTTACGATGAAGGGGGGGTGTTGGTGTAGGTGGTATTTTTCTTCACATTATTTAGTGTTATTCCACCTCACTTAGGTGAGTCATCCTTGTGTCACTTAGGTGGACATGGATCTAGGTGTCATCTTAGTTATGACATCATTCTCTTACAGAATTTGTCATATGTGTAAGTGTGTCATAGGAGTTACATTCTCATTTGGGAAAGTAACTCCTCTTCTCCATTATGGAGGAATGATTCTTTTACATGGGAGTTACACATTCACTCCCCTATATGTACACCATCTCTTTTGATCTATGTGATAGAGCAAAGTTTTAAGCTTAAGCCAAGAAATTCCATTCGTTTGTCCAATTTTTGAATCTTGAGCTCTCCATATGCATGCACATTGCTTTACAAATCCTTGCTTGCTTCAATCTCGCAACTCCTACACTTTGGTGAAGTGCAAACTATTTGATGCACATGAATTCCTTCCAGGTCTTCGTTCCTACACTCCTTCAGAATCTGAAGTAGATAATGTAGAAAAGGAATCAATAATACAGGGGGATAAATTTTCCAATCAATAGGCCATCTCACGGATCTAATTCGACAACAAAAGCACCCTATAAAGTGGAATCATCTCTAAGAGTCAGCTAGATAATATTGACCGTGCAACCAGATGGGTTACATTCTTATCACTATAGGATCATTGTGATTTCCTCCTGTGTCTTAGCATCCATTATCTCACATCTTTTAATATCCATGTATTTCCATCCTATAATTATTACCTGAACTTCTTGGCTCTACCATTAATATTGCAAGGCCTCATCATCTTCCGAGTAGACGTTGAGTCATGAGTAGAATGAGACATCATTATCTTGAAATAACCATCTACATTAGGGGTCTGCTAATGGAAATGGAAGCTCTTGAATCTAAAACCCATTTTTGCACTTGCTACTATCTAACTGAAAGAATAAGAGCATCTTGCATTACCTCTGATGCAGCAAGGTTTAAAAAAAAAACTATGTCAAATATGTTGGTTCTCAAAAAATTCAAAAAAAAAAAAATAATGTTTCCAAAAATATAAAACCATTAAAATATGTTTCCAACATTTCCAACAAGTACAGTCAAATATGTTCTAAAATTTAGACAAAAAAAAACATTCAACTATGATTTCCCATTAATCAAAAACATCTTAAATATGTTCTTCTACTTAAAATTACTTTCTACTTTCAAAGCATGTTTTGCAAAACACAAAAACAATATAAAATTGTTCCTACGAATTTCTCCATTCAAGTATTAAAACTGTCCAAAATCCATCAAACTTCATAAATATGTCATTAGTCAGATGGTTATATCTGACTAATAGCCATTGACCAAGTTTATCAGCAACTAAATCATGCACAGTTCATAACAATAATCGTGCATTTGACTGGCACTCATCAAACGATCATTGAAACCTAGTTCATCTGATTTGATAATAGATCGGAAATTTTTCAAATTCCTAGAGGTGTATTCACCTTCATGCATCTTAGGTAATCTAAAAAGTCCCTTTCATCAATATAAACTTTATTGGTGCAGCACTTTGATTTCCCATTTTAAATCCAGCAAGAGATTTAATTTCAACGTGGGATACCGTAGCAAGCCACTTCTGTAATATCTCGAGTATCTACGAGCATTACTATCAGGCTCAATCATCCTAGATTCCAAATCCTCTTCTGTTCTAAGAATATTCCATTGCTTCATCAGGGATCTTCGTAGGTCTAGAATAGTCTCATCCAATGTGTAAACAAATTCAGAGTGTCATTAGATGTTGATAATTTTACAAATCTGCATGTTGTACTATAATTGGTAATTTTGGCCATCATGACGATGTTTTTACTTCTTTCAGTTTGTTATTTTATTGCATCTTCTATTTACTTGTATTGTAGCTCCCAATCACATCAGAAAACCCTCTGTGAGTAAATTTTTCAACACACAAAACCCTTAAACATATAACTCTGGTACCAATGGTTGGGGTCCTATTCATATTGGGTTTGTACAGACAATGATATCAAATTTATGCTTTCATGCAACATAAAAATGAATATTCTACCATAATAATTCCGGTACAAACACAAGAAACACCACTCCTCTTCTTTGCATTCAACGTTTTTCTACCCACTGTGGGCTACGTCCACCATCAAATAAGCCAATCTATTATTCAAAAAAATGACAAGATATATAATGAAAAATTGAGCAAACATCTACACTTCTAATAGAAATCCTATCATTGGAATACTTCCTTGACATTCAAGCTCTTTCAACATTTCAACAAGAATATCTCGATCAGAGTCGTGCCTATCTTCTACTACCCTAGTGATCATTTCATCCATTTCTTCTAAACTATAGACTTTCTTATCCTTTGCATGATCACTACGTTTATAAACTTGGGGCACTTAGTCATAAAATTGTTTTTCCTTCACGACATAAACTTTAATTCTAAGGGTAGATTTTCTTCTCAGATCAGTTAATTAAAACTGTTCTCACACAAGAGTGTCATGATGTTGAGTTAACCCTTGATCCGGTGCGGATCACTTTTCCTGACCTGTACTGACTAATGTTGGTTAGCCCTGACCTTGACGCCGCATAGCCATGACCGACACTATTTAATCATCATTTTGGCTACGCAAGTTCCAAGGGGAATAGATGATTGTCTTATTTTTTAAATTTGTGTTACATTGTTTTTTTTTATTATTGGCAAATAGTTTTTTGAAAGGGACTATACTCTTGAATACAAAAGAAGGCCTGAGAGCCGGAATAAGAGTGAGAAACAGAGAGAATGGATCAAGATCCAAGTGTTACAAACGAAGCTCAAAGTAGCTCAGAAACAGCTACACAAGCGAGACTTAACAGCAAAACATCAGCAAAAAAACAGTAACCTGATAGCCAAGAAACAGTAAGAATAACAAAAGAGTGCAGTAGAAGCATGCAGGACTACTTCTTGGCTGCTTGATCAACACTGATCTTGACTTTTTTCCAAGCATGAAACATACCCAAAGCGGTCATGTGGGCAGCATCCGTTTTATCGAGCTCCTCAATGGTTCTTTTGCTCTCTTTTTCATTGCCCCAAAGTGCAGCCGGGACACCGCTGAGGTTGGAAACACTTTTGGCATGCCCCACGATGAATTCCTCAATGGCCCTAAAGGCGGCAATGTTGTAATCATGCCTAGTCTTAGTCTTCCCAAGGCGGGAGTCCAAGGAGGTTAGCTTTTTGTATGTCTTCAATCTGACTATTGTCAATGCTCCCTTCCCCCTCCATGCTTTTCTTACCTTTTTGCTTAGCTAGGTTTTTGACCTCATCCTTCAGCATTTTTATCTCAGCCTCTAAGGCCTTCAGTATCTTGGAAGGGTTATCCATCTGTGCTTCCCGGGGACTGGCACTACTTATGTTTAGCAGGTTACGTGCAATGTCAAGATCAAGAGGCTCTTTCCCTGCTGCAAGAGTCTCAAGGTTGAGTCTCCTAGAAGCCCTGGTGAGTGGACGTTTAGAGGTAGAGGCGAGGTGGGTGGCAGGAGGAGCAGAAGGAGGAATAGAAGGAGAGACATGTGTAGCCAGCATGGGGGTAGCAACACCGGTGGCAGGGGCAGCAGCAAGGGCAGCAGGAGAAGCAGGACTGGCAGCAGCGGAGCCCATCGGAGCTGGGCTAGGAGAGGAAGGAAGACCGGGGTACTTGAGAAGGCAGTATTTGTGAATTAAGAAAATAAGCCCTTGATGCAAGGGAACCGCCCGGGTATGCTTCTGGAACTCCAAAATGGAGCGCTCAAGAGAGTTTAAAAGATAATGAGGGAAGCAAACCAATCTATTCCTACGGAAGTGGTTTAAAAAGATGAGATGCTTAGCTGGGACAGTAACAAACCTACCTTCCAAGGAGATGAAACGAATCATCATGCGAGTGACTTCATCAAACGGTGATGGAATTGAGCTTACAAGCAGACCCGCTGTGCTAAAAATAAGCTTCTCATCTTCCTCCACAAATCTTCTTTCTTCAGTTTCTTTGATAACCCTTTTGTTGAAGAAGCGGTACCCATCCAGGCTGAGACTGGTCGCTTCAGCAATGAGCTCTTCATTGACAAGAATTTTCTGTCCCCCATAGTCGACAGTCCTCTCTTTCCACTCCTTAGCAAAGCATACTGAAATACTTTGATCATGTCCTTGCACCCTTTCAACAAAGCTGGTGAAGCTGCCTATGCTGAGAATGTTCCAAAGCTCGGTGTTTTCCTTCCAATCAGGGTCCGCGCACGGCTCAATTTGACAGGGAGGTCCTCCCATCTTCTCAGTGGTGTGCAGGTTACAAAAAATTCCAGAATACCACTGAGCGTGAAGAACAGTTTTTTTCTTACTGTTGAAGATCGCATAAGACTAGGAACTGTAGCCGTTGGTCTTCTCACGAATGGCTGCGTAATTGCTGAACTGAGCCTGCGGGAAGTCGTGTGTGAAAACCCGTTCCCTGTCAACAATCACTTTGTAATTATTATCTGTTTTCGTGGAGTTTGGCATCCGGATATCAACAGCCGTTGTACCTCCCGCGTGCGTGATTTTCAAATCTGGATGACTCCACTTGAAGTTTCTTAAATAGATCTTGCTATTATTTGAAAAAGATATTATTTGCCTCGCCATATAGAATAAAGCAGCACGTGTGAAAGAATTGATGATTTTGATTTCCTCCAAAGATTAAGGCTTATCTCTAGAGATTGCTTGCTTATGAAGATCCGCATGGATGATGTTGTGAAGCTGATTAGGGATACTATCAATATCCCAGACAGTAAAATTTATATTAATGCCATAATTGGCCAGTGCATCCGCCAGATTGTTGCCTTCCCTGTAAGTATGTATGATTCTGATACTATTGAAGGTGTGGCAAATGCTTATGGATTCAGAGATAAAGTCTTTAATACTCCAACTGGGAGATGAGGACTGATTAAGAAGCTTAATGATATTAAGGGAGTCCCCTTCAATAATAAGGTTCTGAATATTTTGAGCCCGAGCAACTCTTAAGCCCCAGAGAGCAGATAGTGCTTCGGCAAAATGATTGGTTTGAATTCCCATTTTTCCAGCATAAGCAGCAATCAAATTACCTTTGTGGTCTTGTATTGCTCCTCCTCCAGCTGCTGTCCCAGGGTTTCCCTTAGAGGTGCCATCAAAGTTCAGCTTGTACCAATTAGAGACAGGAGGATGCCATTTAATCAAAGATCTGTCTACACTATTCCTAGGGTTGTTCCAATTTCCAATGTGCCAATTAGATAAAATGTGCTCTTCATTCTCAGGATAACACTTGTTCTTGGGGGGTTTAAATCTGGCCATGTCCTCTTTGATACCTTGAGAAATTTTGCCAATACTGATTTTATAATTCTGCTTCTTATTTCTAAAAATGATATTATTTCTATCCTTCCAAATCCTCTAGATTAAGTGTGGGATTGCTAATTTCCAGATTCTTTTGATAGCACAATGTCTGAATGGTGGGTTCCATTGATTCCATAGCTGATTAAGGTTCTTCGGCAACACCCAAAGAGCATCAAATTTAGAAAGAACAAAGCTCCAAATTCTATTGGCATAAGCACAATGTATGAATAGAAGACTAATGTCTTCATAGTCATTCCTACAAAGGTGGCACCAATTAGGAATTATAAATCCTCTTCTCATCAAATTATCAGTGGTGAGAATTCTACCTCTAATGGCCAGCCAAAGAAAAAATTTTATTTTGGGGGTTAACTCAGGCATCCAGATCATGTTCCAGTTAAAGTCAGATTGGTTACTGTGAGAAAGATTGGTATAACCAGATTTGACTGAGTATTTCCCATCTTGTGAATTGCTCCAAACTAGCTCATCCTTGGAATTCAACTGACTTAAAGGGAAGAGGTCTAAAAGATCCTGAAGGGAGGAAGTAATTAGTTTCAGCTCAATTCGTTCCATAGAAAGTCTTTTCCAAGTCTTGTTGGTGCCATTTCCTTCAATATAGTCCTTGACTTTAGTTCCATACTTGCTTATAAGGCTGTCCTTAGCTGTCCCAAATCTCTCCAAGAGGTTGTCACTGAACCAGTTATCCTCCCAGAAGTTTATCTCACTTCCATCCCCCACTTTCCATTTGCTGCCCTGCTTGATGAAGTTTCTACTCTTGACCAGATTATTCCAAAAAATGGAACCATTGGGTAGTTGTTCTTCATGCAGATAGGAGTAGACAGCTTGTTGATTCAAGTATTTTGCTTTAATAACATCAATCCAGGGTTGTTTCTCAGAAAGCAATCTCCAGCCCATCTTAGCGATGAGTGCCTCATTCATTTTCTCAATATTTTTTATGCCCAGCCCTCCCATGGATTTTGGGGTGCAGACCTTATCCCAGGCCACTAGGTGAAATTTGAACTTCTCTTCCATGCCTTCCATAAATTTTTTTTCTGAATCCTTTCAATTTTCTCTCTGAAGGAAGAAGGAATTTTGAAAAGTGACATGATATAGATGGGTAGAATTTGGAGTGTACTTTTAATGAGAAGGCACTTACCAGCACTAGAGAGAGTGGCCCCTTTCCAACCTGCCATCTTTTTCTGAAATCTCATCAACAAATCATCCCACACCATGTGAGACACTTTCTTAGTGCCAAGGGGGAGGCCTAAGTACCTTTCTTGAACCTCATTCAGCTGAAACTTAAAACAATTATATCTCCTTTATTTTTGTTGCTGTGTAAAAATAGAGAGAGGTTTTTATTCAATGAAATGAGAGGAACAAAAACCTCTCTCAATTTCTCTTTTTGAGATCTGTATCTCATGTTAGATATTGTTTTCTGTGAGTCTTGTGCTCTATGTTATGTGATTAATGTTTTTGGCTAAGTCTTGTGCTGGCTGAAAAACAATCTAGAGAATAAAATTATGTTTGTGTAGAAGGAAGTAATGTATTGATTTGTGTTAAACCAATTATGATATGCTTATGAGGCATTGTTTCTTTATGGTTATAAAATATGGAATTATGGATTCTAAAATTGGAATAAATGATTGATCCTACCTCTTTGATTTATTGAATCGAAACATTTCTTAAAATGTTGGTATGGATTGTCCTTTTGATGAGTATTTTTTATTATGGAAGTGGAGTACGAGATAGTTGTATTGTGAAGGATGACCAATCTTTTTTTTTTGTGCAAACTATAAGATTAGCTTGCATTAGCATAGCTAGAAAACTTTGGCCAAAGTAATGTATCTAGTTGTATACATCGTTAGTTCACTTATCCTTATTCTGTACTAATCAGGAATCATATGATGGCATTGGATTTCTATGATCTTATGATGTGTTATATTTTTTTAGAATTTCAGTATATACACATGGTTCTCAATTACTATTATTTGTTGATAGTTGAATATCTCTATCGGTTCCTTCCTCGTGAAGGATCTTATCCCCTACTTGCTTGCAAGAGGTGTGCGATGGAACTGAAAGGTTATGTGGTTGGAGGATTAGCGCTCCAATGATGTTCTCTCTTATATACAGTTGCACAAAGAGATGCATATGTACACATATGAACTTTTGGAAATAAGGATTTGATAATAAAATATCTGTATTATGACGTATAGCTCATATTATTGTACTTGGTTAGGGACAAGTTTTTTTATCTCAAGTATTTGATATGGAATATGAATTAAATATGATATTTACTCATTGTATTATGAAATTATTGTTGATCATACTTTGTACAGAAAATTGTGGGAAAACAATGTATAAAGTTTAAATGCCATTTAATGGATCAACTCTTGTTTGATAATTGGAAATATAGTAAATGAATGGATGTTTTGGGCCTTAGTTTTAATTTAGAGGTATTGATGTGCAATAATTATTTATATACTTGGTTATATCTAAGTTATCTAACAATACTTTAAACTCATGCTAAATATTTTAAACAAAAAAAAATTATTTCCACTTTTTAGTTTGTGATAACGAAGGTTCATTACATTTTGGTATTAAATTATCCTTTTAACTAGGTTCTCTACACTTGGACCCAATAAGTTCACTAAGCTAATAGCTTGCTTAATGCTAACAGGTATAATGACTTTACACAAGAACTAATGTTGATCCAATATCTAATGATGCTATTATAAAGCAACAAGATAAATTGGATCAAATATTGGTTGCCCTCTATGAAACACGAGATCATGATCATCTGCCTTAGAGAAAAAGGTTCGGGAAAAACCTAAGGAGAAAACGAAAGATGGTGAGGACCAAGACGGTTCTAATAATGAAGAAGAAGAAGAAGAAGAAATTCAAGAATGTTCAGATGGCTTGCATGGATGTAAAGCTTTCATGGGATATAAAGAGGATTAGCCCTCCTAAGTTTGATGGAACCACCCTAGGAGATGGTGGTAAGTATTGGCTCAGATGAGATGGAATATTACTTTGAGCTAAGGGATTTCTTCGTGGAAACAAAGGCATTATGGGTAGATTATCAGTTACCTGAAGAAGTTTCATCATGGTGGGAAAATAAGAAGATGGAGTTTGACATTGATGTAGCTACCATATCCTAAGAAAAATTCAAGGAGATTTTTTTGCCAATGATGGTTGCCACGACTATTTTATGATCAAAAGATGACAGAGTCTCAAGGTCTGTGTCAAGGAGAGATGTCAGTGACTGAGTACTAGGAGAAGTTCACCTACCTTCTCAAAAATGTACCCCAATACCAAAAGGATGAGAAATTTAGAATTCAGTAAAATCATTTTGGGATTAAATCCCGCTATTTGTGGAGAAGTATATATGCACGGACCCACCACTATGGATACAGTTTTTGAAAAGGAAATCAAACAAGAACAAAAGATGCAAGCAATAACAGATTTCTCGAGAAGAAGGAGAAGAAAAAGTAAATTCTCCTCTACAACCCCTTGAGATACCAAGAAGCCTTGGTGAAAAAAGGATAACAAGAAAAGGAAAACTAGTTACCAAAAGGTTTCAGGAAAATAAAATGGGAAAAAACTTCAATAAAGGGAATGGAAACTTCAGTTTCAATGAAAATAAAACAGACAAAAAAGGGCCAATTAGTGGATGCTTTACTTATGGAGATGACCACTATGCCAATAATTGTCTAAGGAAAACCCAAGGAAATTTCCAACAACAGAAGAACCCTTCCTGATCAAAGAGATTCTTTTTAGTAAAGGATCCATGCAGTGGTGAATAACCATCATGACAAAACATCAAGCTACACTAGTAGAAGCTTCAGGTATGTTATTTGATATCACAATAACTATTTTGATAGATACCAGTGCTACATAATATTTTATTTCTCAAATATTGTTAGTTGAACTACCTAAGAGAGCAGGATATATGGAAAAATCATGGACCATTCAATATGGAAATAAGGTCTAAGTTTACGGTAAAGTAATGTCTCTTTAAAGTAGAACTGAAGTTACCTAAATTCACTACTGAGGTAAACTTTTATATAGCACCCTTAGGATCATACAAAGTTATCCTAGGTGTAAGTTGTTTAGCTCAACATAGGGCCAAGGTTTATTGCTTCACCAAGAAAGTATAATGTGTGGATGATAATGGGTATTCTACTAGTAGTTTACAAGGAATTAAAATGAGAGATTAGTTTGAGACAGATATTAGCTATACAACTCAAAAAGGCTAAGAAAAAGGGGTGCATTATTTACGCTATAAATATTTTAGACATAGTGGAGGAAAAAGAGCCCGTGATGGATGAATATCCATTCTTGTGGAATTATCAAGATGTCTTACCTAAAAATTTACCTGGGCTTCCACCTAAAAGATAATTTGATTTCTCTATTGACATAGTACCTGTCTCATAACCTATGTCTCTAAGGCACCGTATAAGATGACTAGTACTGAGATAATGGAGCGTCAAGGCTCAATTACATGAATTGATGGAAAAAGGGTTAATACATCCTAGTTTTTCTCCTTAGGGAGCACCCGTAATATTTGTGAAAAAGAAGGATGGTACTTTGAGATTATGTGTGGATTATAGGTTGCTAAATAAAGCTATAATCAAGAAAAGGCACCCATTACCCCGTATTGATGAAATTTTTGACCAAATGAGAGGTTCCAAGATATTCTCAAAAATAGATCTTCAATCAAGATACCACCATCTTAGAATCAAGGAAGAAGATATTCATAAAATGACTTTTAGAACCCAGTATAGACACTATGAGTTCACAGTTCTACCTTTTGGGTTAACCAATGTACCTACCACCTTTATAAATTTGATGAATAGTGTGTTTCATGATTATCTTGAAAGTTTTCTATTGTTTTCCTTGATGATATTTTTATATATTCTAGAAATGAGAAAGAACATCTTCATTATTTGAAATTTGTTTTAGAATGGCTGTGACAACACAAACTTTACGCGAAGTTGTCAAAATTTGATTTCTTTGTGAAGGAAGTACAATATTTGGGACATATCATATTAGTTGACAGTATAACAGTAGACCCAACAAAGTTTAAGGAAATTATGGAATGTCTGAAACCAAAGAATGTCCATGAAGTAAGATGCTTCATGGCATTAACATGGTACTATAAAAATTATGTACTTGGGTTCTTATAAATTTCTAACCCTATCACTTATCTATAGAAAAAGGGAAAGAAATTTGAGTGGACTGAAAAATGTGAGAAGGCTTTCCAAGTGCTAAAGGGAATATTGAATTTGGCACCAATTCTTAGAATTCCTGACCCTAATGACAGTTTCACAGTGGTGACAGATGCATTTGGGGATACTTATGGTGGAGTACTCATGTAGGATGGACAAGTTGTTGCCTATGAATCTTGTAAAATAAAATCTCATGAGCAAAACTATGCTCCACATGATTTAGAGTTAGCTTCTATAGTCCATGTTTTGCAAGTATAGAGGCATTTTATCTTGGGTAAATCCTTTGAACTAAAGACTTACCATTTGGGATTGAAATATATTTTCACTCAAGAAAATCTAAATGCTAGGCAATGCAGATGGCTGGAATTCCCTGCTAAATATGATTTTGATATTGGCTATATTAAGGGAAAAGAGAATAGGGTGGCTAATACCCTTAGCTGCCATAGGTATATAACTTCTTTTATCACTCTTAGATCAAATTTTAGGGAAGAAATTATCAAGAAATTGTTGGAGGGTCAGTTTTATCTTCAAGTCAAGAAAGCACTAGAAGAAAATCCTCTAGATCATAGGTATGATGGCTACATTTTTGAGGAGCATGGGTTGCTTCTTTATTCAGGAAACATGTATGTGCCAAAAGAAGAGAGATTGAGAGAGAAAGTTCTTAACGAGTTTCATAATGCTCCTTATTCTAGACACCTAGGAGTGACTAAGATGCATGCTGATTTGAAAGATCCTTACTTTTGGAATGGTTAGAAAAAGGATACAATAGAGTTTGTATCAAAGTGTTTTGAATGCCAATGGGTCAAGGATGAACATTGCATCTGGTAGGATTTTTATACCTGCATGATATGCCACTGTGGATGTGGTAAGTGATTAGTATGTAATTTGTGCAGGGATTGCCTATGTTCAGGAATAAGCATGATATGATTCTGGTCATGGTGGATAAGTTGACCAAGGTAGCCCACTTTATACTTGGAAATTTGAAAGATGAATCACCTACTATTGCAAAGATATTTGTGCATGAAATATTTAGATTATAGGGCATAGCAGAGTGGATTATTTTTGATAGAAATCCTTGCATTACATCCATATTTTGATAGACGCTTTATGTAGCCTTAGGAACGAAGTTGAACTTTAGTTCTGCTTACCACTTGGAGACCAATAGACAAACTGAGAGGGTCAATTAGGTCCTTGAGGACATGCTTAAGATGTATTGCATGGATCATCATTACAATTGGGAATATTATCTTCGTTTGGTAGAATTTGTGAATAATAATACATACCACTCTACTTTGAAAATGACACCTATTTGAGGCTCTTTATGACAGAAGGTACAAGACACCAATCAGTTCGGATAAAGTAGAGGATAGTGAGGTAGTTGGAGTTGATATGTTAATAGAAGTGGAAAATCAAGTAAAATTAATTAGGTAGAGGCTCAAGGAAGCCATTGATATAAAATGGAGTTATGCTTATAAGAAGAGGACCGAAAGATTGGGGAAAAAGTTTTTCTTCGAGTTAAGCTAAAGAAGAGTTCCATTAAATTTGGGAAATCTTATAAGTTAGCACCCATATATATTGGACCATTTGAAGTTATTAAGGAAGTAAATCCAGTGGCTTATAGGCTTTCCTTACCTCCATCTTTGTCTTGGTTACATAATGTTTTTCATATATCATTGCTTAAGAAATATGTAGGAAATTTGACTCATGTGTTAGATTGGAAATCTCTACATGTTCAGGATACTGGAGTGGTGACTGTAGAGTCAATTAGAATATTGGACATGTGAAAACTTAGCTTTCATAAGCATGAGATAGCTCAATGCAAGGTCCAATGGGACCAATATAGTGAAGAAAGTGCCACTTGGGAAAATTTGGATGAAATTAGAGTTGTTTTTCCATATTTATTTGAGTGAAAAATTGATATTTTATGACTGTAATAAATGGCCATTTGAAATCCATATAGTACTTTTGGATATGTGATAGAGATTGTGATTTAAAATTATTGATTGCATACATTAGAACAACATGTTTAGAAAACAAAACATTTGAATTTTGTTAAGTTTAAAGTCGAAACAAAACTTTATGAGTTAGTTGTGATAAATTATGAAATAAATAGAGTTATTTTTAGATAAAAGAGTGATGTAAATACCATTTTATTTATGTTTCTGTTTGGGAAATTGCATGAAAATCAGTAGCTATTGGAAATTTCATTCTGCATGTAGAAATTTTGAAATATGAAAAAAAGATATTATAAATAGTTGTAGTTGTATTGCATTTGTATTTAATCATCGGGATGATGAATTTTTTGGGAAGGGAAGGATGTCATATCCCTCTTATTTGCATTTTAAAATTGATAGTTGTTTAATCATAATGATTAAAATGTCACAGTTGAATTGGATAATTATTCATTATGACCATTTTATAAAGAGGAAATTAGCAAGCTTATTATCGTCATGCTGAAATTTAATGTTTTGGACTAACTAACATTTTGGTGGATATGAGGTGGATGCGGGAGAAGATATTCGCTTGATGAGATGGCAAGGGAGGGTATCATTGGAGAGAGTTTGTCAGATGAAGTGTAATGCCTGCTTCAACTACCACTTGAGACCAAGAAACAAACTAGGAAAATTATGGAATAATTTTTTTTTTATAGAAAGGGTCTTCAACCAAGTCGCAAGACACTAGTTTGAAACTAAATAGGTTTTGGAACAAATTATGATTAACCAAACACAATATTTCCATCTTTATCTTATAACAAGCTTACAAGGCTCCAATCTGGAGGTTACAAGTTTTTCTAAGGTTCAGGGAGAAATTTATCGCCAGGTCTGCTCTCTATCAAGCCTTGAACTTCAACTATATTTTTCAAACACTTAGAATTATCAAAACTTTCCTAAACTAGACTCATTGGATAGGAAATTTACTCACCTTTCCAACCATATAAATAATTCCTCCTAACTCCTTGTAAAACTCAAGTTATGGCCGGGCAGAGTTTTAGGGGAAAATTTTCCCTTAGAGGTCCGCGGGGATAGGGAGAAAATTGGGAAAATTTTCCCAATGCCACGTGTCATCACGTGATTGGTGCGAGTGAGAGGGTTGAGGGGAAAAATTTGAATTTTTTTCCCAAAACCAAAGTCTCAATTTTCCAAAGGAAAATTTTCCTCCATGCCTCCGTACTTGCTCAAATGGCCACGTGGCGCTTTGTGATTGGCCACGGGCCGGCGGAGGAAAAAGTGAAATTTTTCCAAAAGGGGCAAAAAGTTAAGTTTTTCCATTTTGATCAGTGAACCCCCTACCACATGTTAGCATGTGATTGGTTGGGGGCCATGGATTTTTTTTGGAAAATTTTCTAAAGTTCAAATTTTAAATTTTTCTAAGGTCGAATTATTTCGTTTTTGGTTTGGGATGGCCATTTTGAAGTAAAACTTCAAATGGCCATAACTTTTGATAGGAAGCTCCATTTTTGGAAAACATGGACTTTCTGAAAAGCTCCCAGAGTCCTCTTTGCACAGAAAACATCAATTTTAGAATTTAGTAAAGTTTTGATGGTCAATTTTAAGAAATTGATCTGAAGGGTTTATAATTTTAAAACTGGCAATTTTCAACTTACAAATTTTATAAAAATTGGACTCTTCCTTCACTCAACATGTCAAACAGACATGGAGGATCAACTTAGAGAAGAATTAGAATGTTTTAAAGGTGTAAATTTGATCAATTTGTTGAAGTTACATTTTTATCCAACAAGGAACAGAAAATGAATTAGGAAGGGGATTGATTCAAAATTGGATTGATTGAATTGTTTTCTCAAATTTTCCTTGTCAAGCTGGGTTCAGAATAGTCTCAGCATGTTAATTCATAGTATTTTTAAATTGATTGGGAAGTATAAAAGTGAGCTGTTTTTTTTTTTTTAAAATATACATTACCAAATTTAACTTCAAAACAACAAGTTGTTGCTTTAAATTTGGTTTGTCTCTTTTTTTTATAAAATTCAAACAACAATGATTCCTAAACCTTAATCCAATGTAGTTTCTTATCAAACATCCATGTAATTCAAACTAAAAACATCTCTGAGTTTCCAGTTTTGATATACAATTTTGCAAGAAAGAATAACATTTAATTTCATTTCATATGCATCTTCTCAACATAAAAAAAAAAAACAGAGATTCTTATTCTTTTCAAAATGGAACTTTATCCTTTGACAGCAATACAATTTTACAAGAACCAATACCATACTTCTATTAAAAATCAAATAACATTACAACTGATCTCTTTTCCAATTTGATCTGATTTCAAATTTCAAATACAAGTATGAAATGTTCTTCCCATTTTCTTTTCAAACTAAGCAGAAAGATACAATTCATTTCTACATTTGAATTTCAATGTTAAATATACAACTGTATGACAGTCTTTTCCAATACAGAGAATAGAATGTTTCATCTTTGCATTTCAATTAAATTTCAGACTTCCATTTACCATACAGTGGCTTCACATTACAAAATTATAAAACTCATCCACGCGAAGTGGGAAGGGATTACAAAAGTTTTCTCAAAGAGATGACTGTCAAACTGTATTCTTTTTTCTCCAAACAGCAGCTTGCTGATTTCTTCATTCTTGTAACTTGAATTACAACAAGGAAGGGGGAAAGGCAACACTCTCCACCCAACCAAGATACCCAATGGGAAAATAAAATCCATCTTTCCCCATTGGCCCCTGAGCCCCGACCATATTGAAATGGAGCATGATAAAACAACACATGGCAACATAGCTTCTTTCACATATAACATACATTCACATGCACAAGAAAATGCACAAACAAAAAGATGTAGTTCTCAACTACAACAACAATTCCAATCAAAACAAAGGCTCCTTCTCCAAGCAAGCAAGACAAGCAAGAGCAAGAATTATGGAGGTCTCCTTATGCCTCTCATGTTGAAATTGGGCATCCACCTAAAACAAACCGCCAAAACATAACCATCCCATAAACCTTATCCCTCCTTATCCCTCCTCCAAATTTATCCCTTATACCTCCCCAAAGTAAGAAATGCAAGCATATTCTTTTCCCTAGGTGGATCCCAACCAACACTCCCTCCACAAGACAAGTGCCAATGGTAAATCCCTTATCCCTCCTCTGATAAACCTCATCGTATTCTCTCCACACCATGCCCTAAGCATTCTACCCATCCCTCTAAGAATTTGTTATCCCCGTTTTGAGTTCACGACAAAACGATCGGATAACCCCTACAAAATTTTCGAAGTGATTTTGCATTATGGCCTCTTTTAAAGAAAATCAGGTTTTCGGGTGTTACCAACAGCTCGACATACCTAAGTTTAAACCTGCTTTGTGTCGCGTGACCTCCGAAATCCGAAACCCGCCTTGTATTGAAAAAATCCTTTGAAATCAGGTTTTCGGAAATTCAACGCATCGGAACGTACATAAGTTAAAACATGTTTTATGACATCTGACTTCCGAAATCCGAAACCCGCCTTGTATTGAGAAGACCCTTTGTATTCGGGTTTTCGGAACCCCAAAGCATCGGAACATCCATGATCCAAAACATGTTTTATGCGCCATGTTCTCCGATTCCCGAAGTCCGCTCAATCCTTTGTATTCGGGTTTTCGGGGCTATGTAGCACCTAAGCACTTCATGTTTTGTGCTCTATGTTTTCCGAAACCCGAAACCCGGAATGCACTAAATCTCTTCGTGTCGGGTTTTCGGACCCCTCCAACATGCTGACATGGCATTCATGCCGAATGGTTGGTGAGTTGGCACGTGCCGAGCTGAAGTGTATTTATTACTAATTTTCTTATAAATACGTGGATTTCCACGTCATTCTTACCATTCATATTTTTAATTCGTGGATTTTTCGCATGCTCTTCCGCTTTCAAAACCCGCAAACTCGCATTGCCCGATTGGATCGTTTGTTTTCGATCTTACCTGTCTCGAATCGAAGGTATTTTTCTTCCCTTCTTTATTCTTGATTTTTATGAATCGATTGCGCGTATTTTCTTCCCAATTTCTTGCCAGTTGTTGAAGGTTTTCTTCCCTTCTTCTTTCTGTGTTGTTTTGGAAAGGGTTTTGGGTTTTTAGGGTTTATTTTCTTTTTGAGACTATCAATTGATGTTGTTTCTTCCAAAATTCTAATTATATGCATGATGTATGGAATATGAATAACAAAAAAAGAAAGGAAGTTGTATATGTGGAAATACAGGAAAGACTTTGTTTTTGCTTTTCGGTTTTTGAAGACTGTTTTACAGATTCAAAGGCCCGGAGTATAAAGGAAGCTTGAAGTATCGGGGTTTCTCAACATTCCGACCTCAACAGTAAGTGTCGGGAATCTCCGAAGTTCCGTCATCAAAAGTGGGCGCCGGGTTTCCTCCCGTGTCCGCCATTAACAGTGAGTGCCGGGTTTCCGCCTGTTTCCGTCATCAAAAGCAAGTGTCGGGCTTTGCCAAAGTTCCGACAGATCAAACTTGTCAGGTTCTCAGGGTTTTCTGACATCCTCTTCAGCGTGTCAGGTTCTTCTCTTCTTCCAGCGCATTCAGTCAATCGGGATTTCCAGTTTGAACAGCATCACCTGAGTTCCGAGTCTTTCTCCCTCCACATTCTTCATGTCGGACCCTGGTCCATCTCAGGAGAAGGCCGAGAAGTCTAGCAGGATGAAGTACAAATTTAAGAAACCAGAATCCCCATCATATATTGATTGTAATTATGATATCAGGGATACTGAACTTGGCAACATAGATATGGACGACTTTTGGAATAGGGTGAAGAGTTCTTCTCAAACCCCATGGATGATGGCTTTAGCTAACAGTGGCTTGCCCCTTGCAGCAGGCTTTCCCATGTCTGCCCAATGTCCAGAGTTTGTTTTGGCTTGTGCGTCCAGTTACGACTCGGCTTCTCGTTCAGTAAGGAATCAGGCTGGTGAGGTAGTTATCAAACTAGATGGAGCTTATTTTGATGATCTCCTGAAACTACCTAATTTCGAGGAGTATGGGGACCTAAATATCAAGTCGGCTCAGAAGGCCTGGGACAGTAACCAGGAAAATTGCATTAAGGATGTCAATAAGAAGTTCTTGGTCAAGGCAAAACCAGTAATATCTAGATTTCCAAGAACTATTCCTAGATGTGATTTCATACAAGAAATCAATGACATTATCACCCTGCTGAGCCGGGTTTTTGGCTTGCCGGAATCAAATTTATTTCATGGATGGATGTATCAGTTTATGGTCACCATCAAGAAGAACCAGCAAGGGATTGACTGGGGAACCCTTATCAGTAATGAGATTGACTCTCAGATGACGACGGTCTTATCGACCGGAAAGTTTTATATGTTCTCATATGTGGCCTATGCAGCAGCTGGGATGAGGAGCTATCCCGGACTGGATACTAAAGGAAGCAGAACGACAAACCCAGTCTATAAGTATTATCCTCAAATAACAAAGAAGGGGTCCAAGGATCATTTTAGGAGGGTGAATGACGCCTTTTTCTACGAGAACATCTGCCGGCTGAACCCAGGGCTAAGAAAGACAAGGGTATCAGACGAAGCTTGGACTGAGGTATCTAAATGGGGATGTATCTTCTTACAGTTCAAGAAGTTTACCTACCTTCGAACGGTCATGTACTCGGGAGAGCCTTTCCATCTGCCTCGCTATCCAGGGGATAGATTGATACTAATAGAATTGGTCAGACAGCTATTGGATTTTCACAAATTCCAACAGAGCAAGCATAAGGCAGCAGTATCCTTCCCAATTTCTATTGGGAGATATACTTGCTCGACAGTGGCAAAGGCTAAAAATGTTGAATGTGAACTCCAGGAGAAATTAAAGAAGCATATGAAGTCTCGGGATGGTTTTGACATCCGAGGAGTACTTAGAACCTATGGAGCCCAACATCTGCACAGGCCTGACATTGAGGATATCTGGGTGGATCTGCGTAACGAAGTTGCAGTTCACAGAAAAGATAATAGTAGGTTAACTATTAATGAGATTCAGACGCTAGAGCTTTCTGATTTGCCAGATGGCACAACTGACAATGAAAGTGTGTTGGATATGTCCTATGATGGGCTTAATGAAGATCGATACGTTTTCCCGCCTATTGATTGGTCGGCCAGCGAAAAAGCCTCTATCACAGATAGGTCGGCTCTCATTCTTGCTCGCACCAAAAAATGGCTCTCTTCTTGGGGCATGAATTTTAAAGATGACAAGTTTCCAAAGTTGGCTGAAATGGAGGTGGGGCCCTCCCAAAAGAAAAAGGACAAAGAATCTTCTGGGGGGTCTATAAAAATCAGGATTCCCAAGAAGAGGAAAGAAAGACAAATCTCTTCAATTGTCTCTCCAGCTCAAACGGTGGTTGTGCCAGAATCACCAACACCACCAGAAATAGGGGAGATTAATTTAGAAGAAGGAGGAAGCCAGCTCTTGACTTCACCATTTGCTGATTGCTCAACTGGAGAGACCTTATCTCTTGCATTCAAGGCTTTGGAAACTGAATCTGTGCCTCCCCCTCAACAACCACTTCAGCCTCCTCATTCCCCATCCACTTCTTCAAGCATGGCCAATATTTTCTCCGGGCTCTCACCCCTCTCTGCTGGAACCCAAGTGATCACCAACACTCCCCCACAACCTGTGCCTCTATTCATTGCACCTACTACCACGTTGGCTGCTGTTCCCCCTCCAATAGTAGAATCTTCTCCCCTTGAGAGTAGAATACCAGTTACTACAACATTGGCAATTTCCTCTGATACTCCACAATGGTTACTCGAGCAAACTCCGAGGAAGAGGAAAGTGATTGTACCCCTACCAGCCTTTGATTTCAGCTCACTTAAGGATTCTACTGCGAAATCAGCCAAGAAACCCAAAACAGTTTCAAGGGTTTTGGTAGATGCTTCAGGAGATAAGTTCGCAGAGATTGCCACTCCCTCGGCTGACAAAACTAGAGAGGATATAACAGCTTCTGATTATCAGATAACCAAGGTGGCTCTAGGGAAAGTTACAGTAGAAGGAGCGCAACAAGATGCAAGGGCTTCCATAGACGTGTTGTGCTAAAAGTTGAAAGAAACAAAGGACAGCAGAAATGAGCTTAAGGAAAAAGTGGAGCAGTTGACAGAGGTTTTGATTAAACTCTCAACACCCCTGGAATCCATACCATCTTCTTCTGTATCTTCCGGATTTGATTTCTCATCAGTGCCTACGATTGAGAAGATTGCTAAAAAAGGAAGGGTGGTTGATGAATGGATCCAAAAGTTGCTCCAACAAGGGAAGGAAGTAATTCAAGACGTGGTGAAGGTTCATAAGTCTTTGGGGGAGATTCAGAAGGAAGGAGAGAAGATGGATGAGGAATTCACTGAAGAAATTGGACAGCTTGATTTGACTTGTGAAGCTCTCCAAGTGCTAAAGCAAATACCAGCACATCTCTTGGTAGAAGAAGGCGTTCTTCCACATACAGATAAACACTTTCAGCTGACCAAGGCCATCAAGTTCAGAGTAAAGATCCTCAACGAAGCCTGCAGCAAGTTGAGAGAATCAAGGGATAAATTGATCGATGGGAAAAGTGATCTGGAAGAAGAATTGCTAAAGATTTGTCTGAAGGTGTCAGTTGGGAATGCAGGTATCCTATCACCAGATGATCTCTTCAAACAAGTTCAGGAATCTATTCAGCATGAACCTGTACACGGATTTGACCTTGAAGTCATTGGTCAGTTTGTAAGGATTGAGCACACTTTAGAGGCCTTAAGAAAGCTCAGCAAAGGATTGAAGAAACTTCCCGGCACTGCCAGTGATGTTCATGAAACCTGCGAAATGTGGAATGATCATTCCACTGCGCCTGATGAGAATGAAATGCAAGGCATTATTCGGAAGTTCCAGGAGTTTCGTAACAAACAGTCTCAGCTGGAGGAGGAGAAAGAAGAAGAAGCAAAAGATGATGATTTGGATTAATTCCCAATGTCCCATGTCATTTCTATTTTTAGATTGACATGTCTTTTTTATTTCCGTTTTGTCATATTTTTGATTCATGTTTTGACTTGATCTCCTGCGTGAGAGTCATGCAAAACTGAACTCCAGTTAACATGCTACCTTTTAGGATCTGTCCTGTTTTATCTCTAGTTCCTTTTGTTATAAATAAGGGATGCCTGTGCATTCAAAAGGGTCGAGAATTTTTGAAGCATTAAGAGGCTATTGGAAAGGAGAAAAACTTTGTGTTTTCTTTCAATCATTTTGAAGAATAGAAGTTGATATTGTTTTGCAGACTTTGTGTTGTGAAATATATCTTATTTAAGACAGTGTTCTTATGTTCATGATCTTAAAGCTATTCTTTGCATAGAATCTCAGTGTTTCTAATTATCTCGGACACTATATCTGTGATCTAAAACTCGTATGATTATTTCGTGCTCTGTGTTTACTCGAAAGAAAATACGTTTCTCCCATTTCTTTTCTACCGTGCTTCTTTCACTGTAACAGTTTCTAACCTATTTCACTTACGAAAGCAATATCCTTGAATCGTGTGAATGTGGATTTCGGGATTTCATCCCAACCCCCAATGGTTAGATTAGTGTGAATATTGTATATATTATTTACTGTGTTTTAGATTAGCAATAAACAGGCAGCCTCACCTGTCTTTGAGGAGGGATTTAATCCCATGTACTGTGGTTGAACCTCATATTTTGGTTTGACAAAATATCCAACCAACAGAATTGCAAACAAAAATACATTCAAATTTCATGCTAAAAGAGGGAACAACAACAATTTTAAAAAGTGAGAGCCTACCTCTCCATGATGGAGACTTGTTTCCAAACAACAGTTATTTTGATGCTCAAAACATAGTCCCAAAACAACAAGGTAAATGTATGCACAATCAAATCCTCTTCTTCCACCAAGCAAGCTCCAAAATGCAAGATAAATTTGACCCAAGAATGAAATTTCCAACCTTCAACAACCACAAAATGAGGAGGAATTCAAATTTTAAAGGAGAGGGTGGAAGAGGATGATGTGGATTCCAAGTGGGATGCCACATCATTTTTCTTCCTTCCCTAAGAGGCAATCCACATCAACAACAAATCACCATAAAAGAAAAATGAAAAATTTACTTACATACACAAAGTAGCCCATACCCCAAAAGGAATGCATTTAAATTTTGTAAGATAAGTGCAATCAATACTTAAACAAAAACATGTAAAAATGTAATAAAATAATTTGATTTTGACTCCAAATTAATAGAAATGGTTGGTGGAGGATTTTGAGAGGTGTGGGACAAGTTTAACTTGTCCCACAAGCCTCCAAATTTGTCCTCCAAGTTCAAATTCGAATTTCAAAGAGGAAGGAGTGTTTGACCTTCCAAAATCAGCCTTACAACCTCTTACAAATTCTTACACAACCCATACTTGGTAACTTACACACTCTTCTAAAATGCATTAACTTCTATGACATTTATTTATGACAACCTTTTGACATAAGATTTATTTAATTACCATAAGGTTATAAAATATATAAATCAAATTTCATTTTCAACCAAGCAAAAACATTTAATTTCACATTCCACATCCCATTTAATTTAATTAAATTTTAACTATATGACTCCCACATTATACTATCACTTTTAAATAATTAAAACAAAAGCACATTACAAAATAAAATACACACAACAATAATTAAAAAGGGAACACATAATAAACATACACACACATATGCCCCTATGGTCACAATAATGGAAATCCCCCCCCATGGGAAATCCTAACAACTAAACACACAATCAAACAAAGCTGCCATGGTGACCTTGTTGATTTCACACTAAATTCCAATATGGTTAGTCTCCAGTCCCCCAACATTGTTGTGATTTTAACCTGTAAAATGCAAAATACCTCGTTCGGCCTCGTGGCCATATCAGAACATCTAAATGATATATAGCAACATAAAATTATTAATTTTAAATCACAACAATATCAAGGATTCAATATTTATCATTAAAATTCAATTTATAACTATATCATCATCCAATAGATTTCTATACTAGAGATATTCATAATAATCAATGTCACATGTCTAAAATTAACATCAATAACCTGTCCATGTCAACTAGTATATCATCATCCACATAACAATAAAAATGTCTCAATGATCCTCAAGCAAAACATCTGAATCCAGATCAATATTAATCCATAGCATCTAACATCTAACCATCATACTAATAAAAACATAATAATGTCCATAATAATCCATGAGCTAGTATATACATCATACTGTTACATCAAAACATAATAATATCCAAAATGTGACTCAATAGTGTTAGGATCAGTATCTGAATAGTGTCCAAGGAAAGTGGGCACTGCATCCCCCCTCCCCTTAGACTCAACTTTCTCCTAGAAGTCACTTGGAAAAAATGTGGAAACTGTACTCATAAAGCAGTAGCATCCTCCCAAGTGGCTACAATATCATCATATCTGTCCCACTGCACCCGTACCTGATCAATCTCTCTGCCTCGAAGGCCCAGGGTCCTATGATCTATGATATTGACGGGCTCCACCATCAACTATCCCTAATCCTGCACCTGTAATGATGTATAATCCAGCACATGAGAAGGATCTGTGATATATCTCCTAAGAACAGAAACATGAAACACATCATGTATGTGAGACAAGCTGGGTGGCAATGCTAGACGGTAGGGCAACGGGCTGATATGCTCCAAGATCTCAAAAGGTCCAATGAACCAAGGAGATAACTTAGAACCTTTCCATAATAGATCGGGCTCTTATGTGGCCTAACACGAAGGAAAACCTTCATGCCCACATCAAAATTATGCTCGGTTCTATGCTGATCGGCGTACTTCTTCTGCCTATCATGTGCCTCCTGCAATCTCTACCTGATCAACACTACCTACTGCTCCATTTCCTATAAGAGATCTGGTCCAAGAGATACTCTATCCTCCAACCTATCCCAACTAAGGGGTGTCATGCACTCCCTACCATACAAGGCCTGAAAAGGAGCCATGCCTATAGAACTCTGGAAACTATTATTATAGGCAAACTCCACAAGGTACAGATACACCTCCCACTTAGACTGCTGATCCATCACGTACATCCTGAGCATGTCCTCCAAAATATGATTCACCCTCTCAGTCTATCCATCTGTCTTTGGGTGATAGGTTGTGCTAAAGTTAATCTTCGTCCCGAGAATATACTGCATGGTAGTCCAGAAATGGGAAGTGTATAAAGGATCGCGGTCACAAATGATCTTTCACGGAATCCCATGCAACCTGACAATCTCATCCAAGTAAACACGTGCCACCACACTAGCTTTATAGGTGGTCTTTACCGATGAAAAGTGAGCTACTTTTGTCAATTTATCAACCGTGACCATGATGGCGTCGTGATGATATCTCGATATTGGTAACCCATCAATGAAATCCATGGAAATGGTGTCCCCATTTCCACTCCGGTATAGCATGAGGATAGGGAAGGCCAGCTGAATGATGATGCTTGGCCTTCACTTTCTGGCACTCTAAACAACATGACACAAATTGAGCCACGTCCCTGTGAAGACCTCTCCAGTGATATAACTGTCTCAAGGTGGCGTTCATCTTCTTCACCCCAGGATGGGCTGAATAGGGTGCATGATGTGCCTCTGTCAAGATGTCCTGCCTCAAGTCTACATCCCTAGGAATGTAAATCTGACCTCTGTGTCTGAGAAGACCATCTACCTTTAGTGAGAAACCATCAAATTTCCCTTCAAGGGGTCTCTGGGACTCAATCTCTGCTCGGGCTGCAATGTAGAAAATATCAAGAGGAAGTTACTGAAGGATCCTACTCCGTAAATCTGTGCTCACTGAAGTAGCCATGCTCAAATGCCTCCGTCTGCTGAGAGCATCTGTAATCACATTCTGCTTCCCTTTCACATGTTCTATCTCCATGTCGTACTCACAAAGCAACTCCATCCAACGCCTCTAACGAGCGTTTAGATTGGGCTGAGTGAAGAGGTGGCGAAGGCTCAAATGATCTGTCCTACGTGTGAATCTCCAACCAAGGAGAAAGTGTCTCCATCAAACTAAAGCATGCACAACTGCCGCAAGCTCAAGATCATGGGTAGGATAATTAATCTCATGATCTTTGAGTTTGCGAGACTCAAAGGCTACAACTCTACCCTCCTGCATAAGAACACCTCCAAGGCCTGCCAACGAAGCATCTGTGCATACAAAGAACTCACCATGTGGCTCTAGCACTGCTAGAATGGGTGCTGTAGTGAGATATTCCTTCAGTGTCCTGAAGGCCTGCTCACACCTATCTGACCAAACAAATTTCTTCCCTTTCCACTGAAGGGAAGTGATGGGGTGTGCTATCCGAGAGAATTCCTGCACAAATCTCCTGTAATACCCTGCTAACCCCATGAAGCTGCGCACCTCTATCACTGTAGTGGGTACTGGCCAATCCATAATGGCTCTAATCTTGGAAGAGAATATACGACTGCGATACCTTCACCTGAGATGATATGACTCAATTATTGAATCTCTGATTGAAAGAAAGCACACTTCTCCAAGTTCCCAAAAAGTTGCAGCTCACGAAGACACTGAAGAACTTGTCGAAGGTGCCCCTTGTGCTCCTCACGCGTACATGAGTAAATCAGAATGTCATCAAGAAATATGAGCACGAAGCGGTCTAGAAAGGTCCTGAATACCCCATTCATCAAATTCATAAACACAGTGGGGGCATTCATCAAACCAAAAGGCACCACTGTGAACTCATAGTGCCTATACCTTGTACGAAAAGCAGTCTTATGGATGTCTGTCTCTGTAATCCTCAACTGATGGTACCCAGACTTGAGATCAATATTAGACAACACCATGGATTTGATCAAACAAGTCATCAATGTGTGGCAGGGGATAACGATTCTTGATCGTTACCTTATTCAGCTAGCGATAGTCTATGCATAACTGCAAGGATCCATCCTTCTTCTTAACAAAAATAACCGGTGCACCCCCAAGGGGATACACTAGGACGGATAAGGCCTTTCTCTAGAAGGCCCTCTAGCTGTAACTTGAGCTCACAGAGCTTTGGGGTGGTCATCCGATAAGGAGCTTGTGAGATAGGCTCTACTCCTGGAACAAGATCAATATGGAAATCAATCTCATGTGGGGGTGGCATCTCCGGTAGCTCCTCTGGAAAAACTTCTGCATACTCTCTCAAAATGGGATGGTCATCTAGTGATGGCCCACTAGACCCATCTTCTGTCTGGTCACTGACTGTGACTGCATACATCTGACAACCCCCATCGTGCTCACCGCTTGAGCTGCATAGTAGAGATAGTTTGAATAGAAATAGGTCTCCTGACCCCAGAAATCACCGACTCAACTCCAAGATCATCTACACAAGATATAGTCTTATGATAACAATCCATCCTGGCCCTATGTGCAGACAACCAATCCATGCCTAAAATGACTCCATATGAGCCCAAATGAAGTACGCGGAGATTTGAAGTGGTGGTGAAAGGTCCCAAGTTAACAACACACTCCTTTACTAAGGATTCTACTGAGACCTTGACTCCCGAAGCCATCTCGACATCCCAACTATGACCCTGTCTAACATCCATCAGCCTACATCGCTATACTAAGGATGGTGTAATAAATGAATCAAAAGAACCAGATTCAAACAATATGGAGGTAGGAACACCTCCAATAATACCTGGGGTCTCAATGACCATGCTCTAGTGCTCAGCCTGACGGTTCTCAACCACTGCGTAGATCCTGTGACTTTATCCCATGTCTCCGATTATAGGCTCTGAGATGGGTGCCTTACCCTTATTAGGGTTCTGGTGGTAATTTCTCCAAAAGTGTCCCGCTACTCCACACCTGAAGCAACCACCTGAAGCCCTCCAAACTGCAGCACTGCCAGAAGGTGCCCTAGAGGTAGGTGCTATGGACCCTGATGATCCAGCCATAGTTTTCTATGGCCTTTTTGGTCGAGCTCCTGCTTACTGAGCTCTAGCTCCACCCTGTGTCCTGGTGGGACCCCTAGGAGGCCCCATGCTCTGACCTCTTTGTGCATCAACTCTCTGAGGAGGCTAAAAAGGTGGGCAGGACAGCTGCTATGGCCTGAAAGATGACTGTGAAGAATGCTGACCACCAAGAGGAAGAGGAGCCGACCCCCTCGATCTACTATCCTGCAACTGCTGAATACGGCTCCTGACCCGATCTCTAGCCTGCTGGGTTTTACCCCAAGTCTCCTCTGCAATGTAGGCCTTCTCAATGGCCTCTGATAATGTTTGTGGGCAGTGGATCCGAACAACACCTTCAATGTCTATATTAAGGCCCCGGATGAACCTGTGGATCCACACCTACTCATCCTGCATGTAATCAATGTACTGAAGTAGGTCAAGGAACCTACTCTCATACTTGGCCACTGTAAGGGAAGCTTGTCGAAGGTCGTGGAACTCATCGATCCTCTTCTTTATGAATCTCCGTGGCAAGTATCTACTCCTGAATCTCTCCTCAAACAACTCCCAAATGACTGTCTCTGAATCTATATGGAGGTTTTGCTCCTCTGTCCTCCACCATACTCCAGCTCCATGCTTCAGTAGATGGATCGCAACACGAGCTTTCATGTTGTTAGAACAAGGACAAAGCTTAAAGCAACCGCTCAAGCTAACCATCCAGGCCTCTACCTGAAAACCACCTATGTCACCTGAATAATGTGAGGGCCTAAGCTTCAGGATCTCCCTGATGTGATCAACAGTTGTGGTCTGATGGCCTCTGAGCCTCTCTGCCTGCTTGTCCCCGAGCCTAGGGCTCCGAGACCTCTCTCTATATCCTGAAATATGGTCACCATGTCCCCTCAAAGGAGACTCTGCTCTAGCTGACTCTCCATGAAAATTCTCTCCTCCATCCTCCTTACTTTGTAGAGGAGGTGCATGTCCCTCAATGGAAGTATCTCTATCCTGTATGCCTGAGTGCCATCCTACTGATCCTCCACGTAAGGCGGCATTAACATCCTGGAAGGTCTATAAAATCTATGGTAGGATAGCTGCTAAACCCTGGTCTGTTGGTGGTGGTGGTGGTGGCGGTGGGGGAGCGTGGGTGGGTGGTAGTGACTTTGAGCCTCTGTGAACGTTCCTCCTGCTCTGTCTAAGCTCCCTACACAAACCAGAGTGGGAGTTAGTTCATTACCTTGAGTTTTCTTCAGTTTTCCTAAGTTTAATAACAGGTTCAATTTTTTCAATTTGTTTTGTTTTCTAGATTATCAATTTGCTAGTTTTAGGTTTCAAGTCTCAATGTTTCTAGTGTGCCCAATGGTTCAAGCTTTTGAACCACTACTCTGATACCAAGTGTAATGCCTACTTCAACTACCACTTGAGACCAAGAAATAAACTAGGAAAATTATGGAATAATTTTTTTTTATAGGAAGAGTCTTCAACCAAGTCGCAAGACACTAGTTTGAAACTAAATAGGTTCTGGAACAAATTATAATTAACCAAACACAATATTTCCATCTTTATCATATAACAAGTTTGCAAGGTTCCAATTTGGGGGTTACAAGTTTTACTAAGGTTTAGGGAGAAATTTATCGCTAGGCATGCTCTCTATCAAGCCTTGAAATTCAAATAGATTTTTCACACACTTAGAATTATCAAAACTTTCCTAAACTAGGCTCATTGGATAGGAAATTTCTTCACCTTTCCAACCATATAAAGAAGTCCTCCTAACTCCTTGTAAAAATTAAGTTATGGTCAGGCAGAGTTTTAGGGGAAAATTTTCCCTTGGAGGTCTGCGGGGATAGGGAGAAAATTGGGAAAATTTTCTTAAACGCCACGTGTCATCACGTGATTCGTTCAGGGAGAGCGGGTCGATGGGGATACATTTGAAATTTTTCCCAAAACCAAAGTCTCAATTTTCCAAAGGAAAATTTTCCTCCATGCTTACGCACTTGCTCAAATGGCCACGTGGCACTTTGTGATTCACCGCGGGCTGGCGGAGGAAAAAGTAGAAATTTTTCCAAAAGGGGCAAAAAGGTTTGAGTTTTTTCCATTTTGATCTGTGCACCCCCCTTACCATGTGTCAGCACGTGATTGGTTGGGGGCCGTAGGTTTGCGGGGAAATTTGTGAAAATTTTCCCAAGGCAAAATTTTCAAAAAGTTAAGTTTTTAATAATGGCCTGCCCCTCCAAGGTGCCATGTGGAAACTTCTAATAAGATGAGAGGGTGGCGGGGCCACGGAAATTTTTAGGAAATTTTTCCAAAGTTCAAAATTTAAATTTTCCTAAGGTCAAATTATTTCGTTTTTGGTTTGGGATGGCCATTTTGAAGTAAAACTTCAAATGGCCATAACTTTTGATAGGAAGCTCCATTTTTGGTAAACTTGGACTTTCCAAAAAGCTATCGGAGTCCTATTTGCACAGAAAACATTAATTTTAGAATTTGTTAATGTTTAGAGGATCAATTTTAAGAAATATGATCTGCAGGGTTTATAATTTTAAAACTGGCAATTTTCAACTTACAAATTTTATAAAAATTAGACTCTTCCTTCACTCAACATGTCAAACAGACATGGAGGATCAACTTAGGGAAGAATTAGAATGTTTTAAAGGTGTCAATTTTATCAATTTATTGAAGTTGCGTTTTTATCCAATAAGGAACAGAAAACGACATTACGTAGGAATGGAATTGATTGAATTGTTTTCTCAAATTTTCCTTGTCAAGCTGGGTTCAGAATAGTCTCAGCATGTTAATTCGTAGTATTTTTAAATTGATTAGGAAGTATAAAAGAGAACGGTATTCTTTTTTTTTTTTAAATGTACATTACCATATTTAACTTTAAAACAATAAGTTGTTGCTTTAAATTTGGTTTGTCTCTTTTTTTTCTAAAATTCAAACAATGATTCCTAAACTTAATCCAAGATAGTTTCTTATCAAACATCCATGTAATTCAAACTAAAAGCATCTCTGAGTTTCCAATTTTGATATACAATTTTGCAAGAAAGAATAACATTTAATTTCATTTCATATGCATCTTCTCAACATAAAAAAAAATAGAGATTCTTATTCTTTTCAAAATGGAACTTTATCCTTTGACAACAATACAATTTTACAATAACCAATGCCATACTTCTATTGAAAATCAAATAACAATACAACTGATCTCTTTTCCAATTTGATCTGATTTCAAATTTCAAATACAAGTATGAAATGTTCTTCCCATTTTCTTTTCAAACTAAGCAGAAAAAATACAATTCATTTCTACATTTGAATTTCAATGTTAAGTATACAACTATATGATAGTCTTTTCCAATACAGAGAATAGAATATTTCATCTTTACATTTCAATTAAATTTCAGACTTCCATTTACCATACAATGGCTTCACATTACAAAATTATACAAATCATCCACGCAAAGTGGGAAGGGATTACAAAAGTTTGCTCAAAGAGATGACTGTCAAACTATATTCTTCTTTCTCCAAATAGCAGCTTGCTGATTTCTTCATTCTTGTAACTTGAATCATAACAAGGAAGGGGGAAAGGCAACACTCTCCACCCAACCAAGATACCCAATGGGAAAATAGAAGCCATCTTTCCCCATTGGCCCCCAAGCCCCAACCATATTGAAATGGAGCATGATAAAACAACACATGGAAACATAGCTTCTTTCACATATAACATACATTCACATGCACAAGGAAATGCACAAACAAAAAGATTTAGTTTTGAACTACAACAACAATTCCAATCAAAACAAAGGCTCCTTCTCCAAGCAAGCAAGCCAAGAAAGAGCAAGAACTATGGAGGTCTCCTTATGCCTCCCATGTTGAAATTGGGCATCCACCTAAAAAAAATCGCCAAAACATAACCATCCCATAAACCTTATCCTTCCTCAACCCCTCCTTATCTCTACTCCAAATTTACCCCTTATACCTCCCCTAAAGTAAGAAATGCAAGCATATTCTTTTTCCTAGGTGGATCCCAACCAACACTCCCTCCACAAGACAAGTTCCAATGGTAAATCCCTTATCCCTCCTCTGATAAACCTCATAGTCTTCTCTCCACACCATGCCCTAAGAATTCTACCCATCCCTCTAAGAATTGCAAACACAAATACATTCAAATTTCATGCTAAAAGAGGGAACAACAACAATTTTAAAAAGTGAGAGCTTACCTCTCCATGATGGAGACTTGTTTCCAAACAACAGTTCTTTTGATGCTCAAAACATAGTCCCAAAACAACAAGGTAAATATATGCACAATCAAATCCTCTTCTTCCACCAAGCAATCTCCAAAATGTAAGAGAAATTTGACCTAAGAATGAAATTTCCAACCTTCAACAACCACAAAATGAGGAGGAATTCAAATTTTAAAGGAGAGGGTGGAAGAGGATGATGTGGATTCCAAGTGGGATGCCACATCATTTTTCTTCCTTCCCCAAGAGGCAATCCACATCAACAACAAATCACCATAAAAGAAAAATGACAAATTTACTTACATACACAAAGTAGCCCATACCCCAAAAGGAATGCATTTAAATTTTGTAAGACAAGTGCAATCAATACTTAAACAAAAACATGTAAAAATGTAATAAAATAATCTGATTTTGACTCCAAATTAATAGACATGGTTGGTGGAGGATTTTGAGAGGTGTGGGACAAGTCCCACAAGCCTCCAAATTTATCCTCCAAGTTCAAATTCGAATTTCAAAGAGGAAGGAGTGTTTGACCTTCCAAAATCAGCCTTACAACCTCTTACAAATTCTTACACAACCCATACTTGGTAACTTACACACTCTTCTAAAATGCATTAACTTCTATGACATTTATTTATGACAACCTTTTGATATAAGATTTATTTAATTACCATAAGGTTATAAAATATATAAATCAAATTTCATTTTCAACCAAGGCACAAACATTTAATTTCACATTCCACATCCCATTTAATTTAATTAAATTTTAACTATATGACTCCCACAAAATACTATCATATTTAAATAATTACAATAAAATCACATTACAAAATAAAATACACATAACAATAAATAAAAAGGGAACACAAAATAAACATACACACATATATGCCCTTATGGTCACAATAATGGAAATCCCCGCATGGGAAATCCTAACAACTAAAACACACAATCAAACATAGTTGCCATGGTGACCTTGTTGATTTCACACTGAATTCCAATATGGTTAGTCTCCAGTCCCCCAACATTGTTGTGATTTTAACCTGTAAAATGCAAAAATACCTCCTTCGGCCTCGTGGCCACATCAGAACATCCAAATGACATAAGCAACATAAAATTATTAATTTTAAATCACAACAATATCAAGGATTCAATATTTATCATTAAAATTCAATTTGTAACTATATCATCATCTAATAGATTTCTATACTAGAGCTATTCATAATAATCAATGTCACATGTCTAAAATTAACATCAATAACCTGTCCATGTCAACTAATATATCATTATCCACATAATAATAAAAATGTCTCAATGATCCTCAAGCACAATAATTGAATCCAGATCAATATTAATCCATAGTATAACATCTAACCATCATGCTAATCAAAACATGATAATGTCCATAATGATCCATGAGCTAGTATATACACATCCTGTTACATCAAAATATAATAATATCCAAAATATGATCAATAGAGTCAGGATCAGTATCTAAACAGTGTCAAAGGAGAGTGGGGCACTACATCCCCCTCCCCTTAGACTTGACTTCCTCCTGGAAGTCACTGGAACAATTGTGGAAACTACACTCGTAACACAGTAGCATCCTCCCAAGTGGCTGCAGTCTCATCATACCTGTCCCACTGCACCCATACCTAATCAATCTCTCTACCTCGAAGGCCCAGGGTCTTGCGATTTATGATACGGACAGGCTCCACCATCAACTATCCCTGATCCTGCACCTGTAATGATGTCCAATCCAACACATGAGAAGGATCTATGATATATCTCCTAAGAACAGAAACATGAAACACATCATGTATGCGAGACAAGCTGGGTGGCAATGCTAGATGGTAGGCCAACGGGCCGATACGCTCCAAGATCTCAAAAGGTCCAACGAACCGAGGAGATAACTTAGAACCTTTTCCATAACGAACATGAAGGTATTTTACATAAAAAAATGAAAGTAATGAGAATTAGCAAACACCACGGGATCGGGTATCTTTTACGTTATTTGTGTGATGTGTGATTAATAAATGTTTATTTTATTTTCATTTATTCAGTTAATTGGAATTATAAATATTGATTATATTGGTGACTGTGTTATGGCTATTAAAATAATATAATATCATATTTTTTTATATTTAAATTATTGCTTGAAACACAAGTTGAGTTGTTAAATGGTAAATACATATAAGTGTTTTGATTTTTATTTTTAAAAAATAAAAATGTGCACTAATATTTAATTAAAGAGCATGCTGATTTAATTTAGAAAATGATGAGTTTAAGAATGAGAGTTAATGAGGTGTATTGAAGTTTATTTATTTATAATTAAAATATGTAGCAAAGTGGAAGAAGGAAAAAGACGTTGAAGTTAGAGTAATAGGAAGTTGGGGATTTTAATTTATTATTGATATGTGTGTTTATGGGAGAAATAAAAATGGGAAGAGGAAGTTGAAATGGATTTTAAATGAAAGAATGTAGGAGGATGGTTAGGGAAGATATATGTCAAGATATTTGTTTTTTATTGTTTGGGGGAGATACAAAGATTTTTGTTTGGAGCTTGGAGGTTGGAACATTGGAAGAATTTCTGGAGAGAGATCAAGCTAGTTTTAAGAGGCATGGGTTTTCTTCTTATTCTATTGCTTTGGAAAAATAGTTGTTAAATCATGCAGATATGTTATTGAATTATATCTATTTCCTGTCTGAAAATATGAAGAAAGATTGTTATTATTTCATGGAATTTTTTTTTTGGTTTACACCCATTTGAGTATCTGATTTTGAAATATTATTTGTTGTTTGAAATATGGAAATATTTATTTAGAAATACACTCTTTTGGGTCTTCATTTTTGACAGACAAATTACTATTTTAAATATGGAAATGATGCTAAAAAATGCATCTTTTTGGGTCTGTGTTTTTGAAGAAAAACTGTGGTTAAAATATAAATAATTTGTTGGATTTTTATCCTTTTTTGGATCTGCATGTTTGTGCATTATCTTAGTATGAAAACAAATTTTTTGGGTCATTAGGAGAACCCATTTTTGGATTTGTGTATTTATTATTTTTATAATAACTTGTACCTTCTTGTTTGGGTCATATCACACCCATTCCCAAATCTACATTTTTGTATTTTTATAACACTTTTTTCTAGTTTAGTTTCACCTATTGGAGTTAATGTAAATTGATTATTTTATCAAAACCTTTTTGGAATTATATCTAGGTATGAAACAAGAATGAACTAATGTGTAACATGGGCGGTTATGCCATTGCGTCATTGTGCGAAACAACTATTGATTTTTTAAAATGGATATATACCTTACTATAATTGATTTTTGATATTGTTTTGTTTATCTTTTTTTAAATTTTTGGGAATGAATATATATTTTATATCATACTCCTTTAATCACTTTAAATGTGTTACAAGTTTAGTAAAGTAAGAAACATCATCTGAAGAAATTTATCCCTGAACTTATGATCATAACTTTGCATTTAATTTGAATAATAAATTCAAATGATTTCTGGGTTTGGTGTGTATTGTCACAAAATTCCAAAACATTTTGAAATTATGAATTTCGTAAAGAAATGAGGAAGTTATCATCATTTTACCTAAACCTATGTTTCTGTATTATTGACCTTTCTTTAACCTCGTTCTGCTGAAACTTAAAACTAATATATCTCCTTGATTTTTGCTGCTGTGTAAAAACAAAGAGAGGTTTTTATTCATGGAAATGAGAGGAACAAAAATCTCTCTTTGTTTCTCTTTTTGAGATCTGTATTTCATCTTAGAGAGAATTTAATGTGATTCCTGCGCTCTGTGTTATGTGAGTCATGTGCTTGGTTGAGTCCTGTGTTAGTTGAAAAACAATCTAGAAAATAATGTTATATTTGTGCAAAAGGAATTACTGTATGGGGTTATGTGAAACCAGTTATGAAATAATTTGGAGGGATTGTTTTTTTTATGATTATAAAAGCTAGAATTATGGTTCTAAAATTGAAATTAATGATTATTCTACCTCTTTCTTATTGAATCAAAAAAATTCTTTGAATGTTTTTATAGATTGCCTCTTGACGAGGATTTCTGATTATGGAAGTGGTGTACGAGATAGTTGTGTTGTGAAGGATGACAAATCTTAATTGTTTGTGCAAACTATAAGATTAGCTTGCATTAGCATAGCTGGAACACTTTGACCAAAGTAATGTATCTAGCTATATGCATTTTCAGTTCACTTACCCTTACTATTTACTAGTTAGGAATCATATGAGAGTATGAGAGTACCAAAATCTTATGATGGGTTGTATTCTATAATTTGGTTATATTACACATGGTCCTCAATTGCTATTCTTTGTTGATAGTTGAATATCTCTATCTACCTTCGTCGTGAATGGTCGGGCCCCTCTTGCTTGCAAGAGGAGTGCGGGGGAACCATAAGGTTCTATGGTTATAGGAGTAACACTCCAATGATTCTCTCCCTCTATACAGTTGCATAAAGAGATAAACATGTACGAAGGAACTTCTAGAGATAATGATTTGATATTGAAAATCTATTTTACGATGTATGGTCATATTGTTATACTTGGCTAGGGATATGATTGTTGTATCAAGTATTGATATGGAATGTGAATTAAATATGATATTAATCATTGTATTGTGAAATGATTGTAGATCATAATTTGTATAGAAAATTGTGGAAAAACAATGTATAAATTTTATATGGAATTTAATGTATCAAATCTAATTTGTCATTTGGATATATAGTAACTAATGGGTGTTTTGGACTTCAGTTTTAATTTAGAGGTATTTCTGTGATAATTATTTATAGACTTGGTTATATATAAGTTATTTAAAAAGAAATTAAACTCTTACTAAAAAAAATATTTTCGCTTTTAGGTTTGTGATTTCGAAGGGTCGTTACAGAATATCATTTCATTTGTAAACTATGAATTTTTCATTAGTTCAACATACTCTATTTTCAAAGCTCTTGTATGTTTCTTGGTTCACCCTTATTCATCCTATTCTCTGCATAAAGATTATCTCTCCATACTTATTTGATTCTTTTATCCTAACTACATCTCATACACTTAGTTAATGAGCTACATATCTGCATTATCCTTGCATACCTTTAGCTCACCCAAGATACAACATCTCTTCATCAACAAGTTCTAACCTACTTTTTGGATATACTAGTTCTTTCAAGATTTTTCATTTTTTATCTACTAGCATTTGACATAGTTTTGTGGACCACCATGTAGCTTTTCATGACATTCCCACTTTATAACTTTTTTAATGATTTCAACTTCATTTTCTATCTAACTCTTCATCTAACTCCTTTTACTATGTACAAAAAAGAATATTTGTCTTTTAAAACTACATTTATTTTTGTCTTTTAGCACTTTTGACATATTTTAGACCTGTCCTTTGATCTGGAGGATTTTGGAAGATAAGGAGTCTTTTCCTTCTTTGACATCCAAATATAACTCATAAGATTCCACTCAGACCCTTAAAGCAGACTTGTAATTATTCATGCACCTCTTGACTCTTCATTCACCACATAAACTCTTTTTCTGTAGTGTAACAACCTCTTTATCAGAAATTTTGGCATTATAGATTGTAATTAGCTCCTTTAGGACTTTGGCACTATATTCTTCTTCGTACTTTAGTCTTCTTCATTTATTATTGTCTTTACATTCTTCATTTGTGTCATCTAGACAAGATATATGTAGGAATGAGTTAGCATAGTTCACTCATGAAGGATGATCATGCTTACAAGCTCATCTCCAACTTGTGAACAAGATATTAGGATTGTAGCAAGATTCTAATAACCATTTAAGTCTTTGGAAATCAACAAGAATAAGGGATATCATTGTACTTTACTGTTTTAATTCATACCACATTATCTTAGTCAACCAATATTGTGAATATTTACCAAGGGATAAGAATTCAACATACACATAGCTTGAGGATGTTTTTAGGGAAAGACATTATCATTTTCTATACTCAAGGAAGCTCACTATCAATTTACAGGATTCAATACAATGCACTTAATATTTTCTTAGCACAAATTGCACCCATGAGGGTTTTGTTGATTCCAGGGAAATGATCAACCAATCATGATAGTAGAATCACCTTTATAAGGTAGAAAAAACTCATTGTTTCTTAGATCAAGACTCTTGTCATTAACCAGCTCATTCAATCAATGTTTCTAAATCATTTAAATATGGAACAATTAGGGTTCTTGAGCTCAAACCCTAATTTATTGGTTGAAATCCTATACTATCTTAGACCTTACTTTTATGTCAATACAAGCATGTAATCACTTTACTTGATGACTTTGTTTCAAGTTCTCAATCATTAATTTCCATGAACTAAGAAATAAGACTCAAGAAAGATTGATTTAGTAGCATACCTACTGTCAGTTATAGTGAGAAAAATCAGTCTTCATCATGATTTTTTTTGCATAATATACATTATACTTGGTTTTTAGAGAACAATTTTGAAAGGAGTTAATGTTGAAGCATCTAATTACCCTGATTTATATCATTAGATGACCCGGGCTTGGAATAAGAGAAAAACATTTTAGTGCTCAAATACTATTTTCTTAGAGAAAGTTGTACAGAAAGACCTTGTGTATTCTATGTAACCATTACCTTTCTCATGTGTCACCTGTGAAGAAGATCCATCCACAAGGAGTGCTCACACATTACCTTTATAAAAGATGAATGCATAGTTTGAGGAAGAAATTTGCAACAACAACCCAAGTTTCAGTATACTTTGTAGGAACTGTACAAAGAAATTTATAGACCATGATATTTGAACAATAAATTCCATTTCAAGAAAAAATTACACGCTTCAATTTCATGAAAACGTTTGGAAGAAACACTTCAAGGAGAACCTGATCAAAAAATTTGAATGAATTTAATGTAGTATTTTCAATGAGAAATCTTACACCCATAACACATAACATAGTCATGCTGACAAGATCAAACAGAGTAGTTTGAGATGTAAGGTAAACCAATGCCACATATCACCACACCAATGCAAATTTTATTTTTCACCAATTCATACTTGTGAAAAATGATCATCACCATTTCTTACTCCAATTCTTAGGTCATTGCACTAATATGACCTTTAAGAACCTTCCAAGCCTTTATACATTGCTTTTTATGACTATATTTTAATGGTAAGATGGAAAATGGAATGAGTTTACATAAACTGACCAAATTAATTTCTTGGAAAATTTTAAGAGAAATGAATAGATGTCAAGCACAAGCTTTTATAACTGGTGGTTCACCTTAGAGTCTTCAAAACTAGATTGAATATATAAGACTTGTAAGACCAGATAAATTATGTGCAACAAAACCATGCTTGGATAATACACATACCACCATTTTTTCATATAGATATTATTTTACAATTTTAAGGAGTTATCAAACTTGCAAAAGTCACTTAGAGTCAAAACAATTCATTTTGTGCATACCTCTTCAAGGAGGCTTGAGGAGAGAGAAGCCTTGTTAGAAAAAATTATCATAACTTATTGGTTTCTTGTCCAAATTACCTCAAAATTTTTGTAAAATTTTATGTTTGGAATGATATTAAAAAATTACTTCAATGATTTATCTGAAGGAGGCTCCATAATTTTTCTTGGATGCTAAGAAGACATGGTGCTCAATTTGCATTCCTTAAGAAGCTAGTTTTAGAAAAACTTGCATAATTTCCACAAAACTCTTCAAAACTTGATGAAAATTGACACGAATAACTAAAAAAAACCCATATACACACTCCATATGTTGGTTAGCCATACATTTTTTATGTAATACTCAAATCTATCTCATTTACCTCAACATTTGCTGCTAGTCCTAAAGGCAATTTTGGCGAAAATTTGAATTTTTCCTACACGATCTAAAATAAGACTTCTGATTACTCATAAATTCCATGGTATATGTTCCTAGGATCCTCCCATGCTTATATAGTCTTTTTTAACCTAATGTATACCCATACATTTCATTAGGCTCTATAACTAGGCCTAAACGAGATAATTTCAATTGAGAATTCCAAATTTTGATTTGAAACTCACTCCAAAAACTCTTACACATGTTGGAATCAACATTTGTGCCCTGTAGACCATATGATCTAAGAATACCAATCATATCCATACATTCGGTGGTCTTCTACCTCACTATTCAATCTTGCAACACCATGAATGCTTAATGAACCTGATAAGGCACTACTAATCAACCTTCATATCCATGAATTGAGCCCTACTTCACCACTCAAACCTTTTCAATCAATTCCACTTGACATGAATGATAACACCATTCCACCAGGGTATAACATTATGTGATTTACATGGTTTTTCAAAGTGTGAAAGACACCTATGTCTCACTATTGTAGTCTTTGTGTGTATATGGTTATGTTCTCATATTTGTATATGCTTTATCAATAAATGCTATCAGTTTATATGTGACTTATTGAGGTTAAGTGTCATTTTGTGTCTCATACGAGGTTTTTTGAGTCATGACTATCATTTATAAAGTCTTCTCTTGTTCTAAGTTGGTGACTAGTACAATTTTCAAGATTAAAGGTCTATGGTGTCTCAAGGATTCTATTATGTGTTATGAACAGAGTGTCATAAGCTATAAGTGATTGAATCAAATGTGTATAAGAGTGTATGGTGTATGTGAAGTGGTGAATTGGTCTCAAAATAAGTCAAAATGTGAAGAGTCTATCTGAGCATTCAAGGTCAGTCATTGATATGTCTTGGTCATATAATGATGTCTAAGTCCAAATGTTCGAGGTTATTTTTTAGGAGTGTTCATCATGATGTTAGATGTGCTAATTCTCTGAGAATAATTATTAAAGATGGAATGTGTCATCAAAATGATGACTTGATCATACTGTATCAATATATTAGTTAGCTATGCAAAAGGAATTGAAACTAACGCCTTAATAGTTTCAAAACATGAACTAAGTACAAAAAGATCATCTTGTTAAGAGCTAAAAAAGACTAAATATAAACACTATACATTAGAACTTGAAACAGAAATCAAACTAATATGCTAAGCATTTGAATCTCTACTCTTTATAAGTTGATTGTTTGATCTTCAAGGGTTTGGGAATGAAGGCTCATCAAAGTATGGCTACAAGACCATTTTGATTCTCTCCATATGACCCAAAATCTTGGATGGATGAAATGCAAGAATGAGGCTATTAGCTCAAATGAAATATGCTCTAAGATAAAATGCCTATAGATTAGCTATAAGCATGCAAGGTGTAAGTAGAAAGGTTAGAGGAGGGTTACTTTTATAACCCAATGGTTTGAAGAAGCTTTGCATCCTATTTTATGTGGGATAATAGCAAAGCTAGGTTAGTTATAGATAAAAATGGTTTATAAGTGGTTGAGTTTACTTTAGGAGAGTTTAGTTTGTCCTTTAGTGACTCATGGGAGTTGAGAGGGTTTATTGATTAATCAAAGAGATTAATTAATAGATGTGCAAGCTTATAAAATATTTTTAGAGGAATAATTAGCATGATTTAGACTATGGGAGGAATTTAATCAAATAAATGACGATTTATTGATCTATTAAGAGAGGAACATTAATTAATTAGAAATAATTAATTAATCTAGATGGAAAGGGGAGGTTAATTAATTAATCTAGATAAAAAGGGGAGATGATCAACGGAAGGTCATTAATTGGTGTCGTTGTTGGATAGAAGAGTTAATTAACTAACGTAATGTAAGTAATTAACAACGATAACAAAGAAAATGTGTAATATTGACGATATGTCATCAATTTGTAGGAAAGGGTATAATTAGATCAATTAATGTATTTAAAATTACTCAAGATAAATTATAGGTGTCTACATTTTCCCCTCTTTGGGGTGGCATAAGTGACGCCACTTCAAAGATAGTAGATAGGTTATATTTTTGAAGGGGTAGAATAAAAATTAGTAGAAGTGAGATATGCCCCCTCGAGTGTTGATGGGATGATGAAAGAAGGTGATCCATGATCGAAAAAGGTGAGAGAAATTGATAGAATAATGGGTAGGGGCATGATGCCCATGTGAATTATAAGAATAAAGTTGATAGGAGAATGGTATAGAGAAAAAATAAAGATGGGGAGAAAGGAATGATATTTCATATATTGTATTAAAAACAAATTCTATGTCATCATATTGCCAAGGATCTACATCATCAGTCCTTATTAAAAATATATGCATATGAAAAAAGTGTAGAACAATATGAAAAGACATAATACAAATAATTGTCTATTTCTAAAAACACCAACTCCATGCAACATACAAAATTCAATGTAATACGAGAAAGTAAAAGATGCCTAACTCCTTGCAACATACATAATGCAATGCAATACGAGAAAGTAAACGATGTATAACTCCTTACAACATACATAATGAAATGCAATACGAGAAAGTAAAATATTCCTTACTCTTTGGAACATACATAATGTAATGTAATATGAGAAAGTAAACAAACTAACCTAACATAGAAACATAATGCAATGTTTTTGTTATCAAAATTTAATTCCGACCTGTGTGAGTTAATGACAATTGTTAAAATATGGTACCCCAAGTAAGGATACATAAAAGGGGAATAAAAGAGGACACTTTGTTCCTATGAAAAGAAATCGTGCACTATGAAATAGTACCAAGAAAATCATCGTGCCCCAGAGTACAAACATAGTAAGCAAACCAACTTTTTTGATGGAGGTAGATCAAGATGATCTTCAAGTCACACACAAGAATAGACGAGAACCAAAGAGTGATGTTTTGTAGGATGATTTTTATTGTTTTTATTTTTGAGAAATATATTTTAATGTTTTTGATTTTAATTTTTTTTCTGAAACTATGTACAGGAAGACAAAGAAGTGTGGATTCCCCAAATGATAAATGGGATGTACAAGGGCTAAATGCCATGTGTATACAAAAGAAAGTGAAGATATGAAAACACCCCAGTGATTAGGTGGGAGTATTCAAAGGAAAAATTTTCATGCCCTGAAGGGGGATTAGGCCAATCTAAAATAGGATCAATCATGAGGGAGAAAGGATGACCCCAACGTAAGTTTTCCAATAAACACATGAGATAAAGGAAGTAGAAATTTATCTTATTAAAAGGTGACAAAAGTGTCTACAAACATGGCAAAGAGGACATCTGATGCACATGGATGTTCTAAAGGATTTTTAAAGAATAGAGGATTTTATGAAAATATTTAGAAGGTGGTCGATGAAAAAGTGAATATCCCAAGGCATAAATCATGAGACAAGACATGTGCTAAAGCAAGAGTTTGAACAAGATCTAAAAAGTAACACTTGGTAACATAATAATATTATTTACTCATCAAGATTCCGTGTGTGCACATGGAAATGAATTACCACTTGAAGGAAAGAGTTGATACTCTAAGTGAAGACACTAGCTAATGTGTAAAAATGATTTAGTTTGGAAGGTGATTTGTGAATGGATTGTGGAAAGAGAGCCGTACATTTCTCCATTTCTAGCCAGACATCCATAGCCCTAACAGAGATGTAATTGATTCTAATAACAACATTTCTCTACTGCCAGTTAGACATCCATAGCCTTGGTAGAGATTATTGGAAATACCCCAAGAGAAAGTTATATATTAATTTTATTTTACTTTTTGATTGATTGATTTGGATTCTTTTGCTTCTGAAAAATTATTTTAGCTCTCTTGTTTTACAAGTGGTTAAGAACCATTGATGTCTTGATGGAAGGATATGGAAGTGATTGTTATGATGAAATTGGATAGTGTTAAAAAATACATCCAAAATTTAGTCGCAAAAAGTTTATTAAATCTGAATTGTGATAGGATCTCTAAGAGATTAGTCGTTCTTTAATTTACCAAGGTGATAACATACCAAGGTCAAACATATACTATAAAGATAAATGTCACAAAATGCATGTGAATAAGCTAACCACAATAACATCAAAGGGATGAAAATGGTGGATGAATTGTAGAGGAATATGAAAGAAAGGGAAGAAAGAACATCCATGTGTATGCAATACTTGATTATAATGTTTGATTTTTGTGCCTTTGATTTTGTTTTTGTAATGTTTTAATGTGTTCTCATTTTTTTTGTATTTTTGAACTATTTTATTTTATTATTATTTTTCTAATGGTTATTGGAACAAAACATGTCACTCTGCGTGATAGGATCCAATAACGATGTTCGCGATTTATTTGATAAGAGAGACTAAGTGTGTTTTCTTATCAAGTGTAATATTATCCCTAATCTCGATGATCGTGGTGAGATCACACTCAAAAAATGATTGTGATTTGTTTTGAAACATGGGTTTCATATGTGGGAGCTTGAGTTCCCTATCCATATGTTTCTACACTTTACAACATACTTGATGGGTACATTAGTGTGCATTCTTGAATCACGTTTGATTTTAAATTTAATAATCCTTTGAGTTGTTGGGACCTTTGGAACTCTTTGGTGTTTTGGTCTTAGATTGGTAAAAAAATTGTCTAGGTTTGTTATAAGATAATGCTTGACTTGTCTGATCCCAAGAAGTGGGAGAATAATGTGGAAGTTTATAATTGATGTGAGAAATGACGTTGGGCTTACCAAAATATTTGGTATAATAATAATGTGATGGATGAAAAGGATACGGTCCAAGAATTGAAGAAGATGGGCTACCAGGAGGTGAGCCACAGACAAAAAATGAAGAGCTACTAGGATGTGGCCACAGAATAGAAGGAGAAGGGATGCTAGGGTGTGACCCATAGCTAGAAAATGATGGGCTATTAGGATGTGGCCAAAGAATAGAAGATTATGAACTACCCAAGGGTGACCCATACATAAAAGAAAAGGGGCTAGTTAGACGTGCCACAAGCATAGAAGATAATGAAATACTTGAAAATGTCCCAAAAATAGTAGAGTGAGGGCTACTAGAAGGTGACACACACCTAGAAGAAGATGAAGGGATACTTGGCGTTGACCTTGTAACATATTGTGATTGAGGAATTGCGATAGACACAGAGTGATTGGGTGATGAGAAGATAGGAAATGGATCAATGCAAGACCCATGAGTTTCATCACGTAATGAAGAATGTGAAGATGGAAGAATAAGAGGATGATCAAGTTACATGATCTAAGGATCTTCTTCCATTTCTTGATAAAAGGAATCAACATATTCCTCACAATACATGGACGCATCAAAGTATAAAGATAATCCTTGCTCATAATTTTTTAGATGGATATATTTGTGTGCCCCTATAAAGGCCATGATCACTCCTTCGTTCTGAAAGAAATCAATTGGTATGGGTTTCTGATTGATCATGAGGGTTTGATTAGATGAAAAAGGGTGAAATGGTGTGAAATATTTAGAATATATTTGATGATTATTGATAGAAGAAGGTGACATGAGGGACAAAGTAGACATGGAGCTAGATGTCATGGGAGTAGAAGAAGGTAGTGTGGAACTACCTAGATAATGGTACATCGTCTGTAAGCTATGAGGATTAAGTCCAAAGTATACAGATTACGATGTAGGAGTTGATTCAAACATTTGACTAAAAGGACTTTGAGTCACACGAATCTTCAAAGAAGGAAGAATTTATGGGGCTGATTGATGAAGAAGGTCATGTGAATAAGGGGAGGACCGTGATTTAAGAATCACATTGGATTAATAATAAAAGGGGTCCTATGGAGAAAGGGAGGATCGTGATTCAAGAATCCTATTAGATGTTTGATTGGGGGAGTGGGCATCATACATATCTTCAAAGGAAGAATAAGTCATTGATGTGAATGATAAAAGAGGTCCTACGAAGAAAGGGAGGACCGCAACGTAGGATTCACATTAGATGGATGATGAAGAAGATCCTGTAAAGAAGGGGAGGATAGAAAATCAATAATCACATTAGATGAATGATAAAGAAGGTCCTGTGAAGATAAGGAGGACTGTGACGTAGGAGCCATATTAGATGAATGATGGGGATAATTTATGCTGACACAAATCTTTAGAGGAGGAGAAAGGCATTTAGGTGACTGATAATAGAGGTCCTGCAAAGAAGGGGAGGAAAACAATTGAAGAATAAATTTAGATGTCTTATAATGAAGGTCCTAAAAAGAAGAGGAGGACCACAACTTAAGAGTCAAATTAGATGAATATGGATAATAGTTTGGATCCAAATCATTAGAATAATTATAGAAAAATATTTGGATTGGAATCCTCAGAAGAAGAGGAAATGTTTGGATTAGAATCAGAAAAAGAGTGAGGGAAACCCGAATAATAATTTTGATCAAAAGTTTCCAAACCATACCATGGACTATGAGATTAAGGTGGGGAACGGGTTACCCGGATGGGTTCTCTAGCATGAAGAACCAAACAAGGTTTATTTGTGATTGGCCTCTTTTGATGTGAATGCCGAAACTTTGATTCCTTATTGTTGTATGTATAAGGGACCTTGTGATAATTAGTCATTGTTGGCATGTGTTGGGTTCGAAGGTCTAGACCTAGATTATATGATCAAACTTATTCAAAGTGAATAAGGTTTCATGTTGATTTAGGTAATATAATGACAACCAAATGGACCTTTCATAAAGATTGGGATGCTTGTGTGATTTTCCAAAAGAGAAGCTAAGGAAAACACACATTGTGATGAATCAAGATTGATAATCCAACAAGGTTTTGACAACAAGTTTGGAGATGTAAATTTGAAAGGATTGATCAAAATTTTAGCAACAAAAAGGATACAAAGGAAAGATTTCCAATTTTTTACTGATGCAAAAGATGTTTGATAGGAAATGTTTTTGCTAAGGTTTGAAAGATATGTTCAAAAATGATAATGAACTTAGGAAAAAACAAGAAGATCAAGGTGATTAAATACCCAAAGGATTGTCCTATAAATGATTTTATAAGGTGGATAAACACAAGGGAAAATCACACAAGTTCAAAACATAAAGCCAAATTAATGACCAAAGAATAATGAATGATAAAGAATCAATGGGTCGAAGTGATTTTCCTAAATGGATAAGTCATAATGAAGAATAATATCAAGAGACAATCATACAAGGCTAATTTTAAACCAATCAATCATAAAATTACTTCCTACGTGTTTTAAAATGGTTGTTAAAATTTAAGATGATCAACAAAATGTTACCACATATGTCAAGTTCAAAGAAATGAACAAGGTGAAAGTAATTAACAAGAGATTGATATGATCCCTAAAAAAAGTATACTAAAAGTGAGCTTGAATCCAATCAAGACCTATATCTCAAAAAGTGGAAGTTACAAGTATGAACAATGCAATAATACCACTAAGATATGTTAACCAAAATTTATGGAAAAGTAAGGTATTAATATCAAAATAATATTGATACGATGTGCACAAAGGTAACAACAACACCTTTCGAAATTGAGGCAATGTTTGAAATCATAATAATGAGAGAGTATACCAAGGAATTATTAAGATGTGCATAGCGTAACGTTATAATCTAAACACTTTGATTAAGTTTACATGAAACAAGATGTAATTATTGAAATGTTTGTGATATGATATAAGAAATGTAACAGTTCAAAAGAGATTCTAGTGAAGAAACAAGTCTAACTACATTGACAATCTTGAATTGAAAATTAAGATAAAAAAGGCTACCAATGATATGAAAACGTGCCCACACACTTTAGATGTTTAACAACTCATCCAAAAACATGGATGAGCATAAATTAACAAAAAAGTGGTGAATACAATCAATTAGCAACACATAGGTAGTCACTCTTATTTCGATCAACTAAGTCAAAGAAAGTGAAAGAAGTAGATCAATTGGGGTTGAAGAGAGTTTGGCCTCACTTCTGTAGAGTTTCACCTCACCTTGGAGGGATTGAAAAACTAAGAAAAATTAATGCTTCAAAATCTTCATGATGAATGACACGTTATTTTAGATTTAATGGACTCTCTCCTTGTTCGACAAACAAGGTTTCGACACCGAGAAATTTATTCCTTTGCGATGGGTCTCAAATCAAATTGGTTTTGATATGGTCAAAGTTGGCTCTTGGAAAAGATAGCTTTCTTAGCAGTTTTCTCAACTAGGTGTCACAAGTTATCTAATGCGAGCTCAATTTACCAAGTAAGTTGCATTGCCTAGTCTTGGGTTATCTCGGCTTTACTTTACCCCCTTCAAACATAGTGAGTAATAAATACATTCATCATGTGTTCTCACGTGGGTCACAATACAGATAACTTTGACACTAAATATCACATGTATACTAGTCAAGTAAGTGTGCAGAGAACTTCCTGTTTCATCTACAAGGTTCCCTCTTATGTGGACTACTTTGGGGTTCCTAGGACCACCCCCATTGTTATAGCTTAAATATTATGCCAAAGGGGTTATGCCCTAGTTAAGAGGATGGGGCGTACCCTTATCTGAAACTGAAAATATAACCTTTTGATTGTGGTGTTTTTTTATCTTTTAGAATTAATGTGGTTTAGTCGTTCGCCATTTGGCAACCTGTAACACATGTGTAGTTAGAAAAGTTTGTTTCGAATCTCAAGTCTTTAGCAAATGATTAGGTCCTGCACTCAAACATTAGTAGTTCTCCAAGAAAATCACATTATTTGAAAGAGGATTAAGAGTTTCTTTTGATTCTCAAGATCATCCAAGGATGCAAGAAAAGAACATACACACCAACTAATCCAACTAAAAAGTAAAGGAAATATTTTCAATTAATGAACCACACAAAAAGCTTGATAAATGTTCATCCCCTTAAGCCAAAAATGAAAGATGAAATTTATAATTAACCAAATGTTAGAAAATTAATACTAAAGTTGATTTTTATTCTCAAGATCATGCTAAGGTGAAAGAGAAGAGCATACACAAACTTTAGCCAAACTAGATAGAAATAGAAAACTTCAAATCAAAGGACCATAAAAATGCTTTGTAAAAGGTTCATTCCCTTAAGATAAATGAATAATGAAAATTTCAAGATAATCCAAATGTTAAAAAGATAGAGATCAAAGTTAATTTTGATTATAAATACCACCAAAAGGTGCAAGAGAAGATCATACACAAGCTTTGGTCTAAATCAAGTAAAGTATGGAAATACAACATTCATCAAAAGATTAGATATGTTAGAAAATGACCAGTTTTGAAATAAAAGAAAAATCTACAATTTATGTACGTATAAAGCCCTAACTTATGTTTTCATTGGATATTTCACTTCAATACCTTTCCAATGCAAAAAAAACAGAGTCATTTCAAGTTCGGGAGAAAAATTTATGGCCTTTAGAAGATGGGTTGCGCATATGCTCTTATGCTCATAGGTATGCACTTAACATGTACTAAAAAATGTCCCTTAATATGTAAAAAGGTCAAATTTTTTCAACCAAGATTCAATTTTTACAACCCATCACATCAATATATGAATATAAGACTCAACACTATCAAACATTAACATTCATAATAAAAAACTTAACATTTTCAAGAAATTGACAAAACTAGCATGTAGAATGTTGAAAAATGAAGCTATAAACATGAAAACATGGAGAAATCTTGAAATTTTCTCACTAAGATTCAATTTTGATAGCAATCCACCACATTAATATGTAAATATAAGAATAAACACTATCAATTACTAACCTACATGCTCAAAATTTTAATATTTTTAAGAAATTGATAAAACTAACATGTAGAATGTTGAAAAATGAAGCTCTAAACACGAAAACATGGAGAAATCTTGAAATTTTCTCATCAAGAACTAATTTTTACAGAACTTTTCCTCATTTATACCTACAAGGAATAATCAAAACATGCAAACTCAACAATTTTTTTTGATAAAAATAAGTTATGTCAATATATGCAAAAGAGGGTTAGTAACCAAAATTGAAACTTGACTATAAAAGCTTGAAATTAAGAGCAAAGAAAAATGGAGTATGTCCCACCGGGCGTGCCATATGTATCAATGTATTAGTTAGCTATGCAAAGGGAATTGAAACTAACATCTTAATAGTTTCAAAACATGAACTAATTACACAAAGATCATCATGTTAAGAGCTAAACAAGACTAAATACCAACATTATGCATTAGAACTTGAAATAGAAATAAAACTAATATGCTAAGCATTTAAATCTCTACTCTTTAGATCACCAAAAAATACTAAATTAACCTAAATAGATCCATGGAAATCAAATTTGATTGTTTTATCTTCAAGGGTTTGGGAATGGAGGCTCATCAAAGTATGGCTATAAGACCATTTTGATTCTCTCCATATGACCCAAAATATTTGATGGATGAAATGCAATAATGAGGCTATTAGCTCAAATGAAATATGCTCTAAGATAAAATTCCTATAGATTAGCTATAAATATGTAAGGTGTAAGTAGAAAGGTTCAAAGAGGATTATTTTTATAACCCACTGGTTTGAAGAAACCTTGCATCCTATTGTATGTGGGATAATACCAAAGCTAGGTTAGTTATGGATAAACATGGTTTAGAAGTGGTTGAATTTACTTTAGGAGAGTTTAGTTTGTCCTCTAGTGACTCATGAGAGTTGAGAGGGATTATTGATTAATCAAAGATTAATTAATAGATGTGCAAGCTTATAAAATCTTTTTAGAGGAATAATTAGCATGATTTAGACTATGGGAGGAATTTAATCAAATAAATGTTGATTTATTGATGTATTAGGAGAGGAAGATTAATTAATTAGAAATAGTTAATTAATATAAATAGAAAGGGGAGCTTAATTAATTATAAAGAATTAATTAATCTAGATAGAAAGGGGAGGTGATTAATGGAAGGTTGTTAATTGGCATTGTTGTTGGATAGAAGAGTTAATTAACTAACATAATGTAATTAATTAATGACGATAAAAGAGAGAATGTGCAATATTGATGATATGTCATCAATTTTTAGAAAATGGTATAATTAGCACAATTTAAGTATTTAGATTGCTCAAGCTAAATTACAGGTGATTACACATACCATCATTACAAAAGTGTTATGTGGCAGTGATGTGGACAAATCAAGTGAGTCTAAGTGAAAACTAAGGCGGATCTAATTAGGCCACTTGTGGTCATGCTTTCAAATAATTTCAAAATATACTCAAGACATTGAGAAATGTTGCTACAATGTTGGTGGCCAATTTTAAACCTCTGAAATAAAAAAATAGTGCATTTTCAAGTATCTCTTTCATAACTAGGTCTTAAGTGTTCATAAGGAGCGGTATGAAGAAATCTCTATTGCTGATGGGGAAAATGGTGGATTCCAAATCCAAAATTTTGTACAAGTCATCTAGACTAAGAGTACATTGTGATTTAAAAGGTTTTGTATCTTGAAATTATCATATTTTTATGGGGTTATTAACATTTTAGAGATTTAGCAGTGAAGAGGTTTGGGATACCTAATTGGGAATGTGCAACTTGAAAACCAAGCATGTTTTTCTTTGGTCACATTCTTCAAGGTTCATGAAGGATTTTTGATGGCTAGATGGGTGTCTAAGACTGGTATGGTTATATTATGAAAGCAAAGTCATTGAAATATAGGTGTGATTTTTCTTAATTTAAGGCTAGTAGGCCATATGTATGCATATTGGTAGTGAGGAGGTGGTGTAGTGAACATTCGGTGATTCTAAAATATTTTCACTAATAAATATGGATAAAAACTATTCAAGCATATATTCAAGGAGTTCAGTGGTTTTATGCTTGAAAATGGCCAAAAATCAGTTTTTGAGTGAAATTTCATGCTTGTGAGCTAGAATGAGATCTTTTGTTGATGTTTCCAACCAAGAGATTGCCCTAAAAATCTAAGGAAGATGAATATTATGTAGGTATCGGCATTCCTTTGTCATTAATGTAAAAAGGGGGAAAAGTTTAAGTGGATTTCCATCAATGATAAAGGCGAGATTGTTCACATGCTGAGTTTTAGGTGTTGTCATTGATATAAACACCATTAATGAAAAATTGGATGGTGGATTAGGGTTAGATGATGCTTAGAGTGATAATGACATGGAAATTCAGGTATGTTCTTGGTTGCATGAGTTTATTCTTTGAGAATTACTTGTTTTAATAAGCCTATTAAGGTGATATAGCCAACCTAGGTGTTGGTTCAATGAGGTTGGGAGAATATTGATATATTGAGGATCATTTTGGAAGCATGAAGAGCATTATTATAGAGTTTTTAGGAACTCACATGCATTTCAGGGTGCAGATAGAAGTGAATGACCAAGATTCAGTTGCTCATTTAGACCAAGTATGGTTGTTAGAAGGCATAAGGATGAGTTATGGAGCCATGTAAGATCATGGATGTATGTAAGAAGTTGATTCATTATGTACCAGGTATGTTAGGGCCTTTTTTAGATTTTCTATGATGAGTTATGATGTTATTTCAGCTAAACCTAGCCTTTACATTGTAAAACCCTAAGGGATAACTATGTAAGTCTCAGTTATTGGAAACATTAAGAGATATTTGTGACATGGCGATGATTGGAGATGTTATTAGGGTGTGTCATGATATTATGGGAAAGATTTCAAGTTTCCATGATGAGCGTGCAAGATATGTCAGTTTTTGTGAAATAGGGTCAAGAAGAAGGTCATTTCTACCTTGAATTGGATCTTCTGATGCTCACCTTGAATTGTGTGATTTGCATGGGACCTTGTGGTTTTTCAGTGTTCTTTTTTTATTTATTATATAATGTTTCAAAAAAAATAATGATCTCATTTCATTGTCACATTTTCATGAAAAAATGTTAAGAAGGTAAACAACTTTTTATGTGTTTGAAACCCTAGCTCAAAAGAGGTAGGAGAGAAAATGACCATAAGCACCTAGAATTGATTTCTAGTGCATGTATGCTGATTGGATCATGTAGAGGACTCCTCCAGGTTTCTATAAATGTATAATATTATTTGTGGTGATGAGTGGACCCCACTCAAATAGGCTTGTTTCTGACAATGTTCAGTTTGGGACAAGGTTTTCTAAAGAAGTTGTAAACTAAATGGACATTATGTTGAGTATGTAAGTTCTTTTTATTTTCATGATTTTTATAAGTCACAGTGATGTAGTTAAATGGTAAATTATGATTCATTTGTGTTGACTGGTCAACAAGAAGTTTTAGGGTAGTTTCAGGAAGTTTGTAGAGATGAGCTTGGTTGAAGGCCTTCCACTTAGATTTGGAAGTAATTTCAATATGTTCTAGAAATATCATGTAGAGATATTTCTAATGGTATAAGTTTGGTCTCATGGTGAGTTTTTTTGATGTGGTTTTCAGGTTAGCTTATATTGGGTAGATAAAATAAAGATCGAGTATGAAAGCACATAAGACGTGGGCGTGTGGACACAGGGCACGCAGGAACGCGTGGAAGTATAACAAAACAAGGCATGCCTAGGAATAGTTTGAAATTAGGACTTAGCTGTTTTCAGCATAAGGTTATTTTTGGATGTGGAGTGTAGTGTACACTTTATAGAAGACTTGGAGAGCACATGAAGACTATTTTTGGGAAACTAGAAGATCAAGTGTCATGTAATTTTTTGAAGCTATTAATAGGATTATACTATAATTGTATTATTAGGTGATCTAATATTAGTGCTTGCATGATTTTATATTCTCATGTAAGAATGCATGGCTATTATTAACCTGTAACGTATTTTTGGAAAGGTACATGGGAGGTGAAGGGAAATTCCCCACCCCTATAAATATATATTGATTTACATGGATTAGGCATCAAGATCACTTTTGTATTAGAGTTATGTTGTTGGTTTGTATGCACACATGACTCATGGTGACCCTATTATGGATGTATGAAGCTTCTGTGTTTTACAATATTTAATATAATGGATCTTATTGGCTAGATCTTGGTGTTTGATATAACTGAGTATGGATATTTCATGGTAAATCTGGTTATAGTAAGTGTTTAGTTATTCCTTCATATGATTAAAATCTAAATCTAGTTTTTACACTGTGGTTTAATTGATTATCTATTATGGATCTAAAATATACATTCAATCATGCTAACATCTTGTACAAGATTCTCTAAAGAGGAACCTGGTACCTTTGCACACTTTGGGTGAGCACTCAGTTTCAGGCTGAGTGATGTGTCAGTGACCCTTGGGCTGTTGGTGGTAAAATCTAGGCTACATTTTGGTTTTGTTATCGGGACCTCTTTTTCAGTTGTTTAGCAGGATGTTGCATGATGAAGATGTACGTATCGTTGACCTTGGCCAGTATTGAAGAGTGGTTAGATGATCTGGAAGAAGAATATGTTTACAAATTTAGCATTGGACCTAAGTTTGATGCACACACTTGGGTTGAACAAAACTTGAATGATACGTTGTATGAGACTTTATTTTCTATCTTTCCTATGAACAATACAAGTGGCTGGTTTCTTATGCATATAAAAGGAGTTGAAGGTTTCACACACTTGTTTAGACACATGAAGGATTTTAGGCCTTAAATTATGCTGATCTAATTTGCACACACGCTATGGATACTTATTTTCGTGGTGTTCTAAATAGCTATATTTTAGAGTATACAGTTTCCACTTATTCCTATCTAGAGGTTGCTGAGTTCCAGTTTTGTAACAAGCCCAGAGGATCGTATTTGTGTGGTATTCCTTTGGCGATTAAATTTTGATCGTAACCTTGGATTTGGAACAAAGTCCTATGGCTAGCTAAACCCCACCACATGTAGGGGTAGGAATAGGTGTGATGAAGGATGGAAGACCGAGGCACAGAAAGGAAAAGATAAGAAAGGTGACTTAATTTTAATGAGGCACATGAGAGGGATTTAGAGAAGAAATGTGAAGTTGCAGAATGGATGAAATTATGGAGAGAGATCATTCATGATGGATTTGGAGCTCATGTAGAGGATGTGGAATGAGAGAATATGAAATTACCCCATTTGGGAAAGTATGGTAGGAAATCCTCTTCAGCCTCAGATGAGAGCATGCTGGTAGAGAGGAAATGGTCCACGGGCATGCATCTGATCCCTCTTGGTGAACTAGCCCTTGCACTTAGTTTTCTAGTTTCTACGATAGTTAGTAATCAACAAAATAGTGTGGGTAGCAGAGTAACGAGAGGAAAAGTTAGTTTACCATAAAGTTCAGGAGTGAATCAACTACCATATTCATTTATGGTAGGTTAGGCATCTTCTGTATTATTTGTAGGCGGTGTACTTTCTGGTGCATCTTCAGCACAAAACATGGGTGCACATAACATTGGAATCACATCTAGAAGTAATACAACTTCATCAGACTATGTAAGAGTTCAATTCAGCACATTTGTTGGAACACAAGGTAGTGCATCCTCTGGTTCAATTCCTACTACAATGGGAGGATCAGGTGGCTCAGGATATGGTGGCTCTGGTGATTCTGGGGGCAGAGGAAATATATGAGGAAATATGGGTTCTGGATCTGGTGGGCATAGTCCGCACCAACCCCAGAAAATTTATATGGAGATGTCTTCTCGTCTTCCAGAATATAGAGGGATAGAATATGCAACTAATAACATGCATATGTGTGAGATACTATGGTGCGCGAAGGGGATTACAACTCCAGAGCACAAGGAAAGTCAATTCACAACTACATTACAGGGACACACACATAGTTCGTAAATAAGATTTGATCCTAATTAGACTTGTGTAGATTATACCATGTTGTGGGATGCTTTCTTGAAAGAGTTTTATATCCTTGAATTTGAGTAAAAAAGCATCAGCGCGCTAAAATAAATCAATCAAGGAACTACTGAGAGTGTTCAGGAATATGATGCATGGTTCAAGACCCTTTTGTCCAAGTTATATTATGACATACACACGAGCCAACATGCTCAGTGGTTTGTTGGAGCACTGATCACACCTTTTAGATGAGTGCTTTCACATAAGACTTACATGGATCCATGTGAGGCACTTGAGGCTACGTTGTGCACTGAGGTATTAGGAAGTGTAAACACAGGGGTGAGCCCATTCTTAGAATCTCATATTGTACAAATGGAAAAATAGTTAGAGAAGTTATCAGCCAATTCAACACATGAGACATGCAGTGGAGTTTGGTGTAAAGATTGCGAAGTAGAAGGGAATACTAAGGATATTTCTCCTCATAAATTGGTGTACTCCTTGTTTCTTGATTGTGAGATCTGTCACTTAGATCACACTTCAAGATGGTGCCCATTGTTGCAAAATGTGCGATAAGAAAGAATATGTCATCTTACTGCAATATTTGCAGGTCTACTACTCATGATACTTAAGATTGTAGGTTGATTGATCAGATTCATGATGCCATTGACATTGTGTATGATAAACTGACATTGAAAATAACTCTAAGGATAAAGGTGAGCATCATGACCATGATCATAATGAAGGGTGATCCAATGGAGGCCATGGTAGAGGTCGAGGTTACCAAGAGTGATTCAGAGGCCGAGGTCATGGTGGTGGAAGAAGTGATTTTTCCTATAGAACATGTTTATATATGTAGATCTCCTGATCATTATAGGCGCTAGTGCCCTCAGAATATTGATTTTTAATTTTTGCAGAAAGAATCACAACTATGAAAGAGTACCCAAACTTGTATGAACACTTATGAGCAAGAAGCACAAACATAAGAACAAGGGTGGGAATGGTCAGAGTATAGCGTGCCATAGAAGATAAGTGGATGTCGAAGTTAGTGTCTGATCCTGAATTGGTACCTGTAAAGATTACTACATGCGCTGAGGCTGCACATGTCAGGGAAGTACCAAATAAAAAGCCTACTATTACAAAGGAGGAGGTGATACAAAAAAAGTATCTAGACCCTACACATCAGAAGGAGGTTTATAAAAAACTATGGAAGTGATTAGGAATTTATAGGGTTAAATATAATGTTTGAAGGAATAGCCGTGGAAGTTAGAAAAAAAAATAAATAAATTGGGCTCCATTAGATAGATTTTGATGATCTAAAAGAAGTTTTCAAGATGTTGTGATAAGAGAACATCATTCCTTTGTTGGGAGAATGGTTAAAGGGAAACACCTCACATGTTGGAATAGAGCGTGAAAGGAATATTATACATTCTTACCTTCCTCCTCATAGTTTGGATTATGAAAAGGAGATTACTCTAAATGTTATTGTTGATGGATGGCTCTTGAGTAATATTCTGATTAAAACATGTGCGGAAGTGAATTTACTCACTTTGGATGCATGGAATCATATGGGGAGACCACTATTACAACCTTCCTCAAATGTGTTGTTCATGAAAAATATAACTAAAGCCATGCTCATGGGGTTTTTGAAAGATTCCATTATTACTATTTAAGGGGCCAAGTTTATTAGGGATTTTGAGGTCTTGGCTCTTACAGAGGAAGTTAGTTTTCCAGTGCTACTTGGGCGCCTTTGGTGTTATGAAAACAATGCAGATTTGGGCTTCAATAAAGGTTACATAAGTTTTGAGAACAAGGAAGAGTGAGTCATCATCCCCTTGGTAAATGGAAAAGATGCACCCTATGTAGAGCCTTTGAGTGAAGAGGATTTAAACAGAATTTATGAGCGCACAATTAGAGATCTGGAAGTCTTGAGCCATCAAAGGAAGGATTTCTCCAATGGGATGATGCACATTCCATGAGAAATACTAAAAGTGTTACATGTGACAACTGGGAACATGGAACTTATGAAATGGTTGGGTGTGAAGTAAGAAGTGCGACTACATGTGTAAGCAAGCCATGCATTGTGTTAGGTGTTTGGGTAGCAAACAAGGTACCAAGGTATACCAGTGAAGGAAATCCTAAGGTATTCCTACATGCTATGGAAGTTCAATGGAAAGATCAAGTGGAAATAAGGAATGTGCTATTTTATACCCTATGTACGGGATGGTATCGCGTTGGTGGATGGTTTATAGAGATAATCTATTAGAATGGCATGAAGTGAGAATTGCCTTCTCTGTTAGATTCCTCTGAAGTAATCACCTACTCAGATATTTTAATTTCATGGGAAGGATTGTTCAACACCATGTTTAGCAGTGTGAGAGACTCTGGATAAAGGGGAAAGAAGCTTTACCACCTTTGTTGTGGGTGTACAAGCTCTACTTCACCTTTACGAGGTTATGCACGTGCATGGTATGTTAATGCTGAATTGAATAGAGAAATAAGGAACTCGAAAGAAATGACTGCAAGTATGATTGATACCTTTTAATATTTTTCCACTAAACCTCATGTGAATGAGGCATTATAAGTTATGAAGTTCTTGACTATGGGGGATAGTAAAAAGGCTGAGGAACTTCTTTAGGAGTTACTTGGTGATTCAGACCTGGAGGCATGTTTTGAAGAGGAAGAGACAAATGTAGAATAGACTTGGGTGCACCTCCCTAGAAAAATAAAAGGGTAAGATGGTCTACATGATTGATAATGAAGAAGTGGAGACTCTGGATATTGAGCATACAAAGGGTATGGATGAGGTATTAGACAATGCAGATGAGAAGGCACACACATACCAAGAGCCTATGAAAATGAAGAAGGTCAACATTGGGACAGATGTTGAGCTAAAGGAGGCCACCATCAGGGATTATTGGTCTGGTTCTGAGGTTTCTAAGATAATTGAGTTGTTACGTGACTACCAGGATTGTTCCCTAGGGGCTATCATGAATTAAAATGAATACATGAATCTTTGGGTGAGATGAGAATTAAGTTAAAGGAAGGTGTGCCCAGTTAGGAAGGAGGCCTTACAGGATGAACCCTAACTTGTGCATAAAAGTTAAAGAAAGAGATTGACAAAATGCTAAAATATGGAATCATTAAGCCCATAGAGGAATCAGAGTGGGTTAGCCCTATGGTGATCAATATAAAGAAAGATGGAAGAATCAATAATTTGTGTGGACTATAGGGAGTTGAATGTTGTATGTGTAATTCATCCTTTTCCCACACATTTTATTGAAGAAATATTCGAAGGTGTTGCAAGGTGTGAAATTTACTCCTCCACTGATGGATTTTCTAGATATCATCAGGTTTAGATTGTTAAAGAGGATCAACCAAAGACAAATTTCACCACTGAATGGGGAATTTTTACATACATAGTTATGCCTTTTGGATTGAACAATGCACATGCAGTATTTTCACGCATTGTTGTTCAAGCGTTCCATGATTTTAACCATAAATTCTTATAGGTTTGTTTGGATGATCAAATAGTGTATGGGCTAGTGAAAGAGCATTGCGATGATTTGAGAGTGATGTTTGAGAGGTGCAGAAAGTTAAGCATCTCTTTGAACATTAAGAAATGTGTGTTTTTTACACCTTTTGGGACTTTGATAGGACACATCATCTATAAAGAAGGCTTGTTAGTGGATCCTAATAAGGTTGTTATTATTTTGGGCTTAGAGGAACCTACTAACCAGAGTGAGGTGTGTGGATTCTTGGGGCACATAAGATATTACAGGAATTTTATAAAAGGTTACGCCAAGATTATCACACCCTTAGAGGAATTATTGAAGGGTAAAGGCAAGTTCCATTAGGGTGAAGCGCAACAACGCACATTTGAGACATTGAAGGAAAGGCTTACTACAATGCCTATTATGCTTTCCTTCAAATGGAATATACCTTTTCATGTACATGTGGATGCCTCTGGCATGGCCATTGGTGCATTATTAGCCCATCCTAGAGAAGGTATTGATGATCCTATTTACTTTACAAGAAGGAAAGCTGACACAAGTAGAACATAATTACACAACTACAGAAGTGCGAGGCTTTTTCCATGATCTACGCATTTTATAAGTTTTGACAGTACTTGTTGGTAACACCTTTTAATTTCTATATAGATCACATGACTTGGTGAACAAGACTATTTTATAAGGGAATATATGTCGATGGTTTTTGCTATTTTAGGAATTTGAGTTTACCATTGTAGTGAAGCTAGGAAAGAACAATTCTAGTCCAGATCACTTATCAAGGATTCAATCATGGGAGGATGCACAGAGCATTGAGGACATAATGTCATATGCAAAACTATTCAAATTTAACTGCATGTCCTCAGAACTTAGAGGATATTATTATCTTTTTATGAATATGTGTGGTCAAAGGGTATGAAGGCTTTGGAAAAGAAACAACTTTCTATATACATCGCACCTTATATGTTGATTAGTGGAGATTTATACAAAGTAGGTTGGGATGAAGTTTTGCACCAGTGTGTACTTGAGCATAAGCGTGAAGAAATTATGGAGAAGGCTCATGATGGTATTGCAGGAGGACATTATGTGGGAGATGCCGCCATGTGTAAGATTTTACTCACATGTTTATGGTGGGAAACACTGTATAAGGATTTTAAAGAATATTGTAAGGAATGTGACCATTGTTAGTGCCTTGGAAAGCCTATGCATAGAGATGAAATGTCTTTAAGGCCTATTGCTAGTGTAGAACCTTTTGAAAAGTGGGAAATTGATTTTGTGGGTCCTATTTCCCCACCCGTGTACAGGAATGGATCGTGCTACATCATAACTTGTACAAATTATCTTACAAGGTGGGAAGAAGCAACACCTATAAAGGATTGCATGACAACTATAGTAGCAAGGTTTCTATGGGAATAATCATCAACAGGTATTGATGTCCTTTGAGTTTGACAAGTGATAGGGGTACTCATTTTCTTAATGAGACCATCAGGATCCTATTGGATGAGTTTATGGTTGGAACATCATAAGACAACAACCTATCACCTTAGGAAAATGGAACCACTGAGGCCTTCAACAAAATATTGAGCCAAACCTTGACAAAAATTTGTTATGTTGGAAGGAAAGACTTGGATTATAAATTATTTGTTTTACTTTGGGCATACAGAGACAACCTACAAAGAGGTTGAATAAAGCAACACCCTTTCAGTTGGTTTTTGGCACGGAGGTTTTTCTACCAGTGGAATTCATGTTACCTTCTCTACGTATTGCACATGCAGGAGGTTTGGCTGGATGAGCAAGAATGCTTGAGGAAGCGTATTGACAAACTGATGCAATTGGATGAAATTCGCTATAGATAAGATGGAGTCATAAGTAAGAAAAGGCCAGGAAGAAGGCATGACATGATAGGCATATTAAGGATAAGAAGCTTGAGGTTGGAGAGATGGTTCTTCTTTATGAATCCAAGTTTTTGTGCCACCATGAAAAACTTAAGGTGCATTGGTTGGGACCATATGTTATAACATACTTGATTTAGGCTTTCCAGTTAGAGGTGCTAGATGGAAACATGGTTACCCAGTTACTTCAATGGGAGTAGGATGAAGCCTTAATACAAATAAGTCTTCTTGATGTTTTTAATAAGGAAGTATTTCCACTTAAATTAGGTTTCCTTAATGCATTTATTTTATATGTGTTTCCTTCATCGTTGTTATGCTTTGTCAATTTAGTTCAGTGTTTTATGTAATAAGCATGACTTGTGTGCCAAAATTTGATTACTATCATAAGTAATTTTCATGTGTAGAGGACCGTGCATACCCTTAGTGTGGGGTGGAGTATATACAGGGTATATGATACCAAGTTTGAATGACATCTGAAGATGGGTATGCATAAATAAATTTTTGGGCAGGTGCTTTGAAGTGAAAGGTGCAGTTGGCAAGAAATTTTTCTCATAAATTAAGACCACATGGATAGATGGACGCATAGTGTAATGTGAGGTAGGTTGCAGCAGTGAAAATCTACTTAGTGAAAGGCACAGTGGTGAAGTAACTTTGGTGCATGAGGCCGCACAAAAGGAGGTATGCGGTTGAAAAGTAGGAAGGTCCCAGAAGGTTATATTGTGGTGCAACATGAAAATAAAAACACAAAGAAATTGAAGAAAATAAATGTATGGGTATAGTGGTAGGTGGAGAGCAGGAAATGCGCATATTTTTTGAGAAATATATATAAGGTGGTGTTGTAAAAATCATTTTCACCTTTGCGATTCAAGAGTATTTGAAGTCGAGTTTTTGATGATGAGAAGCTAGCAAATGAGTTGTGAAGTGTAGAGAGTTGTGAATCAGTTGTATTTTGTCAGATTTGTGCATGGGATAGTCTTACGATCCATTTGGACAAAGTTTTTAAGTGAAGAAGAGGTGTGCAAGGAGATAATTTATGACAAATAGGGTTTGCATTTGAGCTAGGGCATGTAGAGTTGGAATTATAGAGCTCGAGGAAGGTATAAAGAACCCACCTTTATAGTTATTATGGCACCAAAGAGAGTACCTCTAGAGTGGCCACAAGGGAGAAGAAGCATAAGGAATTCAAGATCGAAAGTGGAGGATGCCCCAGAAATCCATTTCTTAGAAATGCAGTACCTAGAAGGGGCTTACATGGGTCGCGATTAGGACTCGCATGTTCTCTGACGTAAGGTGAGTGATTACAATCACAAGTTGATAGATATCAAGGATGAACTTGGTGAAATTGTTGGTAAAGAAGAAAAAAAAAAGAACAATGGATGATATGGCTGTATATGATGATGTAGGTGAGAAGCTATTGACAAAGGTAGGAGATTTACAATTTTATGAACTCCCTTATTTTGGGAAACTAAAAAATTTATACCATTGGTTGATGAGTAGAGTCCATGAGGACTTTCTTCTATTTTTTTGAGGTGACATATGAGGTTCACCACACCCTTGATTGAAAGTTTGACAGGACTCAGGAGTTTGGGCACTAGAAGTAAGTAGTGACCTGACAGATAAAGAAGGTATAATCATGACAAGGAAATCATTTGGTTACCTAAAGGGAGAGCGCGAGATGGACATTGATAAGCTAGAGAAGTATCTTCCAGTTATAAGCGGCAATCACACTCCTCACAAAGCTTGAATAACTAGGAGCAGATGGTTGCAGGTAAAACACATTATGGCTACATATAGCAAATAAAATGAGTGAAGGGGTAACTTATAACTTGGATGATTTCATTTTTGAAACTATCATTGAGGAAGTGCATGGAGGTGAGAAGATAAGTTTTGGTGCTATCCTTTTATCACTTGTCTTTTTAGAAATTGGAGTGGTTGATGGGCCAAAGGAAAAAATTTGGGAATACCCTGAGGTGAAGAAAAATCTCTGCATAGAGATATTTGAGAAGTATACGTGTGATGGGACTATGAGTGGACCCCTTTAAACAATGGGAAGAATATGTGGTATGAACACTTGACTTCATGTTTGAACAGGAATGGAGAATACCCAAGGAGTTACCTGTGGTATTGGGAAAATAGGTATAGTTTGCAGTGTATCAACACTACTATATCACGTACTTTGCAATGAAGGATGGGAAGTAGGGCCCATGGTGTAAGCTTATTCACCTTCACCACGCACTATTTCCAAGCATCTGTATGCATAGTTCTTGGATGTATCCCATCTAATGATTCAATGCTGATAAGGTAGACTAAGACTACCACACCCTCAGGAAGACTTACGTGTATCCAAGTAAGTCTGCGTATATTGAAAGGTTAATTTTTTATGATATTAATATGAAGTCAATGAATTTGGAAATTGGTGAGATAGGGGTAGCCCTTGTTTATATCCAACTCAAGCCCAGGTTGGAAAATGGGAAATATGTGGAGAATGAGTTAAAATTTCTTGGCCCACCCAAAGGGAAGAATACAGTTGGCACTTTGGAAGATGAGGAAAGAGCCTCGCCCCTTTTAGAAGAAGAAGAATAAGAACTTCATGAAGAAAGTGGTGGCTTGGAGCATAGGGAAGAAGACATCCTATGGCTAGAGGGACATGAGAGTGTGAGGTGACCCCTCCATTGCAAGAACAAGATGATGAAGTATTGGAAACAAGTGCCATGGAGATCAATGTGGATCAAACTACTGAGGAGACTTAGTTTAAAAGGGTACTAAGATGAATAAAGGCTTAGGGTGCGGAAACATCATAGCCCCTTAGGAGATCACTAAGAACTTCACCTTAGAAAGTAGAGACAAAAAACAATAAAAGGTGCAAGTATAAAATCAAGGAGGATGAGAAGGATGAATCTAGGGGAAAGCATGCCAAGTAATCCAAAACATCATGAGAACATAGAGGATCCTTGGGGAGAAGAAATGAAGAAATATGAAGAGGAGATGAAGGATACTGGTAAAGAAACAGATAAGGGAGAGCCTTTAGGTGTGAACCATACTACACAAGAAGGTGAAGGATTGGTATTGGATACAAATTCCCAGATTCCAAAGGGTAAGCGAACAAGGAAGGAGAAGGAGCTGAAGAATATGACACCCCTGCAGTTGGTTATGTGGATGAAAAAAAAAATCATACGCATTCAGTTACAAAGCACTTTGGATCCTAAGGATTTGTATGGATGGGAGCTCATAGAAATAGAAATGGAAAACACACGCACATGTAAGAAATTATCTTGGTCTATGTAGACTCATATGGATGAGATTGAATTTGACGTGTGTGAAGAGTCATGTATTTTGCATAGAATGAAGAAAGCACCCCACTTGAGACATCTGAATGTCAATCCCACTATCATCTTATCAGATGAGAAAGTAAGAAATGCTTTGGTGAAGTATCTGTAGAGGTTACGTGCAGAAACATAGATAAAGTGATAACCACTAGGGAATTGTTGGATGATAACAAGGAAAAAAAATAAAGAGATAAAGTTCCTAATAGTAGAGATGGAAAGGGATGAGGTGAAGGCAAAAAATTTGGTTAGTATGGTGGAGGAAATTGGAGATGACATTTTAAAGGTAAGGCCACACCTAGAATCACAAGTTCCAGAAAATTTTCCTTCTGTGATGCATTACATACGCACACTTGTAAAGTTGGTAATAGATGAAGGCCCAATGTGATATGCCAAAGCCTAAGGATGCAGCAGAATAGGCAGAGAAGGCCAAGGCAATTGTTGTGCATAAAATTAATTGTTATGAATCAATTTTATAGAGATTACATGAAGAATTGAAGAAAGAAGATTGGCCTTGAGTATGTGTGTGGCCCCTGATATAATCATATAGACAAGGACCCTGGCAGAAGAAGATGAAGTCCTAGTGCAGAAGAATGAAACACTTGGGGGCATGGAAAGGATAACATTAGTAGAAGAAAAACACGATGCAATTATAGCCTCCCAAGTCCCACATAAGGAAAAAATTAAGGAAATTGGGAAACTCATAGCGGAGAGGATGTATGTAATGGAGGGAATGGTCTTGAGCATGGATAATGTTCTCAGGGTCTTTCAGAATGAAATTGAAAAGATGACCCTGAATGATATGGATGTCATAGTTGTAGAAATTCCAGATAAGACAAAATAAAGTGCTAAGTGACTGGAATGAACTTGAGGTAGAAATCAAAAGTGAGTATCTAGAATTAATTTTATGGAAGAACAAGGTATAGAGGGTACAAGCATTTATTCATTCTTTGTACATATATTCTTTCATTCTTTAGTATATTTTCATGGAGGGATAAGTTATGATTACCCATTATCAGGGGATAGAAATGAAATTAATGTGGGGTAATGTTGGGCAGAAAAAATATAGCCTAAGTATGAAAGGCACATAAGGTTTGGGCGCGCGGGCATAGGGTGCATGGAGGCACACAGAAATACAGTGGAACAGGGCACGCCCAGGAAAGAATAAAGTCAAGACTTAGCCAATTTATGGTGAAAGGCTATTTTTTTGATGTGGAGTGTAGTGCACACTTTGTAGAAGACTTGAAGAGAACATGAAGACTATTTTTGGGCAATTAGAAGATCAAGAACCATAATAATTTGAGGCTATTAATAGGATTATACTATAATTGTATTATTAGGTGATCTATTATTAGTGCTTGCATGCTTTTGTATTCTCATGTAAGGGAGCATGTCTATTATTAGCATGTAGTTTATTTTTGGAAAGGTGTATGGGAGGTGAAGGGAAAGTCCCCACCCTTATAAATATGTATTTATTTATGTGGATTGGGAATCGAGATGACTTTTTTATTATATTTATGTTGTTGGTTTTTATGCACACATGACTCATGGTGTCCCTATTATGGATGTATGAATCTTCTATGTTTTACAATATTTAATATAATGGATCTTATTGGTTGGATCTTGGTGTTGGATATAACTGATTATGGATATTTCATGGTAAATTTGATTATATTAAGTGTTTATTTATTCCTTCATATGATTAAGATCTAGATTTGGTTTATGCATTGTGGTTTAATTGATTATCTGTTATGGATCTGAAATATAAATTCAATCGTGCTAAAATCTTGTACAAGATTCTCTAAAGAGTGACCTGGTACCCTTGTGCACTTTAGGTGAGTGCTTAATTCAGGCTGAGTGATTTACTAGCACGCCTTGGGATGTTGGTGGTAAAATCTGGGCTACATCAGTTTATGGAGATGAAGGTTTCTTGTTTTTTAGGACATGACTTTTTTTTACTGAAAAATTGAGTTCGTTGGAGCATTAGATTATTTAGTTTATGCTTTCCAGCACCTGAAAAGTAAATAATTATGAACTTTGTTCCTATTTAAGGCCTTTGGAGGTCTTTAATGTGTCAGAAAGTATACAAATTAGTTGCATTTGCAGAACTGGTTTTTAGGCTACTTTTTTTTATGAAGTGTAAAGTTACTATGGTTTGAGTATATTGATGTTTCATGGTGTATATCTTATTTTTATGTGTTTTAAAAGTTCTTATGTTTCCATAGAGTGGTCACATGCTAGTTGATTTCATCTTGGGTGGTCTTGAGGCCCAAAGGTGAAATCATGATGCAAGAAGAAATCATTTTGTGAAGGAAATCCCATTAAATAATTTGATTGGTTAAAGTAAATGTGTGAAAATTTATGATGCATATATGTTTTATTACTTATGTTTTGTGAATATGTAATATTTAATAAGCATTGTTTTGTGATTAGTGGATTTTTTCCATTTTAGTGATGGGGTTTTGAGGATGTTTGGTGCAAGGTGAGAGATTTTTGGCATGACCGACCTAAATGGGTCAAATGTGAAAGTTTTAATGATTCATATGGGATTTTTTAAAGTTGGTATTGTTCAGAAAAATGGGGTAAACTGACCTATTTTGAATTTGATTCAAGAAGATCCTATAAAAGTGATGCTTTGGATGCAATTAGTAGCTAGTTGAGTGTGTATGAAAAGTGTGACCTAGGTGTGAGAGTTTTGCAGGTTTGAAGGCATGTTTTTAGAGATAAAAAAGTGTATGATAGGTTAAATAATGACATAAAGAATTTATGCAAGGGTTTAATGGATATATAAGTTAAGATAGTGCAAGTGTGTGTAAGTTTGAAGACCTAGGGTTTGAAAAAGGGTTTGAAGGTGCGTGTCAGCTGAATTTTTCATCTCCATCAGTTGTGGAAGAAAAAAATGCATATATATTCATCATAAGATGGTTTATTGGGTTCTTTATCATCTTTGGGGGTTGTATCATCCTTATGGAGTTGGTGCTTCAGAAAACTAGGGGTTGTTGCTTCAATAAATTTGAAATATATCAATATAAATATTGTGTTTCTATGGGTTTTATTCCCCATGAGGGTTTCCCACTTATATCTTGTGTATTCATGTTGATTCTCCTATTTGTGGTTGATTTTATGTATGCTATTTGATGATGTGCACGCATTAATGGTAAGATACGTGGTTTGTGAATTAAATAAGTAATATCTTATGTTTTTGTGTTGATTCTCTTATTTTTGGTTGATTTTATGTATGCTATTTGATGATGTGCACACATTAATAGTTGGATACGTGGTTTGTGAATTAAATAAGTAATATGTTTTTTTTAAAGGACTAATTCACTCCCCCTCTTGGTCCATTTTGTTTCTACCACTTTTATGTTTTTCTATTATGTAAATCATAAAGAACAAAAAAGAGTTAAGTTTTACATTAAACATGTTGTTTTGAAAAAATGGATTTGAAAATTTATTTCCATAGGAAATCAATTCCTTCAGGATAATTATTTTGAAAATTACACAAGGACTCATCCCTCTTAATGGTATCTCATCCAACAAATTTTAATTACAATGCATTAATTATTGTTCTTGAATTTGTGCAAGGTATGCCTAGATAACATCATGTCCCCGATTCAGTATTTTAATTTGATCTCCATTCCATATTTTTATTGGTATCCATGCCAATATGACACTGTCTATATCAATATCTGATATGTCCCTTGATTTTCACCATAATTTTTTTTCTGTATTTTATTTTCCTGTGGGTTCCCACTAATGTACCATTATCTTTTGAGCCATTATGTGAACATCATGTATTAGAATTTATTCTACCTTTCCCATCCATATAGGCATGTTATCATCAGTTGGTCTTACTATCGTCATTTTCTCATCATCCACATCCACTACTAGGTCAAATTCATCGTGATGTATATCACAAATAGGCCCATCATTTATATCCTTATTTGAAAGGAAATTTTTACTATAGGTAGTTATCCATGCTAAGACGTGGTGTACCCAGTATCTGATCATACATTGTGCTATCCTGAATTATTTTTGGTATAAAAATATCTCCTCATCATGCTATAATTGACAAAAGTATTCTCTATGGGACACAAAATTTTTCCAATATGTAATCTTTGGAACTCAGAATGCTTCTCCACCTTCTATTGAAATTGTTCTCCATAATAAATCCCCTAGTTATTTCAATAACTTAGATCCCCACTTTGGCTCTATGGTTTCACATTACAGGTTTTTGTGCACTTCACTTGTTCACTTGGTACATCTCAATGGTTGTAAATTCCTCACATGCCATGCGTTCTCCTTCTGTGCCTTCTTCCTTTTTCCTTTTCCTCTTTGTTCCGAATTCCCCTCATTCGCTCCTTCTGTGCATTCAATTTCTTCCTAGCATTGTATTGACTCTTCATGCATGCGTTGGAATTACTTCCCAAAAAATGGAAAATTCCCTACCATTCATGCATGCCCTTTGCTCGTGCGCCGCACATTATTTTGTAATAGTTGCACCTTATCCATATGTTTCCCTCTCACTAGTTTGCACATTTCCTTCGAGCATGTTACAGTTACATGTGCCTTCCTTTGACATCCTTCCACACCTCATTCTTCCATGCACATAGCTTTGCACCCTCCTTTATGCCATTCTATGCCATGTCATCATCTGACAAGCTTGATCATGTTACATGAAACCAATCAAAGTGTGCCAACTGGGCACCAAAAAATTGCAACAAATCAGTGAGTGACACATAGAAGAAACAACAAAACACTCAGCATAGTTGGTCTTCCTTGTATTCAATCAACACACACCATGTTTCTTGCATAAGTAGATGGCTCTGGCAATTTTTTGATAGCCATAAATTTTTCTACATAGCTTTGATTGGTGCACACCTAGTCTCAATAGATAGCTATTGACGTAGGCTATAGTGTTTGATATTCAAATTTAAATTTCTAGTGAATCTAGTAGGTGAGAAATGGGAAAATTTCTTTCTGGGCATTGATGATTAGATATGATTACTCCAACTACTTGATTTGATATGGATTTTGACTCCTTCCTTCTCTTAAACACTAAACAGACTTGGGGAAGTGCATTTGAAAGATTCTTAAGTAGATTTATAGGCATTGAATGCTTCTTGTTGGTGGTTGTATTTCAAATTTTGGCTTTCCCTCCTCTTCTTCTCTTTCCACCAATTCATCTATAAATATAAGAACTAGGCTCATTGTTAATGTTGGACATTTTGGATCCTTAGGCATTTTGCTAAGGATTTCATATATTTGTATTTATGAGTTGCAAACCTTTAGATCTAGTTCATGCATGTGGATATTAGGCTCCTAGGCTATTGTAAGAGACTGTGCATCCTTGGAAGTAATAAAAGCATTGTTTTATGGATATTATCTTCCTTAAAATGTTTATATTCTCCTTTCTTTCCTCTGTTTTACATCCCGTGTTTGTTCTGTCATTTTAAATCCCTTGCATCATTCTTTTCTAGTTGTGTTTCATGAAATCGATTATTTAATTATTGGTTTGTGCTACGTGCGCCTAACCTTCCCTCATGCCTTCTCCTTCATTTTTGCTTAGAGCAGATAGTGTTCATCCCTCTTTTTCTGGTGTTATCACCTCCCTTTTTATTTTATTTTCCTTTCTGTTAACCTTATATCCCTAGTCCCTTGGTATTGTTAACTTAGTTTTCCCTTCTAGCATTAGGAGTAGGATTAGTAGTAGACATAGATAGAGGAACTGGCCTTCTCCAGAGATCTATCTCAAGTGCTCAAGGTCCCATAACTTGGAGATGATTCTATTGTTGTCTCAAACAACTCGGTTATTCCAGATCCGAGACACGGGTGCACATTTGACCACCAAAAGTTTCTAGCACGCCCGGTGGGATAAGCATTGAAAGCTTATATTTCAAATATTATGAAGTTCTGGTGTGTGGACTTAGTATTTCCAGCCTTTGGAGGCTCATTTCAACACATCTAATGACTCCCAACTTTCAAATCTCTATTTTTAGTAGCCCTGAGTGCCTTTTATGAGAAGAGTACATACCAGAAAAAGTACTACAACTAAAGGATCCTTTGAATATCTCCAAATTTTACCAAGAAGCACATGTAACAGATCTTCCATGCACACCCTGCCATCTCTAACATGCCACATGTACTCTACTCCGCCTCACAATAGACATGCACACCCTACCATAACACTTTAACCTCCTTCTCATTTGAGGAAATTTTCTAACTTCACTGGCTAAAGCCCACTCAATCTCAATCCAAAACTTGACATACTAGTAGCCAAACTCAAGAGTATCCCATACTTCATGGGATAAAATCAAGTCACCCGTGTTGAGCATATTCAATATGTGGGCAATGTAGGCTCTGTCTATCTGATTAGTCATGATGATGTTGCTGCCAGGCTCCTTGCAACCTATTTTAAGGGTAAATCACTCCAAAGGTACCATGCCATAAGACTTGCATCTATTGCCACCTAGAAAAATCTTTGTAATTACTTTGAAGATAAGTCTGATCATCTATCATTGGTGGAGTAACTGGATACAATGAAGAGGACGCCCAACAAGTAGATGACTGATTACAACATCAGATCCTAGAAGACTTGGGATAAAATCCCTCATGTGGTAAGGAATACTACCCAACATGGTTTCTTGTATTGTCTTAGGGATTTAAATAACGACATTTAATTCATGATTCAATCCATGGGTGGAAGGACTCTGCTTGCTGCATACAACATTGCAATAAGGGCGTAAAATAACCTCATCAAGGCTAGAAAGTTAGCTCCTAGACCACCCACACCCTTGTTCCCATAAATATCTCCTGGACCCTATCCTTCTATTGCTCTAGTTCCAGTACATAGTGTGTAACCTATTGCATCCACGTCCTACTCTCCCGTGTAATAATAAGAAGAAAAATTAAAAACCCTAATTAAAAACTTGTCAAATAAGGTCATATCTCTTGATAAGTAGTAGGAAAGAGCCTATAGAAGTAATTCTAGTCATGCATAAATCCTAAGCAATAAATCTTGGTAGAATTAGTATGGGAACCAGAGATATGGGCAAAACCAACAAAATGACAGATGACATGCTAATGCACACTTTCCTTCCCAAGTTTTTCCAATGCACGAGCATCATTAAGTTGCATAAAGTTTGTGATGATGGTGTCATGTTTGTAATGAGTGTGGGACAGTCTAGATGTTCAAATAATCTTTCCCTCCAAGTTGAATGTTTGAATTTAAATTTTTTTTGCAAGCTTGTAAGTGTCTAAATAAGGATTATTATGTATGCAAAGAAAAAAATTCATAGTATTAACTTATATACCCACTACCAACGTGGACAGAAAAATATATCTCCAATTTTAGTAGTAGTTGAATTGTTATAGGAGTGCAACTGAGAGATACTAGGGAGTTGTTATAAGCATGAAAAATTTGGAAAATTGATGGAATTGGACAATATCATCAAGACTAAGCTTGTAATTATTATGATTGAGCATAATTGAAGGGGATTAATGTATAACAATGGTAATTTGCATGTTTTTATTGTTTTTTCTTTTTCTTCTCCTTGATTATTTTTAAGAAACATACTAAAACAACAAGCTAAGAAATTGGAAATACCATATTTTGCATCAATGGAGCTACTGTGAAGGATGGAACGTGTGTATTGGATCATCACAAGATTACATAAATTTTATAAGGATTTGAAATGCCCTAAATTACCTTTTTTGATTGAATTTTTCCTTCACTACCCAGAACTAGGGCACGTTGGATCTAGAGCTTCCCACAGTAAAATTTCTTAATTCTTCAAAAATATTGATACTTAAGGGATCGTATAACAATTTTCAGATGTGTAGATCTCAATTCAACCGGTTCGTGTCATTTTCATGAAGACTTAGCATGTCAGGTCATGTAATAACAAAACTACCCAATTATGATTATAACTTTAAATGTTTGAGTTGAATCAAAGGCAAGAATAGATTGGAATGATCTTATAAGGTCTCTAGGGATCCATTGAAGGTGTTGAACATGTAAAAATATTCCTTGTGGCCTATGATACATGTTTAAGTCCTTAATTTAGGCATATTCTAGTACATTATAGAAGTGAAAGTAGAGCATAGATAATATTTACTATATGTAAAGTTAAATTTGATTGGGATTGGTTGAAAAAATATCAACCGAAGGAAATATAAGAATGGATCACTCTATAACACTATAGTACATGCACACAACTCCCTAAGAAGAATAAAATTTTACAGTATCAGGTCAGAACAATCACATTTAACATAAATAACCTAACTAATCTTGACATATGTTGGATAACATCAAAATGTCTCTTCTCTAAGAAGGTGGTGTGACCTCCAAAATGTTTAGAATGAAGCTGTTGGCTTATTGCTTATAGGGGCAGAGCTACAAGTCTATTGTTTTGGTCATGAAGGTCTAGAATCAACTGGGCAATTTCTATTGTCCTAGATCTTAACATTCATTAGTGTAGATTGCTTAGTGTGTGTGTATCAATGTGTGTAGTGTGTGTGAATGATGTATTGAAGAGTTGATTTGTATTTCAAATCAAGTAGGATCATGATGTGTAGAACATCATACTAGGATGTAGATAAAATGATTGATTTAATCTCTTATTTCAAAAGAAGGTTGATCAACCTTAATGGAAGGAGCACAAAGAAGAGATAAGAAGGACTGAAAGAGAAGGAAGAGAGAAAGAGCTATAAACTAAGATGCAATTTTTGGTATCAGATCACAAGATTGTGAACAATATAAAGATCCATGAAGAGGAAAATAAGAAGTTGAAGAAGAATGACAGATAGAGGTAGAGGAGCTAGAGGAGGAGGAATACCTAGAGTGACTCAAACACTACTATTGGAGGAGATATGGAAGAAGAACTAGATGATGGAAGAGATGAGGATTATGAGAAAAATAATAGAAGAGATGGAGTTGTCTCAGAGAAGAGGCATACAATATGTAAAAGAGATTTAAGATGAAGAGTAACTAGGAGAGCTAACTGTGGATATACCTCCTCCAAAAAAATAGAAGAAATATTGATAAATGCTATTGTGGGATCCAATTGCAAAGAAAGGTTCGATGTTCCAATGTATGAATGGATTCTTAGTCTAGAATATCTCATTGACTGTATAAATGCCATGGATAAGTATTTTGAGTATGAGGAGGTGGATAATGACAGGAAGGTAAAGTTTGTGGTAACCAAGTTGAAGAGTCATACTTCCCTATGGTAGGATGGAATATAGAAAGAGGGGATCAGTAAAGGAAAAACAAAAATCAAATATTTGGATAGGATGGTAGCAAATTAGAAGGCAAAGTTTGTGCCTAAAGACTACCAGAAAAACTTGTTTAGGACACTCTAGAGTTTGAGACAGAAAGGACATTTTAGTAAAAGACTATACATAGGAGTTTTATAGGCTGACAATAAGAGTAGGTCAAGTGGAAGATGATATAGAGAAGGTTTCTAGATATCTCAATGGACTAAAATTTTCAATTCATTATGAAATCAACATTTTATCTCCAAGAGAAGTTGATGAATCCTACCAACTAGAGCTGAAAGTTGAAGAGAAGATTTCCAGAAAGAGTATTTCATTTTCAAGAGGAAGAGGTAGGAAATACAAAGGTAGATTTGGGAAATCAAGTTGAAGGAGAAAATTGCAGACCAGCCATGCAGAAGGCAACAATTCTCAAAGCACAAGAGGATTTTCATCACCAAGAGGAGGTTTTTAATTAAGAGGAAGTAGGCCTTATCAAGGCTATCAAATAGGATGAGGCATATTTTTGGGAAAAATTTATAAGTGCAATAAGTATTTAGGGCACAGGTCCTATGAGGGTCAAGAGAACCCATCAACCAACCATGAGATGAGTGTGCATGTTTCTTAAGCTAAAGAAGAAGTGGAAGAATCTACAACATTAGAACATGAGGATATTCAAGAGGAAGGTGAGTTGCTCTTAATGAAGAGAATTGTGTTGAAGCCTAATAAGGAAGTTGCAGAACCACCACAAAAAGGGAATTTGTTCAGAACTATATGTAAGAGAAAAGGAAAGTGCTACAAGGTGGTGATAAATAGTCAGAGTGCTAACAATCTTGTGTCAATAGAGATGGTAGAAAATGTAGGCTTGAAGAAGGAACCACATCTAACACCATACAAGGTTTCTTGGAAGAAAAAAGGGAAACAATTATTTGTGAATGAGAAATGCAAAGTATAATTTCTTATTAGTTCATACAGAGATAGTGTGGTTTGTGATGTCATGCCCATGGATGTGTGTCACATCTTGCTTGGGAGACCTTTGCAATTTGACAACAAAGATATACATAATGGAAGGATAAAGAAATATAATTTCATGAAGGATGGAGTGGAGCACACCCTCACACCATTGAAGGATGATCACGAAGAAGTAGAGAAGAGTTCCAAATTGATGTTGATGAAAGGTAAAGAGTTCTTGCATGAGATAAAGAAAGAAGAGGTAAATTTTACAGTGATTGGTAAGCCTAAATGTGTACTTACTATCACTAAGATAACTAATTTACCTTTATAGATTCAAGATATATTGAATGAACACATTTATATTTTTTGGATGATTTTCCAAATGAGCTACCACCTGTAAGGAGCATTAGCCATCATATTGATTTGATTCCAGGAGAAAATTTACCAAACAAAGTTGTGTATAGGATGAAAACTAGAGAGAATGAAGAGATCAAACAACAAGTGTAAGAGTTGTTGGACAAGGGGCTTGTAAGAGAGAGTTTAATCCCATGTGTTTTCCCTATAGTGCTAATACCAAAGAAGGATGGAACTTGGAGGATGTGTACAGAATCTAAAGCTATCAAAAAATTAACTATCAAGTATAGATTTCCATTTCCTAGAATGGATGATTTACTTGATTGTTTGAGTGGAGATGCATATTTTCCTAAGATAGAGCTGAAAAGTGGATACCATCAAATCATAATTAGAGAAGGAGATAAGTGGAAGACAACTTTAAAAAATAATGATGGTTAGTCATGCCTTTTGGCTTAACCAATGCTCTAAGCAATTTCGTGAGGATGATGAATGAAGTGCTCAAATAATTCACAAGTAAGTTTGTGATAGTATATTTAGATGAAATTTTTGTGTTTAGTCAAACTATGGATGATCATTTAAAGCATTTGATAATGGTTTAAGGAAAATTTCATGAAGACAAACTATTGACTAATATTAAAAAGTGCAGTTTTCTAAAAACCGAGTTAGTGTATTTGGGTTTTGTCATTTAAAAGGAAGGTTTGAAGATGGATAAGGATAAAATAAAATCCATTCTTGATTGGCATACACCCAAGAGTGCATATGAGGCAATGATTTTTCATGGATTAGCCAGTTTCTATAGAAAATTCATCACAAACTTCAATGGAATTGTTGCACCAATGATTGATACAATTAAAGGTGATAAGAAGATATTTTGTTGGATTGAAGAAGCTAATAAAAGTTTTAATTTTCTTAAAAAGAAGGTAACTGAGGAGCCTAGTCTAACCCTACCTGATTTTAATAATATTTTTCCAGTTGGGTGTGATGTTAGTGGGTTAGCAAAAGGGGTTGTTTTGAGCTAAGAGGGAAAAACAATGTCATATTTTAGTGAGAAAATAAGAGATGCAAAAAACAAGTATTAAACATATGAATATGAGTTTTATGCACTTGTACAATCTTTGAAGAATTCGAGGCATTAACTTATGCCTAAGGAGTTTTTCTTGTTTACTGATAACTATGTATTGTAGTCTATTAGTAACCAAAATAAGCTAAGTCAAAAGCATGTTAAATGGATTGAATTTTTTCAAGGGTTTACATTTACCATAAAGAATAAAAAGGGTCAAAATAACAAGGTTGTAGATGCTTTGAGTAGGAGAGTTTTGGTTTTGCAGGAGTCACAGGTGAATATCACAGGTTTTGAAGAGTTGAAGGAGATGTATGAAGATGATGGAGAATTCAAAGAGGCATACAATGCTTGCAAGAACCCAATCATGGGAGACAGAAGTCCATAGATGGACTATATGCTGTAAGAAGGCCTGTTATTTAAGGGAAACCAGCTTTGTATTCCAATAAGTTCAATGAGGGAGAATTTCATAAAAGAAAAGCATAGTGGAAGTTTGGCAGGGCACTTTGGACTAAACAAAACATTAGCATGATTGAGTACTCATTACTATTGACCAAGAATGGATAAGGATGTCAAAAGATATGTAAAATTTTGACATGTATGTTACTATAGTAAGGGAAAAAGTCAAAATGCAAGCCTATATTAGCCATTACCCTTTCCTAGTAGACCATGGGAATCCATAAGCATGGATTTTATGCTTGGTTTACCTAAAAATAAAAAAATTCATTCTAAAAAATGGATCACTTTATTCCATGTAAAAATAAAAATTATGCAACACATATAGCTAACTTGTTCTTTCAAGAAATTGTGAGGTTGCATGGTTTTCCAAGAAGCATAGTTTTAGACAGAGATATAATTTTTTTGGGCATTTTTGGAGGACTCTCTAGAATAAGTTGCAAAAATATTTGAGTTTCAGCTCATCCTACCATCCATAGACTAATGGTAAGAATAATTTTTTTAACAGGATCTTAGGAAATATTCTAAGAATCCTAGTGAGAATTCACCCAAAACAGTGGGATCTTGCACTTACACAGGCTGAATTTGTATACAATCACTCTCCTAACAGAAGCCCATGAATGAGTCCTTTAAAAAAAATTTATGGAATACACCAAAGAGGTGATTATGAAATAATAATCTTAGGTAAGATTGAAGCAAGGAGCACAAATGCAAAGGAGTTTGTTAAAACAATGTAAGACTTACATGAACAAGTGAAAAATAAGCTTGAAATAAATGTTGTCAAGTACAAATAGAGGGAAAATAAGAGAATATAAGAGGTAAGTTTCAATGTGGGAGATCTTTTTTTATACCACCTTAAAAAGTAAATATTCCCCAAGAAGAAGTACAACAAGCTAAAAGTGAATAAAATTGGCACATGCAAGGTACTAAGAAAGTTTTCCAATAATGTATATGAGCTAGAATTGCCTCCAGGAGTTGGAATTTCTCTAATCTTCAATATTATAGACATGTGTGCTTATAAAACTGATGGAGATGCTGTAGATGAACATGCAAGAAAAAGTGAAGCAGTTATTTAATGGGAATCACATATACCTAGGGAAGTACCAAAATAAGTAGAGACTATTTTGGACAAAAAGTTGTTGAAGAAGACTAGAGAGAAAGAGTATTAACAATATTTAATCAAGTGGAAGAGTTTTCCAGCTGAGTATGCAACATGGATGACTTAGATAGATCTTCTAAAGCTAGGTGCCAGTGTAGGAAATTTGATTAAGGACAATAATCCCATGAAGGAGGTTTATTTTTCTCAGGGGTAGAATGGTGTAGTATACTAAATATTAAGTTGCATAATATTTAGTATACGTGAAGTTAAATTTGATTGGGATTGGTTGAGAAAATATAAACCACACTTCCATGAAGGTAAGATAAGAATGGATCACTCTATAAAACCATAGTAGCTACACAAAACTCCCTAAGAATACTGAAATTTAATAGTTTCAGGTCATAAGAGTCGGATTTAGCATAAATAACATAACTAGTCTTGACATATGTTGGATAACATAACAATGGGATATTCTCTAAGAAGGTTGCATGACCTCCAAAATATTTACAATTAAGAAGTTGGATTATTTCTTATAGCGACAAAGCTACAAGTCTACTATTTTTGTCATGAAGGTCTAGGATCAATTGGGAAACTTCTTGTCCTAGATCTTAGCATTAATTAGTGTAGATTACTTAGTGTGTGTGTATGAATGTGTGTAGTGTGTGTGAATGATGTACTAAAGATTAAATTTGTCTTTCAAATACGGTAGGATCATGATGTGTAGCACATAATACTAGGTATCCGTGATTCGCATTAAATAACTGCTTCATTTTTTCTTGCATAATATTAAGTTGCATAATATTTAGTATACGTGAAGTTAAATTTGATTGGGATTGGTTGAGAAAATATCAACCACACCTCCATGAAGGTAAGATAAGAATGGATCACTCTATAAAACCATAGTAGCTACACAAAACTCCCTAAGAATACTGAAATTTAATAGTTTCAGGTCATAAGAGTCGGATTTAGCATAAATAACGTAACTAGTCTTGACATATGTTGGATAACATAACAATGGGATATTCTCTAAGAAGGTTGCATGACCTCCAAAATATTTACAATTAAGAAGTTGGCTTATTTCTTATAGCGACAAAGCTACAAGTCTACTATTTTTGTCATGAAGGTCTAGGATCAATTGGGAAAGTTCTTGTCATATATATTAGCATTAATTAGTGTAGATTACTTAGTGTGTGTGTATGAATGTGTGTAGTGTGTGTGAATGATGTACTGAAGATTCAATTTGTCTTTCAAATAAGGTAGGATCATGATGTGTAGCACATAATACTAGGATGCAGATGAAATGATTAATATAATCTCTTATATCAAAATAAGGTTGATGAAACTTGATGGAAGGAGTACAAAGAAGAGATAAGAAGGACTAAAAGACCAAGAAGAGAGAAAGAGTCATAGACGCATACACCATTTTTAGTATCACAGCACAAGATTGTGCACAATCTAAAGATCCAAAAAGAGGAAAATAAGAAGTTGAAGAAGAATGGTAGATAGAGGTAGATGAGTTAGAGGAGGAGGATCACCTAGAGTGACTCAAACACAACTATTGGAGGAGATAAGGAAGAAGAACTAGATGATGGAAGAGATGAGGAGTCTAAGAGAGAGAATATAAGAGATGGATTTTATTCAGAGAAGAAACATGGAATATGTAGAAGAGTGTGAAGATGAAGAGCATACAAGAGAGCTAACTGTGGATATACATCCTGCAAAAGCAACATAAGAAATATTGATCAAGGACATTGTGGGATACAGTTCCAAAGCAAGGGTAGATGTTACAATGTATGAATGAAGTCTCAATCCTGAAGAGCTCATTGACTGGATAAATGTCATGGATAAGTATTTTGACTATGAAGAGGTAGACAATGACAAGAAGGTGAAGTTTGCAGTAACTAGGTTGAAGAGACATGCTTCCCTATGGTGGGATGGAATAAAAAAAGAGAGGATCAGTAAATGAAAAATAAAATAAAATATTGGGATAAGATGGTAACAAAGTAGAAGCAAATTTTATGCCTAAAGACTACACAGAAAAAATTGTTTAGGACACTCCCAAATATGAGAAAGAAGGACATGTTATTAAAAGACTATACATAGGTGTTTTATAGGCTAACAATAAGAGCAAGTCAAGTGGAAGATGATACAGAGAAGGTTGTCAGATATCTCATTGGACTGAAATTTATACTTCATGATGAAATCAACATTTTATATCCAAGTACAGTTGATGAATCCTACCAACCAGAAATCAAAGTTGAAGAGAAGATTTATATAAAGAGTAGTTCATTTTCAAGAGGAAGAGGTAGAACATACAGAGGAAAATTTGGGAGATCAAGTTGAAGGAGAAAATTGTAGACTAGCCATGAAGAAGGTAGTAGTTCTCAAAGAACAAGAGGAGTTTCATCACTAAGAGGAGGTTTTTAATTCAGAGGAAGAAGGCCTTATCAAGGATACCAAAGAGGAAGAGGCATATTTTTGGGGATTTTTTTAAAGTGAAATAAGTATGCAAGGCACATGTCCTATAAGATAGTGTGGTTTGTGATTTCATGCCCATAGATGTGTGCCACATATTGCTTAGGAGACCTTGGAAATTTGACAACAACGATATACATGATGTAAGGAGAAACACATATAATTTCATGAAGGATGGAGTGGAGCACACCCTCACACCATTAAAGGATGATAATGAAGAAGCAGAGAAAAGTTCCAAAGTGATGTTGATGACAGGTAACGAGTTCGTGCATGAGATGAAGAAATAAGAGGTAAATTTTGTTGTGATTGGTAATCCTAAATGTGTACTTACTAGTACTAAGTTAACTTATTTACCTTTAGAGGTTCAATATATATTGAGTGAGCACATTTATATTATTGTGGATGATTTTCCAAATGGACTACCACTAGTATGGAGCATCATCCATCATATTGATTTGATTCCGGGAGTAAGTTTACCAAACAAATATGCTTTTAGGATGACAACCAAAGAGAATGAATAGATCAAGAAACAAGTGCAATATTTGTTGGACAAGGGGATTGTAAGAGAGAGTTTCATCCCATGTGTTTTCCCTACAGTACTAAACCTAAATAAGGATGGAACCTTGTGGATGTGTACACACTCCAGAGCTATTAACAAAATAACTACCAGGTATAGATTTCCATTGCCTAAAATGGATGATTTTCTTGATTGTTTAAGTGGAGCTGCATATTTTTCTAAGATAGATATGAAAAGTGGATACCATCAGATTAGATGTAGAGAAGGATATGAGAGGAATATATATTTCAAAACTAATTATGCTTTGTATGAATGGTTAGTCATGCTTTTTGGCTTAACCAATGCTCTAAGCACTTTCACAAGGCTGATGAATGAATTGCTTAAAGAATTCATAGGTAATTTATTGATAATATATTTGGATGAAATTTTAGTGTTTAGTAAAACTAAGGAGGATAATTTAAAGCATTTGAGAATGGTTTTAAGAAAATTGCATGAAGAGAAACTACTGATTAATGTGAAAAAGTGAAGTTTTCTAAAAATAGAGCTAGTTCATTTGGGTTTTGTCATTTCAAAGGAATGTTTTAAGATGGGTAAGGAGAAGATCAAATCCATTCTTTATTTTCCTAAACCCAAGAGTGCATATGAGGTAAGGATATTTCATGGATGATCCAATCTCTATAAAAAAAGTCATTAGAAAATTCAATGAAATTGTTACACCAATGATTGATACAATTAAAGGTTATAAGAATAACTTTTGCTGGATTGAAGTAGCTGATAAAATTTGTAATTTATTGAAAAATAAGGTAACTGAGGAGCTTATTCTAACCCTACCTGATTTTAATAAGATTTTTCAAGTTGAGTGTGATGCTAGTGGGTTAGTAATAGGGGCTGTTTTGAGCCAAGAGGGAAAACCAATGGCATACTTTAGTGAGAAACTAAGTGATGTAAAAAATAAGCATTCAACATATGAAGATGAGTTTTATGAACTTGTATAATCCTTGAAGAAGAGGAGGCATTACCTCATGCCTAAGGAGTTTGTCTTGTTTACTGATAACTATACACTATAGTTTATTAGTAACTAGAACAAGCTAAGTCAAAAGCATGTTAAATGGATTAATTTTTTTCAAGGCTTTACATTTACCATAAAGAATAAAAAAGGTGAAACTAACAAGGCTACAAATTATTTAAGAAGGAGATTGTTTTTTTTTCAAGAGTAACAGATGAATATCATAGGCTTTGAAGAATTGAAGGAGATGTATGAAGATGATGCCAACTTTAATGAGGCATACAATGCTTGCAGGAACCCAATCATGGGAGATATAAGTCCATTGCTAGACTATATTATGTAGGAAGGATTGTTATTTAAGATCATCTAGCTTTTCATTCCAAGAAGTTCAATGAGGGAGAATTTGATAAAAGAAAAGCACAATGGTAGTTTGGTAGGGAACTTTATAAAAAACAAAATATTGGCACAATTGAGTACTCATTATTATGGCCAAGAATGGATAAGCATGTAGAAATATGTAAGGTATGTTAGTATAGTAATTCCATAAACATGGATTTTTTTCTTGGTTTACTTAAAACTCAAAAAGGTAATGATTCTATATTTGCTGTAGTGGATAGATTTTTAAAAATGACTCACTTTATTCCATGTAAAAAGACTAGTGATGCAACACATATAGCTAACTTGTTCTTTTAGGAAATTTTGAGGTTGTATGGTTTTCCAAGAAGCATAGTTTCAAAAAAAGATACAAATTTTGTTGGGAATGTTTTGAGGACTCTCTGGAAGAATTTGGGAGCACATACAAGTTTCTTCTCAGTATACCATCCACAGACTAATGGTCAGACTGAATATTTTAACAGGAGTTTGGGAAATATTATAAGAAGCCTAGTGAGTGATGGGTCATAGTATTCTAAGTCATTTAACAAAATCATAGACAAGTTTATGTCATTGTAAATATGGTCATGTCTAAAGTTGTATGCAAATGGAGAAATATAATCTTATTCAACAATACTTCTTCCGAAGAAAACGTACTAAAATTAAACATGCATGAAAAGGAAACACACAAAAACTAAATTACTAAAATGAATAAGCAGTAAATAAACCATGCTAAGAAATAACAAAAAAATCCTCCTCCTTTGGGAAGAGTGGATTTTGGCCATTCTCTTCCCTTCAAATTTGGAGTAACTACAATTAACATTTAAAACTGCACTTGTATTGATTCAAAATTGATTTACAAAATATGCCCCCTTTCCAAGTATATGAAAGAGGTATTTATAGACATTACTCCTATTTTACTTGGTCCACATACCAAGAACTAACTACTTATTCTTGGGTAGATTTATTCAAATAAATAAATACTAAAAAAACTTGACTACAATAATCCACTTATTATGGAGAATATTTCTACAACTCATCCCTTTAATCTAGGAACACAAAGTGGGAGAGTACTTATTCAACATTCCTAATACTATTCCACTATTTTCTCATCCTTGAAACATGGAGACAAAATGAAGAAGTTCTAAGTCCATGAATTTGAATTCTTATTGGAACACCACATGCATGCATGAATTTGGATTTCCATATGTTTAGATCTATATTCATGGTTGATGATGTGGAAGGAAAGAGTGGGATGAATAGTTAGGTGCTCCTTTACATTAATTTGGAACAAACCAAAAGAATTTCACTACCTAGGCATTTACGTATATGTGTGAAGAATTTCTATAGCAGAAATTTAGTAGCAATATCTGAATAGCTAGGCCTTTCAATAACTGCGTGAAGAATTTCGGTAGATGCAATTTATGAAATTGGAGTAGAGTTGCTTATGACCTGTTTTATACACACTATTGCATTCCAACTTTAGAATAAATATCAAGAAATAAACATAATTATATTGCAAATAGATTCCTAAAGATATGATAAGATAAATCCTATATTCTACCTTAAATATGTTATCCATTATTAAAACTACATCTAAATTCACTTGAAAGAATTATTTTAAGACTGAGAATAAGAGTTCTATTTGGTGATATAATGAGATATATTTTGGTCTCATCATTTCCCCCATACTTAAATTCTTGCATTCCCTCATGTAAGTTATTAGTCTTCCTGTAGAATTTGATTTTGTTAATACTTCTAAATCTTTCAAATCGTCTTTTCCTTTTTTCATGATAACAAAAAACTGAGATTCCAAAAGTAAAATTTTTACTTCTTTCTTATTCATGTTCTCATGGGAGTTTTCTTAGATAATGTAGAGATATCTCCCACCCCACACTTATCTCTTTGTTTTTTCATGCATTCTTTAAAAGATTTGGAAAAGAGTGAGTATCCCCCACACTTAAATTTTTGCCTGCCCTCATACAAAATATTTTTTTATTGAGTATCTTATAGATCCCAATTTCTATAAACTCTAGAAAGACATCATCTACATCGTTTTCTTTAATACTTGAATTAATCAGCACATGCAAATCTTGAAAAATTTCTCTCTTTTTTCTTTCCTTTTTTTGTAAGATTTCAAGAAGTGAATCTATTTGTAATTAAAACAAAAAATAACAATATTCGAGAACAGAAAAATATAAGCTACCATACCATATTCAGTAGTTATCCCTACTTTCATCATGTTGTATAACCTTGATTTCCATCTGCAGCTGAACAAAACAAATAGATATGAAGTCAAGGCCTCTATAACATATAAATTTTCAGTAGTAAATGATTTCATCAACCAAGTCGGCATAAGAGAAGCAGTCATATGAATCCAAGAAAGACTTTGAAGTGTAATTTTTTTATGTTTTTCTTTTTTCTTTTTTTAGTAATTAGCCAGCTAGTAAATTGGTTTTCTAACCAATCACTAAACTTTTGAGAAATGTCAACATGATGGAAAATTAGGAAGCAATCTTCCAGAGTTTCTGCAACATCCAACTAGCTTAGAAAGCTAATTACAATCTTCAACTTCTCCTTCAAAATGTAACCTTTGTGATATGAGAACAATATACAACCATTGAAACAAATGTCTTCTTTTTCAAAGAATCAATTGGCCCTTGGAATCCTCATATGATGAGTGCTCCTTAAAGTGTTGAAATTTGTTTAAACAAAGAAACTACTTAAAATCTTATACTGTCACCAAATTGTGAGCAAATGAAATACAAATATTAATATATTAGATAAAAAAATATCAAAAAACTTCATTTGTCTGAGGTATGGTTTGGTATAGAAGAAAACATTGGCTATAATTGTTTCTTTGAAGAGTTAGGTGTACAAGACAAATAAGAAGTTGAGAAATAATGGGAAAATATTCTAGGAAAGGGGATGGTTCAGGGACTTCTTCATTTATTAGGAATACATGGGTTATCATGAGAGGTTGTGGGTTTGATCGATGAATACAAATGGTATGTTGGAATTTCAATTAGCATATATTGGTTGAGCCAGTATTTTTCTATAGTTATGAGAAGGATTAACATTGAATACTTATTATTTGAGGAATTTTGGTGGTTCATGAAGTTGGGAAAATTGTTTTTAGAAAAACTTAACAAAAATTGAGACAAAGAGGGCAACATGGAATGAATCATGTATTGAAAATGAGGAGCATTAGAAGAATAATTGCATGCATCATAAGATTATTTTTTAAAGAAAAAAATAGTCTTGAACATGTTATGTTTTTTAGCAACTTGCATTCAAACTATAATATCTTGGTCATTTCTCAACAAAAATGAGTGATTAAAACTGATTTGGAAAGTTCATATTTTGTAGAAGAAGACACAAAAAATGTTTGAGCTATTTCTTTACAAGCTATAAACAGTTTGCATAAGAAAATGATGCTATCAAAATAGTCTTCAATATGTTATTTAACCAACTCATAGAAAAGTTGGTGTCATTATAACAAAGGTGGTGTCTGAATCTGTATTCAAAAGGAGAAAGAAAATCTTATTCAACAATACTTCTTCTTAAGAAAACACACTAAAATTAAACATGCATGAAAAGGAAACCCACAAAAACTAAATTACTAAAATAAATCTGCAGTAAATAAACTATGCTAAGAAATAATAGAAAAATCCTCTTCCTTTGAGAAGAGTGGATTTTGACCATTCTATTCCCTTCAGATTTGGAGCAACTACAATTAACATTTAAAACTGCACTTGTATTGATTAAAAATGGATTTACAAAATATGCCCCCCTTTCCAAGTATCTGAAAGAGGTATTTATAGACATTAATGCTAGTTTACTTGGTCCACACACCAAGAACTAACCACCTATTCTTGGGTGGATTTACTCAAAGTAATAAATAATAAACAACCTTGAATAAAAAAATCCACTTATTATGGATAATATTTCTACAACTAGGAACACAAAGTGGGAGAGTACTTATTCAACATTCCTAGTACTATTCCACTATTTTCTTATTCTTGAAACATGGAGAGAAAATGGAGGAGTGCTAAGTCAATGACTTTTACTTCTTCTTGGAACGCCACATGCATGTATGAATTTGGATTGCCACATGTTTGTATATGTATTATTTGTTGATGATGCGGAAGCAAAGAGTGGATTGAATAGTTTGGGGCACCTTTACATTTATTTGGAAACAAACCAAAATAATTTCACTAGTTGGGCATTTCCGTAGTTGAGTGAAGAATTTACATAGTAGAAATATAACATCAATCTATGAGCATATAGGCTTTTCAGTAGCTGCGTGAAGACTTTTGGTAGTTACAATTTATGAACTTGGAGTAGAGTTTATTTTGACCTATTTTCTACACACTATTACATTCCAAATTTAGAAGAAATATTAGGAAATAACAACACTTAGATTGCAAATAGATTCCTAAGGAGATGATAAAATAAATCCTATATTGTACCTTAAATATGTTATCTGTTATTAAAACTACCTCTAAATTCATTTGAAAGATTTATTTTAAGAGAGAGAATAATAGTTCTATTTGGTGATATAATGAGACATATTTTGGTCTCATCAGTGAGCATGCACCCAAAACAATGGGATCTTGCACTTGTACAAGATGAATTTTCATACAATGACTCTCCTAGCAGAAGCACATGGATGAGTCCCATTTAATTTTTATATGGAATACACCCCAAAGGTGTTTATGAACTAAGAAACTTAGCAAAGATGGAAGCAAGGAGTGTAAATTCAAAGGAGTTTGCTAAGCAATGCAAGACTTAAATGAACAAGTGAAAAATAAGCTTGAAATAAATTTTGTCAAGTACAAATAGAGGGCAGATCATAGAAGAAAATAGGTAAGTTTCAATGTGGGAGATCTTGTTTTATCCCACCTTAGAAAGGAAAGATTCCCTAAGGAGTAAAACAAGCTAAAAGTGAAGAAAATTGGCCCATGCAAGGTACTAAGAAAGTTTTCCAACAATGCATATGAGCTAGAATTGCCTCCAGGAGTTGGAATTTCTCAAATCTTCAATATTGCAGACCTGTATGCTTACAAAACTCATGGAGAAGCTGTAGATGAACCTAGAATAGAAAATGAAGAAGTTATTCAATGGGAATCACAGATTCCTACGGAAGTACCACAAGTAGAGACTATTTTGGAAAAAAAATTTGTTGAAGAAGACCAGAAAGAAAGAGTATTACTAATATTTAATTAAATGGAAGAGTTTTCTAGCTAAGGATGCAACATTGATGACTGAGATAGATCTTCTCAAGATGGGTTCCAGTGTAGACAAGTTGATGAAGGATGATAATCCTACGAAGGAGGTTTCTTTTTCTCAGGGGTATAATGATTTAGGTGCATCATTGAGTTACATAATTTTTTTTTTAAGACAATGTCATGTTTGGAATGAGTTTGAGAGAGTCTAGATGTTGGAATCATCTTTCCCTTCAAGTTGTATATTTGAATTTCAATTTTGTTTGCAAGCTTGTAAGTGTCTAAATAAGGATTATTATGTCTTCAAAGATAAATTTGAATATTATTAACTTAGATATCCACTACCAATGTGGAACTAAGAAAATTCTATATTTTGTGGGAGGTTTGGATAGATCTCCAAGTTTAGCAGTAGTTGAATTTTTGTAGGAGTATAGTTGAGAGATACTAGGGAGTTTTTGTAAGCATGAAAAATTTGGAAAATTGATGGAATTGAATAATGTCATCAAGACCTAGCTTGTAATTATTATGATTGAACATAATTGAAGGTTTTTAATGTGTAACAGTGGTAGTTTGCATGTTTTTTTTAAATTTTTTACGCTTCTTATCCTTGACTATTTTTAAGAAACCTGCTAAAACAACAAGTTAAGGATTTGATAGTCCCGTATTTTACATCAATGGAGATACTATGAAGGATGGAACATATGTGTTGGATCATCACAAGATTACACAAATTTTATCAGGATTTGAAATGCTCTAAATTGCCTTATGTGATCAAATTTCTCCTTCACTACCAAGAACTAGGGCACATTGTATCTCGAGCTTCCCACGGTTGAATTTATTAATTCATTAAAAATCCTTATGTTTAAGGGGTAGTTTAACAATTCCTAGGGATCCATTGAAGGTGTTGAATAGTTAAAAATCTTCCTTGTGTCTGATGATACATGTTTAAGTCCTCAATTCACGCCTATTCTAGTACATTACCGAAGAAAAAGTAGAGCATAAATAGTATTTAGTATATGTGAAGTTAAATTTGACTGGAATTGGTTGAACAAAAGTCAAACACACCTCCATAAAGGAAATATAATAATGGATCACTCTATAACACTACAGTACCTACACACAACTCCATAAGAAGATTGAAATTTGATAGTATCAGGTCAGAAGAGTGGGATTTAGAAAAAATAGCCTAGTTAATGTTGACATATGTTGGATAACATCACAATGGGCTCTTCTCCAAGAAAGTGGCGTGGTCTCCAAAATATTTACAATGAAGTTGTTGGATTATTGCTTGTAGGGCTAGAGCTATAAGTCTACTGTTTTGGTCATGAAGGTCTAGGACCAATTAGGAAACTTCTATTTTCCTAGACATTAGCATTCATTAGTGTAGATTGCTTAGTACGTGTGTATTAATGTGTGTAGTGTGTGTGAATGATGTATTGAAGAGTTGAGCTGTCTTTCAAATCAAGTAGGATCATGATGTGTAGAACATAATACTAGTATGAAGATGAAATGACTGATATAATCTATTATATCAAAATAAGGTTGAACAACCTTGATGGAAGGATCACAAAGAAGAGATAAGAAGTTCTGAAAGAGTAGGAAGAGAGAAATATTCATAGACGGATACACCATGTTGCTCCTGCACCTCCTCTTAGAGCACCTAGTATAAGTCAAGAACTTGTTCTAGTTTAGAATAATTTGGTGCTAGATTCAGAATGGTGCTTCCCTTGCAACATGCCTCATAGTCAATATCACTATGCCAATGCTGTGTGCGCACAAGATTATATGATCAAGAGTTCTTCTAACTGTGAGCCTTCTATTAGTGCAAGTAAGCTTAAGAGTCATGAAAGGAAAGAAGTTTCTTTTGAATCCAACTTGATATTATTTGGCACTAAGGAATTTTGTGCAATCAACAAAGTTACAGATGATACAATTAGAACACATGCCCAGGTTGTAGATAACACAAGATACAAGAAAATAATGCTCGAGTCTGGTGCATAGGACACAATGATAGCAACACAGGTTGATCCTCAAAAGAATAAGGATGTAGCTAAGGCATACAGTAATAAAAATTCTCAATATTTTGCATGTGAGGCTCCACACAAATATCCTCTTGAAATATCCCATGCCCCTCCTTTGGTAGGTCAAGTATTTTCCTCGGCTAAGGATTATACCTCCGTGCCTGAAAATTCAAGAAAGAACACTACCGTGCCCTAGATGCACAAGTTATTAGGCCTTCTATTTAGCATTGTAGACTAGATGAAGAAGACAAACATAGATTTTAAATGTGGGATGCCCTGACTATTCCATCTTAGCATGACCTATTATATGAAGCTTTGGCCCAAATCCCACACACTGATCCAGTTATTCAAAAACCATGAGATTATATCAATATCTGTGGAGTAGAGGAGAAGCAAGTAAGTAATTTTTCTAAAACCCCACCCTTTTATGTGTCCTTGATCATAGGAAAACATCTAGTGCACAATTACATGATTGATTCAAGTGCTAGTACTTATATTTTCCCCAAGAAGATAGCTGATGTTCTAGGTCTAAAGTACAATCCCTTGTCCAAATAAGTCCTACAAATTGATGGCTCAATCGTCACTACCTTAGGAGTCATCAAGGATCTTGAGTTGACCCTCCATGAATGACCAAGCCTCACCATAACTCAAGATGCATATATCATTGACCTACCTCCTTTGTTTTCCCTGTGTCTATCAAGAGAATTTAATGTAAAAGTGGGTGGTTACTTATCTTTTTATTGTTTCCATATATTACTCAAGACAAGGTATGGTACCCAATTTACCATAAAATATGAGCCTATATTTTCTTATCATGTAGAGGCATATGATTCATCCCCTCTCAAAGCCAACTACCTAATCCAAGAAAGTCGAGACCAAGTTTACGAAGAGAAGCCTATTCCTCCTCCTCTATTTGACCTTATGCTAGATGAGTGGGTGGAAAGGCATCAAAATTTTGATCCATATGCTAAAGATCTTGAAGCCTTTGAAACTAGGCTTGGTACTTATTGCCTCCTCAAAGAAGAATTTGTGCTTCTGAGTGTGCTCAAGAAAGACCAAGAAGAACCTGGTATATGGAAGTTATACTTTGTTGGTTCCAGAAGCAGAAATGGCACAGCCGTAGGAGTTGTTCTCATTTCCCCTAAGAATGAGAGATTATTCTTCATGCATAGGCTAGAGTTAACATGATCTAACAATGTAGTAGAGTATGAATCATTGGTGCATGGCCTTCTCATTGCTCAGAAGAAGGGGATTAAATCACTGTAGGTATTTGGGGATATAGAAATGGTTATCCACTAGGTCACTAAAAAATTATAGGAAAAGAATAAGCTTATCAAATCTTATATACATAGATTTTGGGACCTCCTTGAGAGATTTGATGCTCTGAATCTATAGGTGGTGTCATGTAAGTAAAAAGAAGAAGCAGACCACATGGCTGTGCTAGGTTCACCAATTTCTCCTACTGAGGACTTTGGCAAAGGGAACATTAAACATATCAAGAAGGTGATCAAACCATCCATTCCAGATAACAACACTAGTGTGAAAGTTTTTGACAGTGATGCAAATATCATCCAGTTCATTTAGAATGAGGCTAAGTTCTCCTCAAGCATGCAAGATGACTTGCATGATAGTTATGGTGACTAAGTAATTGAGTTGAAGAAAAATAAGTTGCCTAAAGGGCTGGTCATTTTAAATAAAATGTTTATCCTTAATGATGAGATTAATGATGAAGGAAATTATATGCATGTGGCGTAAGAAGACTATGTCCTAGTCAAAATTGCGCACGTAAAGGACCTACTACTCAATAAAGTTTGTGCACAGGAAGAAAAATAGGCCTTCATATGTCTCTACTAAAATTATAGTGACATATTTTCATGGGAGTATGAAGACCTCAAAGGTTTTGATCCAAGTGTTACTCAACAGTCCATTTACCTTGATCCCAGTATCAATCCCATCAGATAAAAGAAGAGGTCAGTCAATCCAAGGATAGAGTCCCTAATGAGGATAGAGTTGTATAAACTCATTGAGGCACAAATTATATTTCCCATTAAGTACTTGACCTGGGTCACAAATCTATTTTTGGTGCATAAAAAGAAAGGTAAAATCATGCTATGCATTGATTTTAGAGATTTGAACAAGGCATCCCTTAAGGATCATTATCATTTTCCTTCTATGGAGCAGATTCTGTAAACTGTGGTTGACGTGTAGAGATTTTCCATGCTAGATGGGTATCTAGGCTTTAATCAGATTCTGGTCAAGGAAGAAGATAAATTCAAAACAACGTTTATAAAAAAGTGGGGAACATACACATATTAGAAGATGACCTTTTGTATGTCAAATATAGATGCAATGTTTCAACATGCCATGGGCATTGCCTTCAAGGGTTACAGCAACAAGTTCATCTTGGTTTACCTAGATGACATTATAGTCTTCTCAAAGAACAATGTGGATTATATGGAACATATGGAGAGAGTCTTTGAGAGGTGGAGGAAGTATGGGGTATCTCTTAACCCCAAGAAGTGCAAATTTACATTAACACAGGGAAATATTTAAGGCCATGTAGTTTCTAAGGATGGAATCACTATTCATCCTGAGCACGTCTCATCCATCCTAGATCTTTCCCTACTAGTGTACAAGAAATCCTTAGTCTTCCTTGGAAAGATTAAATTTGTTAGGTGCTTTAGTCCTAACTTTGCAAGACTAGTTCAACCGATCACCATGATGCTAAAAAAAGACACAACTTTCAAATGGACACCAAAAGGAAGAGATAGCTTCAACAAAATGAAGCAAGAAATTTCTTGTGCACCAACACTCATCAACCTAGATTACTCCATGGATTTCATCCTCTATACCTATGGTGCTGATGTAAGTGTTAATTCTATCCTGACATAAGAAAACCAACAATGAATTGAATAACTAGTGGTTTTCTTTAGTTAGAAAATGAAGGATTATGAGTTAAAATATAGTCACATAGAAAAAATATTCTTCACCATCATGCATACTCTCAATAAGTTCAAAAGCATTCTCTCCATAAACCATATCAAGGTGCTAGTCTCCTACTCTTCTGTTAGAGAATTCATCATTAGAGCGTAAAAAAATGAAAAGAGAGCGAAATGGGTGACCAAAATCATGGACTATGATGTGACTATCCGAGCCACCAAGATGGTAAGAGGTAGCACGCTCTGTAAGTAGATTGTTGAGTATGTTCCGAATGAACCGGAGACTTCACTATTTTTGGATGAACGTCATCTGTACACAAAACTTGAACAGAATGCAGATCCTAATGAGCACGACTCGATGAAGGACATGATCACATTCCTTTCTGAGGGTGTATACCCTCTTGGTTTAAATAAGGTAAAGAGAAGGAACATAAGGTTACAATATATTCCTTATGTTTTTATTGATGGTATTCTCTTACAGAAAAATCTTGGTGGTATGCTATTAAAGTGGATCGATGGAACAAAAATTAAAGAAATGTTAGAAAAAAATTTCACGATGGATTCTCTAGTGGACAATTCTCTACCAAGACTACAACAATGAAAACAATAATGACAGGTATCATTTGGCCCACCCTATTTGCAGATGCACACAAGTGGGTCAAAAAATGTTGACAGAGCTAAACTAGGGTGCCATTAAAATTTTGATGCACTTTGGAGTTGCCCATATACCATCATTTTATGCAAGGAGGATAATTATTTCGAGTTATCTCATCTTGATGGAGGCACGCTACCAATCCCAGTAAATGGGATCTATCTTAAACCCTTCCATTAATTTTGGTGCATCACCTTGTAAATATTAGGGTAGATTCAATTCCTCCAAGAATGCTGCACACGCATGGTTTGTTTGTATATATCTCTTTATCCCACAAAATTATACGTGTGCTCTTTTTTTGCTTTCATAATTCCAATTATCTTCTAGTAGTTTTAATAGTTTTCACAAGATTCAAAACAGAGTTTAGAATATGATTCAAAGTGATTTTAAGTGTAGTTCTTCAAAGTTGTAGATCAAAAATTCACATTATATAACATAATCCATGCCCAAAGGATGCTCTAGGCTATTGACCTCCCTGATCTAGTAGGCAGATGGCCCCAAAAGTCACCAAACTACTATCTAGAATAACTACCTTAGTTATTTAGATAACTTCAATCCCCACTCTAGCTCTATGGTTTCACATTGCAGGTTGCTCGCAATTCAATTTTTTACTTGGAACATCTCCATGGTTATACATTCCCCACATGCCATGCGCACTCCTTCTGTGACTTCTTCCATTTTCATTTTCCTCTTTGTTCTAAATTCCCCTCATGCCCTCATTATGTGCATTTTCCTTCTTCTCAGCATTGCATTCGCCCTACACGTGCACCTTAGCCTCACATCCCAAAAAATAGCTAAGTCCCTTCCATTCATGCACACCCTTTCCTTACACATCACAAATTATTTGGTAATAGTTCACCTTGACCATATGTTTCCCTCCCACAATTTTTCTGATTTCCTTCGCGCGTGTTGCGATTGTGCATGCCTTCCTCTGACATCCTTCCATGCCTCATTCTTTTACACACATACTGTTGCGCCTTCCCCTACACCATTCCATGTCATGTCATCAAAGCGCACCATTTGGGTGTCAAATCCTTGTAATAAATTAGTGAGTTATATGTGGTAGAAACAATAACAAACTTTTCACATTTGGTTTTCCTTCTAGTCAATCAGTGTGTGCCATGTGTCTTGCATGTGTAGACAACTCTGTAATTTTTTTGACAACCATAACTTTTTCTATAGAGTTCCGATTGATGCGCGATTACTCTCAATCGATATATGCTGACGTAGGCTAGAATGTTTGATATTCGAATTTAAATTTCTAGTGGATCTGGTAGGTGAGAAATAGAAAAACATCTTTTTGGGTATTGATGAGCATATTTTATTGCTCTAACTACTCAATTTGATATGGATTTCACCTCCTTCCTTCTCCTACACACCAAATAGACTAAGGGAAGTTCATTTGAAAAATATATAGGTGGATTTGTAGGCATTGAATGCTTCATGTTGGTGGTTTTATTTCAAAGTTGGGGTTTCCCTCCTCCTCTTCTTCTCCTTCCATCAATTCCTCTATAAATATAAGAGTTGGGCTCATTGTTAATGCTGGAAATTTTGGATCCTTCAACATTTTGCTAAGGATTTCATATATTTGTATTTCTAAGTTACAAACCTCTAGATTTGGATTGTGTATGTGGATATTGATGTCCTTTTTCATTGTAATAGATTTTACATCCTTGGAAGTAATAAAAGCATCGTTTTATGGCTATTATCTGCTTTATCATGTTTATATTCTCATTTCTTCCCCCCTTTTACATAGCGTGTTTGTTATGTCATTTTAAATCCCTTGCATCAATCTTTTCTGGTTGTGTTTCATGAAATCGATTTTGTAAATAATTGTTGGTTTGTGCTACACATGCCTAGCCTTCCCTCATGCCTTCCCCTTTGTTTTCACTCAAAGAAGATAGAGTTCATCCCTCTTTTTTCTAGTGCTATCACCTCCCTTTTTTAATCCTTCTATCCATGGTCCCTTGGCATTATTAGCTTAGTTTTCCCTTCCAACATTAGGAGTAACAGTAGTAGTAGAAATAGATAGAGGAACTGGCCTTCTCCAGAGATCCATCTCATACGTGCAAGGTCCCACAACTTGGAGATAGTTCTATTGTTGTCTCAAACAACTCAGTTCTTCAAGATTCAAGACATGGGTGCACATTTGAAAACCATTATAACTCTTTTTCTAGTGTGTGATGTATGCTTGAAGGTCTCTCTATAGGTGTACCAAACATTTTAGTTCTTTGAAGGGTGCCAATGGAGGATACCCTTTAGGAAAGAAAGGTTTCCCATTCACTATTTTCAAGATTTCAAATGGTTGTGAACGTAAGGCATCAATGATTGCCGTTTTGTACTCCATGATGGGAATGTTGTTGATGACATGGAATTTAAACATCTTTGGTTTTTTGATACCCACGATCTTGTGGTTTCCATCTAATAGGTGTGGTTCCACAAAGGCCTTGAATTCATAGACTTCCTCAATAAGGTACATACTGAATGTGCTATAATCCTCTTAGAATGTTATGTAAGTGTCCACTATTTTTGGTAAAGAGAATGCTTCCAATTTGCACAATGTTTTTGATAATTTCCTAAATGTACCATCTATGTCTTCATGTGTGTGACCCACTGGAAGAAAAATCATGTACATTGTGTTAAAAACCATTCTTGCTTTCAGCATGGATGCAAACACAAACAATGTATGATTTTTGTTTTCACTTACAACATTATCTAGTTACAATTAAAGAACTGGTGGTTGTTTTCTAAATGAACTTAAACATATTCTTACAATATTAGTTATATGAGCCTACTCATTTTTCTACTTGTATTCCTTGCAATTTTCATACACATCATTTTGCAACATTACATCATGTAATGGGTGTATTTGTTAGGTTAATTATTATTTACCTATATATTAATTATGCATTTCATATTAATTAATGTATTTATTAATTATATGGTTATATCTAATTATAAACCATATTATTGTTTTTTATTCAAACAATAAAAGTGTTGTTATATTGTTTTAACAATATAATTGTTTGGTTGTAGTTATGCTTCTTGGATGTAATAGTGGAAGCTTATGTAATATGGAATATGGTTGCACCTGTGCAATATCTATAAATATTGTAGCCCATTCTTTGTAAGGTTGGTTGATTTCACAATAATATATTTTACAGGCTTCTGTCCCTATTTTGTGAAACTAAATTTGGTACCAAAGTGAATTGAAGCTCCTAGTAAGGTTGGAGAAGGTTGCAGAGGAAGGAGAATTTGTGGAGAAGAAATCTACTTCATCAGAGAGCCAGTGCTGCCTCCTGCAGCTTCCCAGACCTCCATGCAGTCTCACAACCACCTGTGCATTTTCCAGATAAATGGAAAGCAAATTTATTTATTTTTTGCCTTGGTGCTCTCTGCACCAAGAAAATTTTCTTCTGGAGATTTTTTTTTTTTGGTTTAGAGCAATCAAATTTAAAAAAAAAAAATTGCCTGAGTTGCATTTACAAAATACTTGGTTTTTTCTACATTGGCATATTACATTGGCTTTGGCCGAGCCACGTGAGACCTCCATGAGTGGTGAAAATTGCAAGCCATCCCTCTATTGCTGCATGTGAAATTACATGACTTGCAAACCTGCATAGTCATTAAAAAACAACAAAGGAGCATTAGTGGCATCATTCAAACACCTTCAAGCCACGTCTAGCCTCCACTCTCCTATGTAGCACCTGCAAACAAAAAAAAACAAAAAATGTAGAAAATCAAGGCAAATAGCAAGCAAAAGTCGGGTCCAAACTAAGGCAAATAAAAAAAATGGCGGTAGCATATTAAAAAAGGCGTGAGGGAAAGCCTATATAGTTGAAAAAACTACAGTTTTTTCAATAAAAAGGTGCTACAGATCCACTCTTTGGGAAATAAATACCCTAACTCACACATACAGTCCATGTGGAACTCATCCAAGTCACATTTTTCAAAGGTTAGTGTTTTCCAACGCAGTATAAATATTTATTCCTTCATTTCTATATCAAGCGCTCATAAAGAGCCTAGTTGGATAGAGAGAAAGCTTTAGAAGTGGGAGGTGCATCATTCAAATCCCACCCCCAACTTGCTGCTTTTTGAATTTGGCAGAATATTTGGTGGAACCACCAAATTTAGTGGAAAACTCAAATTTAGTTATAACTAACTAAATTTAGCGGAGAAATCCCTAATTTAGGGTAAATTTTTTTTCTCCCATTCAGCCTATTTTTTCATTCTGGACATTTTTTTTGTAAAGGAGGCCTATCTAGAAATTGCATTTTCAGATATATTTTTGCAATTTTTTGGCGTAGTAGGTCATTTTGGGCTCCAGAGGCCACCAGGGCCTGCAAAATAAAAAAAATTGGCTGCCATTCAATTTTTCCAAATTTTTGAAGGTAATTTGTATACTGCATTATACTGTACTAATTTTTAGGTTTCCATAGTCAACTATAAACTTTGTAATTGCTCAGAAACTGGCAGTATATTGTAATAAAAAAAACTAAAAGATTAGTTCTATAACACCCACGAGATCCTAGATCTCATTCACAATGTTCGGTATATATGGTGCCTTTGGGAAGCACTTATAGGTAAATCCGTCACAACTACTATTGCACTTAATGCCTAATATAACTGTAACAACGTCGTTTGGGCATCGACCCTTTAAATCGATGGGGAGTAATAAGGTCACAGTGCACACACTATGAACCATACCATTCATCTGTGAATGATTGCATGACATAAATCTGGACTGAGAAATTATCCAAGTATATAGCAAAGTTACGCACACGTATGAGGATATTTCTTTGAGCCGGTGTCAATAATCACAAAGACCCCATCAGTACTATCTTGGTACCACGTATTGAATTCTTTCGCATACGTTAACGCCTCTTTCACATACTGCCAGGTATATAGAAAGGGTGAGATTCTTCCATGTACCACTGGGTATATTGGAAGGGCGCGTATATAGAAAGGTTTAGTATATCGGACTGACGGTATATAGATTGGGAGACCTTATACCTGGAGTGATAAGAGCCAAACCCTATCAGTGATTTCTACAAAATGGGCACCAATGCCCCCAAATGTTTTCTTTTAGATTCACAACTACTCAAAGGAAGCAATTATGCTACATGGAAGACAAAAATCAAGACATAACTTGAGTTTGAAGATATCTGGCTTGTTGTGAATGGTACTCTGACCAGATCAACTACTGATACAACACAACAACGGTAGTTTGATAAATCAGATCAGAAGGCCAAACTCGTCATCTTGTTTGGAGTGTCAGATGATGTGCAACCCCACATTTGAGATGATTAAACAACCAAAGAAGCATAGGATAAGTTAAGCATAGTATACAAGGCCAAGAACAAGAATGTTATACTAAATTTACAGAGTCAGCTACACACATTGAAGTTCAAGTAGAATGAAAAAATAGAAGCTTTCTTAAGAAGAGTTGCAGAGTTGAGGGCTTCACTTCTAGCCCTAGGAGAAGTGATAAAAAATGATGATCTCATTCCCATTGTTCTGAGATCACTCCCTTCTTCATACCATATTTTTGTAACAACACTAAACTTGTCAGATACGATAGTTAGTTTTGACAAATTGGTAAACTTACTGCAACAAGAGGAAGCAATGCACAATAAGGATGATGAAGAGGAGCAGGCACTGTCTTCACATCAAAAATGGAAAGGAAAAGGTAAAGGAAAACCTAATTCCTATCAAAAATCCCTGATGCATCCTAGAATTCTTAGTTAACACCTAGTCGCACTAGCACATCACTCAGCCTAGGCTGAGCACTCACCCGAAGCGCACAAAGGTATAGGGTCCCTCTTAAGAGTTGTTGTAGAAGAATGGTGGCATGATAAAGTAGTACTCATATATTTTTAGTAGCTAATCCATCTATTCATCATTATACTGAACTAGATCTGTAAGCGCTTAAATGTAAATCATCATGATAACCATAATATACATTGACAAAACACATCAGACACTGTTATTCGGCCAATATTCTTTATATATTCATCACACCAATAGTACAAAAGCTTCATACAATACCAGACATGGGTGCATGGATTTGTTATAATTATCCAGTCTCATATACTTGTGTATATCTCTTTAATAAGTAATTCATTACATGTATATAGGGTGGGGGAACTAGCCCTTCACCACTTAACTATACTAGAAATAGGTCACATGCTAATAATAGCCAACATGCCTTTTACAACTATAGCCATACATGCAAGTATGCTATCTATAGATCACTGATAGTTAACTACAGTGGTGGATCTATTCTTAGATTATGCCCATGCAAGAGTGAGTTGTCATGCTCTTCAAAAATCTCCAAGAAGAGTAGTGCACAAGTCTCGGCATCACTTTGTGTGCTCCGCACGCCAATCTCTAAGAATAGATCTGATCTCCAAAATCGGCTAAGTTCTAAAAGTTTAACTTTACACTTCCACGCATGATTCCTTCCTATACCTTCACACCTTTTCTCCTGTGCTCTTCTTCCACGCGGACTCTATGTGTAAGTTCAGCTAAATGTTTTCTCTGATCAAAAATCCCAAAATCAAAATCACTATCAAGGGGATAGACAACAAAAGAAACAATGTCCAATCTGCAAAAGAGGACATAACCTACAAGATTGTTGGTATAATACTTACAAGAAAGTTTCATCAAGCAAATTTGGACCTCCATAACAATCTAACAAGGGAAATTCTAACTACAATCAAGGGCAGAAAAAGGGGAACTAGAAAAGAAGACCCCACTAGCAAGGTAATATTGTAAAACAACAAGAACAGTCAGACAATGAAGACTTCTTGTTCACTACTCGATCAAGTGAACCATCCACATCATCTAGTGATGTTTGGTATGTTGATTCGGGGGCCACTCGACACATGAATGGCCATAGAGACTGGTTTATTTCAATGAGGGACACACCATCAAAAAATCATGTTTCGTTGGGAGATGATTCTTCATATACTGTTCAGGGGATTGGGAACATTTCTCTACCCCTTGGTTCACACAAATATAGACTATCAGATGTCTTATATGTCCCTGGGTTGACTAAGAATCTTCTTTCAGTTAGTCAACTCCTAGATCATAACCTAAAAATTGACTTTGATAGTCAATCCGACAAAAAAACAAGTTTGATTCGAGATAAATCAAGAGCCTCGAAAATAATTGCAAAATCCTCCAATGTGGGATGCATTTTCCAACTTGATTTTGTTCACAGAGATGATCAAGCACTTGTGGCTAAGAACTCCACCTCAGCATAGTTGTGGCATTGGATATTTGGTCATGTTAGTTTCAAATATCTTGAAACACTTTGCCAGTGTAATATGGTACATGGGCTACCATCTCTTCAGAAGGATACAGACAAGTGTCCTCACTACCTAGCAAGAAAACAACAAAAAGCTTCATTCCAGAGGAGTACATTTCAAGCTCATGGTAAACTTGACTTGGTTCATACTGATCTTTGCGGTCCGATGCAGCCAAGTCATTCTGGGTTCTAGTACTTCATGCTTTGTGTTGACGACTATTCGAGAAAAATGTGGATTTTCTGTCTTCGCAAGAAAAGTGAAGTGTTTGAACCTTTAAAAATTTCAAAGTAGCAGTTGAGAAAGAAACTGGTCATCACATCAGAACTCTCTACTCAGATTGAGGGGGGGAATTCACCAGTGATGAGTTCAAAGACTACCTACAAACTCTCAGGATTCTTTGATAGATGCCTCCTCCACACACACCACAACAAAATGGTGTTGTTGAGAGAAGAAATCGTACTATCATGGAAATGGTGCGATGCATGATCGATGATTCTAGACTTGCAAAGACATTCTGGGTAGAAGTAGCAAAGACAACAATGTATTTGTTGAACAGAGCACCCATAACTACTCTTGATGGAATAACACCACAAGAAGCATGGTCAAAACAGAAACCATCTATTGCACACCTCAGAGTATTTAGGTGCAAAGCAAGCATGCACATACCCACACAGAACAAAAAGAAATTGGACATGAAGTTTTTTGGTTGGATATTTTGTCACGTGAAAATATGAGGTTCAACCACAGTACATGGGATTAAATCCCTCCTTAAAGACAAATGAGGCTACCTATTTATTACTAATCTAAAACACAACAAAAATAATATGTACACTATTCACACTAATCTAACCATTGGGGTTGGGATAGAATCCTGAAATCCATATCCACAATAGATGGAGATATTGTTGTTTTCAAAGTAAAATGGATTGGAAAGGAAATTACTATTCTGGACAAACACAATGGAAAGGAAATGCAAGGAATTTATTTTCTTTTGAGTAAACACAGAACAGGAAATAATCATACAAGCTTTAGATAAAAAATGTAACGTTTGAAATTATTAGAATGATCAAGATGCTAAACAAATGATAGCTTAAGATTATGAACATAAGAACAATATCTTAAGAAAGATACATCTCACAACACAAATTTTGCAAAATAGCAACAACTTCTATTCCTCAATGATTAAAAGAAAATACAAAGTCTTTCTTCTTCACAATAGATCTTAATATTCCAAAAATCTCAACCCTTTAGAATGTATGAGCATCCCTTATTTATAATAAAAGGAGTTGAGAGAAAATAGGATAAATCCTAGAAAATAGTATTTTAAAAGAGAGTCCTATTTTGCTTGACTCTCACGCAGGAGACCAAGTCAAAATTTTCTTCCCATGTGACGAAACAAAAATGAAAAAGACATGTCAATTTCAAGATTGAAATGACATGTCGCATTGTGCTTATTCTATATCATCATCTTTATCTTCCTCCAACAAAGCCTGCTTGTCTCGAAATTCATGGAATTTTTGGATTACCCTTCATCTCATTCTCATCAGGCGCGGTGGAATGATCACTCAAAACTTTTCATCTTTCTTGAGTATCACTAGCATTGCCAAGAATATTTTTCAATCTCTTGTTGAGTTTCCTTAGGGTCTCCAAAGAATGTTCAATTTTCAAAAACCTGTCAATGATTTCCATGCCGAATCCGTAAGTTGGTTCATGCAGAATTAATTCTTGGATTTTTTTGTAAAGATCATCAACAGGCAGTATACCCGAGCTTTCACTCAACACTTTAGCACAGATCTTGACTAGCTCTTCTTCTAAGTCATTCTTTCCATCGACCAATTGATCTCTTAATTCTCTCAACTTTCTGCAAGCTTCATTAAGAATCTTTATTCTAAATTTGATGGCTTTAGTTAGCTGAAAGTGTTTATCCCCATGTGGAATGATGCCCTCTTCAGCCAGGATGTGGAATGGAATCTGTTTCAGCATTTGGAGAGCTTCAAAAGTCAACTCTAAGTTCCCAATTTTTGCTAAAAAACTCATCATCCATTTTCTCTCCATCTTTCTTTATATCCTCTAAAGATTGATAGACTTCCATAGTATCTTCAACAACTTCTTTTCCTTGTAGGAGCAGCCTTTGGGTCCACTCATCGACCATTCTCCCCTTTTCATTAATCTTATCGATCATGGGTACTGATGAGAAATCTAACCCGATAGGAGTAGAGGACGATGGTGTTGACTCAGGAGGCTTTGAGAGCTTGAGTAGCATTTTTTCAGCTGTTGTAATTTCTCTTTTAACTCATCTTTGTTTGCCTTAGTTTCCGTCAGCTTTTGGCACAACACATTCATGGCATCTTGTGTGTCCTGTTGTGCTCCCTCTGTTGTTACTTTCCCCAAAGCCACCCTTGTGATTTGATAATTTATGACCATTATGTCATCCTTAGTTTTATCAGCCACGGGAGTAGTAATTTCTACAAATTTATGCCCTGAGGCATCCATTGAAATCCTGGAGACTATTTTGGGTTTCTTGGCCGACTTAGTAGGGGTGGTCTTGAGGGAACTAAAATCAAAGGATGGTAATGGGATAGCCACCTTTCTCTTCCTCAGAGTCTGATCTAGCAACCATTGAGTTGTATTGGAAGAAGTTTCTTCCATTATAGGTGTTATGATCACATTTTTAGGTGGAGGATTAGCTTGTGGAGTGGTAACCACCGTAAATGTAGTGTCCATGGTAGTGGATTTAGGGAATAAAGGAGCAGTAGGAGAAGGCATGTCCATGGTTAACTGGGGTCTAGTGGGAAGAGATGAGAGGCCAGAGAAGATACTATCCATGACTAAGGAAGTTGGTGAAGAAATCTAAGGCAAGGAAGGTTAAATGGGAGGAGGTAAAGATTCCAGAATTTGAGCTTGAGAAGTGGGAGGAAGACTTACCTCTGATGAACTATATACCAAAGGAGGAATGGAAGGCTGAATAATATCTTCTCTTGAATAAAGATTCCCTTGTTTTGGTTGTGGAGGTGAATCAAGAACTTCAACTATTTGTGGGGGAGTGACTACTGGTGTAGTTACTTGATCTTCTCCCTTTCTTACAAACTTAACATTCATTGGCCTTTTAGAAGGGTTCTTATCTTTTTCCTTTTTTCCTTTTGAGGGTCCCTCTTCCAAAGCATTTATCTTTGCAAAACTCCCTTCTTTATAACTCATTCCCCAAGAAATGAGCCAAGCCTAAGTATGGGAAAGAATTTGAGTAGCTCTTCCGATGATAGAAGCTTTCTTAGCAATGCACCAATCAATGGCTGGGAATACATATTTATCTTCATTTAACCCATCATACGAGGCATCAAGGACACTGTCATTGTCTTTAGTGCCTTTTGGGATGTCAGATAAATCCAACATCTATATTTCTTCAATTTTCAACCTACTATTATCTTTTCTTTGGATGGAAACTTCATCCCGAAGATCAACCCAAATATCTTCTATGTTGGGAACATTTAGATATAAAGTCCCGTATGACTTAAGGACTCCTCAGAAATCAAATCCATCTCTGTGCTTCATGTGCTTCTTCAACTTGTCTTGAAGCTCATGCAATACATTATTAGCTTTGACAACCCTCGAGCATGTGTATCTTCCAATGGAAATGGGGAAGGATATGACAACCTTGTGTTTACTTTGTTGGAATTTGTGGAAATCCAACAACTATCTTACTAACTCCATTAGGATCAGTTTATCACTTGGGAATATGGGAAATCTGAAAGGATCACCTGGATACATGACCACCTGAAGGTATGTGAAATTCTTGAACTATAAGAAGATACGAACCCATTTTGATACTTTTTCCCATGCTTTGTCAGAGACTCTTCTTTGCCTTTGATCAGGGTTCATCCTATAGATATTTTCATAAAAGAAAGCATCGTTCACTCTCCTGAACTAATCTTTGGAATCTTTCATTGTCAGCTGAGGGAGGTACCGATATATGTGTTCTATACCCATATCTCCTTTTGCATCCAATCCTGGATAATTTCTCATGCCAACTGCTTCATAGGTGACATACGATGACATATAGAATTTTCCTGTAGTCAAGACTGTCTTCATCTGGGAATCAATCTCATCACTTATGAGATTTCTCTAATCGATTCCCTGTTCATTATTCTTCATAATCACCATGAATTGATACATCCATCCTTGGAAGTCCCTTCACTCAGGGAGTCCAAATACTCAACTCAGCAAGGTGATGATGTCGCTGATTTCAAGGATGAAATCAATCTTGGGGACAAACTTGGGAAACCTTGAGACATCCGACTTGGCCTTGATCAAGAAATTTTTATTCACATGCCTGATGTAGTCTTCTTGATCTTTGTCCCAGGATTTCTATGCTGACTTAAGATCTACATCAACATATTCTTGAAAGTTGGGTAATCTTAAGAGGTCATCAAAATAACCCCCATCCAACTTCACCATGACTTCTCCTGCTTGATTTTTCACTGAGCGAGAGTCCGAGTCATAATGGGAAGCATAGGAAAAATGAGCTCAGGGCATTGAGCAGACATTAGGAATCCTACTGCAAGAGGGAGGCCACTGTTGGTTGTTACCTTCATCTAGGGACTCTGAGAAGAATCCTTGGTTCTGTTATAAAAATCCTCCATGTCAATGTTACCGAGTTCCATATCTTGAATTTCATAATTGCAATATATATAGGAGGGGGATTCCGTCTACCAATAGTTGTATTTCATCTTCCCTAACCTGTCTGACTTGTCTTTAGATGATCCAGGATCTGACATGAGAAATCCTGAAGAAATAATGTCTAGACAACTCTTATCTGAGCAATCAGTCTTGAGAGCTTTTTGAGCAGCCCCACAAACCCACCACACTATCCAGATTTTAGGACTTTTAAAGCACCTGATGAAACTCAACACACTGGAGAGAGAGTGTCAGAAATTAGGTCTTGTTGGACACTTCACAAGACCCGACACACTGGAGAGAGTGTCGAAACTTAGTATATGTCTGACACTTGATAAAACTTGATGCATTGGCAGAAGCAAGGAGATGTTGAACACTTGGAGAAACCCGATGCACTGGCGGAAGCAAGGAGATGTTGAACACTTGGAGAAACCTGATACACTGCAGGAATCAAAAAATTTTAAGCACCTCGCAAGACCCGACACATAAGAAATTGGATGTCGGATGATATTGGATGTTAGACACTTACAAAATCCTGAAACACTGTGGAACTTGGAGATTTTTAGACACCCTGCAAAATCTGAAATAAGGGATCGGGTTTTTGAGATGTAAAAACATGCAATCTTTTCACCATTTCAATAGTTAGGACTCTGTATTCTTCTCCTTTCCTCTAAAACTCATAAAAAGGTATATTCCAAGGTATAGAATAGGTAAAAACCCTAAGAGTAAACTCTTAATTAATAATTTCTATTGGAATATAACCCAGAAAGAAGAAGAAAACCTAAAACCCTAAACCTAGAAGAAAAATAGGAAAGGAAGGAGAAGAGATGTAAAGAACATCACAAAAACATTTTCAACAAAACTCACAAGTAGAGGGTAGAGAAAATACCTTCAGCAAATTCAAAAACTAATAAAAAATGAATCACGCAATCGAGCACGAAATCAAATCGGGTTCGAAGGTTGAGAGAGCATGTATGAGAAAATCCACGCAACCAAAAGCACGATAGATAAACATGACGTGTAAATCCAACTATTTATAAAAACCCCTGCACTTATTACACTTCACATGACACGTGTTCCAACTACCCGACAACTTAGAGTTAATGCCATGTCATCATGCTTGGAATGCCTAAAAACCTAATACAAAGGATTAACTGTTAATTCGGGTTTCAGGTTTCATGAATTAAATGACATGAAACATGAGATGTTTGGGTGTTCCAAGGTTCCGAAAACTTGACACAAAGGGACATATCGGGTTTCAAGTTTCGGAAGTCAATTGGCATGTAGCATGCTTTTTGCAAGTCATGTTCCGATGCTCATGAATTCTGAAAACATAAAACACTGACTAGTTTCAGGTTTCGGGAAAAAATTTGCATATAGCACATAAAAAACATGTTTTCATGTTGTTGAAACCTAAAAACCCAAAAATCTCTTCAAAAGGGCATTTTAGGAGATTTTTCCAAAAAAATTCTAGGTTATCTTAATTTTAGCTGGAATCACTAAAATGAGATAACAATTAGCTCCAGTTGGGGACTTTCTTGGTGACATCAAAGGAAGAGAACTTAGAATATCTTGTTTTATCCATTGGGCTACGGAGTCTAAAGGAAGAAGAAAACCAAAAACAAAGAAAGAAAATGAAAAGCAAACACAGGACAGAAAACAAATTATGTACAATGCAAGAGAGCATCTTGCATTACTGATGGAACAACTTCAGATGTCAACCATTGAAAGGTAGAGGGAGCAACTCTCCATCAAGGTACAATAAACATAAGATATTTTCACCATTCAGCTGATTTATTTTGAAAGGTTCTTTCCATAAAGAGTCAAACTTTCCATGCATCCCTTTCTGTTCTCTCCTCTTATCCCAAAGGAGTACTTGATCTCTAACTTGGAAATCACGTTGCTTTGATTTCTTGTCAAATATCCTTTTGACTTTGAACTGATGATCTATGATGTGATCCACCACCTTGTTCTGTTCCTCTTGTATCCTGGCTAGGTACATATCCCTTTTCTTAATAGAACTTTGAAAAGTTTCATCTTCAATTGCTTTGGCCAATCGTAAGGCTGGCACTTCTATGGAGATAGGGATCTCAGTATCAATCCCATATAGTACTTGGAAAGGGGACATTCTAATAGCTCACTTTGGATTAATCTGATCTTCCCATAATGCATCATATAATGCTTTGTACCATATCTTCTGGTTCTCATCCACTAGCTTTCTAATTATAGTGACCAGGTTCTTGTTGCTTGATTCAGCCTGACTATTGCCCTGGGGGTAATAGTCAGATGAATGAGCCAGTGTGATCCCAAATCCATAAAAAAAATTCTTTCAGCTCATGTGATGAGAAATTGGAGGCATTGTCGGCAACAATCTTGTGAGGCACACCAAATCTGACAATTATATTTTCTTTGAGGAAGTTGCAGACAACTTCAGAGGTTGCCTGCTTGATGGGTGCAGCTTCCACCCACTTGGTGAAATAATCTATGGTGGTGAGCATGTAGTTGTGTCCCGCACTAGAGGTAGGATTCAATAATCCAATGAAATCAATTCCCCACTAGTGAAAATGTTATTCAATGACCACAAGCTTCAGGAGAGCTGCTAACTTAGGGCAACCAACAAAATGTTGACAAGCTTCACATTTGGACACCCATTCTGCTGAGTCTCAAAAGAGAGTAGGCCAATAGTACCTGGCCCGTAGGATCTTATAAGCTGTCACGAAGGAGGAGAAATGTCCTCTACATGCTAGATTATGGAAGGACTCTAACAACCTCATCTTCTGCGACTTATCAACACAGCACAAGAATACACCATTAATACCTTTCTTGTACATTCCATTATCCCATAGAATGTATCTTACGGATCTTAACTTAACTTTCCTCTTCTCCTTTTGGCTCAAATGTGGGGGATATTCACTGAAAGTTATAAAGAAAGCAATATATGTGTACCATTCTTCGGTTGTGCTCACAAAAAGCACCATGGGAAATTCCGAAGAGGTATCTTCAGTTTTTTCACATTCTGTCTGAGCATTATTTTTTGTAATTAATTGGAACAGACCCCTTCCTCATACCAACTTTTTAGGTCTGATGTCCAAGTCATACTCTTGGAATTTAGCTATCTAGTTACCTCATTGACTACCTAGCTCTTGTTGAGTCAAAATAGATTTAACTGCAGTATCAGGAACGAGAACGAGGGTATGAGAACTTAGCACGTAATACCTGAAATGTTTCACTGCTCTCACCACTGCATAAGAATGCTTTTTAATTTGTGACATTTTCAATTCGTGTTCTTTTAATGGGAAGCTCATGAAAGTGATGGTAGCTTTAATTCCTTCTTCATTTTCCTACATCAAGATGTCTGATACTGTATGAGCGGAAGCACAGCTGTACATGATGAAATATTTTTTGAAGTCTGGACATACTAGAATGGGGGCATGTGCAATTTCCTTTTTGACCTCTTCGAAGGAAAGCTTCCCTTCAGTGTTCTATTGAAATGGAGTTTTCACTTTCATCATCCCAAGGATATCCTTAGTTTTATCAGCAAAATCAGGTACAAATATTCTTAGGAAATTAATCTTCCCGAAAAAGGAGTGGACCTCAGTTTTGCTTGTGGGTAGGGTAAGGATTTGAATGGCCTTCACCCTCTCTGGGTCAATTTTTGTTCCTTATCTAGTCACAATATGACCCAACAACTTTCCCTCTATCACTCCAAAAATGGATTTCTTAGGATTCAATGAAATCCCTTGACGCCTGCACCTTAAGAGTACTTGTTCCAGATGATCATAATGACCATTTATTTTTTTAGAGAAGACCGTTAAGTCATCCAAATACACAACTATGACCTTGCCCATTAAATCCCTGAAAGCTAAGTCCATAGCTCTCTGAAATGTGGCCCCGACATTAATCAAACTGAAAGGCATCCTTCTGTAAGAAAAGGTTCCCCATGGAGTGGTGAACGTTGTTTTATGTTGATCTTCAGCAACTACCTCAACCTAATTATATCCTGAAAATACATCAAGCATGGATAACATCTCTGCCCCAGTGACCGCTTGTAATACCTGGTCCATGATGGGCAATGGATAATTATCCTTTAATGAAAACTGGTTGAGATTCTGGAAGTCAACACAAATATGGATTTCACCATTTTTCTTTCTCACAGGGACAATGTTCACAACCCAGGTGGAATTATGGATCGGAAAGATAATCCTTGCATCTAACATTTTCTAAATTTCTTCAAGAATAGTCCCTGAGATCATGGAGACTTCTGCCTGTGGGGTTTAACTTTAGGATTCAAGGGAATGTTATGTTGCACATCCTTGGGCTTGAAAGACTTTAGATCCATGTATGACCACGCTAGGACATCCCTATATCTCTTCAAGAGTGAAGAGAATATTTTTTTTCCTTTAGTGAACAACATTTACTGATGTTTACCATCCGTGGTTGATCAACAGAAACTAGGTTAACTTGATCTACTTCTGACGAGGAAGTTCCTTCAGCTTGCCTTTTATCTTGAATGAACCGATCTTGCTTGTCGAACAAACCTTCCAGAGAAACCAATCCTTTAGGAATCTTGTTGCCATTTAGCTAAATGAACTCACCATCAATATCTTGATATGAACTCAAAATGGATTTGCGGAAAGATAATTCAAATCGTTCGAAATATAGTTCACTAAAATTGTCAACTTTTTCAAGGAAAGACAATACCTGTTGATCATCATTTAATACTTGCCAATGTGCTAAATTATCTGGAACACTGGGATGATACATAATCTTAATAGTGTACGTGTATTGTTTTAACTATGGGTGAGGAAGGAGAAGAGATGTATACATGGCCAATGAATCTACTTTGTCATTATAATCCCTCAAAACTGCCTTGATAGAAAAAGCATCGAAGCATTCTATGTTGTCCCATACTTTGTTCCTGTAATGCTTTAGGCAATCATTTTTCACTTGATAAACTCCTTTCACTTGATTTACAACGAGCTCAGCATCTCCCTGAACCTTGAGGTTTCGGATTCCCTATTTTCTTGTCATTTCTAATCCTAGTAACAAAGCCTCATATTCAGCCGTGTTATTAGTATTATCAAATTACAACTTGAAAGCAAAGGGAAAGATCTCAAAATCTAGAGATATAAGAACTATACCAGTACCTGATCCAGTAGTTGAATAGCTCACATCAAACTCAAGGGTCCAAATACCATTAGGATCCTCTTCCTTAACATTCATAGCTGGTATCTCCAATGTCATGAAATAATTCCCTAAGGCAGCATCTTCGAAAAAGATTTGGGCCTTGGGGTCATCAAACTTAATGACTAAATACTTTTCTTGAGGCTCAGGATGAAGAATACAAGGAACTCCATTAATTGGAATTTTAGCCTTGGTCCAATCCATATTGATCTCCCTTCTGACATCTTTACAAAAACCTCTTCCTAAGAGAATACTGTAGGCAGCTAGGATATCAACAACCAAAATGGTCATTTTTACTCTCTTCTCTGGGAAGATGACAAATGAAAATCATGCATCTTTGATTTGACCAATCAAAGGAAGTTTCTTGGTTTCCATGGAGTAACACCATCTGTATGATTTAGTCAAATTAATTCTAAGGGCATGGGCTACTTTTACGGGTATCATGTTATCAGAAGCTCCTGAGTCAATTATGCAATGTTGAGTTTGAACCCGTTTATGAGTAAAGACAAATAAAAGGGTTTGATCTTTCCTGAAGAAGAAACAAAGGTCATATTGGTTGAAGGTGAAGGTTGAGTAGGACTTGAAAAAATTCCTTTTGAAGATGAAGGAACAATAACCTTGCTTCTAATGAATTTGGTAATATTTTCAAATTTCTTAGGATTTGACTGAATATATTCTGCTTTTGACATTTGGATCTTATTTCTCTTTGCATGGTTAATAATGTCAAAACTAGTCTATGAAGGAATGATGGTAGGCTTAGTTGTGGTTATATTGGTTTGAGTTGAGGTACTGGTCTTGAGAGTAGGAGAATGAGAATAAGAAGAAGTTGTTACCTTTTTAGTTGTCTCCTTTTTAGTTTGTGATGAGATAGGAGAGCCTCTCTTGGCCATGACCACAGGAGATTATTTATTCTTCTCCTTAGAGCCTTCAACTGGTTTTCTAGGATTCTGAGATTGGGATTGAGTAAAGAATGCAAATGACTAACCATCATGTTCACATCCGTCTTCCTTGAATTCCAAATACCCAATGCTGGAGTCGTTAGCTAAATCATCATAGGACTCATCAACGTATCCCGAAGCTTCAAAAGCTTCGCGAGAATCTTTTTCTTCTGGTTCTTCCTCTTCTTTGACTATCTCTACTATAGCATTAACTAGAGGAGCTTCAATAGCCAGTCTTGGCTGAGTAGCAGTCAACCATGGTCTATCTCTTGTGGGAGTGCTATTAGTATTATTGAAATTCCGTCTAGGAATATCCCAATACGGAACATTGCTCACCTGTTGAGACATCTAATTTTTCAAAGCGATCAAGTCATTATCCATCTTCTGAATCATTGGATCAGTAGTACTTTGAGAAGAACTCTGATTTTTAGGCTTGGATGATTATTTTCTAATATTTCTGGCTAGAATAAGACCATCTTCTATTTCAGTGGCCATAGCTTGAGTGGTGGCCAAATCAGGGATAACAGATCTTCTTAACAAGAAGCTTACATTCGGAGGTTAAGTGTTGATGAAAAAACATTTCTGATTTTCAAGAGTAGGAACAATGCACTCTGGAATCTTGCAAATCAGCTTGTTGAATTTGGCTATGAAGTCTCACACGGGTTCGTAAGACTCCTTCATGTGGGTAAGCTGTGCTAACAAGGCATGAGAATCTTCAGCTGGTTTGAACCTTGCTTCAAATATAGATCTCATGGTAGCGTAGTTGGTAATGCATGCATTTGAGAGATGATAGAACCATTCAGCTGCTATGCCATGTAATGTTTTAACAAAGAGTTGAATAGATACATCTTCATGGGTAACCCCAAGAACACCGCATGCAACAAATAATTAGGCAATGTGTTCATCAGGATGTTGTTTCCCATCACCATTGAACTTAGGAATATTCTTCCGTGATACATGCAATAGTGGAGTAAGGGAAAGAGGACCAATAGATGTGCCCCAAGGCACATGTTGTGCTGCCATTCTCCTAAATGAAGTGTGAACAGGAATTTGAATATCTGGAAAGAATAATGCATGAAAAGTTGCCGAAACTTCTTGTTCTTGAGGAATCTGATTCCTTCGGATGGGAAAAAAACTTCTTGCCTGACTAGATGCAACATTGGTGGGTGAAAGTATGAAATTATGCCATTGAATCAGATCAAAGAATGGATTAGTTTCACCCTTGGATCGGATTAACCAAGTGAATATCTTCCTAGCCAGCCTGAATTGGAAAATGGATTGTCTTGAAAATAAGGCAAATACAGAGTCGCCAAACACCAAAAGGATAAGCTTAGTCTTATCAATCTGTATATCCCCAGCGGAGTCACCAAAAACTATTGGTTGGATATTTTTTCATGCCAAAATATGAGGTTCAACCAAAGTACATGGGATTAAATCCCTCCTCAAAGATAGGTGAGGCTTCCTGTTTATTACTAATCTAAAACAAAACAAAAATAATATGTATAGTATTCACACTAATCTAACCATTGGGGTTGGGATAAAATCCTGAAATCCATATCCAAAACAGATGGAGATATTGTTGTTTTCGAAGTAAAATGGATTGGAAAGCAAATTATTATTATGGAAAAACACAATGGAAAGGAAATGCGAGGAATGTATTTTCTTTCGAGTAAACATAGAACACGAAATAATCATACGAGCTTTAGATAACAATTGTAACGTTTGAAATGATTAGAACGATCAAGATGCTAAATAAAGGATAGCTTAATATTATGAACATAGGAACAATATCTTAAGAAAGATACATCTCACAACACCAAGTTTGTAAAATAGGAACAACTTCTATTCCTCAAATGATTAAAAGAAAACACAAAGTCTTTCTTCTTCACAATAGATCTTAATATTCCAAAAATCTCAACCCTTTAGAATGTATGAGCATCCCTTATTTATAATAAAAGGAGTTGAGAGAAAATAGGATAAATCCTAGAAAATAGTCTTTTAAAAGAGAGTCCTATTTTTCTTGACTCTCATGCAAGAGACCAAGTCAAAATTTTCTTCCCATGTGATGAAACAAAAATGAAAAAGAAATGTCAATTTCAAGATTGAAATGACATGTCGCATTGTGCTTATTCTATATCATCATATTTATCTTCCTCCAACAAATCCTTCTTGTCCTGAAATTCTTGGAATTTTTGGATTATACCCTTCATCTCATTCTCATCAGGCATGGTGGAATGATCACTCAGAACTTCACATGTTTCTTGAGTATCACTAGTGTTGTGAGGAAGCTTTTTCAATCTCTTGTTGAGTTTCCTCAGGGTCTCCAAAGAATGTTCAATTTTCACAAACTTGTCAATGATTTCCATGCTGAATCTGTAAGTTGGTTCATGCTAAATTAATTCTTAGATCTGTTTGTAAAGATCATCAATAGGCAGTATACCCGAGCTTTCACTTAACACTTTAGCAAAGATCTTGACTAGCTCTTCTTCTAAGTCATTCTTTTCATCGAACAATTGATCTCTTGATTCTCTCAACTTGTTGTAAGCTTCATTGAGAATATTTATTCTAAATCCGATGGCTTTAGTTAGCTAAAAATGTTTATCCCCATGTGGACTGATGCCCTCTTCAACCAAGATGTGGGATGGAATCTGTTTCAGGGTTTGGAGATCTTCGAAAGTCAACTCTAAGTTCCCGATTTTTGCTGAAAAATCATCATCCATTTTCTCTCCATCTTTCTTTATATCCTCTAAAGATCGATAGAATTCCACAGTATCTTCGACGACTTCTTTTCCTTGCAAGAGAAGCCTTTGGCTCCATTCATCGAACGTTCTCCCCTTTTTATTAATCTTATCGATCATGGGTACCAATGAGAAATAGAACCCGATAGGAGTAGAGGATGATGGTGTTGACTCAGGAGACTTTGAGAGCTTGAGTAGCACTTCTGTTAGGTGCTATACTTTCTCTTTTAACTCATCTTTGTTTGCCTTAGTTTCCCTCATCTTATGGCACAACACATTCATAGCATTTTGTGTGTCCTGTTATGCTCCCTCTATTGTTACTTTCCCTAGAGCCACCCTTGTGATTTGATAATCTGTGACCATTACGTCATCCTTAGTTTTATCAGCCATGGGAGTAGCAATTTCTACAAATTTATGCCCTGAGGCATCCACTGAAATCCTAGAGATTGTTTTGGGTTTCTTGTCCGACTTGGTAGGAGTGGTCTTGAGGGAACTAAAATCAAAGGCTGGTAATGGGAAAACTACCTTCCTCTTCCTTGGAGTTTGATCTACTACCCATTGAGGCATATTGGTAGAAGTTGCTTCCATTGCAGATGTTATGGTCACATCTTCAAGTAGAGGAGGATTAGCTTAGTGAGTGGTAACCATTGCAAGTGTAGCGCCCGTGGTAGTGGATTCAAGGAATAAAGGAGTAGTAGGAGGAGGCATGTCCATGGTTAACTGGGGTCCAGTGGGAAGAGGTGAGAGGACATAGAAGATACTAGCCATGGCTGAGGAAGTTGGTGAAGAGATATGAGGCAAGGAAGGTTGAATGGGAGGAGGCAAGGATTCCAAAATTTGAGCTTGAGAAGTGGGAGGAAGACTTAACTTCGATGAACTATCTACCAAAGGAGGAATGGAAGGCTGAATAATATCTTCTCTTGAAGAAATATTCCCTTGTTCTGGTTGTGGAGGTGAATCAAGAACTTCAACTGTTTATGGGAGAGTGAATATTGGTGTAGTTACTTGATCTTCTCCCTTTCTTACAAACTTAACCTTCATTGGCCTTTTGGAAGGGTTCTTATATTTTTCCTTTTTTTCCTTTTGAGGGTCCCTCTTCCAAAGCATTCAGCTTTGCAAAAATCCCTTCTTTATAACTCATTCCCCAAGAAATGAGCCACGCCTTAGTACGGGAAAGAATTTGAGTAGCACTTCCTGTGATAGAAGCTTTCTTAGCAATGGACCAATCAATGGCTGGGAATACATATTGATCTTAATTTAACTAATCATACGAGGCATCAAGGACACTCTCATTGTCTTTAGTGCCTTTTGGGATGTTAGATAAATCCAACATCTGGATTTCTTCAATTGTCAATATGCTATTATCTTTTCTTCGGATGGAAACTTCATCCCAAAGATCAACCTAAATATCTTCTATGTTGAGAACATGTATATATAAAGTCCCGTATGACTAAAGGACTCCTTGGAAATCAAATCCATCTCTTTGCTTCATGTGCTTCTTCAAATTTTCCTAAAGCTCATGCACTATATTCTTAGCTTTGATCACCATCGAGCATGTGTATATTCCAATGGAAATGGGGACAGATATGACAACCTTGTGTTTTCTTTGTTGGAATTTGTGGAAATCCAACAACTGTCTTACTAACTCCATTAGGATTAGCTTATCACCTGGGAATCTAGGTAATCTGAAAGGATCACCTGGATACATGACCACCCGAAGGTATGTGAACTTCTTGAACTGCAAGAAGATACAAACCCATTTTGATACTTAAGCCCATGCTTCATCAGAGACTCTTCTTTTCCTTAGATTAGGGTTCATCCTACAAATATTTTCATAAAAGAAAACATCATTCACTCTCCTGAACTGATATTTGGAATCTTTCATTGTCAGCTGAGGGAGGTACCGATAAATGTGTTCTATAGCCCTATCTCTTTTTGTATCTAATCCTGGATAATTTCTCATGCCAGCTACTGCATAGGTGACATACGATGACATATAGAATTTTCCCATAGTTAAGACTGTCTTCATCTGGGAATAAATCTCATCACTTATGAGACTGCTCCAATCGATCCCTTGTTCGTTCTTCTTCAGAATCACCAAGAATTGATACATCCATCCTTGGAAGTCCCTTGACTCAGGGAGTCCAAATACTCGAATCAACAAGGTGATGATGTCACTGATTTCAAGGATGAAATCACTCCTGGGGAAAAACTTGGGAAACTTTGAGATGGCCGGCTTGGCCTTAATTAAGAACTTTTTATTCACCTACCTGATGCAGTCTTCTTGATCTTTGTCCCAAGATTTCTATGCTGACTTAAGATCTACGTCAACATATTCCTGAAAGTTAGGTAATCTTAAGAGGTCATCAAAATAACCCCCGTCCAACTTCACTATGACTTCTCCTGCTTGATTTTTCACTGAGCAAGAGTCTGAGTCATAATGGGAAGCACAGGACAAAATGAACTCAGGGCATCGAGCAGACATTGGGAATCCTGCTGCAAGAGGGAGGCCACTGTTGGTTATTGCCTTCATCCAGGGACTCTGAGAAGAATCCATAGTTCTGTTCCAGAAATCCTCCATGTCAATGTTAACGAGTTCCATATCTCGAATATCATAATTGCAATCTATATAGGAGCAAGATTCCATCTTTTGATACTTTTATTTCATCTTCCCTGACCTGTCTAACTTGTCTTTAGATGATCCAGGATTTGACATGAGAAATCCTGAAGAAAGAATGCCTAGAAAACTCTTATTTGAGCAATCAGACTTGGAAGATTTCTGAGCAACCACACAGATCCGCCACACTATCCAGATTTTAGGAATTGTAAACCACCTGATGAAACCCACAACACTGGAGAGAGAGTGTCAGAAATTAGATCTTGTCAGACACTTCACAAAACTCGACATACTGGAGAGAGTGTCGAAACTTAGTATATGTCCGACACTTGATAAAACCCGATGCACTGGTGGAAGCAAGGAAATGTTGAACACTTGGAGAAACCTGATACAATGTGGGAATTAGAAGATGTTGAGCACCTCGGAAGACCTAAAACACTGGAGATCAGATGTCAGATGATGTTGGATGTTCGACACTTAGAAAATCCCAAAACACTACGGAACTTGGAGATCATTAGACACCCTGCAAAATAAAAAATAAGGGATCGGGTTATTGAGATTTCAAAACATGTAATCTTTCCACCATTTCAATAGTTAGGACTCTGTATTCTTCTCCTTTTCTTTAAAACACACAAAAAGGTATATTCCAAGGTATAGAATAGGAAAACACCATAAGAGTAAAATCTTAATTAATAATTTCTATTGGAATACAACCCAGAAAGAAGAAGAAAACCTAAAACCCTAAACCTAGAAGAAAAATAGGAAAGGAAGGAGAAGAGATGTAAAGAAAATCACAAAAACATTTTCAAAAAAACTCACAAGAAGAGGGTAGAGAAAATACCTTCAGCAAATTCAAAAAATAATAAAAAATGAATCACGTAATCGAGCACAAAATCAAATCGGGTTTGAAGGTTGAGAGAGCATGTATGAGAAAATCCACACAACCAAAATCACAATAGATAAAAATGACGTGTAAATCCAACTATTTATAAAAACCCCTACATTTATTACACTTCACATGACACGTGTGCCAACTACTTGAAAACTCGAAGTTAATGAGATATCATCATGCTTGGAGTGCCTGAAAACCCGATACAAAGGATTAGCTGTCAATTCAGGTTTCGGGTTTTGGGAAACAGATGACATGAAACATGAGATGTTTGGGTGTTCTAAGGTTCTGAAAATCCAACACAAAGCGATATATCAGGTTTTGGGCTTCGGAAGTCAACCGATATGTAGCATGCTTTTTGCAAGTCATGTTCCGATGCTCATGAATTCCAAAAACCTGAAACACTGGCTAGTTTTGGGTTTCAGGTTTCAGGAAACAATTTACATATAGTACATAAAAAACATGTTTTCATGTTGTTGAAACCCAAAAACCCAAAAATCTCTTCAAAAGGGCATTTTAGGAGATTTTTCCAAAAAAAATCTAGGTTATATTAATTTTAGCTGGAATCACTAAAATGAGATAACAAAGTCACAGAAGCTCATCTTCATTGGGTACAATGAAGAGACTCTTGGGTATAGATTGATGGATCCTAAGACCAAAAAATTCTACACCAGTAGAGATGTTGATTTTTTCAAGAAGAAGGAAGTAGAGACTCCTCCTCCTGACTCACAAGATGTAGATTTTTCACTTGTTGTACAAATTTAAGTTGATGTTCCATCAGAAGATGAAAGTGATGATGGGGATGATGGTGTTGATCATATAGAATAATGACCCATGGGAATAGTTCATCGTATGCCTAAATGGTGTACAAGTACATTACAAGATGTAAGAATGGATGCTCCATCAGATACATCCACCCATGGACCACGGACTCACAGTAAAGCAAGAGAAGAAGTTAAATTTTCTTTGATGAGTAGAGTTATTGAATCTGATGAGCCCTCTATAGTCCAGGAAACCCTAAAGTCAAAAGCTTGGAAATATGCCATGGATTTTGAATATCAATCAGTGATGAAGAATAACACTTGGCAGCTTGTCGATATTCCACCAGGGAAGAAACCCATTGGATGCATATGGATATTTAAAACAAAGGAAAAATTAGATGGGACAGTGGACAAGTATAAAGCAAGACTTGTAGCAAAGGGGTATGCACAAAAAAATGCATTGACTATGAGGAGACATTTTCTCCCACAACTAAGATCAAAATGATCAGGATGATATTTTCTCTAGCTGCTCAGTTTGGATGGAAATTCCACGAAATGGACATAAAAAGTGCCTTCCTAAATGGAGATTTACAAGAAGAAGTCTACATGACTCAACCTAAGGGATATGTAGTACCTGGTCAAGAAGCAAAGGTATGCAGACTCAGGAAATCTCTGTATGGCCTCAAATAGGCACCCCGTGCATGGTACATCAAGATTGATCAACATCTTGTACAACATGGATTTGTTAGAAATCCATATGATCCCAATCTCTACCTCAAAAATCAAGGGGGTGGAGATGGTGATTGTTGTTGTCTATGTCGACGATCTAGTCATCATTGGAAGTTTAGTGCGGATGATCGATGCAATGAAGAAAGATCTTAATCAATCGTTCGACATGACTAATCTCGGGCTGATGCATTACTATCTTGGATTGGAAGTATGGTAGAAAGAGAATCATATTTTTGTTTCTCAGATGAAATATACCAAGAATACGCTCAAGAAATTTAGGATGATGGATTGCACACCAATTAATACACTCATGGAGAATAGATTGCAGTTATCTTGTTCAAATCCATCTCCTGAGGTAAGTGCCACTCTCTATCGGTAGCTGATCAAGAGTCTCATTTACATGACCTACACTAGACCAGATATCATCTTTGTAGTAAGATATCTATCCAAGTTCATGCAGGAACCCAAAGTTTGTCATTATAAATCAGCAAGGCACATTTTGAGATATCTCAAAGGATCAGTGGATCTTGGTCTATAATACAAGAAGAACGACAACTTCTTCTTTACTGGATATTTGGATTTAGATCATGCAGGTAACATTGATGATAGAAAATACACTTCTAGATTTGTATTCTTTATGGGATCTAGACAATTATCATGGGGAAGAAAGAAACAACACTTCATTTCTCACTCTTCCACAGAAGCTGAGTATCATTTTGCAGGAGAAGCTATCTGTGAAGTGATTTGGCTACGTCACATACTAGAAGGACTTGGAATACCACAGGACAAACTGACCATCATGTATGTTGACAATGAAGGTGTTCTCAAAATTTTTCACAATCCAATGTTTCATGAGAGAACAAAGCACATTGAGGTATAGGTTAGTTTCATACACGAGTATGTGTTGAAGTACAACATCCAGCTTCATTTTTTTCCAATAGCTGAGCAACGAGAAAATATATTCACAAAGTCATTTACACGTGACAAGTTCAAGTTGTTTAGAGACTTCCTCTCCTCATCCCTTGAGATAATGCACAATTAAGGGGGGGAATGTTAGGTTATTCTAGATTCATAATACATACAGCCAATGGTGTTATTGTAAATTTCACTCCTCGTTCAACAAAAGGGATACCATAGTGCTCAAAATCCCCAGGTTTTTTCCCCACTTATTAGCATACCAGTCAAAGTGATAGGGAGGTTAATATCATTTCTTATTGATTTTTTTTCTTCATGTCCTTGGTAGGCCAAATTTCATCTTGTCCATTTTGTCATGCACAATGTTGAAGTAGCTATTAGGATGTTGTTGTGATTACACTTTATGTGCATAGTAAGTTGAATGAAAAATTTGAGCGTAATCATTGTTCTATTTCTGGTGTTGATCTATTTGTGTTATCATTTCTAGAAATGAGGTGGGTGCACAATTTTTCTTAAGATCTATGCACTCGTCACATTTGGCAAAGAAGTTGTTCTTGGTGATTGAAATATGGGAGAAATGTTCTTTCCATATTTTTTTGAGATTTGATTGTGACATTTGAGGAATGCCCAATAGTGAAAGGCCATCATTACACTTTTTTAGGATGTAAGCATAACTATTGTTGGGCGCCAAAATATTTGGCTAAGTACAAAAAGAAGCATGGGCGCGCAGGTTGAAGGCACACAGGGAAAATTTCTAGTAGGGTTTAGTAGAACACATGCCGCGCACGCATAAGACAAGATGAGGTTTTGGGACTTAGCCATATTTAGAGTTCCAGAAATTACACGAGGAAAGCGTGACCCATCTAGCATGTGGAGTGGATAAGGTGTCTACCTCACAGCTGTACGATCAAGAATGGAATATTCCATGCATGTAATGGAAGGTTCCAGAAGGACATCATTGCAAAGAGTGGAGAGCTTGGATCAAAGGAGGCATGCTCCATTGGAGGAATACTTGGACACTTGGCAACCAATTTGTTACATTAAAATTCATGATGGTGAAGGAAAAAAGTTATATATAGAGATGTGCGGGTAGTAGAAAAGGGTGTGTGGCAGAGTAGCAGAGGAGGTGGAAGAAAGGTGAAGCTCTGGAGAAATATCATGGAGGATTCTATGGGTTGCTATTAGAGGAAATATAGGAGTGATGGAATATTTAGAGGAATGGGTCTATGTTTATCCTTGTAATGTGAAGGATGTAGTATAGTTTCTAATGCATGACCTTGCTCTACCTTATTATATGGTTATGTTATGGCCTCAATGAATGTAATGTGGTTATTGAACTCTTGAATATGAATATAAGGTCCCGTTCTAATACATATATGTGTTCATGAGCATAAGTCCTAGTGCATTTCCTTTGTATATGAATAAATTCTATATGTTGTTTGATACTTCTCTTTTATAGATACAATGATATGATAACTCACCCTAATATTTTAGAATGAATGCATGGTTCTTTCTCATTATTTTGCACATAAGTATTAGACATAGATGATGAATTCTCACACTACTCACATAAAGGAGGGGCTTGGCACCAGCGTGTGCTTCGGGTGAGTACCCAATGCCTATTGGGCGATAGGCCAACACACATGGTATTAGCCTGTTATCCTAAGGGTATAAAAATGAATACAACTATAACATGCAGGAATAAGTCTAATTGTTACTTTAGTACCATCTTGTCCCACTGAATGAGAATGTGTGGCAATATATATGAATTCCTCCCCACCATTTTTGATATCAATGTAATATTTGTGACATGTTTCTTGTATTTCCATTTATTTCCCTCCTCTTTCCATTAATACAACATTGTATGTATCTATAATAGGTGCTTTTCAGGATTCCATGACATTTGTACCATGCATTATGACATACATATCTTCCACATAACTTCAATTTATCTATAGTATTCTTAGAATTTTGACCTTCTTTAGAATTGGTAGCATTTGTGGTGAATGCATTAAGTACAAAGTTTTGGATTGAAGGTTCATTCATCTTTGAGAGATAGATTAGAGAGAAATCCTTTCTTGCAGCAAGGTTTTTTCTCAACTTCAGAAAAAATTGTTCTCTTGTTTTTTTTCTCATTTTCCCATGCCTTTGGTGTACTATATGGAGTAATATTTACCTTTTTGAATTTACAAGCGTTGCAAGGTATTTTTATCAAGTTTTCATTACTACTATATATGGAGGATTCAAATGAATTTGGGTATACTAGTTAATGCAATGGATCTTCAAATTCACTCTAATTTTTTACCGGAAACTCTTTTTGAATTTATTTTAGCCTTACTTCCATAACAGAACCATCTTGAGGGGCCAATTGGCTAGAAGGCCATTGGATGAGAGATCATTCTGATATGGAGCAACCATTACAAAAAGTCCAAGTTAATTTATTAATATGCACCCCAAATATATTAACATCTAATTTTTTAAAGTGTGCCATGTCAGCTTCAGAGACATTTGTAATTGTTGCTTTTACAAAAAAAAGTGTCCATTTGAACAAAAATATATCAACTTCATAGCAACCCCCTTGAACTTCAAATTGAAGTCAGTGTTTGATGTGGTAGTTTTTCCTCAAAGTTTATAATTTCCGTTCACATGAAGTGTAGCTCTTGTTTCTAGATACACTAGGTTTTTGATTGGACATGTAAATTTGATGTTGTGTTGTAGACTTGGATAGCAATCATTTCATGTAGTAATAATATTCTCCACAAAAACACTAAATTGTTTGGGTCCTAACACTTCTCTTGAAATAAAATCTTCTTCTTATACCAGAGATATAAACCCTTAAGCTATGTCACCTTATTTTGGAGCACACTTATATTTAAACACCACAGAGGTTGTAGAAAAATCATCATTATCTTTAGGAGTTGTGAAAAAATTTCTTTCAATATTAGAATTCAAACCCTAATCGTCATAAAATGTATCCTCTAAGTCACTTATCATGATATTTTGAATGTTATCACCCCCCATATGTGAAATTTCTGAAATCACATGCTTCCTTTCCCAAGGGATAAAGTATCCCTTGTTTTCCATTTCTTACAGGGTTTCACAATCATCAATTGTGTATGGAAGTCTCGCTCTACATTGAATATAATACTTACTACAAAAACGAATAAGTTAAACCAAATGTATCTGTAATGGAGTGTAGTTCTAGATGGATAAACTAGTCCATCTATAATTTTCACACCTTTGGATAGTAAATCCACATGTGCTCCATATTCAAAAATAATGTTCATTTTCAGTTTTATCCACAAATACAAAGAGAAAATTAGTAGCAAGGACACTTAAATCTTGAACCTATGGAGAATCGAAAAATGAAAAATATCAATAACAATTCCAAGTTTAAAACAAATGCTTGAAATCATAATGAGAAAATAAAAATATACATCTTATATGAATATATTTGAAACCTCCTTTAATCTAAATCTTGAGCATGTGGAGAATTTGGATCCTATTTGACCATATTAATGCTTCAATTTGACCATATAACACATTGTATTACACTCTTAGATCCTGCTATTGTGTGTATCATTTTATCCATAAAACACATAGTGTATGGCTTTCAAAATTTGTCTAGCCTAGTGGCCGTTGGGACTAAAAGTTTTCTTGTACACATGATAATTCAAATATTTACTAGAATGAGAGGTCAAAATTTTAGTGATCATGAAAGAGACCTAATTGGGATATTTGGAACAAGATTGGATTTATAGTAATCCTGAACCCCTGATCAAATAAAACTCTATAAAACTGAATAAATTTGTTGTAAAATATGACTTGGGTATGTGTATACACTCACACCAAACAGCCCATAAATTATTATTTCTCACTCCCAAACATAAAAAAATATTTATAAGGGTTATGGAAATTAATACTAGGTCAGATCTGCATTTATAGTGGGAAATACGACTAGGGTTTTATCAAAATACTCATGCAAATAACACCAAAATAATTTTTTTTCTTCTTCTAAACTAATTTCTATATTTTTAGTGGCCATAATATGAAGAAAAACAAATATTATGAGGCAAATAAGACTGAGAAATCATTTCAAAAATATGCGGATGAAAAGAGTTGAAAATGACACATGAAACCCTCACAAAATTTTTGAAATTACTTTCCCTTGATCACAAAATGGTAGTACATTAGATTGCATATAAAATCAGTCCTGGAATATCTCCCAAACACTATGATTCCACCAAAAGATGGGTCATTCCACAAGAGGCAAATATAATAACACTACTACAATCTTTATTCTTCAAAACAACATTACTGGAAATTGAAAATTCTGTGAATATCTATGGAATTTCTTGATTAGAAATCCCTCACAGCGCTCTTCGGGTTTTTGTCCACAAGATGGGAAAATTCTAGGGTTTTCAACCTTATATTTATTTGCAAAATATCAGAGCTTCAATTGCAAGCGATAAACTATCAAATAAAATCTGGGATGCCTTTATAAGTTGACTTCTTCCCCTTTTAAAGAGAAGTGACCTAATTGAAACCCAAAAAGCCACCAATTAGCTTGTGGTGTTTTTTAAATATTTTTTATCCTCCTTGAGCAAGTCACATTTCTCCCCTAGAAAAACCAAATTTAATAAGTGCTTTATTTTTAAAGTGCTTTTCTAGGTTCTAATTTCTTGTTAAGGCTATTAATTTATTATATGTCCTTTTATAATGTTCTTTTATATATATATATATATATGCACAATATAATAGAATTAATAAAGCTTAATTCACCCTTGAGCTCACCCTTTGGCCATCGGGAAGACAAAATGGGTAAAAGGTCTTCGTTAAAAATTATCCAAGAAAGAGGGACATTATAGTCCTCCCTTCACAGGATTGCTTGCCCCCAAGCAATCTTAAGTAGAAAATATGCATTCTCATCAATCCCTAGATCCCAAATCATTCTAAGATTTTTAAATGGCTTCACATGAAATAAACCAAACTATTCAAGGTCTTCAAAACAGAGCTTATGTTACTTAGTCATAAAAATTTCCACAATCCTCCTCAAGTATGCCCTCAATTTTCCATACTCTTCGTCATGTCCTTGTTGATCTATGTGATGAACTTGTTCTTTGACTTGTTGTGGATGTTGGTTTGCAATGGAAGCCACTAATTTAGTTTCCTTGGCCATTTGTGACCATATATCACACAAAATTTTTGTCTTTTCCACATCCTCCCAATTCTGATAAAAAAAATCAGAATTCTTATGACTTGAATTCATTAGACAAAACCCATTTTTAACACCCAATTCTTGAATGCCACATATAGAAGGCCACACGGTATTATCATCCTCATATAAAAGAAGTATTTTCTCATGATGGAGTAAAGAAATATGAGTTCTTTCATAAAAATCATAATACCTGTCATACTCTTTTGCCATGTCCTTAAGCTTCACAAGTGCATCTTCCATGGAATTTTCATATCCAACACTTATACTTTGAGTGCCCATGCTTGTAGACTCTTCTTAATTTTTTTCTCCATGTGTAAGGGTTGTAATATCATGAGAGTGAGAAGATAAATTAATGATGCCCCAAATCATATTTTTGGGATCCTCCTCCATGTTTTCTTTGCAATCATCAATTGCTTCCCAAATCATAGGCTTTTGTTCCAAATATCCTTGGCTGCTATAGTTTGATTTTTATTCATGTGTAGATGATGTGACATTATTGTATTTAACTATCATATTATAATATTCCTTATGATCACCTAACGAATCCATGTCATTGCTATCCAAAACACCAACATGCTCTATGATAGCCTCTAAAGTAAAAGCTTCTAGTGAAACTTCTTGCAAGGATGATGTATATAAATCATTACTCAATGTTGTTCCCATGTATTCCTCGGTTGAATCAACATGTCTATCAAATCCATCATATAAATTTTTTCATACCTCATTGGAACTTGAAGACACCAAAGCAATCTCATGAAGAGTTGTATTAACCATAGATGAAGATTCTCTATTCCTTCCATGTATAAACAATTTAGAAGCTATAGTGTGATATTCCTTCCTTGCCTACTCAGTATTTTGGCGAAGATTCGGGTGGATGTCCATGTTGTCCTTGAAATGAAAATTCTCCTTAACATATTGAGGAAGGATGCTATACTCCTCAAATAAGCTAATCACTTCCGCTTCTTTCTCTTGTGTCGTTGGACCTTTATGAATAAAAAGTGATGATGATCCTTTAGAGAGTACAAAATTTGAAATTAAATTATCTAAATGTTTTAATTTACGCATGAGATGATGTTGTGATTGTTCAATTTTTTTCCACAATTGTTTGTAGCTAGACATCCTTCCCAAGATGACGTATTTCGCTATCCAAACAAGAAAATCAATTCCAAAATGACTTGTGAACAAACGATTTCAAAACCACTGAATGTAACCATTACCCAACAGGCTGACAAGATTATGGCTTTAATCAAACTAATCATTTAGGATGGGAGGATCCAAGCTTTGATACCCCTGAAAGATCCTTGATTGGGATATTTGGACCAAGATTGGATTTATAACAATCCCTAACTCCCGATCAAATAAAACTTTGCAAAACTGAAATAAGTATGCAAAATATGACTTGGATATGCATATACACTCACACCAAACAAAACATAAATTATTATTTCTCACTCCCAAACATAGAAATTAATACTAGGTCAGATCTACATTTATAGTGGCAGGTATGACTAGGGTCTTGTCAAGGTACTCATGAAAAAAACACTCAAATAAATCTGTGCTTCCTCTAAATTGATTTCTATATTTTTAGTGGCGAGACTATGAAGAAAACAAGATATTATGAGGCAAATAAGACTGAGAAATCATTCAAAAAATTTGTAGATGAAAAGAGGTAAAAATGGCACCTAAAACCCTCACAAAAATTCTGAAATTAATTTTCCTTGATCCCAAAATGGCGTTACAACAGATTGCATATAAAATAATTCTCAGAATATCTCCCAAACACTATGATTCCGCCAAAAGATGGGTCACTCCACAAGAGACAAATATAATAACACTGTTGCAATCTTTATTCTTTAAAACAACACTATTGGAAATGGAAATTTCTGTGAAGATCTGTGGAATTTCCTGAGTAGGAATCCCTCACAATGGTCTTGGAGTTTTCTTCCACAAGAGGTAAAAATCCTAGGGTTTTTGTCCTTTGATTTATTTGCAAAATCTTAGAGCTTCCTATGCAAGAGAGAAAATATCAAATAAAATTAGGGATACCTTTACAAATCGACTTCTTCCGCTTTATAAGAGAAGTGACCCAATGTAAACCTAAAAAGCCACAAATCAGCTTGTGGTGCTTTTTTTCTATTTTTTATCCTCTTTAAGCAAGTCACATTTCTCCCCTAGAAAAAACAAATTTAATAAGTGGTTAATTTTTAAAGCGTTTTTCTAGGTTCTAATTTCATGTTAAGCCTATTAATTTATTATATGTGATTTATAATGTTCTTTATTGTATTATTTTTTTACACAATATAATAGAATTAATAAATATTAAGTCACCACTAAATATTCTAATAAAATATTTATCCAATAAATTTTAATCCATGTAAGCTTTGTCAACACTATTGATTTCAATGCAATAAAATGGAAAAGTGTATACTCATTTGGAAGGTGACAACACCAAAATAGGGAGCACATATACAAATGGGTGAAGAAAATTAAAAGGGGTTTAACATTGTTATTTTGTTTTGAATAATTTCATTGTGTAAACCTAATGTAGCCTAGAATTCAATGCAAATAACTAAGGGACACATGCACATCACTTAGCTTGAGCTGAGCACTCACCCAAAGCGTGCAAAGGTACCAAGTCCCTCTTTAGAGTTTCTTGTACATAATGTTAACATGATGGTGCATATAATATCCAAATTCATAACAGATGGTAAGCATTCCACATTGCATAAACCAGATATAGATCTAGAGTATATGAAAGATAGACTAAAATATTACTATAATAAGATTTATCATGCAAGAACCATATTCAGTCATGTCTAACACCATTATCCAGCCATTATGATCCATTGTATTAAATAATATAAAAAAACATAAGCTTCATGCATCACAAAATATCATCATGAGTCATGCACGCAACAAAACAAGAAACATAACTCTACAATAATATGACTATCTAAACCGTGTAAATAAATACATGTACATAGGGGTGGGGAATTTCCCTTCACCACCCATGTACCTTCCAAAAATAAGTTATACGCTAATAATAGCCATGCACCTTTATACAAGGATAAAAAAACATGCAAGTACTCCAATAATAGAGTTCATAAAGTTAACTCCGAGTAGAAATCATATTATTAGACAAAACTATGTATGGTGCTCAAAATGATGCTTGTTCCCAAAATATCCTTGCGTGAACTGCAAGTCTTCATATATTTGTGTGCTCAACATACTAACTCTAAAAATAACCTTCACAACAAAACAACTAAGTTTCGACCCTGGGCACTTCAACCTTACTGTACCATCATGCGCTCTTCCCGTACCCTACATTTGCATGCCTAACACTTAGGCTATTTTTTTCAGCCCAACATTACTCTACACTAAAATGGATTTCCGCCCCGAAAATGGGTAATCATCTTGTCACTCCAAACAATATAGAATAATGAACTAAAGAATAGATAATTGCATTCAAAGAACAATACCTTCTAAACTAAGTCTGCTTCCTTTGTACTCCTTTCTTATTCTGGAAGAATGAATTCTGGATATTCATTCTCAATTTCTTCCTTGAATGTATACCAATCATTTAATGCTACATTTTTGTTGTCTGGGTTGTCCACAACTACACCATACAACTCATCTAGAGTCATTTTACCACCCCCACCCTTTAGAAATATGATTATATTAGCCATTATTGAGACCATACCTTTGATCACATCCATCTTTGTGGCAATAAGCTTCTCGATGATTTTGATCTGGTCCATGTGTTGCTTCCTAGAAGCATCAAGTGCATCACATTTAGCCTCTACCAATTTAATCCATTCTATGTGCCCCAATGTTTCATCCTTTACCACTTACATAACTTCATTTTCTTCTTCCCTTTTCCTTTCCTACACCATGCTAGCAGGAGTTGTATGTGTGGCTAACACCGAATCTACCTTCTTCATTTCATCCTTCAAGGCTTACAGAATAGCCTTATAGCTGGATATTTTCCTAGAAAATGTAGCCTTGGCTCTTGATGATTTTTCTGCAACACCCTTTGGTTTAGGTAGGCATGTTGGTCCTTCCTCTAGAAGGAAATGAACTATTGTGCACAGATAATAAAGTTCATATTTGAAATCCTACTGTAATGCACCACCCACATTTTGATCTACTTCTTCCTAATTCTCTCCTTATTTAGGCATGTTGTGTACTATGATCATAGTATCACCATCGGCTCTACTTTCATCTTCACCCGAGTGGTATTCATGGATGCTTATACTTTGGTCAATGACCTCATAAACTACTTGGTCCCCAATATCCTCATTATATTACATTTCAACACTTGGGGTGGCCCCTTCTCGTCTCTCTTCCATACTTAGAGTGGCCTCCTCATATTCCGCACTTTAGTGAAGGGACTTCTCCTCCTCACTATCCTTGACTGGAGCACATCTTCTATGCTTATTCCTCTATTCTTCCTCATGCTTTACTAAAGTGACACGTGGATATTTCTTCACTAGCTATGAAGTCCCTAGATGTGCACATCATCTGCAAGACTCTCCTTGTGTGATCCAGTTTGGCACTATCTTCTTGTTCTTCCTACTCTAGGAATTTCTATAAACCTATAGGCACTAGATCCTCTTGAGTGGGGGGGCACATATATAACTTGTCATGATGTTCCCACTGTCTGCCCCTTCTTCGTAGCTTCTAGAAGAGACATATCATCACCTTTCACTACCTTACAATCCTTAAACCTTGGCCTCAAATAGATATTTATGCACATTGGTTCAATGTGTCCTATAGCTAATATCTTTGGCATGATATCAACATTGTTAGACTCCATTGTCTCCACATATGCCTCTTTTCCTAGCCATACATAATTCTTACGTAGAATGTAAACATCTATGTCTACTTTATCCATGTCAAAATAAAGTTTGCATGTGTCATGGGACCTGTTCATAGAACCTCTGGAATACCTTGCAGTGAAGGAAAAGGATAAATTACACCAAGGGATTTTCTCACCTGACTTCATGTGGAAGCACCCCAAGTTGAAATGTTGGTAGAATACGAATTCAGCTTCTCCATCTAGCAATTTAGGTAGTTCACATGGAATGCAACATTCTCCTTCAAACACCCTGCATAACCTCCTAAACCACTTCTCCAAGTGCTTCTTATATGCATTGGAAACAATTCCACACAGAGTATACTTCACAAATTTATTTTCTAGGGATTGCTTTTCCAAAGGGAACTCCCAAACATTATCCCTTGGTCCATCAGGAACCCCAATTTAATTAAATATAATTAAAAAAAGGATGGTTCCCCAAGTGATTTTCTCACCTTTATCTATCTAGATACTCACCTCATTCACCATGCTCTCCATAATGTACCCAAAAATGTTATAGTATGTCTTATCCCATGCACTATGTTCAACCAACACATATTTACCTCATTCCACCACTCAGTGGCACCCAACTTATTTCCTACTAGGCGTGATGAAACCTTGGTGACCATGTATGTAATGTTGGTCACTTTGAAAGCTTGGAAACTATTCTTATACTTATACACAGTGGCCATTACATCAATGCCCTCATCATCTAATAAATTACCGGTAATTTTTGAGTCTGAGTCGCATAACCTTGTTACCTTCCTAATCAACTTGGTAGTGATCTACATCCTTCTACCCATAAAATATAATAAATCCTCATGTATGCGCAACATAATCCTTTGATAAAATTTCTCAGATTTCCCAAAGTAGGGTAATTTAAGGATCTCTATGACCCCCACACTTTCAAGTATATTTTTAATAGAAGCGTCTAAGACCCTAGTGCCATCTGCCAACTTCTAGTTAGTCTTCTTGTAGACCTCTATTGTAATGTCCTTCATGAAATTATTGGTTCGGTGGTTAATATAAAAACCCCTAAAATATTTTATTTTTGATTTCCATGGCCACCCCTCGATCACTTGTTCTAGGTATAGTATTTCTAGTAACCATTCTTTTGTTGGGTCATCATCGTATTTATCCACAATTGGAGGCCTCCGCGGTGCCACTTCTTCTTTCAATCATGTAAGTGCGAATAAAAACTCTAGTTACTATCTAACTTCTACAAACCCAAGTCACACTTAAACCCTTCACCACACACACGCAACACCACCCAAATCTTCATTATGCACCAAAATTCTCAACAATGTGCATTAATTCCCAATAGACTTGGTTGATCTACAAAGTGCTCATCGTCTTCAGCTCTTCTTTGCATTTATCACTTCTCTTTTAAATTGCAAGGTAACAAACGACGTTTCAAATGCCAAATTTATTACAATTTAAAAAAATTCCCTTCATTAATTTCTCCACCTACCACCATACATGGCATAAATTCTACTTCTGTGCATTTTTAACTTCTTTATTTCATGCCTCAAACTCTCACACCTCATTCATCACTTTTTGGCATGTCTACTCCTTTTCTATCACAAATATCCTCTACTAGCACTTCCTTACACTAAATTACTTATCCAATGTGACCCATCCTACATAGTCTCAAATACTGCAATGTCCTTTGCATTATACTGAGTGTTCATCTCCTTACACGTGGTCTTAAATTTGAGCAATCCTCTTGAAGTTTTCATTGTTTTTGAAATCCTGTCCCTTTTCTGGTCACTTGTGAGTTTGTTTCTTTTCTGTATAAGAATATCCTTCTTTATCCACCCCACACTAAGGGTATGTGCGGTCCTTTTTGCATGAAAACACTTGATATAGTAATCAACTTTCAGTACACAAGAACACTTATTACACAAAACACTAAACTAAATGGACAAAACATAACAACGATGAAAGAAAGACATATAAAAGAAATGCATTAAGGGAAAACTAATCTAAATGGAAATACTACCTTATTATCGAAACCAATAAGTCTTATTTATAGTAAGGCTTTAGAATACTCCCGTTGAAGTAACTGGGCACCCATGTTCCATCTAGTGCCTCTAACTAGTAAGTTCCCGAGTCAAGTATATAAGTGATAACATACTGTCCCAACCAATGCACCTTAAGATTTCTTAGGTGGCACAAAAAATTTGAATCATACAAAAGTACCATCTTCCTAACCTCAATATATTATTTTCTTTGATGTTCCTGTCAAGCCATTCCTTCTTCCTATATTTTTCTTACTTCTGACTCTATCATGCTATAGCGTGCTGCTCATATAGTTGAATCGACTTATCAATTCTTTCTTCCAATGCTTGCTCATCAGTCATACCTCTTATGCATGTACATACAAAGAAGGTAACATGAATTCCTTGGGGAGAACTGCTTCTGTTCCAAACACCAACTGAAAGGGTGTTGCTTTATTTTTTATATGCCTAAAGTATAATAAAAACTTTATCATCTCAGTCTTTCCTTCCAAAATCACAAATTTTTGTCAAAGTTTGGTTCAATATCTTGTTGAAATCCTCAATAGTTCCATTTTCTTGAGGATGATAGGGTGTTGTCTTATGATGAGTAACCATAAATTCATCCAATAGTATCCTAATGTTCTCATTAAGAAAATGAGTACCCCTATGACTTGTCAAGCTTAAAGAACATCCATACATAGTAATAATATTTTCCCACAAGAACCTTGTTACTGTAGCTGCTATGTAATCCTTTGTAGGTGCCACTTCTTCCCACCTTATAAGATAATATGTATAAGTGAAGATGTAGCATGATTTAGTTCTACACGCAGTTGGCGAAATAGGACCCACAAAATCAATTTTCCACTTGTCAAAAGGTTCTACGCTAGCAATATGCCTCAAAGGCATTTCATATCTCTGACCAAGTTTTCCAAGGTGCTGACAGTGATCACATGCCTTACAATATTCTTCGTAATCCTTGTATAATGTCTCCCACCATAAACCAACTAGTAGAATCTTGCATGCGGTGGCTGTTATCCAAAATGAGCCCCCTGCTTATTTTGGCTAACTTGCCTTCATTCTTTCCTTCCTTGTGCTTCAACTTCAATTTTTACACATTTCAAGCACTCAAAGGATTCTAGAAATGGCTTCATCAGATAGGATTTTTCTTCCCCTTTCCAGAAAGGTAAAATTTTCCTCCTAACTCCAAATATTTTGAAAGTTATGGCTCAACGGAGTTTTTTGGGGAAATTTTCCCTTGACAGGCTTGCATCCAATGAGAAAATGCCACATGGCAGCGGGGGTTGGGACAGTGGAGTGAAGTTAAAAAATTCACCAAAGTGGTCAAAGGGCGTAAAGGGAAAAAACCATCCTACAGGCTCGTCGAGGAGAATGGAGAAAAGTTTAGAAGGCCCATAGACTAACCGGAGGAAGCAACATGTGTCCTGTCAGTGGCGAGAATCAGGGGCGCGGAGGAAATTTTGGTTTTTTGCCAAAATTGCAAAATAGCATGGGCCTACCAAAGGAGAAATGTTGAAGTGAAAATTAACCCACGGGTGAACAAGGAAGCCGACACGTGGAAGTGGAGTGGTGGAGCGCGGGGAAATTTTGGGAAATTTTCCCAATGAAAAATCAAAGTGAAAAAGGTGAGGTTTAAGCCTATTTCCATCAGCTAATCAGGAAAGTGACATATGGCAGCGAAGTGGTGGGGCATGGGGAATTTTTGGGAAATTTTCCCAAATTCAAAAAATGGAAAATTTTCAAGTTTTGGCCCAACAACCCTCAAATTTTTCCTTAAAATTACAATTTTTGCCCTAAATCTTCAGAGGGGTAACTTTCGATCCCGAGCTTAGATTTTCATGTTCTTTATATCATTGGAAAGCTGTTGAAATCCTCTACATGATGGAATCTTGAATTTTGATTTTTGATGGATATTTGTGGGAGAAAAATGGAAAAACGTATCTGGCATGCAAAAAACACAGAAAACGACTCCAACCACCAAAATTAATGAAGTATGGGCCTCTATTTTGCTCTGTAAAGCAATGTACTTCGAAGTATGGGATTTTTTATGGAAACCCATCATTTTTCAGGCCCATTAGATGAATCTTGTTAGTGGTTGAAGTCCCAAATCAATTTTCCCATGTTTTCTCCTTTCTTCCATTCTGCTCGATGGTTAAAAGCCAATTTTGGCTCATTTGTAATGGTTGTTCATCATTCTTCTCTGCCTCTCCCTTCTTTTCTTCCCCAGGGTCAAAAATGGAGTTTGAACCTCCTCCCTTACTCTGTAATGGCATTTTTTATCCTCTTACCAGTGAAATGATGTTTTGTGCAAACTTCTGGAGCAATAAAAAACATGTTTTGTGATGCATTTGTCCATCCTTGCTCGTTTTTGCTTGTTTTCTTCTTGCCTCTCTTCATTGCAGGTATTTTTGCATGTTTGAATGTCTATTGCAGGTTTTGGGGCTGTGTTCATGGAGTTTTGGAACATTTTTTGTGTGAAATCCATCCTTGGTTTTGTGATACACTTGTCCATCCTTTCCATTGCTCACCTCTCTTTGTTTCCATGGCAGTTTTGATAGATGTTCAACATTTTCCTTCTCTGGTGTATCACCGTTTTAGTGTAGGCTCTGTTTTTCCCTCTTTTCTCTCTCTCTGTCTCCTTGGCATAGTTAGATTAGGATTAGATTAGCTTGCCTGCACTGGAATAGCTTGTGGCAGGTAGTTTAGGAAGAGGAACCAACCTTCTTTGGAGAGCTTTCCCCATTTGCAAAGGTCCCACACTTTGGGAAAGCTCAATGTTGTGCATTCACACCAAATGACATTGCCTTAGAAAAGTCGATCCATAGGTCATTTTGGGGGTGCTGTGAATTTTCACTAACAGTTTTGGCATGCCCGGTGGGACCTTAGAGGTCTTCCACTTCATCTTTTGCAGGTTGGTGTGTTCCTGTGAAGATTTCAGCCTTTGGAGGCAATTACAAACACATCTGGCGACTCCATATAGTAAACAACCCATCTCTGAAGTTGCAGACATTCCTTTTCATTCATTTTCATTCATTTTTCATCCATTCTTCCTTCCATCTCTTCCATCTTCTTTCATCCCATGAAGTTGTGTAATCATGACTTCATTTCCATCATGGAATTCACATTTACAACAACAGTGCCATCCAAATCCACCTCCAACATGCTTTACAACTCCTTCAAATCAGCATTTTGAGTAGATTCAAGATCAGCATGCATACCCATATGAGTAGCAGTGCCAAAATTAGTTTGGCTATGGTTCTTTCCAAGAGCAGGGGTATGCATACAATGAAGACAATCAAATGCAAGATGCTGATTTGTTGGAGAAAATCCAAAAAATGGAGATTGGCATGGTGTAATCTAGGGCTCAAGCACAAATGAAAGCATTTGGAATTGGTTGTGGAGCACCTTGTCCATGGGTGGGACCTTTTCCAAGGCATTGCAACCCTCAAGAGAAGCTTGACTTCATGATTGCAACGCTACCATTACTTACAAAGTGGACTGAGGGAATAGAGGTGTATGAGAGGACTATTCAACAACCTTGTCAACTAGTAGGCACACCATCTCATACTCTTTCTTTTCCTCTTTCTCAATCTGTATCATTTCAGCAGTGTCAAGCTTCAAGTTTCCCATATGCTTGCCCCAAATGTTGATCCCATTTCTCCATCTCCTAGTCTTCCACCTCATCTCAATTCTTCTATCCTTTTCCCTTCCAAATCCAAATCCCCTCCACAAGAGCAAAAATAAATACCTTCCACTCCAAGGAAACAAGAAGTTTCATCTCTTCCACCACCACAAACAAATGAAAAAATGGTTGAGTCACAACCCACCCCTCCTCTTGCATTCCCAAATCCATGTTGGGAAGAAGAAATTTAAAAAATCAGTCATGAAGGATAGGAAGAGGAAGAACCAAGCAAAGAAGGAATGATTAACAACTTAGTAAGTTTGGCTCTTAGATATGGGATTGAGAAAATTCCTTTGTTGGTGAAGCCTACAGAGGAGGTAAAGGTTGAAGAACAAGTGGTGGTTAGGACTTATTTTGTTGCAGCAGAAGAAGAGAAAAAATAAGGGATAGATTAGCAATCAATTTTCTCGTAATATAGTGTCCATGTTGGCACTCTACTTGAAGAAGATGTTGATCCAATTCAAGTTACACAATCAGCCATGGAAGAGGAAATCTCTAAAAGAGATCTTGCAACCCCAACTTGTCCTCTAGAGTAGCAGATTGAAGAGTTTGACTTGACAAACTTCATGCTAGAGGAATAGTTCAATCAAGAGAAAGATTGCCTTCAAGCAGCAGAGGAAGGAGAAGCTACTCCAAATCTAAAAGAAGAGGAGCACATTCTAGCTGTGGGGGAGAAAAGTGCAGATCCAAAAGCTTTGAGCACAAAGCAGGCTATAGAAGAACCTTCAGTTCTTCTTTCTACTTCATCTCTCTCGAGTTCTAGTGCTGAAGAAGAGTTTGATCTCTCAAACTCAATGTTGGAGGATGAAAAAAACCATGGTGATCAAGTTGCAGATCAAGAGAACACCATGGGAGAGGTTGAACATTTGCAGCATAGGACAGCAATGAGGTAGTTTATCTGTCAGATTTGGAGGACTGTTTTGATGAAGAGGAACCAGTTGAAATTACACCATTTTCTCCTTCATCATCCACATTCCAAACACTTGAGCCTATTGTCATGGAGGAGAAATTTCAGCCTGCATCTTATAGCAGCTCTTTGAAATCAATATTAGAAGATTTAAATCTTCCATGTTCTTCATTAGAGGAAGGAAAACAACAGAAGAGTTCCATCATTTCTTCCACACCATCCATTCAAGAAGGTCTACAAGAAGACTCCATTTTTGGAGTTGAAAATCAGAGCTATGGGCATATCAAACGGATCATACCTTTCCCAATAAGGTATTTGGCTTCATTGGAGCCAAAGGAGAAGTCACAACCAGTCATGCTTGCTTCTAAGCATGAGGATGAGCTATAAAGTACCAAGGATCTGCTGTCATACCTCTTCAATCCAAATGCAGAGCAACTAAAAGAGGTATTCAATTTACTTTCAGCTGAAACCTTGCTAATTTGGGTAGAAGACCAGCTTCTTGTTGGTTTTTCACTCATCCAAGCAGCCATACTTATCTCTAAATCATTTGTATGGCTGCCAATTTTGAAGAAAGGAAGCTAGTTTGCACAACCAGTTGTAGGGTTTGTTTAGCCCACCTTTGCAACCGATTAGAGTAGATTAGGTAGGTTTGCTTTCACTAGAAGAAGTGCTTGTGCACACTCTGCATGTTCCCTTTGGAGCATGTATGATTTTTAGTTTTGTACATAGTTGTTTGGTGTTGTTTTGGTTTCTCTTACACAATCCATTTCAGTGGGTTTTGGTGAGGATCAGTTTCAGTTCAGTGGGTTTCCAAGTAGCTAAGAGGTCAGATTTTCATAGTTCATATTAGAATTGGTTATCAGGCTTGACTCCATGCCCAATGGATGCTTCAAAGGCCACTGATCATTCATCTAGTAGGTAGATGACCCCTGAGATTCACCAAATTGTTATCCAAAATGAGCCCCCTACTTATTTTGGCTAACTTGCCTTCATTCTTTCCTTCCTTGTGATTCAAATTCAATTTTTACATAGTTTAAGCTCTTAAAGGATTCTGGAAATGGCTTCATCAAATAGGATTTTTCTTCCCCTTTCCAGAGAGGTAAAATTTTCCTCCTAACTCCAAATATTTTAAAAGTTATGGCTCGGCAAAGTTTTTTGGGGAAAATTTCCCTTGATAGGCCCGCATCCAATGAGAAGATGCCACGTGGCGGCGGAGGTCAGGCTGGCAGATCAAAGTTAAAAAATTCACCAAAGTGGGTAAAGGGCACAAAGGAAAAAACCAGCCTGCAGGCCCGTGAAGGAGGATGGAGAAATGTTTAGAAGGCCCGCAGACTAACCAAAGGACACCACGTGTCCTGTCAGTGGTGGGAATTGGAGGTGCGGAGGAAATTTTGGTCTTTTTCCAAAATTCCAAAAGGTGCAAAGGCAAATGTTGAAGCACAAACTGCAGATGAACCAGGAAGTGACACATGGCAGTGGAGCGGTGGAGCACGGGAAAATTTTAGGAAATTTTCCCAATGAAAAATCAAAGTGAAAAAGATGAGGTTTGAGCCTGCGTTTCCATTAGCTAATGGGAAAGTGACATGTCGTAGTGGAGTGGCAGGGTGCGGGGAGTGTTTGGGAAATTTTTCCAAATTCAAAAAATGGAAAAATTTTAAGTTTCAGCCTGCCAACTCGAATTTTTCCCTAAAATTGCCATTTATGCCCTAAATTGTCAGAGGGGCATAACTTTCAATCTCGAGCTCGGATTTTCACATTCTTTATATCATTGTTGAAATCCTCTACATGATGGAATCTTTAATTTTTATTTTTGATGGATATTTGTGGTAGAAAAATGGAAAAACGTAACTGGCATGCAAAAAACATAGAAAATGACTCCAACCACCAAAATTAATGAAGTATGGGCCTTTGTTTTTCTCTGAAAAGCAATGTATTTCTAAGTATGGGTTTTTTTATGGAAACCCATCATTTTTTAGGCCCATTAGATAAATCTTGTTGGTGGTTGAAGTCCCAATTCAATTTGCCTACGTTTTCTCCTTTCTTCCATTCTGCTTGATGGTTAAAAGCTAAATTGGCTCATTTGTAACTGTTTGTTCATCATTCTTCTCTGCCTCTCCCTTCTTTTCTTCCCCAGGGTCGAAAATGGAGTTTGAACCTCCTCCCTTGCTCTATAATGGCATTTTTTGCCTCTTACTAGTGAAATGATGTTTTTTGCAAACTTCTGGAGCAATAAAAACATGTTTTGTGATGCATTTGTCCATCCTTGCTCATTTTTTCTTGTTTTCTTCTTGCCTCTCTTCATTTCAGGTATTTGTGCATGTTTGAATGTCTATTACAGGTTTTGGGGCTATGTTCATGGAGTTTTGGAACATTTTTTGTGTGAAATCCATCCTTGGTTTTGTGATGCACTTGTCCATGCTTTCCATTGCTCACCTCTCTTTGTTTCCATGGCAGTTTTGATAGATGTTCAACATTTTCCTTCTCTTGTGTATCACCATTTTAGTGTAGGCTCTGTTTTTCCCTCTTTTCTCTCTCTTTGTCTCCTTAGCAAAGTTAGAATAGGATTAGATTAGCTTTCCTGCACTAGAATAGCTTGTGGTAGGTAGTTTAGGAAGAGGAACCGAACTTCTCTAGAGAGATTTCCCCATTTGTAAAGGTCCCACACTTTGGGAAAGCTCAATGTTGTGCATTCACACCAAATGAAATTTTCCTTAGAAAAGTAGATCCATAGGTCATTTTGGGGGTGCTGTGAATTTGCAATAACAGTGACATCTCCTGCATAATGTACATCTACAATACTGCCATGATCCTCCTCCATAATTTTCATTTTCTCATTCTCAAGTACACACTGGGGAAAAAATTCATCTCAGCCTAGCTTGTATAGGTCCCCACTAATCAAGATGTAAGGTGAGGCACAAATGACCAGATGTTTCTTTTTCAAGGCTTTCATTCCTCCTGGTGTCACACCTGTGTGTAAAAATTAAACAATATCCTGTAAGTTTGAGGGTACATGGTTTAACCTGAACAACTATGCATCTGACATTGTATCTTTAATACTCTACGAGTCCTCTCCTAATTGAATCATTGATAAGTTTTTTGGATCGGAATTACTTTTACCTGGATTCACCACAACTGTAAATTCAAACTCATGGAATAAAAGAACCCATGGACATATGCACCCCTATAAAATGGGATTGTTCACCAAGTATTTCAATGCCATCTGATCTGTATAGAAAACAAAATGTGTCACCAACAAGTACTGTCTAAACTTATGTAGTGTATAGATCATGGATAAAGCCTCACGCTCCATAGTTGTATAATTCTGTTCTACTGGAGTCAAATTTCTACTAACGAATCAAATAGGATGATCTACAATACCTTCTCCAGACTGAGCTAATACTACACAAACGGCCATACTAGAGGCTTCCACATGTTCATGAAAAGGTATATTCCATAAATGAAAACTTAAAATAGGTGTTGTAGTAAGCCTTTCCTTTAATGTTTCAAACACACACTGTTGTAATTCTCCCCAATAGAAATTTCCTTTTCCTTTTAATAACTCCTCCAGGGGCACGGAAATATTAGCATATCCCTTGATAAATTTTCTGTAGTAGCTTATGTGGCCCAAAAATATGTGCACCTTTCTCTGACTAGTAGGCTCCTCTAAACCTACGATGACTACAACCTTAGCTGGATCTACTAACAAACCATCCTTATAGATAATGTATCCTAGCAGAATCCCAAATGGTGTAGAAAAAACAAATTTTTAATATTTAAAGAGATGATCAACTACCTACATATTTCAAATATTAACCTTAAATTGTCACAATGATCCTTGATAAGCCCATACACTTTCCAATCATCCAGGTAAACTTACAAGAACTTGTGAATAAAATCCTAGATTTCTTGAACAATAATGCACAAAAATATTGTAGGTGCATTCTTCAATCCAAATGGCATCAGCGTGTATGAAAAATTTCCCCATTCACTAGTGAAATTTGTCTTCTCTTGATCCTCTTTAGCTATCCTCACTTGATGATACCCATAAAACCCATCAGTAAAGGAGTAAACTTTGCACCCTGCAATGCCTTCAATATTTCTTCAGTACATGGTGTAGGGAAAGGATCAACAACACATGCAACATTCAGCTCCTTGTAGTCTACAAAAATTATGATTATTCCATTTTTTTGTTGATTACCATAGGGATAACCTACTTTGTTTCCTTTATGGAATCAATGATTCCAGATTTCAACATCTCGTCAATTTCTTCTTTAAATTTTACATGCAGGTTAGGGTTAACCCTATAAGGCCTCTTCCTAACTGGGTGCACATATTCCTTTAACTTAATTTTCATTTCACCTAAATATTCATGCACTCCTTTCAATTCATGATAGCCTCTAGGAAACATATCCTGGAAATCACACAGTAACACGAAAATCTTAGCAACCTTAGAGTCAAACTAGTAATCTCCAATGATGGCCTCCTTAGGTTCAACATCTATTCTAATGTTCACTTTATTTGTCTTCATAGGCTCATTGTAGGAACACGCCTTCTCATTTACACTATCTAAGACCTCATGTGTACCCTTTGAATGATCTATGTCTAGCTTTTCTACTTCCTCATCATCCGTAATGTAGAGCATCTTTCCTTTTTCCTTCTCTAGGCAAGCACATTCAAGATGTTATGCATCTATCTCTTCTACTTCTTCAAAACATGCCTCTAGGTCTTACTCACCAAGTAACTCCTGAATAAGTTCCTTAGAGTTTGCACTATCTCCCATGGTTAAGTGATTCATAACCTGTAATGCCTCATTAACCAAAGGTTTAGTGAAAAATAGTGAAAATTTTGGATCATACCTACAGTTAGTTCTTGCCAATTTCTAGTTTCTCTATTCAACTCTACATAAACATACCATGCGGGCACACAACCTTGCAAGGTGAAATAGAGTTTGTGCACCCATAACAAAGGTGGTAAAGCTTCCTTCTCCTCTATCCAGAGTTTCTCAGACTGTTGAACATGGTGCTGAATAGGATTATTACCATGATATTCACATATATGAGTAGGTGCATTACTTTTGAGGAACCTTGCTGGGAAGGAAATTCTCACATCTCTTCATTCTATGAGATTATCCTGATGAACCATCCACTAGAGCGTTGCTATCCTACATAAAGTATAATATAACATATTCCTTCTTTCCACCTAATCTCTCCACTGTACTTTTTTTAGGTTGTGGAGCCTATTTTCATGTGTGAAAGTGTTGAAGACTATACACTAATAGTACTATAAAAATTTCATGTATCCTTGCTGGGGTTCGGGGCCGGGCCGGCAGCCCCCAGTAGCAAGGATTTGGGGGTGCAGCCCCCAATTTTTTTTTTTGGGCCTTAAAATGTGCCCGATATATCGGGAAACGTGATTTTCTCATATGGGTAGGATTTTGACCCATAGGTTTATGGGATGGTTTTTTTCCCATGGTTTTGATACCCATGGTTTTGAAAAACTACTTAAGTAGTTGTCTATTTCTATGGTTTTATGCATATGATAGATGTATGAAAAACATTACAGATGTGATTTGAATTCAGCTATGAATTCTGTAGAGTTTGTTGAGCATAGCTCCAAATAGATCTGGGTATTGTATTGAGAGAGTGGTGGCTTGTATCAAAATCTGAGCAAGTGATTCTTGGTGAACGTAGCCCAAATTGGGTGAACCATGTTAAATATTGTCTCTTTGTGTTGTGTTATTTTTTCATACACTTTTATTTGAGATCTGTAATATTTTTTGCATATTAGTTTCTACTGTTGTGATTCTATGAGGGATTATTCCATATATTTTATCCCTTATTCCCTAACAATTGGTATTAGAGCTTGGTTTGGTTTCCTGAAGTGTTGAATCACAGGGAAATTTTTATCTTGAGTGGGAGCTATAGCAGATGATGGAAGATTTAGGGTTGATAAATTCAACGGGCATAATTTCAGTCTTTGGAAGATGAAGATGGAAGATTACCTTTATCAGAAGGATCTTTATACTCTACTGTCTGAGAAGGTGAACAAGACCTCGAGCATGAACGATGCAGAATGGGATTTTCTAGATAGGAAGGCACTTGGGACAATTTGGATGTGTCTTGTATCTTTGGTATTATTTAATGTTTCAAAGGAAAAAACTACAAAATAACTGATGGATGCATTAGGGAAGTTGTATGAAAAACCCTCTACCTCTAATAAGATATTTTTAATGAATTTTTTTTTTAATATGAAGATGTCTGAGAATGGTTCAGTACCAAATCATCTAAATGATTTTAATACTTTTGTAAATATACTAGCTTTGGTTACAATAGAATTTGATGAAGTTAGGGATTTATTAGTTATGTGCTCTTTAGCTAAGACTTGGAATATCCTGGTTATGGCGGTAAGAAACTCTGTTCTTGCTAACTCAAATTTGAAGTTTGAGGACGTTGTAGGGGTGATTCTAAGAAAGGAAATTTGAAGAAAAAGCTCTGGTAAATCTTCTACTTCAGGGAATGCTGACAGTGGAAACTAGAGGGAGATAGAAGATTAGAGGAAATCGTGGAAAATCAAAGGATCAGCCAAGGTCAAAATCCAAAAGCAAGATAGTATGCTGGTACTTTGGAAAGTTTGGGCATGCAAAGAAGGACTGTTGGGAGCTTCGGGACAAGAAGAAACAATACGAAGAAAACAAGGAGGCAAATGTGGCAACAATTAATGTATGTCAAGATGCTTTGATTCTTTTTTTACACAATATTACTGAATCTTGGGTTTTAGATTCGGGGGCTTCTTTCCATGCTACTCCACATAGGTATTATTTTTTTGATTATGTTCAAGGAGATTTTGGGCATGTTTTTCTTGGTGATGATTAGCCTTACACAATAGTTAGAAAAGGATCTGTTTAGGTTAAGATGTAGAATGGGAATACTTGGCTATTGAAGAATGTTAGACATGTGACTACATTTAGATGAAATTTGATATTGGCAGGGTAGTTGGGAAGTGATGGTTGTACTGTGATATTTACAGTGGACTCTTGGAAGGTTACCAAGGGTGCTCTTGTGGTGGCAAGAGGTAAGAAGGTTGGAACCTTGTATTTAACCACTTATAACACAAATGTTTGTAATCTTGTGGTGGCACTATAGGCTCGGTCATATGATCCATAATGGCATGGAGATCATAAAGAAGGATTTACCTGGATATACAGAAATATGTTTGGAGTTCTGTGAGGACTGTATATATGGGAAAAAAAGTGAGTAGGGTTTCTCAAGTTTGTACCTACAAATAAAGAGAGTAAGTTAGAGCTGGTGCATTCCGATGTGTGGGGGCCACCTTAGGTATCATCTCTTGGGGGTCAAAGTTATTATGTTACTTTTATTAATGATGTGACAAGGAAATTTTGGGTTTATTGTATTAGAAATAAAGCTGATGTATTTGACACTTTTTTTAAATGGAAAGCCTTGGTAGAGAATGAAATAGGTCTTAAGGTAAAATGTATTAGGTCAGATAATGGAGGGGTGTATCGCAACAATGAATTTTATTATTACTATTATAAGAATGGAATCCATAGGAAAAATATAGTTCTAGGAACTCCATAACATAATGGGGTATTAGAAAGGATGAACAAAATAATAATGAAACGTGCTAGGAGCATGAGGTTACATGCAGGATTGCCTCTTTCTTTTTGGGTAGAAGTAGTGAGAACAGCTATGTACTTTATAAATAGAGGACCCGCAAGTGCCTTGGATGGAGGCATACCTAAGGAGGCTTGGTATGGTAAGAAAGTTGATTATTCATTTCTTAGAGTCTTTGGATGTGAGTTGTTTGTTCATATAGACAAGGATGATAGGACCAAGCTAGAGGCCAAATCAGAAAAATGTACTTTCATTGGTTATGGTGGTGATGAATTTGGATATAAATGTTGGAGTATTAAGGACAAGAAAATCATTCGATCCAAGGATGTGGTATTTAATGAGAAATTCATGTATAAGCAACAGTTACAGGAAAATAGGGAAGAATCCAAGAAAGAATATGCAACGGTAGAGGATATTCCAGATGGGAAAGTGACACATGAATCAGTTCAGGGACCCCCTCAATAGGAACCCCAAACTCCTATATTAAGGAGGTATTCTAGGGTAAGAAGAGAACTTGAACATTTTTCTCCTTCTCTTTATTATTTATTACTCATTGATAGTGGAGAGCTAAAGAGATTTGATGAAGCAATGCAGGCAGATGCTAGGAAGAAGTGGGAGTAAGCCATGGATGAGGAGCATCAGGCTCTCATGGAGAACCAGGCTCTCATGGAGAACCAGACATGGGATTTGTGAAGCTACCTGAAGGAAAAAGAGCATTACAGAATAAGTGGGTGCTCAGAGTCAAAGAGGAAGAAGGAGACAATAAAATATACAAGGCCCGGTTGGTGGTCAAGGGGTTTACAAAGAAAAAAGGTATAGATTTTGATGAGATTTTTTCTCCTGTAGTAAAAATGACTTCTATTAGAACTATTTTAGGAATAGTTGTAGTAGAAGACTTACACTTAGAACAGCTTGATGTAAAGACTGCATTTCTCCATGGTGATTTGGAGGAGGAGCTATATATGCAGCAACCAGAGGGCTATGAGGTCAAAGGTAAAGAGGAGATGATGTGTAAACTGAAGAAGAGCTTGTATGGCTTGAAACAAGCTCCACGTCAATGGTATAAGAAATTTGATAGCTTCATGATGGAGCAAGGTTATATTAGATGTCATTCTGACCATTGTGTGTATACAAAGAAATTTGAGGATGGCAGTTATATTATCCTGTGTCTGTATGTGGATGACATGTTGGTTGCAGGTAAAAACATGCAGGAAATAAAAGTACTCAAGAAGCAGCTAAGTGAATCCTTTGCTATGAAGGATTTGGGTGTAGCCAAAAAAATCCTTAGTATGATGATATCTCGGGATAGGAAGGAACAAAAGCTGACTTTATCTCAGAAAGAGTACATTAAGAAGGTCTTGGAGAGGTTTAATATGCAGGATGCTAAACCGGTTGGGACTCCTTTGGCAGGCCACTTCAAGTTATCAAAGGAACAGTGTCCTAAGATAGAGCAGGAGAGAAAGTAGATGTCCAAGGTACCTTACTCATCAGTGGTTGGAAATTTGATGTATGCCATGGTGTGCACTAGGCATGATATTGCCCATGTAGTGGGAGCGGTGAGTAGATTTATGAGTGATCTAGGTAGAGATCACTGGCAGGCAGTAAAGTGGATCCTTTGGTATTTGAGAGGGACCATGGGGATAGTTTTGTGCTACAGTGGATCAAACACCACTTTGTGTGGTTATGTAGATTCAGATATGGCTGGAGATGTAGAAAACAGGAGGAGCACAACATGTTATGTTTACATTGTAGGTGGAACAACAGTAAGCTGGATTTCACAACTACATAAGTTGGTGGCTTTGTCAACCACAAAGGCTGAGTATGTTACTACCACAGAGGCAAGCAAAGAAATGATTTGGTTACAAAAGTTTCTTGAGGAGTTGGGGCATAAGTAGGAGGAAGGAAAGATACATAGTGATAGTCAGAGTGCTATACACCTAGCTAAGAACTCTGCTTTCCACTCTAGGACGAAGCATATACAATTTAGGTACCATTTCATCAGGACAACTTTGGAGGAAGAGAAGTTGAAGCTGGAGAAGATCCATACCAGCTAGAATCTTCCAGACATGATGACTAAGGTGGTCACAAGGGAAAAACTGAAGTTGTGTTCAGCTTTGGTTGGTCTTCATAGAAACTAGTGAAGGGTTGAGAAGCTTGCTCAGAGGAAAACTACTCTCCAAGTGGGAGATTGTTAGGTTGTGGAGCCTATTTTCATGTGTGAAAGTGTTGAAGACTGTACACTAAGAGTACTATACACTTTTCATGTATCATCGCCAGGGTTCGGGGGTGCAGCCCCCCAAAAATGGGCCTTAAAACATGCTCAATATATCAGGAAACGTGATTTTCTCATATGGGCAGGATTTTGACCCATAGGTTTATGGGACAATTTTTACCCATGGTTTTGATACCCACAATTTTGTAAAACTACTTAAGCAGTTGTCTATTTATATGGTTTTATGCATATGATAGAAGGATGAAAAACATTGCAGATGTGCTTTGAATTCGGGTGTGAATTCTGTAGATTTTTTAAGCATAGCTCCAAACAGATCTGAGTATTATATTGAGAGAGTGGTGGCTTGTAATAAAATATAAGCAAGTTATTCTTAGTGGACGTAGCCCAAATTTGATGAACCACATTAAATATTGTCTCTTTTTGCTGTGTTATTTTATTCTACACTTTTATTTGAGATCTGTAATATTTTCTACATATTATTTTCTATTGTTGCGATTCTGTGAGGGATTTCCACATATTTTATCCCTTATTCCCTAACAACTTCCATAGCTCATAGGAATACTTCAGGGTTTCCTTCACATGTGTACCAAGGTACCTAGTTGTTGCCTAACTACCTAACACATCGTGACTTACTTATGCATGTAGCTGCACTTCTTACCTCACACCCAACCATCTCATAAATTCCATGTTCCTAATTATCAAAGGAAATGCTTACAGTATCAGTAATGGACTGTGCATCATCCCACTAGAGAAATCCTTCCTTAGATGGCTCGAGCACTTTCGGATCTCAAATGGTTTCTAACATAAAATTTGTTCAGATCTTCTTCACTTAAATTCTCGACATAAGGTATAGATTTTCCATCTGTTAAAGGGATAATAAATTGTTCCTCCTTGTTCTCAAAATTGATGTATCCCTTATTAAAACGTAGATCAATATTATTTTCATAGCACCAAGGGTGCCTAAGTAGAGCTGGGAAATTGTCCACCTCTGCAACCACTAATACCTCAAAGTCCCTAGTGAACTTGGCTCCCTATATAGTAATTTATTCATATTCCAAGACTCCAATTGGCATGACCTTAGTCCTATTTTCCATAAACAACACATTAGAAGATGACTGCAATGGAGGTCTGCCCATCTAAACTCATGCATATAAAGTAAGCACATTCACTTATACACCTGTGTCAATCAAAATATTGCCTAAAATCCAACCATCGAAAACAAAATTTAGAGTGATCTCCTTGTTGTAATCCAAGCTATGAGGAGGTAAATTAGCATGAAAAATCTTCTGTCCATTCTCAATGCCAATGTGTAGAGTGTTTCCGTTCAACTAACTCCCTAATAATGGAATAAAGTTCTCTTGACGTAGCATCTTGTATACTTATTTTATATCATTAACATCCAATTGATGAGTTTCAACTACCTTATTCTATTCTGACTTCTACAACTATTCTTTTAAACATTGTATCTCACCCTAAAAATTCTTGATTACCTCCATGGTTTCTTTATAAACCTCCTTTTGATGTGTAGGGTATGGATAATTTACATGCAAAATATCCTCCTTAGTAATGGTAAGATTTTGTTACAACATTTCTCTAGTGCACGCAGCCCCAAAGCGTGTAGTAATCTTCATAGGTACCATATCAAGATCTAACACTAACTTTGACATCCATTGGTCTTCCATGACATAATATACTCTAACCACCCCCACACCCTTATTCTCCTATATGTTCTTTGTTATCAAATGTTCATATAAATTCGAGAACTCTTCATAGTTATGATTATTTTCAGAAAATAGAACAAACAACATTTTGAGGACACTCCTTCCTGTAATGGTCAAGAGATCCACATGTATAACATGTTCCACGAGGGAACTCACCTTGTCCACCATCATGGCCTTAGCCTCAGAATCCACCATGGTATCCTCAACCTCTACCATGACCTCCCTTGAAGCACCCTTCATTATGATCATGATCATGATCATGTTGCTCACATTTATCCTTAGATTTATTGGAAACTCTGATATTTCATACACCAATATCAATGACATCATGAATCTGATCAATCAATCTATAGTCTTCAATATTATGAGTTGTGGACTTGTAAATTCTATAGTAGTAGGACACATTCTTCCTTATCGCATGTTGCAACAATGGGTATAAGATTGCATCGTGGTCTAAATGAAAAATCTCACATTCCAACAAAAAGGATTGCACCGATCTGCAAGGAAAAATATCCTTAGTATGCCCCTCTACTTCACAATATGTGCACCAAATTCCACTGCGTGTCTCATATGATGAGTTGGATGATAATTTGTCTAACTATTTTTGTATTGCTGTAATCTAATCTTCTAGGAATGGGCTCACTCTAGTATCTACACTTTCAACTACCTCAGAGTGCAGGGCTACTTTAAGTGCCTTGCACGGATATGTGTAAGTCTTATGTGAAAGCACTCTCCTAGAAGACATGATCAAGCCTTCGATGAAACAATGTGTATACTAACTTACATGGATATCATAATAAATTTTAGAAAGAAGTGTTTTGAATAGAAAATCATATTCCTGAACACTCTCAATAGCTCCTTGCTTGATATCCTTGAGTGCACTTATGCTTTACTACTTGAAATTATGGATATTAAATTATTTTATGAAAGCATCTCATAATCCTATATAATCCACACAAGTTTGATTAAGATCAAAAATTTTGTACCAACTGTACATGCGTCCCTACACATAGTATTAAATTAACTTGTCCTTGTCATGATGGAGTTGTAATCCCTTTCATGTGCCACAATATCACCACATATGTATGGTGCTCGGTAGTCCCATATTCTATTCCTCTAGACTCTAGAAGATGAAGTGACATCTCCATGTAAATATTCTTCCTTGGCTGGTGAGGACCATGCCCCACTAGATCTGAAGGAGAACCTCCTGTGTTGCCTCCTTTGATCCATCTAGATCCGCCAGATCCCGAGCCACTTAAACCTAATCCTGCTGATTGATCTCCCCATATATTTCAAGAATTTAACTCCAAGAGGATGTACTTCCTTGTGTCCCAACGGGAGGTGGTGCTAAATTGAACTCCCATGGGGAGTCTAACGAATTTTGTACTACTCCTCAGATGTTAGACCGAAAGATTCTGTGCACCGTGTATTTTACGTGCTGATGATGCACTTGAAAAGGCACCTCTAACTAGACCCAAAAATAACAAGGAATAATTCTTCCCTGCCATACAATTTCACTTGTTATTTAATGTACTCCTGAACTTAGTCCATGATAAGTCTAGCTTAGTCCTCTTGCTACTCTACTTCCCAAACTAGGGGCTTGCTTATTACTGAGCTGTCTATAGAAACTAGAAAACCAAGTTGCAAGGGCTAGGTTGCTAAGTAGATTCAGATGAAAAGGGTACACTATGACCCATGTCATCTCTTTCAATAGGTTTCTCTCATAGGAGGCCGAGGAGGATTCCCTGTCATGATTTCCCAAATGGGGGAGTTCCAGATTCTCTTGCTGTACATCCTCTGCGTGAGCTCCAAATCCTTCATGATTCATCTCTCTCCACAATGTGACATCCTTTCTACAACCTAGCTACGCTACTTCTCTAAATCCCTCTTGTCACACCTCAATGAAATTAAGCCATCGCTTTCTTCTCTTTAGGAGATTTCAACCACCAGGTCTTCCATCTTTCACCGTGGATTCCTGTTCCTTCCCCCATCTGCAAAACTGGTGAGGTTTAGTTATCCATCGAATTCATCTGTCCAAATTCAAGGTTACAATAAATATTTTGATTTCTATTGGAATACCATGAAAATACAATCTTCTGGGATAACGTAAAAACTGGAAACTCATCGGGAAACCTTTCTCATAAGAGCAAGTAAAAATTACCCATAGGTTTATGGGAAATATTGCCCTATTTTGAACACCACGGTTTTGAACCAAGTATCCAAAATTGTGCATCCAAATCAAATTAACATCATAGAGGGCTTGAAATTATTCAGATGTGTTCTGAAACAAGTGCGTGAAACCTCTAATTCCTTTTAGACGCATAAGTAACCAACCACTCGTACATCTATATGGGAAAGATAGCAAAAGAATTTCTCATATAAGCATTCATGGTGGATTTTGATCAACCCACGCAAATTCATAAAACCAAGTCTAAATACTGAATCTCTTTGAGAATATTCTTCTTCCATATCTACTATCCACTACCTCAACACTTTGCCAAGGTCAACCGAATACGTCTTCATCATGTAACATCTTCTATTGAAAATCAACTGAGAAATATGTCCGTTAACATGGATCCAATGATGTAGCCTAGAATTCACTAACAAATAACCTAGGCAGCACTAACATCATCACTCAACCCTTGAGATTTGAGCACTCACCCAGAAGCGTGCAAAGGTACCAAGTCAATTTTTAGATTTTCTTGTATAGAATGTTAGCATGATGGTACATATAATATCCAAGATTCATAACAAATAGTAAATTTCCACAATTTATAAACCGGATTTAGATCTAGGATATATAAAAAAATGACTTAAATAATGACTATAATAAGATTTACCATGAAAGAACCATATTCAGTCATGTCTAACACCATTATCCAACCAATATGATCCATTGATCAATAAATAGTGTAAAACACATAAGCTTCATGCATTAGGAAAGGACCATCATGAATTATGTGTGCAAAAGGAAAGTAGGACTATAACTTCCGTTGTTTCATCTTCCTATCTAACCCATTCACAATGCTCAATTTTCATTTATGTATGGAATGGGTAATTCCCCTTCACCACCCATGCATTTTTTATATATACGATACATGCTATTAGTATTGATGGGCATACCTTATGTACTTTGAGACAAAAACATGTAATTACTCCAATAATAGAATTACTTCTCGTCCTGATGGGTGGGATGTTTCGACCCAAATTTTTGACATTACTAGTAGATCTTGTTGGCACAAATCTCAAACATGTCTTCCACCTCATTCATGCATAAGGCATGATAGTACAACAAGACTATACATTGCATCACAGTGCAATCAATATGATAAAAAAAGATAACTCAACAATAAAAAATTATTTTATTTAAAAAGAAAAATACATATAGGTATGCCCCATCACTACCTAGCCTTCAAGTATATTATGTTTTATCTATGAACTAGCTGCTCGTCTTAAAGCCAATGGAAGTATACAATGCTTTGAAAAAATATTGCATTTTTTATTAGGTAACCCATAATCCAATTTTTAATGTTTATCTAGATTTTTTGATTTTGTGAAAGAATAGAGTACAACACCTATTGTATATATATTATTGAAAAATTAAAAACAAAATGAATTTTAGATAAAAGATGTAGTAAGTCAATATTTTCATTTGTGAATGTTTATAGTAACTAATAATTTTGTAAGACATGGAAAAATCATCATTTTTTATTTTTTTCACATATCCAATCCCAAGGTCTCGAATTCACTCCAAGAAGACATTGAAGACAAGATGGGTTTTTCAACATAGCTAAGCAACTGCCATGAAAAATAATTCTATGTACAAATATTTAATGGAAACATTGTCTCAAATTTGCAAGAAAATACAAGGGGCACACAAAAATTGGGTCATTACATTCCACATTCACAAATAGATATAAATACTCCATATCTTATTGATGATTCAAAAATGGAAGAAATAATTTCAATAATCCATGCATATGACAATTATAGAAAAAATGAGCATATGAAGAAAGAATACAAAGAAGAGCTTTGGCTAAAACCTATTGTAAAAACATTGATTTTGAAATTTGAAGAGGTATATGAAGATTTAAATCATGGAAATCTTGGAAAGAAACAATGGGATTAAGTAGAAAATTATTTGAATCATATTTATGGAAAAAAATTCAATGCGATGTAATGAAAATACAAGATGAACAAAAACCCTTCAAGAAGAAGAAATAATTGGAAAACACAATAAGGGAAACACCTTCAATATGTAGTTTCTATGAATATATGGATCACATTATATGGAAAATGCCCAAGGTTACTGGTCATATGGGAGGTTTTAATGGAAAATATGGGTTAATATAAACACTTATACTTCTGAAAAATACATGAAAGGGAAATTAGGAATCCCTTTTATCAACATTGAAAATGTTGGAGTAAACCAAGAAACCCCTTTGAATAAAATTTGAATTGAATGCAAACATGTAAATAGAAAAATAAACTCTTATGGAGATTTGAAAGAGATAATGGAGAATAACATGCGTCTATCAACTTAGACAAGGAAAGAAATTGAGTAGGGAAGACTTCAACTTGAGTGTGAATTTGAAAAAATGGAACAAGAGAGTAAACGAATGGAGAAAATATTGAATGCACAACTTGAAATTGCAAGTCTTTTTACCCTAGTAAATTACTATTATTTTAACCATGGTAACATAGTATTGCATCATATAATCCGTTTTAAAAGATGGTATATAGTATGTAAGGAGAAAAAGGATATGTAGAATACCGTATAATTTGTGGATAGATAATGCTTCCTTCAATTTGGAATGTTGGTGATGCTAATACTTATCTATTTTTCATTCTTCTTTTTATTTCAGAACAATTCCAACAATCAATAACATGGGCGCCACCAGGAGAATTGACACACACATCCCAAAATAATGTTTGTGTAACAAACACTTTAAAAATGATGTCGGTAAACTTGTGTATTTTTTTTTTTGGGACAATATGATAATTTAATATGTTTGACATCAACTTCACCACATATCATTGAAAGTAGATTCAAACTATATAATACTTATATAATGACTATGTAATTTATAGATGATAATATTGACAATGACCATGGTGTTATTTTTTATGATAATATTGACAATGATTTTCCTACACAATACAAGTATGTTATTTTATTGGGCAAGATGATGTAAAACAACACAATGAAATTTTGTAGATTGGAACAGTTCTCTTAAAAATTGAACTCTATTGGTTTGTGGCATATATGGTTAATATTATGGTTCCCTCAACATTAATTGGCCATTAAACAAAACAATATAAAATGTGTCATTTGAAATTTCAAGCGCTATTCGAAATATGTGCACCATTTGAAGTATTTACTTTTTTATAACCATTAATTATCCATTAAATATAAATCAATACAATGTCATATGTACATAACATGTGTCTTTTTTAATTCATGTACCAAAGAAACTTATGGTTGTAAGTTTCAGTTCAATGACACTATATATTGACATTTTTAGTATTTTTTTGGAAATTGAAGTTGTTGAAGATTTTGGCGATAACATTGGCTTAAGTGCATCACTCCCCTGATTTGGAAAATCTGATCATGGTTTGATTTCACAAATTCTGAGCATGGTTTGATTTCGTTAATGTCAAAAAAATCAGTATACGTTATCACCTTTATCCCTTCCAAAATTTTTAAGTTTTTTAAATGTAGAATTTTCCGTAGCCTTTTTAAAAAAAACCTATTTTTTGCACTTCCAATAGTCAATTCTATCCATGATACCATATTTTTTAATGCTTTTTAACAAACTATAATCAATTCAAAGAGTTTTTCATCTTTTTTTCATTCAAATTGATGCTCCCTAAATGATTTGTGAAATATGTGTATATTGTGCTTGTAAGAAATGCACAAATAGGTTATGGGAATTTTTTTCATAAGAGAGTTGAGAATTGTTTCCTAAAATACCTGTCATAGAATTTTTTTTCTAGAAGCGAACAAAATGGGTGTTTATAAGGACCTCAAAAACTGAGATCTAATTTTCATTTTAACTCCCATTATTGCCGTTGTTTAAGTGACATGTTTATTTCAAACATAAAAAAATCATACAACTAAACATTCAATTCATACATGCATGATACTTTGGTACAAATCAGATTTTATCCAAAAGACATTTCATTTATTTCCAAAGTATTGGCATAAATTATAAGTTTACTTGTAATACAATGAGCCTCATAGGATTATATAATATAATCGATTATCCCAACATTACATCAAGTACAATTTTATTCCACGACTTGAAATATAAAACAACAAAAAAATATCTGAAAGTCAGCTCAAATCCCTATCAGACTCTTTCCTTTCCTTTGTCTTTAGAGTGGCCTATATTTTCCAAAAAGGACCAGTTCCAACCAAATATGAAAGAGTTCCCATTTTCATACATGTAGTACTCTACAAATGAAAACATATCATCAATATTCAATCATGCATCAACATACAAAATCATACACTATTACTATAATGATGTCAATAATCATGTATACATGCACGAACTAACCAAGTTCAGAATCTCATTCATGAATGATGCCTTCATCCATCACATAGAAAATCCATAAAACTTACATCATGTAAGGATGCGTACATAATTTATTTCATAATAACCATAATAAATTTTTTAATTCATGCATCCACATACATAATCATCCATTATTAAAATAGTGATTTAGATAAGCATGTATAGATGCATGAACTAATCAAGTTCAGATTCTCATTCAAGATAGAAGCCTTCAATATAAATACATAAAATACATAAAACTTACAACAAGTAAGGATAAATACATAATGCATATCTTACCATATGTGTCAAAATGATCAACATACCAACTGTTTAACCAAATGCCATCACAATAATTTATATCTAAAACGAGATAATATTATAACTATTTTGACATAATGATAGCATATTAATCCTTATGCCAACAAGGAACGACATCATTTTTTTACTAAGATTCCAACATTAACATCCTATATGCCCATAAGAGAAAACATATTAATTTCTTGAAAAAATTCCATAACCAATAATCTCATAACCATAATGAGAAAGCATACAAATAGTGTGAAAAAATGCCTTACATAATAATCGCATAAACCATCATGAGAAATCATAAAAAAATGTATGACAAAATGCCTTTAATAATAATCTCATAAACCATCATGAGAAAGCATACAAACTATATGACAAAATTCATTCAATAATAATCTCATAAACCATCATAAGAAAGCATACAAATTGTATGAAAAAAAGCCTTCAATAATAATCTCATAAGCCATCATGAGAAAGCATACAAAATATATGACAAAATACCGACATGTATATCAACTTCACATGCCCAAAATGGAACAACATTCCATCAAGTTGAAAAAATGCCAAGGCAGTAACTTTATATGCAAAAAGGAGAACCCATACAAAATAAATTGAAAGAATGTCAACATGTACATCAACATAACATGCCCAAAACAGAACAACATGCCAACTACTTGAAAAAATGTCAACTTAGTAATCTGATACAAAAAAGGAGAATGCATAAATGCTAATTTGACAGAATGCCAACATGTACATCAACTCAACATACCCAAAATGGAAAATCATGAAAACTACTTGAAAAAATGTCAACATAGTAATCTTATATGCAAAAAGGATAATGCATACATAATAAATTTATCGAATACCAGCATGTAAACCAACTTAACATTCCTAAAATGGAACATCATGTCAACTACTTGAAAATATTCCAATGTAGTAACCTTATATGAAAAAATGAGAATTCATACATGCAAAATTGACATAATGCAAACATGTACATTAACTTCACAAGCTCAAAAATGAACAAAATGTTAAATGGATAAGCAACTTAACATATTTTCCAAAATACCCAACATAATCTTTATACCAAAATAATACATGCCAACCACATGACCAAATGTCATATTATGAATTTAATATATAATCAAAAGAATGAATGCCGACTATATGACAAAATTCCATAAAAAATATATATCTCATATCTATACCCAACAAAAGAATGCATGTAACTATTTCAAAAAATATCACAACACATATCTCATATGTCTATTCCAAATAATATTTTGCACGCTCACTATATGACCAACTGTCACAACACCTAGCTTTTATATTTATGTCAATAAGATATTACATGTCAACTATTGGACCAAATGTCTTAACACATATTCATATTAAATATGCCAAATAAGAGACTACACATAAACTGTTTGACAAAATGTCACAACATGTATCTCGTATAAAAATTCCAAGTATGAGGTTGCATGTGATTGTTTTGGAAAAATGTCACAACATAAACTTCCAAATATGTGCCAAATAATAGATTGCACAAAAATTGTTTGACCAAATGTCAAAACCTAGATATTCATATAAATATACAGAACAAGAGGTTACATACAAACTATTTGTAAAAATGTCTCAACACATACTCATATTAAATATGCCAAATAAGAGTTCACACACCAGTTTTTTTACTAAATATCACAATACATATCTCATATGTATATTCTAAATAATATATTGCAATCAAACTATTTGAAAAAAAATCACAATAATTATCTCTCACAGAGAGAGAGAGAGAGAGAGAGAGCGAGAGAGAGAGAGAGAGAGAAAGAGAGGCTAATTAAGATATTACACTCAAACTATGTGACAAAATATCACAACACTTATCTCTTATACATGTGCCGAAAAAAACATTGCACTAACACTGTTTGGAAAAATGTCACAACACAATAGAACTTCAACCCAAACATAGAAAACTTACACCCAAAATGCAATCGAATCGTAGCACAAACATAACAAAAATACAACTAAGATCCAACAAACAACCCAACCTACGTATGATAAAACATTAGAATATATACACTTATGTATACCCAGAAAATACAAGTTAGCAATGAGATAAAACGTCATATGTCATCTCTTATATACCCAAGTAAAGAGAATCAATAATTCCAAGTATCCAATATGGAAATAAATGAAATATCACACACCCGTAATGGAAAAATCATAAATCTTAATACCTAGAATGAGAAAACCAAATTTTTCAATACCCATAGAGGAAAAATCAGAAATTTTAATAGCCAAAATGAGAAAACTAGATTTATTAAATACCCAAAAATTGGTTTTGGAAAAATGCTCACAACATAAACTTCCATCCCAAATATGTGCCAACTAAAGATTGTTTTTTTACACAAAAATTGTTGACCAAATGTCAAACCCTAGATATTCATATAAAATACAGAACAAGAGGGTACATACAAAAACTACACTATTTGGTAAAATGTCTCAACACATACTCATATTAAATATGCCAAATAAGAGTTCACACACCAGTTTTTTACTAAATATCACAATACATATCTCATATGATATTCTAAATAATATATTGCAATCAAACCTATTTGAAAAAAAATCACAATAATTATCTCTCACCAGAGAGAGAGAGAGAGAGAGAGAGGGAGAAGGGCGAGAGAGAGAGAGAGAGAGAAAGAGAGGCTAATTAAGATATTACACTCAAACTATGTGACAAAATATCACAACACTTATCTCTTATACATGTGCCGAAAAAAACATTGCACTAACACTGTTTGGAAAAATGTCACAACACCAATAGAACTTCAACCCCAACATAGAAAACTTACACCCAAAATGCAATCGAATCGTAGCACAAACATAACAAAAATACAACTAAGATCCAACAAACAACCCAACCTACGTATGATAAAACATTAGAATATATACACTTATGTATACCCAGAAAATACAAGTTAGCAATGAGATAAAACGTCATATGTCATCTCTTATATACCCAAGTAAAGAGAATCAATAATTCCAAGTATCCAATATGGAAATAAAATGAAATATCACACACCCGTAATGGAAAAATCAGAAATCTTAATACCTAGAATGAGAAAACCAAAATTTCTCAATACCCATAGAGGAAAAATCACAAATCTTAATAGCCAAAATGAGAAAACTAGATTTATTAAATACCCAAAAATGGAAAAACAAAATATTCATTCATTTATAAAATACCGTATAAGATAAAAATTAGAAAACTTTGTCTAAGAAATTCGAATTAAAAGAATACTAGAAAAATCTGTACTTTTCCCCTACTATTTTTCCCAACTTTCAAGCTCCACACAGCTCGAAATGAAATCCCAAAACCTTTTTTATTTTACAGAAATATTCTCCACTAAAATGGCTGCACTTGAAAAGGTGGAATTCCATAATAGAAGCCCAAAAATCAGCTGAGATTTCTGTAACAAGCTTCCACAAAATCCTCCCAAAATTTTGATAGAGTTTCCCCTCCAATTCATCCTCTCCTTCACGCCATGCCAAATGGCTAAAATAAAAACCAATTCTCATTTAAGCCATAGATTTCAAAATCCATTACAATATCATTAAGACTCCAAAATGCTACCACTTAGCTTAAGTCTAAGTTTTAAATAAAACTTATATGCCACGTTCCATAAGAAACGATTTAAGACCAAAATTAATGCCAAGATAAATCACAATTGAAATTCCACCAAATATCATCAAACTAAGAAATAATTAAATTCCACCTCATAATATTAATCATACGACCAATTTAAAGCATGAAAAAATAAAATGCCTAGTCACATTACCAAGATGAGCACCCAATCACCTTATTGCTAAGTCAAACTTACACCATTCAAGGCCATGAATTTATCAAGGCCATGTCAAATGCATCTAGATTATCCTTTAACCCAAGGTTAGGTTACTAACTTACCATCGCAAGTTATGCTTAGGTTAGTTAGGTTTGCAACTAACCGTAAACATATATCACATCGGAAGATGCCAAAAACACCTCCAATCACTATCAAAGTGTGACTGATGAAACATGAAACTGCAACCAAGAAGAAACAACCAAAATGGATTTATTATTAAGATGTAGTCTCAAAATTCAAGATGTTACTTCTCCCCCAACAAGGGTAATGTCCCGATTATCAAGACTTGAAAACAAATGGAAAGTTATTTCTTAAGTACTCATTATATTCTTAAGTGGCACTTCATTCACTTAGGATATCCTATTGGACAAAAATTCATTGAATATCTCTATTTCACAACTTAATGCTTTGCTAAAATAATCTTCTTAGTATCTCAAGATGAAAATTAAGCTTATCATCCATTTGCAGGTTTTGCCAAGTTAGTGCATGTGAAGGATTAGGCACATATTTTCTAAAAATTGAGAGATGAAATACATCATAAATCTTAGAAAGTGAAGTAGGTAATGCTAACTTGTAAGATACATCATTGATTTTCTCTAAATTTTTCAAATGGACCAACCAATCTGTAGAAATTAATCTGATCTAATACAAAGAATCCATGAAATAGCTACACAGAAAATAATTGAAATCAACAACTCTATATTGTATTTTTTATTATTATTACACTCCATTATATAGGAGATGTAAAATAACAATCCTTACAACAACATTTGTCTTCATATACAACCATACACCCATATGGTTTCAACCTCTCACCAATATAATAATAAAACAATACTAATTGTTTTATTATTCTAACTTACTAACTTACCACATACTAACCACATTTTACATTTACTATTTACATTTACATAGTAAATGTACTTTCACTAATTTACCATAATAATAATTACACATGTAATTATTATTCACCCGTACATACAAATGGAGCACTAAGATATATTTCCTAACACAATCTAGCTATAATTTTAGATGCCTTACTAGACTTATTTGAACTTTTATGAGGTTCGAATCACAAAACACATTTTTACCCACCTAAAATTCTTTTTCCTTTCTTTTTTATTCATCATAGCTCTATTTCTATCACTAACAACCTCTAATTTCTATCTTATGACAACCAATCCATGCCAATAATTACATCATAAGCCCCAAAGGAAAAAAAAAAGATATTTAATCTATTTTTATACATTCCTAGATCAAATTCTATTTGATCTAAGTACTTAGAAATATGCACTTTCTTAATAGTTCCAAATTCTAATTTCCATTATTATTCTTACCATTAAAAGTAGTCCTTTTAAAATTAAGTTTTTGATAAGGTTCAGAAGAGGAAGCAATGTATTATTATTTTTACTTTTTTCCTTTCTTTCATTTCCTGGTGGTATCTTAGTTAGGATCGTTCTTTTTCTTAAGCCCTGTAGGCTATAATAACCACTTGAGAAATACTCTTAGGGTTGACCATGTTTATGTCTATCTAAATAGCCTCCCTAAAACCCAATTTTAACTTGGTTACCTTGGACTCTTCATCCTTCATATAATCCACATGTCTGATTAGATCTAGAAACTAATCTTCATACTCAGCTACAATCATGTTATTTTTTTTTCAAACTATGAAACTCAGTTTACTTCCCTTCTCAGTGATTATCCAAGCCATATCTAGTTCTAAATTTATTCTAAAACTTTTCCCAAGGATGGATTCCACATAACCCTTCAATTTCTTCAAATGATCCCACCATATAATAACTTGTTCTTCAGGGTGATAAACTAAAATACATGCCTTGGTGTTGGATTTTCAATCATGTAGCCCAACGTGTTGTTGTAAGTTAATAACCAAGCCTCATCTTTATCACCTGAGTTAGTGGATAACCCTTTGAATTTAGGAATAATAATTGAATAAAGTATCCATTCCTCTATTCCATTGGGGTACCTCTCTCCCTTCGACCACCATGGCCTTGGTTTTGATTTTCCAAACCACTACTACTCTGAGTTCTTACTATTTCTCCCAATAATTACAATGAGAAATATTAGATAACGTTTTCAGAGGCCTAAGTGTTTGTAGAACCTTAGATCTGATACCGAGTGTAAGCACCTCAAAAAACAAGATCCAATTTTTTTAACTCCCATTATTCCCATTGTTTAAGTGACGTGTTTACTTCAAAAATAAAAAAATCATACAACTAAATATTCAAATCATACGTCCATGATACAACGATACAAATAAGATTTGATCCAAAATATGTTTCGTTTATTTCCAAAGTCTCAATATAACTTATAATTTTATTTGGAATACAATTAGCCTCATGGTATTATACAATATAACCAGTTATTCTAGTAGTACATCAAGTACAATTTTATTCCATGAACTAAAATATAAAATAATTAAATAAGATATGAAATTTAGCTCAAATCCCTATCAGATTCTTTCATTTCCTTTATCTCCAGAGTGGCTTGTATTTTCCATAAAGGATAGTTTCCAACTGAACTGGAAAGATTTCCCATTTTCATGCATGTAGTATTCTACAAATGAAAACATGTCAGTAATATCCAATCATGCATCAACACACATACTATTATTATAATGATGTCAATAAACATGTATACATGCATGAACTAACCAAGTTCAGAATCTCATTCATGAATGATGCCTTCATCCATCACACAAAAAATCCATAAAACTTACATCACGTAAGGATGATTACATAATGTATTGCATAATAACCATAACAACAATATTCAGTCATGCATCCACATACAAAATCATCCATTATTATAATAATGATGTAGATAAGCATGTATACATGCATGAAATAATCAAGTTCATATTCTCATTCAAGGAAGAAGCCTTCAATTGACATACAAAAAATTCATAAAACTCATAATAAGTAATGCGTATTACAATATGCATACCTTATTTACTGTATGTGTAAAAATTAACAACATACTAGCTATTCAACCAAATGCCATCACAATAATTTTATATCCAAAACAAATCAGTATTCTAACTATTTAGACATAATGTTGGCATATTAATCCTTATAAAAAAATGGAACAACATATAAATTTTGATAAGATTCCAACATTAATATCTTATATGCCCATTAGATAAAGCATACTAATTTCTTGGAAAAATACCGTAACCATAATGAGAAAGAATACAAATAGTGTGAAAAAATCCTTCCATAATAATCTCATAAACCATCATGAGAAATCATACAAATTGTATGACAAAATTCCTTAAATAATAATCTCATAAACCATTATGAGAAAGCAATGAAATTATATGAAAAAATGTCTTCAATAATAATCTCATAAACCATCATGAGAAAGCATACAATTTGAGTGAAAAAATGCCTTTAATAATAATCTCATAAACCATCATGAGAAAACATACAAACTGTATGACAAAATTCCTTTAATAATAATATTATAAACCATCATGAGAAATCATACAAACAATATGACAAAATTCCTTCAATAATAATCTCATAAACCATAATGAGAAAACATACAAATAGTATGAAAAAATGTCGACATGTATATAAAATTCACATGCCCAGAAAAGAACAACATGGCATCTACTTGACAAAATCCCAACATAGTAACCATATATGTAAAAAGAAGAATGCATACACATGAAATTAATAGAATGCCAACATGTACATCAACTTAACACGCCCAAAATGGAACAACATGAAACTACTTGGAAAAATTCCAACGTAGTAATCTTACATGAAAAAAGGATAACACATGCATACTAATTTGATAGAATGCTAACATGTACATCAACTCAACATGCCTAAAATGGAACATCATTTAAACTACTTGAAAAAATGTCAACATAGTAATCTTATATGTAAAAAGGAGAATGCATACATACTAAATTGATAGAATGGTAACATTTACATCAACTTAACATGCCCAAAATAGAACAACACGCCAACTATTTGACAAAATTCTAATGTAGTAACTGGATATGCAAAAAAGAGAACCCTACCAAATTGATAGAACGCCAACATGTAAATCAACTTCACAATCTAAAAAATAAACAAAATGTCAAATAGATCAACAACAACATATTTACCAAAATACCCAGTATAATCTCCATACCAAAAGAATACATGCCAGTTGTATGACCAAATGTCATAATATGAAATTCATATATAATAAAAAATGCATGCCAACTATATGAAAAATTTCATAAACATCGTATCTCATATCTATTCCCAACAAAAGAATGCATACAACTATTTGATAAAATGTCACAACACATATCTCGTATGTATATTACAAATAAGATTTTGCATGCCAACTATATGACCAAATGCTAGAACTCCTAGCTCTTATATTTATGCCAATAAGAGATTACACGCCAACTATTTGACTAAATGTCTCAACACATATTCATATTAAATATGCCAAATAAAATATTGCACACAAATTATTTGAAAAAATGTAACGACATTTATCTCTTATTAAAATGTTAAGTATGAGGTCATATGCAAACTATTTGACAAAATTTCACAACATAAACTTCCAATTATGTGCCAAATAATAGATTACACGCAAACTATTTGACCAAATGTCAAAACCTAGATAATCATATAAATATGCCAAATAAGAGGTTGCATACAAATTGTTTGAGAAAATGTCTCAACACATGCTCATATTAAATATGTCAAATAAGAGTTCACACTCGAACTATTTGACTATATATCAGAATACATATCTCATATGTATATTCCAAATAAGAGATTGCAATCAAACTATTTGACAAAATATCACAATATTTATCTCGTGTGCGTTCGTGCACGCTCACACACGTGCACGTGTGTGTGTGTGTGTCAATTAAGAGATTACACTCAAACTATTTGACAAAATATCACAACACTTATCTCATATATATATATATATATATATATATATATATGCCAAGAAATAAATTTCACTAAAACTATTTGAAAAAATGTCACAACACAACAAAACCGCATCCCAAACACAACAAACTTACATCCAAAATTCAGCAGAAGCACAACACAAACATAGCTAACATATATCGAATATCTAGCAAAGAACCCAACACATGTATAATAAAACATTATAATATATACACTTATGTATACCCAGAAAATGCAAGATAACTATGAGGCAAAACATCATATGTCATCTATTATATACCCAAGAGAAGAGAATCAATAATTTCAAGTATCCAATATGGAAATAAAATGAAATCTTAATACCCAAAATGAGAAAACCAAATTTCTCAATAATCATAGAGGAAAAATCACAAATCTTAATACGCAAAATGAGAAAACTAGATTTCTCAATACCCAGAAAGGGAAAAAAATGCATTGATTTATAAAATACAACATAAGATAAAAATTAGAAACCCTTGCTTGTGAAATTTGAATTGAAAGAAGAACATAATTTTTTGAACGTTTCCTCCTTCCTTCTCTACTATTTTCTCCAACTTCCTAACTTCACACAACTCGAAATGAAACCCCAAAACCTTATTTATTTTCTAGAACTAGTCTTCACTAAAATGGGTGCACTAGAAAAGGTGGAATCCCATCATGGAGGCCCAAAAATCAGCTAAGATTTCCATAACAAACCTCCAAAAAAATCCTCCCAAAATTTTGATAGATTTCCCCCTCTAATTCCTCCTCTCCTTCATGCCATGCCAAATGGATAAAATAAAAAACCTAATTCCCATTTATGACATGGATTTCAAAATCCATTACAATATGATTAAGAGTCCAAAATTCCACCACTTAGCTTAAATCTAATTTGTAAATAAAACTTATATGCCATATTCTATAAGGAATGATTGAAGATCAAAATTAATGCCAAGACAAATAAAAAGCAAAATGCCACCAAATGTCATCAAACTAAGCACTAATCAAATTCCACCTCATAATATTAATTATATGGCCAAGTCAAATAATGACTAAAACAAATGCTAAGTCACATTACCAAGTTGAGAGATCAAGCACCTTAATGCTAAGTCAAAAAACTAACAACATTCAAGGCCATGTATTTATCAAGGACAAGTCAAATGCATCTAGATTATCCTTTAACCCAGGGTTAGTTTACTATAGATACCCAAAATTGGGTCGTAACACTCTAGGCCTCACCCTTTTACCTAATTGATTACATACCCCCTTACCATGACCCCTTCACACTTTTTTATTAATCTAAATAATAACATTACACCTACACCTTACCCCTCCACCTCACCTTAGCCCCACTCCAAGTTCATTTGATAACCAAGACTAAGTCACCATTTCCCCTAACCAACTAAAATTTCTTCTAAACCTACTATTTTATCTACCAATTCTTCTATCGATTCCCCACATGTTTAAACATGAACTAAGACTCCTAGCCCACAATCAAATATTGACCCGTGCCAAAAAGTGAAGAAACAAATAATTTTGAGTAAATTGGACTATTTCTCCCTAACCGATGTCAGTTATTCCCTAGTCAGCGCTGGTCAAGGAACCACCATCGGTTCCTTTAAATAAGGATTTCCAAGTCTTTCCTTGGGTTCTTATTTTGGTTAGCTTTAGATTATTCATTCACATCATGGCATTCGATTAAGCATTCAACAATCAAATATAGCACCAGAGCATTCAAGTTCATCATCAACAATCAACCTCTCACTCCATAGCCTCAAATCATTCGCATGGATAACCACATAGGATTCAGTTTCATGGCACCAGATCTAGTCTAGTTTCTTCTACGAGAACCCAAAAACCATTGTCATCTACCAATCTCTAGATCTTTAGATAAGTATCTTAACTAGGTTGTTAGTTTCTTAGCTTTGGTATTAGATCTCTTATTGTTTTGTATTGTACTACTTATTTCTCACCTGAATACCATCTGTCACCCATATACCCAATACCATACCATCCTAAATCTTTCTCCCTTTCCAATAAACTCTTTCACCCTTGTTGAGCCTTCACCCAAATTCTAACACCTATCCTAACCCATTTCAACACTTGGTGTAATCACAGAGAGCCCAAATTAGTCTGTTTTCACCCTTGGCACCTAATTTCCCCTACTGTGGTCGATTATCTGACTGATACCACCTATAACTAGTTACTCACATCAGTCACCCAATCGATATCAGTCTCTAAGTCTGATATTTTCTCTCCCACACTAGGAAGCTCATTTCTCTACCCAAAACCTTCCCAAACTTCCGGAAACCTCACTCAGACCTCCATAATACCCTCTGCCATACCTATAGACCTTAAGAATCCACCATCCTCTTTAAATTTAATCTTGTATTCACTATTTAGATTAGATTTAATTTAAAGTGCTTGTGTTAGATACCTAAATTATACAAATACATTAGGACTCTCTATATCATGTTCTTATCAACATTTAATTTACCTTAAAACATGGATTGACAACCTTATAAAAAGCACCCAAATTCCCCGATCTAGATTTTTCTAGGAAATCCACCAACCTATGATTTTAATTATGTCTTGTGGTCTTGTTTTACTTTTCAGGTAGTCCTTCCCAGAAAAAAAGGACTGCTCTCGAGCGGCCTGGTCTTCAATGGTGCACAAATTCTTCATGATCTCTAGATATTCCTCACATACCAATCTTTTAACTTAAACTTTTTTCTCATACGTACACTTCTTATTGGTGAAACATTTTGGAACACCTGGTGGGACCCTCATTTTTTGCAAGTTATTTTATATTCATTTAGGATTGCATTTTTTATTATTTATTTTCTGAAATATTTACTAAATCTCTCCTTGGTAATATTCCATTTCTTTTATTTTATCTAAAAGACACACTTCATTTAGTATAAATTAGAACAAACCATTATTTATTTCCTCTTGCTTGCATTAGTGAAAGACATACTCTCTACCTATTCATTATTGCTCTCATCCAATTTCATTTATCGATTTGGGCTTAAAATTATTGCATTACATCCTTATATTCTTGCATTTAGCTCACATAGTCTAAATAGAAAAATAAATATAATAGAAGTCATGACTGGTTTATGATTGCAAAATTAAGCGTAGTTAACTATTGCACACAGTTCTTTTCCAAATCACTCAAAAAAAATAACACACTTATTAAACATTCCCCAAATCCTAGGATGGAGCTATCAAGGATTTAAAAACCTGTTAATAGTGGACTACAACTGGTGTTCTGGTCGGGTTGTCATATCAAAGCTCGGACCCCATGTACCAAAAGCTATATCAAGGACTTCCCCACCAAAAAAATCTTGAAACCATCCATAGTTGGCTTATAGGTACTCTATATCCACTCCTTTATATATATTCATAATCAGTTCTAAGTCTTAAGCCATCAAAACACTAAAATATGATTCCTAGGATAATGTGTTTGATAGATCTTTCTTGTTGGATTTGTGATTTTATTTCTTGTCTTCTGCTATTTGAGGTGTGAGTTTGTATTTCATCAATTTTATTTATTTTTCACACTCAGTCATCACAATTGGTTAATTTTGGTTCCCTGAGTGTGTTGTATTAGATTTTCTATACACAACCTCTTTCTGGATTTCTTTTGACCAAATCTAACTCATAAATTTCAAACTTCTTCATTTTCACAGTAATTGATATCGGTTACCTTTCTACCGGCATCGATTCAGAAAATGATATCGGTCCTTTCATCTAATTGACACTGGTTCACTAATTGGTATTGTTCTCTATGTTTTTGATTTTCTATCATAACAACAACCTATTTTCACTTACCAAACTCTTTCAAATTTTTTTTTTGTGTTTTTGTCACTTTTGTAGAACCCATAGTACATATACACCACTTTTCATATGGTTTAGACATGCCAAATGATGAGAGATATTACTTTTCATGTGAGTTGTACACCATTACCCACTAAAACCTTTCCACCTTCTATTTCTTCACCAATCGATCCTAATGCACCTATGATTTTACCCGAGGGTGATGAGGAATTCACTAGATTCTTTGATCATAACACTAAGTCCTTGCAACATTACCTTGATAATTCTTCCACCCGTGACTCATTGGGTCATCCTCTTTATGGAATGCCCATTTCCATGCCCCCCATTTCTCACACCTTTTCCATATCAGCAAGCACTAATGTAGCTACCCAAACTACTCTAGCATTTCCTATTCCTGTTTCACAACCACCTACTTAACAAGTGACCTCTGCATCTTCAACATCTACCATCCCTTCAACATATTCCATACCCTTATCCACGGCCCCTCGTATAGGAGTTTGTATGAAAGAAAATCAACATGTGACCTTCTTCGCACCCGACCTCCCGAGGTTGTGCTAGGATAGCTAGTGTGGAATGGGAATGGATGTGTGTGTGGTAGTGATGAACAAGCTAACGAGGTAGATAACAAATCATAACTATAGAAGAGATATTGTTTCCCAAAACTTTCCCAGTAACGTCAAAGAGCAATATTTCTAATGATTTAATCTACTTGCAATTGATTGATTAAGTGAAATGAACAATTTTTCTACTCTATTTGATATGGATTTGAAATGAATAACTCAAAATTGATAACTTGAATAAATGAAGTAAATAAGCAAATAATTCCAACCTGGATAAGATAGAGCTTTGGAAAATCTTGTTGTATATGTTCTTGTCCCATCAGTTTATCCTTTCTTTCTCTGTGTGTCCATATGAGTTCAAGGAATTAGGAATGCAAAGCTAGTAGCAGGAGAAGGTGCTTGAGCAAGGAAAACTTGAAGGTAGTCTAGTTGCAATGCAATTCGAAGAGAGATAACATAAGTGAACAGAGCTTGGCTATGCAATTTCCAACAGGATTGTGGCAGCAATACTATGCAATATACACAAAATTATCAAGGCATTTTCTTGAATACAAGATTTGAATATATAGGAATTGTCTTGGATGTTCCTTCATGCATAAGGAATCCCTGGAGTTCCAAATAATTGGGTGGAGATGTATTATAAACTAATTATCTCTATCTAAAAATATAAGAGGGAAGGAATACCATGCAAACAAGACTATTTTTAGTAAATTTGGTTCACAAACACACCGTAGAAGTCAAGTTAAGTGAAATCACCCATGTTTAAATTATGCATGAATAGTTCTGAAAAAATGCACAGGACCGCCACCCTACCTGGGAGGAGGTCCCAGAACCGCCACCTAGGGAGGGCGGCAGTTCTAACACTAAAAGCCAAAACATGCACAGAAAGGAGTGGGAAACTGGAAAAAACATGAAAAAGCTAAGTACAAGCATCTAGGCTACAAATATATACTATGAATGAGATTAGGAACTCGAACACCTTCTAAATGGACATGGATCATCATTGGGGTTTGTAATCATTTTTTGACAATCTAGCACATGCAAAATTGAGTGCATACATATTGCCCCCTTGGAGAATCATCTTAGCCATGAAGAGGTATAAAATGTAAAGTCTGAATATGGCGTTCCTAAAATGGGGAGTTATAAATTTATACCTAACATACTCGTGTGTATAAATATCACCATCCAAACTCCTGCTACCTACAAAATGAAAAGAAGACTTAATTGCAGATAGATAAAGTATCAAAAAATAAAATTTAAATTAAAGTGATAAGAGGACTTATCATTTGTGAGGGGAAAAATATTACCTCTGCCAACACTCCCATCCTATGAACACATGCAATCAAAATGAAGCTATAGCATCATCTATATATATATATATATATATATATATATATATATATATATCAAATATCAAATAAACCCATTTTTCCAATTCATTTGGGCATATCGACTTCGTGATTTTTGAGCTCTGGACCTCTAATTAAATTTTTCATCGAAAAGATCGTCAAAATGTTCATTGCAAGATTTTGATCATGCCTCCAAGACCGGAATATTGACCCACGTGGTCTAAGGTTAATTTTTCTCACTTGTGTGTTTTTAAACCTAAAATGTAAAAATGACTAAATATTTTCCTATGAGGGGTCATTTTTAAAATTTCTTATTTTAAATGAGTCTCTAGGGACGTGGTGCTTACATGGTAGTCTTTTATTTTGTTAGAAATATTATATTTCTTTATATTTTGAACCTTTTTAGGGCTAGAAACCTGTAAAATGAATCGGTTCAAGACCGTTGCTTTGAGCATGACGGTGGTTGTAGAACCACCGCCCTGCCAGGATGACAGTCTTGAAACCATCACCCTACTCCAGGCGGCGGTTTTGAATAGAATGACCCAAACTCATGCTAACTTAATTTTTTTAGATTTTTGATGTTTTGTTATGTTTTTTATGAGCTTTCCTCTTGAAATATGTCACTAACTTTCTCTTTTTCTTGGTTTTGGTGGATGACGAAGAAAGAAGAGTATATCTGTTGGAGTCACGATAAGGAGTGTGACTAGATCCTAGTGATATTGGATCAGTTGAATTAGGCTAAGACTAACACTCTTCAGAGAGCACGCATATGGAGGATTACATTGGTGCCCCATGTTACTCCTAACAGTCACATACTATGTAACTTATTCTCTTATTGATATACAGACTAGAAAACTTTTTGATTACCAGGTGCCAAGGGTGAGTGGACTATCACCCTAGAGGATGTGTGCCATATTCTTTGGCTTCTAATACTTGGGAGGAGGATGATCTTGGAGATAATATGATCTAGGTCCGCAATGAATCAGTGGGCTACCTATATGGGAGATGTCGTGGTATTTCTTGGTTCAAAGAAGAGGATGAAGGTCCAATCCATTGCTACTGCTCCCATCCCTATCATTCGCAAGGCCATCATGGGTATTTTGGCCTCGTGGTTGATCGAGGAAAAGGGAGGTGATACACTAATTTATTGTTGGGCTCCCATTATTTCATAGATTGAGGCACATGGCCACACCTATGCTTGGGGAGTAGACGTCATTGGGAATACTTACCATGACTTATATAGGATTTTCAGGTTACAGGGGCAATCATTGAGCCATGCTACACTGGTTATGAGCTTGGAATATGAGTGCATCACCCCCTGTGGGAGGGGAATTCCAATACAGGACCCAAGGGCCATTAGGGTAGCTAGATGGATGAAGATGTCAATTATCAGGGTGCCACATCAGCCAGTGTATTCTCTGAATATAGTAGACATGGTGGCCACTCCTTACTAGGACATGGTAGGGTTATGGGGATAAGAAAGGACCACAATGGTAGTATGATCCACTACTAGTTAGTTATTTGATAAGATAGGGAGGGTTGATATTCACCCATTCATCTGAGTTCCTTGGTAGTTTCATCTCCCTTATATTGATATGCTTCCTCCAGTGGCACCTGTGTATAGAACTATCAAGGAGGCCCAGAATGGCCCTATAGGAGATCTAGGTTAGATAGTGGTGACCCCCGGAGTGCCTAATGTAGTTAGGTGAGTCATTCATGCTTGATGGGAAATTGGTTCACCTCGTGCACATTTACTTTGGATTAAGGCTACAACTACTCATAGTGCAGAGGAGGACAAGCCCATAGATGTGGACTCTGATTTTGAGGAGTATACAAGAGATGATACTGGGGATAAGTAAGTTACAAAGGAGATAGGTGGAGATGAGATCTATGACAAGGGGTTGGGTGGTGAGACTGGTGGGGTAGCCCATATGGAGGAAGAGGAGAGAAACCCTGAGTTCCATGAAAACCAGGAGATGTTGAGAGTGGTGTAAGAGGAGACAAGCATGGAGAGGGAGATCTTGGTCTCAGAGGAGCCACTTCCTCAGGATGAGGGAGGACATGAGGGATCAATTCTGGGTCAACATGTAGATTTAGGATGAGGGGAAACACACCAGGTACCTACAGCAACACCTTCATTAGAGCTAGCTGACCCCACATGGATGTCGAGAGATCTGAGTATGTTGATACTATTCTCTTGACCTTGTTAATTGATATTTATATTTTTGTAACTTTCTAACTCGTTGTTTCTTATTTTCCTTTTGTTTGTAGCTACTGCACAATGGTGGCAAGATCTTATAAGATGGGTTTGCGTGGAAACATTATTGATCCCCTTAGGGAAGACTGAACTGAGATGACTGAGGATACAAGATAACCACTTGCATCCGATAGATACATTGATGCTTTTGCACCCATATATAGGGCAGTGGAGGTCATGACTTCTGTTCATGCTTAGGTGACTGTATATGAGATAGTTGATTGATTAATGAGGTAGATTTATTCTTGAAGTGATACCATAACCAGTGACCACCACCATGAGCACTCCCACCATTTAGTGCATTCTCATCATTGTAACCACAACATGAATCCAAAATGTGGCCATGTACCATTCTAGGGACCCCAGAGGGATTTATAGGCCATTGGGCCTTTTATTGCTTAGTTGTAATTTTGTTGGGCATTTATATGATATTTTTTTGTATATGTCGAGATCATTGTGAGCATTTTGACCACGCTTAGTGCATGATGGCATTATGATATTTATAGACTCCTCTTTTTGGTTTGATAATTCATTGTATTTGAGTTGACTTCTTCATGGTTTATTTCATATGTGTACTCTAGATGTTTAGAAATTCCACTTTTGTATGCTTTTAAGAATGTATGCAACATATATTATTGCTAACATATTGATTTCTTTTTGTATTTTATAATGTTGATATATGATAATGCAATCACATTGTAAAGTTGAACTTTATTTTCTTTAAGTAACTTTCGGTACTTCATATTGTTTTGGAAAAACGTGGTGGTAAAGTGATATGATAGAAATAATGAAATTTAGTTTCTTTAAGAAACTTTCGGTACTTCGTATTGTTTTGGAAAAATGTGGTGGTAAATTGATATGATAGAAATGTTGAACTTTCCCCACTCCCAACCCCACGCAACCAGTAATATGTGAGGGCTCAAGAGTATTGGCTAGGAGGGGCACAATCCACAGAGATTTGTTGAAGGAAAATGATGACAGAGAGAGACAAGGATTTGACAAAAATCAAATTGGAAATGTACCACCTAAATCCATCCAATTTTTCTACATAGTTTAAAATGTGAATTGCTTTCTAGTTTATCTAGACTTAGATCTGTAGATGGCCACTTGGTTGACAAAATTTTGTTTTGAATTTTTAGACTCTTTATGGAATTTTGGACATATAACTTACTTTGTTTTGATTTGTGATTTCACTATATTTGAATGAACTACTTTTAACTTTCTAATTTGTCGAAGAGAACCCCTACACCTTGCCTCATGCTACTGGTAGGAAGAATGGTCTTATCACCATGGACAAGGCATAAGTGAGTAAGGGAAATTCTCTCCTTTCATAACCCTATGACACTAGTAAGAGGTGCAGGATCAACACCAAAGGTTGGTAGGGAAAATAAATGTGTAAAATAAAATTTTCATTGATTTGCAGTTGACATGTCTATCTAGGAAAAATGTTTAGAATGTTCTTGATTCCAAAGAGATGTATATGGGATAGATGTGACACCATGAAGGTTCTAGAATAGACCGTAGGAAAAGACACCTAATCTAGAAGAAACTATGAGTAAAACCAAGTATGAAGGACTTGGTATGCTTAATGTTAAAGATTGTGTTTTCTTATTTGAACTGATGTGATGATTTGGAAATAGTTGGTGAAACCATGAGGATTTGAAGATATATGATTTAAATGTCTACCAATATTTTAAGATTTTTTTTGATATTTTTGTAAGAATAATTCCCTAGATTACAAAGTTATGAAATGGAGAAGCAGATAAAAATTCAATGTGGATGCAGTAATGTACATGTGGAAATGCAGGTGAATCATGCGTAATACCTCTTTAGGTGAAGAGAGTTGAATTTTTTTCTAAACTCCTCACCTTCTAGTGTACACATGTGAAATGTCCCATTTTTGTAGTCTTCCATTACTTGATATGGGCCCAACCATCGGGGTGTGAAATTCATACCCTCACCAGTCCTTTTGTCTATCTGGCTGTCAAGTATTATTACCAAATATCCCTCATATATTTTACATTCATAGACCCTCTTATTATATTGCTAGTACATTTGGTCAACATAGGCACTGTGTCATTGTTTGGAATTAATCCTAGCCTCATCAAGGATTTCTAATTGAGAGAGTCACACCTCTCGATATACTTCCTCTCCCAAAATTCCTTGTAATGAGATGTGAAGACTAAGTATTTCAAATTCGATTGGTAGAACTATTTTTGCACCAAATACTAACGAAAAAGGGGGTTTCCCCCGTCAAAATTCTTATTGGTGTATAGGCTCACAAGGCCGGGTATAAATTTAAATTCCAATCACATTTGTTCTCCTTGAAATTTTTATGGAGAATGGATTTCAACGTTTTGTTTGTTGCCTTATCCTTCCCATTGGCCTGAGGGTAATAAACAGAAGCCATGTGATGATTTATCTTGAATTTCTTGCATAGTTCACATACATCATCATTCTTGAAAGACATGCCATTATTAGAGATAATGACCCATGGGACATTAGACCTATAAATTACTTGGTTAAGAATGAACTTAGTGATTACAGAACTTAGTATAGTGGTAAGAGGCATAGCCTCTACCCATTTTCTGAAGTACTTTGTGGTTGTGATTATAAAGTTATGGCCAATAGTTGATGAGGGAGAAAAATTCCCTATCAAATTTAGACCCCACATGGAAAAGGGCCATGGTTTCGCAATTGGTTACAGATCTTGTACCGGTATGTGAATCACATCAGAGAAATATTGGCATTTATGGCCCTTACACACAAATTCTACCGCATTGTGTTCTAGCATGGGCTCAAAGTAGCCCATCCTATGTATCTTCTGAGCATTGGCATGGCCTCCGAAGTGACATCCACATACTCCACTATGCGATTCGAAAATGATATTCTCATATTCTTCTTTGTCAATGCATATTAATGACATCCCATCAAAGGCTCTACAATAGAGGACTTGTTCCATGATCAAATACTTAGCGGGTATAATCCGTAATTATCTCCTTTTTTGAGACATGGCCCATTCGAGGCATGCCTTTTCCACAATGAAATTGATTATGTCATTATACTAAGGGAATGTAGCGATTGGGGGCTTTATCTCTACATGATATACACACTCATCTAGAAAATATAAATCAACTAGGTCACCTCCGTCCATTGCATTATCATCTAATAAATCCACAATAACTTGCTCTTTTACAGACTTCTAATTAACGAAGGTCAACTTGAATTAGCCCATTAGTGTTATAAAGTGCCTGACCCTTTTAGATAGTGAACCCTAAATTAGATAAGTTTGTAAATGATTAGTTTTGATGATCACTCTTGTTTTCTAGTTCATCATATAATGTCTTAGTTAATTTTTTACAAACACTAGAGTTATTCACTCCCTTTTTTCCTATGTGTAACATGTCTCGTAATCAAGTAGTGTTGGACTGATAAAGTAAACTACACATTCACACTTATCATTGTCTTCTTGAGCTAGCATGTAGGCTAGTGAGAAATCTGTTGGCCTTGAGTATATAATAAGGGGCTGGTCTGATTTAGGAGGCATAAGTGTAGGTGATAAGACTAAGAATTGTTTTAATAATTCAAACACTTCATTGCACTCTTCTGTCCTCTCAATGCAATAATCCTTCTTTAATAAATTTTTGATTAGATTAATAGCCAAGGTTAAATCAATGATAAACTTACGGATTACATTGAGATTCCCTAGAAAAGACATTATGCCAGATTCATTTGATGGTGGGGTCATCTCCAGTACTGCTTGGAGTTTTACGGGATCTACATCAATCCCTCATAAAGATATTATGTATCCCAACAACTTTCCTCTCATTACACCAAATAGGCATTTTTCAGGATTTAGCGTGATGTCATATTCAAATAATCGAGAGAGAATGATACAAAGCACCCTGGGGTAATTGCACTGTTTTCTAGCTTTGGCTAGGAGGTCATCAACATAAGAATCCATAATATTTTGAATAAGATCAAGGAAGATATACGTCATGGAGCCTTGGCAAGTTGATCTAGTGTTATTGAGCTCAAAGGGCATGACCATGTAGCAATAGGTTCCGTAAGGAGTGAATAAAGTTGTCTTGGTCTGATCCTCCTCAAAAATCCTAATTTGGTTATATTCCAAAAATCCATCCATGAGAGACAACAACTCATAGCCAGCTATCGCATCAACAATAACATCAATGGAGGGTAGCGGGAAATCATCTTTGGGACACACTTTGTTAATGTGCCAAAAGTCAATAGAAATTTGAATCTTACTATTATTTTTGAGAAAAATAATGATATTGGACACCCAATGGGAGTAGTCAACTGGTTTGATGAACCCTAATTGTAAAATTTTCATAACTTCTTCTTTCACCATGAGAGCCACATTTGGCTTCATTGTCCTTGAATTTTGTTTAATCGGTTTAGCATCTGGATTGGTGATGACCTTATAGACTGTAACATCAAGAGAAATCCCCATATCTCCATGTAATTAAACACAAAATATTTTGAGTTTTATTTGAGAATATACGTATGTATTTCTATCTCTTCTGGAATTAGAGAAGATCCCATCTTTATGATTATTGGTTCTTCCTCCATCCCAATGTTTATATTGATCATACCTTCGATCAAGGTAGTGCTTCCTTCCTCAAACTTAGGAAAAGTTGGAGGTAACTCTAAATCCCCCTCTTCTTCTACCTCATAAATTTTAAGACCTTCCCTAGAGGAAGACTCTATCATGGGATTTCAAAAGTAGGAAGAAGAATGTGGGATCAGGGAAACTTCAACCTTGTGATGAGCAAGGTGAAATTCTACATAGGTGTTTAAATATCCAAGATTCACTTCATCATTGTCAAGGTGGTCTGAGACGATAGAATCATTCTCAAATTTTATGTATGTCAACATTGGGGTTATCAGTATTTTGTGAACCAAAGGTTCAACACGAATTGATCCTGCGAAGTTTGTATCTTCCAATTTACTATTTGGAGTGAAGTGAGAAACAAAAATTGCTATAGAATCCACGAGAAGGTTTTGTTCTCGTGGAATTTCCTGGATCGATATGAATTCAAACCCCTTTGTTAGATTAAGTATAGCTATTTTGTAGAGTTGCAGATGTTCAGCTCTAGTCTCATACACCTCAGAAACTTGATTTGTGACCATTTGTGAATGATCTAGGACTCTCATATTACCAACACCGATCCTTTTAGATATAATGAGGCTAAGAAGGAGGGATTTGTATTCAGCCCCGTTATTTATACACTCGAAGTTTAACTTGAAGGAAAAAATTATAACCCTTCCTTCTGGAGGTAAGGATCACACGTTCCCTGGCACTGAAACGACATCTGGCTCCATCAAAATGGAGATTCGAACAATCACTTTGGAAAATGGATGTTAGATCATTCTTTGTATCTTCTTCCTTTACCTCTAATAATTCCACCATACAAAATTTGTCTGCTGTAAGAGATCCAAGTCCTAGGGCATGTCCCATGCCCATAGAATAAAATGGAAGGAGAATATGTAAATCCTTCTCTAATAACTCAAAATTATTTTTTGTGGTTCCTAATGACACTTCCTCTATAATTACAGTTTCATCCTTGACCACCGAAATGCCCTCGATCAAGCATGTGACTTTTAACTCTGTTGTGGGCACTAGCTTTTCTTCTAGTTTTGAACCACCTAGTTTGTTAATTTTATTGGTTGGGAATATAGACACCGAAATCATGTCCTCATCACCTTGGTCCCCTAGCACAACCCTATAATCACTTCCTCATCCTCAACACCTTATCACTTACCTCCTACACCCCACACATTTTAATTTAATTACTTTAATTAAATTAATGCCATTTACCTCCATACATATTAATTTAATTACTTTAATTAAGTTAATGACCTTTTTCCCAAAAACACATTAATTTAATTATTTACATTAAATTAATTCACTACCCTCACACACCTATTTAATATAATTTCCTTTTATTAAATGCCCCTCACCTAACCACCCCCATCATTTGACCCATTAACCTAAACCCTAAACTAATGTCCTAAATAAAACCTAACATTATACCCATCCCCTCACCTCACATTTAAAAGCCTCTTAAGGACAGTTTTCACCTTGAGGAAAAGAAGATACCCTTATCAAATGGAGGAACAACTTCCTAGGCAACTTTTGAATAGCCTGAGATGTCACGCCCAAACCGATGTCAGTTCACCTAAACCGATGTCAGTTCCCCTAAACCGATGCCAGTTATACCGGAATGGACAAAATGGACTATTTAGACCCATTTACAACTTTGTAATATGGGTTGGTTTTGTGATAAAACTTCTGATCTCGAATTCGATCTCTTTAGATACAACAACAGAATGAAGATTGATTTGTGATCAACAAAGGCAACCAAATACACTGGCACAACAGTGAGACTTTCTTCCCAGCATCCTCCAACGTAGTAAATTCTTCATTATTCTTCAGACCTGTACCTCACAGAAGAGTAAGTATCCTCCTTCCATCTGCTTCATTTTCTTATCATCAGCTGTAGTCTTTGTGGTTAAAAGGAACCTAGTCTTTTACCCTCTGTCCATTCCTTCTCTCCAGTTACAGCCACTTTCCACACCCACTCATCCTAATACCTGGCCCAATTGCCCATTTTGACCTCCTCAGTAGTCTCAAACCTTCGCAACATATCTACACCCCCTCTTTGATCAATCCCCTCCTTTTATCCACTCCACTTTTTCCCTAAAACTCTAAAAACTTAGACTATGTGATTCCACTAGCCCCGACTTAACCATCATCGGTCATCTCTAACCATCACCAATTACAGTAAAACTATCATCGGTTCCATAAAACCATTGTTGGTATCTATGTCACCTGAATTCTACCAGAATAGCAACCTGTTTCTGACATATACCTACTTGAACACCTATTTGACCTTCAAATATGTATCTAACCTAGCCTATTAGCTTAGATTCACCTATAACCAACCTACTTGACCTATGGATCTCCTTCTAACCTAGCTTGTTAGATTAGATCTATCATATTGCATTTGTATGAGATGCCTAAATCATATTAAACTACAATAGGACAATGTTTACTTTATTTCAGCATTGAATTGTTTTAAACAGTGGATTGACATCCATTTAGGAAGTATCACACTTCCAGGATCTAGCACATGCTAGGTAGTCCACTGCATATATTGTTTAACTCTCTTTTGTGGTCTTGTTTTGGTTCTTATATAGGTAGTTCCTTCTAGCCAAAAGGAAGGTTTCACAATCACTTTGATTCAGAATTTAGATACACGCGCATATGGCCTTCAACCATCTCAAACCAGGTATTCCTCTTACCACCTTTACCTTAACTATTTCATCAAGTACTTCTCATAAAACTAAGAAATCAGGTGAAATAGGGAACTCAAAAATCAGAGTGGAATTCTAGTCTCTTCTTGAAATTTTCTAGGTGTATATCAAAAGGTTTTGGGTTACCTTACACCATGAAGACCTTCCCTAAGTGCATGAATCTTATTTCCTAAAACAATGTGGAGGGGATCACCTTGATACAATGTATCCACGGATGACCAAGATCTATATTATAGTTGTTTTCCTTATCTATAATATAGAACTCGCTAAGAACCATCTTGGGTCCTAAGGTGCTCTATTTTGTCGCAACTATCTTGCTCAAATACTCATGATTGTAAATGTAGGAAGGAACCCGCATCACGTCTTTATATAGAGTTGAGAAAATTTATCGTATTTATTTCTCCTTTACCTACCACTGATCCTCTCATTAATTGACCATTTTCCCAATTTTCACGTGATACACCTGCACGCCACAACTATAACCTTCCGGTGCACCTTCCCACCTTTTGGCTATAGACCTCCTTTTGTGCACTTCCATGCACATAAGTACCTCACCACTGTGCCTTCCTCTAAGTAGTTTTTACTGCCACATCTTACCTCACATTATACTATGCATTCATTTGTTTCCAGTTATGGTCTTTTCTAGGAGCAAGTTTCTTTCTAGCAACACCTTTCTATATTATTTGCACTTTCTAATAAGAGAAATCAGTTGTAGCAGTATTTTCTTATGTGTACGCATATTTGACTGGAAACCACCCCATAGTAAGGGTATGTGTAGTCCTCTACACATAAAACCACTTCAGACAATGATTAGCTTCTGGCATAGCTTCTGGCATGTAACCATGCTTATTACACAAAAAACTAAACTAATATTGACAAAGCATAGTGATGAAGAAGGAAACAAATTAAATGAAATATTGTAAGGGAAATATATTCTAAATGGCAATACTACCTTATTACAAACACCAAGAAGGATTAGTAATAGTAGGGATTCAACCTACTCTTGTTGAAGTAACTGGGTAACCGTGTTCCATCAAGCACCTCTAACTAAAAATCACTTGATTCAAGTATGTGAATGATAACATATGGTCCTAACCAATCCTCTTTAAGATTTATTGGGTGGTGCAGAAAATTTGAATCATAAAGAAGCACCATCTGCCCAACCTTAAGCTTCTTGTCGTTGATGTGTCTATCATGACATGCTTTATGTCTATCTTTTTCCTGCTTCTAAATCCAATGTGCAATGGTGCACCTCTCATCTAGTTGTATTAATTTATCAATCATTTCTTCTAATGCTTTCTCATCATCTAGACCTCCCACACACGTAATACGCAAAGAAGGTAACATAAATTTAGTGGGAATAACTACTTCTATGCCAAACACCAATTAAAATGGTGTGGCCTTATTCAACCTTTTGTAGTTTATTCTATAGGACCAAAGTACACAAGAGACTTTAACATCAAATTTCTTTGTCAAGGTCTAGCTCAATATCTTGTTAAATGCCTCAATAGTCCCATTTTCATGAGGGTGATTGGGTTTCGTCTTATGGTGTGTGACCATAAATTCATCCAATAATATCTTGATTGTCTCATTCAAGAAATGTGTGCCCCTATCACTTGTAAAACTCATCAGACATCCATATCTAGTAATAATATTTTCCCACAATAACCTTGTTGTTGTAGCCATTATACAATCCTTTGTGGGTATTGTTTCCACCCACCTTATAAGATAATTTGTACAAGTGATGATGCAACATGATCTAGTTCTACGCATGACCGGGGAAATAGGACCCACAAAGTCTATTGCCCATTTCTTAAATGGCTCTACACTAGTAATAGGCCTTAAAGGCATTTCATCTCTTTGCTTAGGTTTTCCAAGGTTCTAAAAGTGATCACATGCCTTAAAATACTCCTTGTAATCCTTGTAAAAGGTTTCTAACCATAAAGCAATGAGTATAATCTTACGTGTGATGGCGCCACCTATATAGTGGCCTCCTACAATACCACCATGGGACTCTTCCATGATTTCCATGTGCTCATGCTCAAGTACACACTAGTGCAATACTTCATATCATCCTAGCTAATATAGGTCACCACTGATCAACATGAAATATGTGGCATGAAATGTAAGTTCTTTCTTTTCTAAGGCTTCCATTCCTTATGTTGTCATACCTGTTCTTAAAAAGACAAAAATATCCTCCAATTCTGAGGGTATGTGATTTAACCTATACAAATGTGCATCTGGCATTGTATCATTAATTGTCTGCATGTCCTTCCCTGACTAAATTCTTGATAAGTGGTCTAGGCCAGAATTACTTTTTCTTGGTTTTACCACAACTGTAAAGTCAAACTCTTGGAATAAGAGAACCCATCGACATATGTTCCCCTATAAAACAAGATTATTTACTAATTATTTCAATGCCACGTGATTTGTGTAGAACAAAAAAGGATTTTCTAGAAAGTACTGTCTAAACTTATGCAACACGTAGATCATTGACAAGGTCTCATGCTTTGTAGTTGGATAATTCTATTCTGCTAGTAAAATAGATGGTATGATCTATAATACCTTCTCCATGATGACCTAATATTACACCAATGGCCATGCCAAAGGCATCTTAATGCACATGAAAAGGTTGGTTCCATGACAAAAAGCATAAAATAGGTGTCATATTAAGTCTCTCATTCAATGCTTCAAATACACGTGGCTGCGGTTCTCCTTAATAGAATGCCCCTTTACCATTTAGTAGCTCCTATAAGCGTGTAGAAATCTTAACATAACCTTTGATAGAAAATTTTTAATACCCTATGTGGCCCAAGAATCCACGCACCTCACTCTGACTAATGGGTTCCTCCAAGCCTACTATAACTACAACCTTGGCTGGATCTACTAAAAAACCCTCCTTGCAGATGATATGCCCTAGCAGAGTTCTAAAAGGTGTAGCAAAGAAGTACTTCTTGATGTTTAAAGAGATTTTTAACTATTTGTAGCTCTCAAACATTAATCGCAAGTTGTCACAATGATCCTTGACAAGGAAATATACCGTCCAATCATCTAAGTAAACTTGCAATAATTTGTAAATAAAATCCTGAAATGTTTGAAAAACTATGTGCAAAAATACTACAGGTACGTTCTTCAAACAAGAAGGCATCACCTTATATGAAAAACTTCCCCATTCAATTGTGAACATTAATTTCTCTTGATCTTATTTAGCAATCCGTACTTGATGATGCCCATAGAATCCATCTGTAAAAGAGTAAATTTCATGCCCTGCAACGCCTTCTAATATTTCTTCAGTGAATGGTGTAGGGAAATTATCAATCACACATGCAGCATTTAGATCCATGTAGTCCACATAAATCCTAATATTTATATCTTTCTTTATACTGATTACCATAGGGCTAACCCACTCTGATTCTTCCAGGGATTTAATGATGCCAAATTTCAACATCTTGTTAATTTCTTCTTTAACCTTTACGAGTAGGTCAGGGTTCATACTATAAGGTCTCTTCCTAACCATGCGTGCACCTTCTTTTAACTTAATCTTCATCTCACCCAAATATTCATGCACTCCCTTTAATTCATTGTATCCCCTAGGAAACAAGTCCCAGAAATCACATAGTAACTCGATAATATTAGCCACTTCAAAATCAGACCAATAATCTCCAACTATGGCCTCCTTAGGTTCAACATTTGTCCCAATGTTCACCTTATTTTTCTTCATAGGTTCATGGTAGGAACACACCTTCTTATCCACACTATCTAAGACCTTGCTCGTAACCTCTAATGATCTATGTATAAATGTTATACTTCTTCTTCATCCACTATGTAGACCATCTTTCCTTTATCCTTCTCAAGGCAAGCTCACTCAAGTAGTTTTTCATTTGTCTCATCTACTTCAGCAAAATGCACCCCTTGGTATGACTCATCAAATAACTCCTGAATGAGTTATTTAGCCTTTGCACTATCTCCCATAGTCAATCACTCCATAACCTATAATGCCTCATTCACAAGAGGTTTAATGGAGAAGTAATCAAAATTCTAGATCATTCCTGTAGTCAAGTCTTGCCAATTTCTAGTCTCCCTATGCAGCTTTGCATAAACATACCAAGAGCGTGGGAAGCCTCACAAGGTGAAAAAAATCTTATGCACCCACAAAAAAGGTGGTAAAGATTATTTCCCTACTTTCCAGAGTCTCTCACACTGCTAAACATGGTGTTGAATAGGATGATTACCATGATATGTGTAGATTTGAGTAGGCACATTTCTATTGAGAAACTAAGTTGGTAAAGAAATTCTCACTTCTCTCCATTCTATGAGATTATCCTAGTTAACCATCCACCAGTGCGTTGTTGTCACATGAAGGGTATATACAAACAAATTCCTTCTATCCACTTGATCCTTCCACTTTACTTCCATGGCTTGTAGGAATACCTCAGGGTCTCCTTTGTGAGTGTACCAGTGTACAAGGTTGTTATATATCCTCTTAATACAATGAAGTCTTCTCGTACATGCCCATGTCCTTCTTACTTCATGCTCAACCATATCGTAGGTGTTATGTGCCCAATTATCACAAGAAATACTTGTAGTATCACTAATGGAATATGCATCATACCATTGGAGGATTCTTTCCTTAGATGGATCAAGTACTTCTCGCTCTTGAATAACGCACACATAGATTTTGTTCGTCTTCCTCACTTAAATGTTCAACATAAGGTGTAGATTTCCCATATTTCAAAGGGATAATAATGTGTTCTTCCTTTTTCTCAAACTTGATATAGCCCTTGTTGAACTGTAGATCAACATTATTTACATAGCACCAAGGGCACCCAAGTGGGGCTAGGAAGTTGTCCTCTTATGCAAGTGCTAAAACCTCAAAGTCCCCAATGAACTTGGCACCTTTTATAGTAATGGATGCATCCTTCAAAACTCCTATCAGAGTGGCCTTAGTTTGATTTTCCATAAACAATACATTAGAGGATGGTTATAATGGAGGTCTACCCATCTATACCTATGCATCTAAAGTAAACACATTAACTTCTGCACCTATGGCAATCAATATATTGCTCAAAATCCAACCATCCACAACAACATTTAGGGTGATCTCCTTGTCACAATCTAAGCATGACGAGGAAGATTAATGTGCAGGATCTTCCATCCATTCTCAATACCTCCACATGGATTATTTCCCTTTAATCAATTCCCTAGTAATGGAATAATATTCTCCTAGCGCAACATCTTACATACCTCTTTCAGGTCATCAACATTTGAATGGGATGTCTCTACTGCCTTCTTCTAGACCATATTTTGTGAATACTTATTTAAACATTGTATTTCACTCTGAAGAGTTCATAACACCCCCATGGTTTCTTGATAAACCTCCTTTTGATGTTTAGGATCTGGGTATCTTGTATGCAAGACCTCCTCCCTAGTAATGGTAGGATTTTGTTACAATGCTTCTCTGGCATGCATGACTTCAGCGTGTGTAGTAATCTTCACAAGTACTATCTTAGGATTTGGTGCCAACTTTGTCATCCATTTATTTTTGATGGCACACTGTATTCTAACCATCCATGTGCCCTTGTTCTCCTATTTATGTCATTTGATAAGATGCTCATATAAGTCAAGGGACCCTTCATAGTTCTGATTCTTGCCACAAAAAGAATACGTAACATTCTGAGGACATTTTCACCTCTAGTTGTCAGGATATCCACATGTAAAACATGTTCCATGAGGAAACTTGAATTGTCGACCATTACGGCCTCAACCCTTGAATTTTCCATGGTATCGTCAACATCTACTACGACCTCCTTCAAAACCTCTATCATTCTAATTGTAGTGCCCTTGAGTGTGATTATGATCATGGTGCTCACTTTTACCTTTAGATTTATTCAAAAATATTTTCTATCATACACCAATATCAATGGCATCATGGATCTGATCAATCAACCTAAAATCTTTAGTATTGTGAGTCATGGACCAAAAAATATTATAATAGGAAGATACATTCTTCCTTATCATGTGTTGTAACAATGGGAAATGACTTGCATAATGGTATAAATGACATATCTCACAGTCTTGTAATAATGAGGACAATGATCTACGGGGAAAACTATCCTTAGTGTGCTCCTCTACTTCACAATCTATACACCAAAATCCCTTACACATTTCATGTACTGAAATAACCAATAATTTCTCCAACTAATTTTCCATTGCTACAATCTAAGCTTCCAAGAATGGGCTCTCTAGTGTCTAAACTTATGACTGCCTCAGCATGTAATGTTGCTTCAAGCACCTCACATGGATCCATATATGTCTTATGTGACAACACCCTCCTAAACGGTGTGATCAAGCCTCCAACAAACCACTGTGCATGTTGGCTTTCATGGATATCATAAGAAATTTTAGAAAAAATCATTTTAAAATGGGAATCATATTCCCAAACACTCTTAGTAGTTCCCTACTTAAAATCCTTGAGCACGCTTATACTTTTCTGCTCAAACTCAAGGATATAAAATTCCTTTATGAAAGCATCTTGTAACACTGTGTAATCCACACAAGTTTGATTAGGGTGATACTTCCTATACCAACTATATGTGTGACCGTACAATGTAGTTGCAAAATGATTTTCCTTACGCTCAGAATTCATGATCCCTGTTATGCACCACAGTATCTCACACATGTGCACATTCTTAGAAAAATATTCCATTCCCGTATACCCTGGAAGATGGAGTGACATCTCCATGTAAATATTTTGGGGCTGGTGAGGACCATGCCCACTAGATCTAGAACCCCCTATGATACCTATGCCTCTAGACAGACTAGATCCACCAGAACCAAAGCCACCTATGCCCCCTGATCCTTCACCCATAGTAGGAAGTGAACCAAAGGATGCACTGACTTATGTACCAATAGTGGTACTAAACTGAACTCCCACTGTCTGCGAGGTGGTGCTACTCTGAGAGGTGAGTCCAAAATTCTATGCACCTAAGTTCTACACTAATAACATGCCTGAAAGGGTACCTCCAAATAACAAGGAATATGTCTTCCTGGTCATAGATGTACTTGTTTTTTGATTCAATCATGTTATTCTACTACACAAAATAGCTTGATGACTATTGGTTGTACTAGAAACTAAAAAACCAAGCACAAGGGCTACGTCACCAGGAAGATTTAGATGCGTGCCCATGCCCCATGTCATCTCTATTGGAGTACTCTCATAAAAGGTGGAGGGGGGTTCCCTATCATGATTTCCCAAATGGGGGAGTTCCGAATGCTCTAGCTCCATGTCCTCTGTGTGAGCTCCAAATCCTTCACGAGCCATCTCTCTCCACAATGCCATCTATTCTAAAACCTAGCATTGCTAATACCTCTTACATGCCTCTTTGAACTTGAGCTTCCTTTATTCTCTTTTCCTCTCTACCACAAGGTCTACCATCCTTCACCAAACCTACTCCTGCCCCCATGCATGGTGGGTTTTATCTAGCCATCGACTTCTCTTTCAAATTTAGAGTTACCAATAATATCTTAATCGCCAGTGGAATGCCTTGTAGTTATGTTACCTTGGGATAACATAAAAATTGGAACTTAGCTACCTTTGGACAAGAATAATTTGAAATTGAGTACTCTAAAATATAGCTATTTAGAACACCATGAAACCAAGCATCCACAATGCACATCCAAATCAGATAAGCATCATAAAGGGCCTAAAATTCCTCCTGCATCCAAATAAATGTGTGAAACCTCAAATTCATTTTAGATTCTTAAACAACCAACCACTCATACAACTCTATCAGAAAGATAACAAAGAAACTCTCATATAAACAATCATACAAATTCTATTTCACCCATGCACGCACGTCAAACTCAAATCCAATGATGAATCTTTGAGCGTACTCTTCTTTAAGATCTACTATCCACTCCTTAACACTTGATAAGGTCAACCAGTATTATTCATCAAGAAACATCCTGAAAACATCTGACAAAGAAGTTCCAACAACGGAACCAATGATGCAGCCTAGAATCTATTGTGAGTAACCTAGGTGTGTTGACACATCACTCAGCCTGAGCTGAGTGCTAACCCAAAGTGCATAAAAGAACCAGGTCCCTCTTTAGAGTTTTTTTATATAGAATGTTAGCATGATGATGTTTAAACATATTCAAATTAATAACTAATAGTAAACAACCCATAGTGCACAAACTAGATCTAGATATTAGATTATATTAAAGATGAACTAAACAATAACTATGATAAGATTAAGCATACAAGAGCCAAATTCAGTTATGTATATTGCCATTATCCAACCAATATACTCCATTTAATTAAATACCGTAAAACACAAAAGTGTCATACACTGTAGAATGTCCCCATAAGGAAAGCTCCTATCAAAACCAACAACATAACTCTACAATATTTTACCACCCTAAACTACACAAATCAATACATCTTTATAGGGATGGGGACTTTCCCTTCTCCGCCCATGCACTTCTCAAAATAGGTCGCATGATAATAATAGACATGCACCTTTAAAATAGTATGTAAAACATGCAAGTTATCTAATAATAGATTTAGTATAGTTAAATCCAAGTAGAAATCCTATTATTAGCTTATACTATGCATGGCGCTTATTTGCCACTTGTTCCCAAAATACCATTACGTGGAGCAAAAGTCTTCAGCTCCATGTGTGTTCTACATGTCATCTCCAAAATTAGTCCTTATTCACAAAACCAGCTAAATCCTAACCCAAAGTGTTCTGGCGCGCATTTGCTTTTCTATCTTCTCTGCCTTCAAATGCACTTTGTTCCCATGCGTGCATCCTTTGAGTGTATTCTCCTTAGAGAAACATTGTGTGTGCTCAATAGTTGAGGCCTCCATTTTCAGATCTCATAATGTCTTAACCTATGATGATATTTGTAATGAACCCATCCACCCCTCCATACTTATTCATCCCTATACCACGTAATGGGAGTTTCCCAAATTCAATCGTTTTAACAGTAAGGAGGACCCCCAACAACACTTATGTTCATTTAGACACACTTGTTATTTAAGAGGCCATGAAGATTCCTTACTCCTTCAAATGTTTCCCATGTCCCTATTGGGGCATTCCTTAGACTTGTATAGTGCTTTACCTAGGCACTCAGTCTTTTCCTTTAACCAATTGGTCTATACCTTCCTTGATCACTTTTTCATCAATATCTCTAAAAACGTCTTTATGGGAAAGTGCAGCAAGTTGGGGGACAAAAAAGGTGTAGTGCCCACTTCCCTTTGACACTTTTGGATACTGATTTTGATACTATTGATCATATTATGGACAATATTATGTTTTGTTTTAGTATGATGGTTAGATCTTAGATCATGGATTAGTATTGATTTGGATTCAGTTGTTATGCTTGATGATTACTAGAGACATTTTCTATATGTGGTTGATGATATACTGTTTGACATGGACATATTATAGATGTTGATTTGGAATTATGATATTGGATATTTTGAGTAGATCTTGTATGGTAAATTTTGATGATGATATAGTTGATTTATTTAATTAAATGATAATGTTGAATTATTGATATTGTTGTGATCTGTGTGTTTGGATGATTTTAAGATATTGTTTATATCATTTTGGATGTTCTGATATGGCCATGAGGTTGAAGGAGGTATTTGTATTTTTTAGGTTAAAAACAAAATCATCACAACAATGTTAGGGGACTGGAGACTAACCATATTAAAATTCCGGGTGAATTCAACAAGGTCACCATGGCAACTGTGTTATGAGTTTGTGTGTTGTGTTATGTTAGGAATTCCCATGGGGAGGATTTCCATTATATGTGACCATGGGATAAGTGTTTTATTTATGTATTCCTTTTTTATTATTGTTTCATGTACTTTATTTGTAATGTGTTCCTTCTTTTAATTAATTTAAATGTGGTAGATTAAGGTGATAGTCATATAGTTAAATTTTATTTAAATTAAATTGGGATGTGGAATGTAATTAATAAAGTTGTTGTCTTAGATATTAATGTTGGAAGAGTGTGTAAGTTAATATTGAAAGGATGTGTAAGAAACATGTAAGAGTATGCAAGGTAGATTTTGGAAGGTCTAGCACTCCATCTTTTATGGAATTAGAATTTGACCTTGGAGGCCAAATTTGGAGGCTTGTGGGACAAGTTAAACTTGTTCCACACCTCTTAAAATGATCCACCAACCATTCCTATGGTTTGGAGGTTAAATGTAGGCATTTATAATGCATTTTGAAGTGATAATATGTAAGTTTTAATTGCACTTTCTTTACATGTTTTTTAATTTGGTCCTTTTGGAGTATGTAAGTGATTTAGTCGTTTTTATTTATTGTGATTTAGTGAAGGATCCACATCATCCTCTTCTCTTCCCTCTCATATTTAAGTGAAACTCCTTACTTGTTTATGGTTGTTGAAACTTTGTTATTTCCTCTTGGGGGCGCATTGTTTTGGAGCTTGTTGTGGAGGAAGCTTGGAGTCTTTTTGCATGCTTATACCTTACTGGTTTTGGACTGCACTTTGGCATCTTGGAAATCTTGTGAGCTTGGAACAAACTTTAGTATGGAGAGGTAGGGTATTGAGATGTGTTTTAATTGTTGTTTCCTTCTCTTACATGCATGCTTGAATGGTGTTTGTGTTTGCAATCTTGGCTAGTTGTGTAGAAGGATTATGGAATGGTGTAGGAGAAGGATATGGGGATTTCATATAGGGGGCATAAGGGATTGCCAATGGCACAATTTTATTGTGGAGGGAGTTTTAATTTGGGATCCACCTTGGAAAAGAAACAACTTGCATTTCTTACTATGGGGGGGCATAAGGAGGGGTTGGGATATATAAGGTTTATGGGGTTGATATGATTATTGGTGGTATGCATTTTAGTGGATGCCTAATTCCAAATTGGGAGGCATAAGGAGTTCCCCATAGTTCTTTCTCTTGTTGGATTTCTTAATCAAGCCTATGTTTTGTTTGAATTGTTTCAAATGTAGTAGGGAACTGCTGTCTTATTTTGAACTGTGCATTTTGTTGATTATATGTAATGTGAATGTTGCTTGTATGTGATAGAAGCCTTTGTTTCCATCTGTTGATATTCATGCTCCATTTCAATATGGTTGGGGCTTGGGGGCCAATGGGGAAGGATGGCTTATCCTTTCTCATTGGATGTCTTGGTTGGGTGGAGAGTGTTTCCTTTCCCCCTTGTTGTGATCAAAGTTGCAAAGAAGAAGAAATAGGCATGCTGCTATTTGGAGAAAGAATTTCACAGTTTGATAGTCATTTCCATTTGAGTGGATGAATTTATAAATGTTTTAATGTGAAGCATTTCATTGTTAATGTAAGTTGTAATTGAATTGAGAAATGCACAAGAAGAATTATACTTCTATGTTTTTCTTTGGAAAGAAAATGTGAATGATGTTTCATACTTTGTATTTTGCAATTTGAAACCAATTCAAATTGGAAAAGTGACAAGTTGTAAAAGTGTTATGGAATTATGAATAAAATATTGGAGTAGTTTCAAAATTGGATTGTATACTGGAATGGTTTTTATGTCCAAGAATTATATCTTTGTTTTGAAAAGGAATAAGAAACATTGTTGTTATTGTATGTATTGTAGTTTGAAAGTAAATAGAAAGGAAAGTAGCAAAATTGTATTGATGATCAATGAAGGATTGCATTCCTTTCTAAAATGTATTTTACCTTGTTCATATGCTATCTTCTCCATTGGAAATATTAGTTTTACTTGCTATGGAAACCTCTATTTGGAATGTTGAAAGAAGAATGCATATGGAATGAAAGTTAATGTTATTTTCCTTGCAAAATGTATATTAAAACTAAAATCAGAAATGTAGTTTCATTTAGAATTAGATGGATGATTTAATAAGCAATGTATTTGACTAAGTTAGGAATCAGATGCACATTTAAATGACAAAATGGAGATTTCAATTTAAAGAAACAGTTCACTGTAATATACTTCATCCTGGCAATTCACATTTTAATAAAAAATGAACAGTTCATACTTGTACTAAACAATAAGTTATGAAACATTTAAAATTAGAATTAGTACTACCTAAGGAACTCAAATTCACTATAAGAGTCAAGAATGAATCTCCAAAACTTAATGAATTTCAATTCGGAGCTTGCACAGTCATTTTTCCGTCTATTGCCGAAAAAATGCAACCTTTGATAGATGGGATAAATTGACTTCCCTAAAACACTCTAAACCCTCCCTAGAATGATCCTCCATGTCTATTTTACATGTTGAGTGAAGGAGGAGTTCTAATTTTATCAAAATTATAAGTTGAAAATTGCATGTTTGTCAAATAAAGGCTTGCAGATCATTTTTACAAAATTGACCCTTAAAACTTCATCAAAAAGTAAATTTTATGTTCCTTGTGCAAAGAGGGCCTCGATATCTTTCCAAAAAGTCCTTGTTTTCCCAAAAATGAGCTTTCTAGCTTAATTTATGACACTTTGAAGTTTTTGTGCCTTGGTGGCAAAAATTTGGGAAAAATTTTCCTGGCGGGCCTGCAACCCAAAAATTTCCCATCAAAATTTCCTTAGAATTTTTTTTGAAATTTTGGGCTTGGAAAATTTTTCCCTTTTCTCTCCACCTGCCCGCAACTAATTAGAGGCTGCCACGTGTCTTCCAGGGGCTAAGGCGGAGGCGTGGATGAAATTTACCCCTTTAACTTTTTGAAAAATTTTAGAAAATTTTCATTTTTCCCTCTGCCGGCCCGCAGCCAATCAAAGGGTGCCATATATCCCCTTGTGGCTATAGTGGAGGTGCAGGTTATTTTAAACCCTTAGATTTTATAAAAAAATTTGGGAAAAATTTACGTTTTGGTCCTGCCGGCCCACGGCCAATGATAGCATGCCACGTGGCACCTTGGGGGTGGAAGCGGGAGGGTGGACCTTCTTTCTCCCTTTTGTTTTATGTTTGGGCTTTGGAAAATTTCCAATTTTCCTTCCACCACCCACAACTCCACTTCCCCTTTTCTCCTTTGTCTTCCCACGGGTGTGTGGACCTGCACGCCCTTTTGTCTTTTTTTTCCTCCTCGAGCGTAGACTGCCAATTCCTCCCGCCACTTCGACGTTGTCTCTGTGGTCGCCACATGTCCCTGGTAGACCCACGGGGGCACAAAAGAAAAAGTGACTTTTCACCCATGCATTGGGAAAATTTCCCAATGCCGCCCAGTGACCCACCATCCTGCCCAAGGTGCACTCCTCCTCCTCTTGCCATGTGTCCCTCTGGGAAAATTTGACCCCAGAACTCCGCCCACTCATAACTTGAGTTCTTCTTGGAATTAAGAGGACTTCTTTATATCACCGGAAATGTGAGAAAATTTCCTATCCATTGGGAATGGTTTAGGGAAAATTTGAAAGTGTTGAATATGATAAAAATATATTTGAAGTTCTGATCCTGTTAGAGAGCAGGTATGGGGTAAGATTACTCCCTAAATCTAACTAGAACATCTAACCCTAAAATTTAAACCTTGTAAACGTTTTATAAGTTCATAAAGGAAACTTGTGTTTTGGTAAGTAGGTTTTGTTTTGGAACCTATTAGTGAAAGTTGATCTTTTGCAACTTAGTTGTATACACTTCAAATAAAAAAAAATTATCCCATAATTTTCTAGCTAACCCTAGGTTGTTTCTTGGGTCTCAAGTGGTTGTTTGAATGGGCACTACAAAAGGGGTCATAAATGGACGTCATATTGTAAATAACAACATAATATCAACTTGTAGGGATTATTAGCAATGCATACACTCAAAATTAGAAAAAATTATATCAATATGAATCATAGCATCCAGAATATAGTTTCTAAACTACTTTTTTGTTTAAAATGGACAATTTTAGCTATATTAAACACTCAAAATTCAATGACTTGTTATTGTTTTTTAAAACACCTATAAGATTGTAGTCGGTTTGCCCATAATTTGGAAGACAAAAAATTGATATATATATTTTTCCTTCAGTGAGAAGTTAGATGCAGCTATCTATCTTGGGATAGATTTTATTTTGTATTTTTTTGAGCAATATTTTATTTTTTATGATTTTTTCTGTGAAAGTGGTATAAAAACATAAAGAAAACAAAGCACTTTCTGTTTGCCCGCCATAACTTCATTAAAAAATATTGAAATCAATTTTTTTTGAGCATGTATATAATTTCACCACGGTTGGGATGGTATAAGTTTTATCACATTCTGATAAGTGAAACAAAATTTGCAGTCTTAAACATAGACATAAACATTCACGGAAAAAAGTGTCTTAAAGATCTACTATTAGTTAAAAATTATAAAATGATATTTATCCTATTCTATTCACTTTAAAATCAATATTTCTACAAAGCTAACAATCTCCCCTACACAATGGTGCCATTTTTATGATATATTTTTGACTTTTCGTTATGGTTCAAGTCCGCGGAAGACTAAATTTGATGTTTTGAGGTTTTTGATGTAAAATTCAGGATTTGATGTCCATTTAATTGTCCCCTAACTTGCTGCACTTACCCTTATGACGGACTTATATTCTATTTGCCAATATGAAGATGAGTCTATCATTTATTTCATCATACATTGGTAGGGCCTAATAAATTATATCTCTTTCACTCTCTCACAACATGAGATTATAGAGTTATTTACTAGGGAGTGTTCCAGACACATTTTTCTAACTGTTAAGGCTCAAATGTTTCATATGTTTGAAAAAGCTTTCAACATATCTAGGAAGCTATAAATCTGCACCCTTGAAGAAGAGAAACTTAAAATACATAACATGAAAGTTTCCTTCAAATCCCATGAATCTTCTTCCAAACTAACTAACAACTATTCCAAAACCAAAGGATCTGTTAACACGACAGTTATGAAGGATGGCCCTTCTCATCCATCCAATCAACCCAAACCTCCTGCCAATATCTCACTTATTCAAAATTTTCAATATAAATATGAACATAGGAGTTGCATTCCCATTAGAGAGCCATATTATTCTTTATTGGAAAATATATTGAAGGAAGGAGCCATCACTCTTCCTCCCATAAAACTAGATACTGGATTTCACCTTACTTGCCCTACACCAGCTTGGTATAAAGAAAATGGTTTCTGTAATTACCACCGCACGAGAGGCCATAGTGACGGAAATTGCAAAAAAATTAATAACATTTTCTAAGGAATATTAGATATTAGTGATCTCATCCTCGATAACCCTAATGCACCTGCTAATGCAAACTTGGAGGATTTTTTGAAAACCATTTCCTAACCATGCCCCTTAAAAAAATCATGTTGGTGATACATCTAAAGAAGAAACCAATGTCCATATGGTTCATGAATATTCACTACAATGTCTGAACCTTCTATCGAGTGTCCTCTAACATCTATTGAGGAAATTATTGCATGGAATCCCCTACCCACAAAGGAGCTCACCTTACCAGTTCCTTTGCCCATAGAGGAACCCACCTCACCTACTCCTTTAGCCATAAAGGAACCCCCATTATCATCTTCTTTACTAATATAAGAGTTTATATCACCCAAATTTCCTTCTCCTCAATGCATAGATGAGATAACCTTATCTACTTCACCCAATTTACCTCCTCCTCTACCCATATAGGATTCAATCTTATCTACCCATTATATTTGTGCTACCTCGCAAAAGGAATTCACAAATCCCATTACTCTTCTTACCTCACTCTTATCTACCAAATATGAGGATAAGACCTTCCCTGTCTTACAAACCTTAGAGCTCATTACAGGATTAACACTAGCATGTTGTCCTCTTATTCTAAACTAAAATCTTTCTCTCATTTGGTTAATCACATGGAGTACGTAATTTACTCTACCTTTTGGGAGCACCTTAGACTCCCAATTTAAACCAAAATGTAAATGTTATCCCTAGATACCTCAACCATTTACCTCAAGGTATTAAAATTAACTAAGACTATTATGTCTAAGCCTATAGTTCTATCCCCTTCTTCATCAACACACCTTCCACTTAATCCTCCATCAGGTCAAAAACCTGCCACCACCTTAGGGTTCTTATCGGTACCAATTCTAGCACATCCCCCCTGAGCAACTAGACTAGTCAACTTCATCCCCATCAATCACAAAACATACTCTGACACCTAAGAGGAAGACCAAACCTCTTAACACTTGAAGCCTAGTATCCCCCACACCCTCTCACTCACCTTCACCTTTATCATCAATTTTAGGTCCACATCCTTCAACCTTGGTTAACCTATTCTTTCACCAAGGAAAATATAAAGTGCGACAACCTTTACCCTTACATTCACCTCCTATTCTACTCACACCTTCTTCACTACCATTAACCTCACTCTTGCAAACACCCCCATTGTCACCTTGGCTTACTCAGATACCTACACCTTCTGAGTATCCTCCATCCTACCACGTTGGTCCTCCACCTTTACCTAAGAAGGTGCTACCTAAACCCAAACCTTTGCTACCTACAAACAATATAGTTACATCAACACCTTCACTACCTAGCAACAAAGTGGTCACCCCAACAGGATCTCTCACCTTTTCCTCCTCACTAAAGTCAACTACCACTTCATCTAGGACAACCTTGACCTCTCATTGTGATCTTTTGGCATGATCCTACTCTAATATCCTCATTTGGCTACTAGAAACATTTGATATATCACTTCCACCTATAAATCCTTATGATCCTATCAAACCTAAACTAATAGGGTTTGATTACACAAATATTTACGCTTATCATCACTCACAAGGGCATGATGTCGAGAATTATAAGACTCTTAAAAATTCTTCTTCAACTTTTCAATTCTGATGGTCTCTTTAAAGAATAAGATATGTTGGAGGAAGATTCCATCCTTCCTTCGCCTATTGCCACACAACATTCTTTTCATCCTCTGATATTTGAAATTAACATGGTGTGTGTAGCTAGTCTGTCAAAACACATGAAATAAAAAGTGAAGGAAAAGGATGATAACCTTTCTAGTTTACCTTCACATACCATTTCACCTACACCTCCCCTGAAGATAACCATCCTTGGGATGACACCACCTACTTCTTCTGGGGTTACCCATCATTTAATTATCAAACAACTTCACTACTTACCATTGAAGATGTCTTTATTCAACTTGATTCAGACCTCTGATTCTCATTGTCAGGGCCTAATTGAGGTCCTACAATCCATTGTGATACCACCTAATGACACTTCACCTATCACCTCTCTCATTTCCCCTCATGAAATTTCTTCCATTAATTTCTCCAAATCAAAGATTTCCCCTTCACATCGTAATGATCCAAATCCCACTCTTTTCATCTTCACTTACATTAATGATATTCATGTTAAATGCATTATGATTGATGGGGGTGATAGTAACAACATCATCTCCTCTTATGCCTAAGAAAAAATGGGCATAAATGCTAATTACATGGAAAGAAACCACATTATGCTTCAATCCTTTAACGATTCCATGACCACTACCATTAGCACCATTCCTGAAATATTCTACGTTCTCGAAAGATATTTCTAGTATAACATGTTTCTTAGCCATCCCTAGATTCATGCCATGGATTATGTACCTTCCACCCTTCAACATTGCCTCAAATATGAATATGAAGGGGAAACTTACACCATTCAGGTAGATCCCTCCCCCTTCAAAACATGTAATATGATTTATCATCCAAATGATGTCCTAATACCAATTAAGGAAGCTGCCACATCTACCACTTCTGCCACTTAACCTTCTTCATCTTCCCAACCTGCCAACCCTCCTATTCTTCCATCTATTTATACCCCATCTTCTCAAGATTTAGATAGCTTATCTATACTTGCTACCCAAGTACAAACCATAGATCCCTTGGTAACAATTTTTCAATGCCTTTCACTCAGTGAATACCTCCTTGTCAACATCAACACATTCCTTACTCCTTAGGAGTATCTAAAATTACACCAGCACCCGTGTTAATATCATAGTATAGGAGAGGTCATACCATACGACCCTACCTACCTTCGCACTAACCTAAACTATGGGGGACACAACACTTATTATTCTATTAAACTTCCCTTCCAAACTAGCCTTTCTCATCTTACTTCTCCTACCTCACCAAATGCAACTTCACACTCACTTTCCTCAACCATTGTGCCTAGAAAGGCTTCAAATTTGTACATTATGAACAAGGCCATCAAACCATCATACCATGCACCATTAAGAAACATAAAGACCATTGTGGTCTTAGATTTCCTTTGCAACCTCTTCTTAATAATGTCCTCATCACCCTCATCAAATATGAAAAGCCTTCCCCACCTTCCTCTCCTATCATGCAACCTTCTCCCACAGAGTATATGGATCATGAATCCATTCCACTTATTTTAATTTTCATGAACACCATATCCATGGGACCTATAACCTATCAACGTGATGGTGAGGTTCCATATTCCCTTCCTCTTCTTTATCCTAACATGTTGGATGATGATATGCCTTCTATAAATGTTGTTCAATGTCAGGATGACAATTCTACTATGACCTAGTTAGGTGCGGAAGATTCCTATATTCAAAGGTTGTTACCCTTTGACACACAGACTATGTTGAATGAATCTACAATATAAATCAACATTCACACTCATAACGACCCTTAAATTCTAAAGGTAGGTCAATCTCTAAAATTCCTTGAATAAGTATCTTTTACCTCTTTTCTTGGTGATCATAGTAAAGCAGTTGTTTTATCCTATAGTGACATACTGGGTATTGATCCTAATATCAGGCTTCATAATATAGTAACTACCCCTGATACCAAACCAGTGAAACAAAAGCTATGTAAAATGCATCCTCACATTACTCTTCTTATGAAAGAAGAAATTCAATTCTTTCTATTTGTTATCTTCATCCTACCCATTGACTATCCATAATGGATCTCTAACATTGTTCCTATCATGAAATTTATTGGGGGACTTTGTATTTGTAGTAAATTTCATGACCTTAACCTTGTTAGTGCTACATAGTGTCACGCTATGACTTACATCTTCCATGACATCATGTACGACATATTAGAAGACTATGTCGACATTCTTCTTGGTAAGTTCAAGCATCGCACCGAACACTTGGTTGTTCTTAAAGTTATCTTTGACTTCCTTATCCAATAATCTATTCACCTTTAATTGAAGAAGTGTATTTTTGAGTCCTCTTGGGTAACTTCCTTGGTTTCATCATCTCTTTGGGGGGTCTAAAAGTTGATCCTATTAAGATAAAGGAAATTATTGACATGCCTTCACCTACTAACCTTCGACACCTTCATATATTTCAAGGTAAATTGTAATCCATCTGAAGCTTCATCTCTCAAATTTCAAAACAATGCCAAACATTTCATCACCTTATTTAAAAGGAAATTTCTTTCCATTAGAATGATGAGTGTCATAAATCCTTTGAAGCATTGAAGAAGTACTTTCTTCAACCACATGTTCTCACTTCTCCTAAAGATGATAAACCTTTTTACCTTTACATTTCTGCTACTCACCATTCCTTGGGTATAATTCTCGCTCATCGTGATGAGAAGCACAGGGAACAAACAATTTATTACATAATCTGTACTCTTATAGAATTTGAAACTTGGTACACTCACGCTGAAAATATTTGCTTAGCCCTAGTCTTCATAGCCACAAAACTTCATCACTATCTTCTTAAGGACTAAACATTTTTCGTTACCAACACCTAACCTCTTCATTAGATGTACACAAAACCTTACCAACATCATTGCACTGCTCATTGACTCATGCTTCTCACAAACTTGGAGTTGGAGTTCATACATCAGAATTATGTCAAAGGAAAGACTATCTTAGATAAACTTACAAACACTCCTCTGCTAGGGAATCAATCCTCAAACTTTGATTTTCCCAACAAATCTATCATTACCCTGTCCCTAGATGATATTGTTTTTCAAATGAAATTATTCTTTAATGGATCCAAATGTCATAATGGGGCTAGTGCAAGGGTCATCCTTATTATTCTTGATGGTGAGCCTATGACACTATCATTTAAACTAGACATTTACTGGAGCAATAACATAGCCAAGCATTAAGAACTTGTGTTAGGTCTTCAAACTGCCATTTCCCTAGAGGTTAAATCCAATAACATATTTGGTGACTCTCAACTAGTTTTGAACCAAGTTAATGGTTTGTATAAGTTTCATAACTATAAAATTTGAAAGTATAAACATCATGTTGACCAATTTTTGAACACATTTGATCACTTCGTCATTCAAACTACTTTGCGATCCACTAATAAATTTGTGGATACCATGGCTTGTCTTGCTTCTTAAATACCTTCCTCACCTTATGACTCAAAAATATTTTTGACAATAGAATGGTTGTATTCACCTTCTTATATTATCCTCGACATTAATTTTTTGGGTAGCATCAATACTGACCCACACGATATTTGGTATAAATAGTTCATCAACTACCTTTCACTTTCAATCCTAGCTTTCGATCTCACTTACAATGGATGATAAGCCTTCCTACAAAGTGTCTCTCATTACATCATCATGAGAGGTTTTCTCTACAAACATGGCTTTTCCAACATCCTCTTATAGTGCCTCACTAGTTTTGAAATCCCATACAACATCAAAGAAATTCATGATGAGATTTTTGGGGGACATTTTAGTGGCCTCATTGTGGTAAAGTGTATCCCTTGACTTGGCTACTACTGGCCAACCATTAACCAAGGCTGATGTTACTATGTGATGTGTTATCAACATGATAACCCTTCATCATACTCCTAGTCACACCTTATAAGTCACCAGAGACTTTTTTCCCTTTTCTTAGTGAGGTTTGGATCTCGTTGGGGAGATTAACCCTCATTCTTTGAAATATTATCATTGGATAATCACGGTGACTAAATATTACACTAAATGGGTGGAATCCATCCCTTTCATTTATACCCAAGTTGAGAAAATAGTCAAATTTAACAATCACCATATCATTTTTTGCTTTTGTGTTTCTCCTTGCCTCTTCGCTGATAATGGAAAACAATTCAAAAACAAAACCCTACATAAACTGCGTGATGACTTTGGTAACAAAATCAGTTTTTCTTCACCATATTACCCACATGAAAATGGTCAAGCCAAATATTCTAACAAAACTCTAAAAAAAATCTTATGAGAGTAGTTGAAAAATCTGATAAGGATTGGCACACACATATTCATTTTTCCTTATGGGCTTATCATACCATCATTTGTACCTCTATAATTACCACACATTTCTCTTTGGTATATATCTTAGAGGCCATTTTACCTCTTGAAATAAAAATTCAATCTCTTTGTAAATAACTTAAATATATTCTCTCTGAGGACGAGTTTCGCCAAGAATGTTTGTCACAACTTGAGCTATTGGATGAACATCATTTAAACACCACACACCATCTCCAAATCTAACAAAAGTTTATTAAGTGTGCTTATGATAAACATGTTCATGAATGAACATTCAAGATTGGCGATCTTGTCCTACAAGAAAATCAACATGTAACCAAAATGGAGAAAATTAAATGAGGCATGTTTTCTCTTAATTGGCTTGGACCCAATATTATCACCCATACCTATGGATCAGGAACTTATACTTTATCTTCTCTTGAGGGTAAACCTGAAACTAAGCCCCTTAATGCTTTGCATCTTCAACCATTCTATTGTTGAATAAATTACCACATCACTTTATATCTTGTATTTACTCATCCATTGAGCAAACCTCTCCTTCCACCTACCTCTTTTAAGAACCAATGAATAAAACATGATTTTTTGATTATCTGTCACCATCCAACCTTATCTTGAATATGAGTACCATGAATCTAGTCACGGCATGATTCTCATGGATATTTTTCATCCCTTTTAGGATGGAATCCCATGATCGTTCATCACTTAAACCCCCTCTTTCATAGCTAACCTTTTTTGCGTTATGGTTTTTCCTTCATAAAAGAGGCCTATACTCCTTTATAGTCTAGTCCATGATGTAAATTCCAAAATAATGCAAATTTTTTTGGATAACTAAAAAATTTATGGCTTCAGTCAAACTTCTTGCAAATAGATGATTCCCTCAAATGAACATTTATGCCTCTCTATTTCTTCTCTAAGTAGACTACTCCCTCAAAAGAAAACTATAGAAAGATGGCCATATACTATAATTAGTCTATCATAAAATAAGACTAATCTATATTTGTAAAAAAAAATTATCTTGAAGCTTCCCGTATCAATTAGTCTATGAATGTAAAAAGTAAAATACAAAACAAAAAATTAAAAAGTCAAGAAAAGTACAAACTTCTAGCCATGGAATTTCCTATTCTTGTTTTGGGTATCTTATAGAAGGGGCATGCTATCCCATAACAAGGTTATGGTAAACAAAGTACTCCACCCTACCCTCTTATGTTTTCTCCTATCTACTCAAGGGACGTAACCCTCAAGTGAGGCTTTGTGATCATGCAACTTCTTTCAACCATAGAAATATCAATCATGCAATGTATCTAGGGGCTTATGTTCATAAGCCTATTTATATGGCCCTTATGGTCCTTGCCAATAATGGAGCATTTCACCTCATTTTTTTAGTTCACCTTTGACTATATGTTGCTTCTTCACTAGGACGAGACCATTGAAATTAAATATCTTGGTCTGATTCTCATTTAACCCACACCCATACTAATCATCATTCCAAAACATTATACATACTCATAAAAATCAAATTACCAAAAACAAAACCATACCCATACCGATCACACAAGTTAAACATTTGACCTTGCCTACTTTCTACCTTGTCTTACCAAGACCATTTTTCCATAGCCAACCGACCTATAAGAAATCTTATACTTCCCTATCGTATGGGGGGACTACATCAATGTGAGGCTATTGGTCAATAAAAATATGGTACTTAGCAAAAAACATACATAATGTTCACGTGGAAGAACATATTGCATTCAAAGGCATGGAAGGGTCAAGAGATAATCGTGCGTGAAGAAGAGAGATAGATTTGGGACTTAGCCATTTTCACGTGTATGAGCTATTTTTGGAGGATCAGCTACAAAGCACTTTTTGTGGTTACAGGATGAGAATAGATTTACTACTGATAGTTAACTAGAAGAAGTCTATTGTTAGCACACTTACATGTGTGGCTATTATTGTAATGGCTTGTGGTTGATAATAGCATGTGACCTATTTTAGGATTAGATAAGTGGTGAAGGGAAATTCCCCACCCTTATAAATATGTAATGAACTACTATAGAAGAGATATGTGAGATCTGAGTTATTGTGAGGTTATGCTAATAAATCTGATGCACACATAAACTAAGGTATTATCTATTGTAATAAGATTTTGTGTATTTATCATATTTAATGCAATGGAGTGTATTGGTTGAATCAGAGTATTAAATTTTGAGTATAATTAGTTCTTGCATGCTTGATTTCATCATGATATCATTTAAGTATGTTATTCTCTAGATCTAGATCTGAACATGTAATGTAGAATGATATATTAGTTATGGATCTGAATTATTTAAGTGCTCATCATGCTAACATCTTACAAAAACAACCCTAAAGAGGGCCCTGTTACCTTTGCATGCTTCAGGTGAGAGATCAGTCTAGGCTGAGTGATGTGCTAGTGTGCTTGGGTTTTTATTGGTAAATTGTAGGATGCATCATTGGTTCTATTGCCGAGACCTCTTTTCAGTTGTTTTCAGGATGGTTCATGATGAAGACATACCGGTTAACCCTAGTAAGTGTTGAGGAGTGGATACACAACCTAAAATAAGAATACGCATAGAAGTTCAACACTAGATTTGAGTTTGATGCACACACGTGGGTGGAGTAGAATCTGTATAACTATTTGTATGAGAGATTCTTCACTATCTTTCTGGTAGAACTATACAAGTGACTAGTTTCTTATGCATCTAAATGGAATTGGAGGTATCACACACTTTTCTAGACATAGGAATAATTTCAGACCCTTTATGATGCTGATCTAATTTGACCTCGTGTTATGGATACGTGGTTCCATGGTGTTTTAAATAGCTATATCTTGGAGTACTCAATTTCCACTTATTTGTGCCTAGAGGTAGTTGAATTCCAATTTTTATGATATCCCAGGGGAATTTACTTGCAAGGAATTCCACTAGCGATAAAAATTCTGATGGTAACCCTAAACTTGGAGAACAAACTGATGGTGAATTAAACCCCACCATGTGTGGGGGCAGGAGCAAGTTTGGTGAAAGGTGACAGACCTAGTGAAAGAAAGGAAAAGAGAGGAAAGGTGGCTTAAGTATAATGAGGAATGCAAGAGGGAGATAGAGAAGTAGTGAGATGTTACAGAGTCAATGGCGTTGTAGAGAGAGATAGTTCAGGAAGGGTTTGAAGTTCACACAAAAGAGATGGAACCTGAACATTAGGAACTCCCCCATTTGGGAAAGCATGATAGGGAACCCTCCTTAGCCTCATGTAGAAACACACAAGTAGAGATGACATGGGCCACAAGCATGTATCTGAATCCACCTCGTAACCTTTCCCTTGCGCTTGGTTCTATAATATCTAGTACAACAAACAGTCAGCTAGCTAATTTAGGAAGTCTGAGAGTAGAAGTGATTCATATAACAATCATAATGATGGCAGTGCAAATGGCTTCACTGCTATATGGGATTACCTTTTTGGGTGTATCATCTACATAAAATTCAGGCACGTAGACTTTTGGACTCTCTTCTGGGAGTAGTAATAGTTTGCAAATTGTCGGGGTGTTGTTCAATACTATTGTTGGGACACAAGTAAGTACATCTTATGGTACGACTATAGATACAAGTTCAGGATCAAGAGGTATAGGTGGCTCTAGTTTTGGTGGATTTGGTGGTTCTGGAGGCAGAGGAAACATAGGAGGTTCTAGATCAGGTGGGCAAGGTCCGCACCAACCCTAGAATATTTACATGGATATGTCTCTTCATATCCCATAGTATAGGGGCATAGAAGATGCTTCTAAACACATGCACATATGTGAAATACTGTGGCACAAAAAATGAATCACAACTTCTGAGTGTAGGGAATCTCAATTTTCTACTATGTGATAAGGACGCGCGAACATTCGGTACAAAAAGTTTGACCCTAATTAGACTTGTATAGACTATGTAACTTTAAAAGATGTTTTCCTTAAATAATTTCATATCCTGAAGTTTGAGAAGAAGAGTATAAGTACGCTCAATGATATTAAGCAACCACTAAAAGTGTCATATAGTATGATGCTCATTTCAAAACATTGTTATCCAAGATTTCTTATGATATTCATGCAAGCCAACATGCACAATGGTTCATTGGGGGCCCAATAACACATTTTAGAAGGGAACTATCACATAAGACATACACCAATCCATGTGAATCACTCAAATAATCTTTACACGCTGAGGTAGTTGGTATTATAGACACTAGGGTAAGCCCATTTTTAGAAGCACAGATCATAGCTATGGCAAAGAAGTTGGAGAAGCTATTGGTAAATTCATCAAATGATATGTGCACAGGGATTTGGTGCATAGATTGTGAAGTATAAGGTCACACAAAGGATAGTTTTCCCCACAGATCAGTATGCTCATTACTGTTGGACTATGAGCTATGTCACTTAAACCATGATGCTAGCCGCTTCCCATTGTTACAACATGTGATAAGGAAGAATGTATCTTGCTATTGTAAAAGTTACAGGTTCATGAATCACGATACAGAAGGTTGTAGGTTGATTGGTCAAATACATGATGCCATAGATATCGGTGTGTGGCTGACAGGAGCATCAGATAACTCTCAAGGAAAAGGTGAGCATCAGGATCACAATCAAGCATGTTATTATCAAAATAGATGTTTTAAAGGAGGTCATGACAGAGGTTAAGGGTTTCGAGGAGGATATGGAGGCCGAGGCTATGGTGGTGGAAGAAGAGAGTTCCCTCATGGAACATATTATACATGTGGATCTCCGGACCACTATAGGCAAGAACGTCCTCACAATATTAAATGTTATTTCTGTAGAAAGAATCATAGTTATGAGGAATTCCCATATTTTTATGAGCATCTTAGTAAGTAGCATAAATAAGAAAAAAAAGGCACAGGGATGGTTAGGATACAATGTGCTGTGGAAAATTAGGGTAAGCCCAAGTTGGAAGTAGAATCCAAGGCATTGCAGGTAAAGATTGTGACCCACGGTGAAGTGGCACATGCCAAAGAAGCATTACATCAAAAGCCTAACATCACTAAGGAGGAGGTTCTACATGGATGGTAACCAGATCCCACCCATCAGAAGGAGGTTTAATAGGAAACCATGAAGGTAATTAGGAATATTCAGGGTGAAATATAGTCTGTAAGGGTGCAATCACAAAATATGGAGCAAAACAAAGCATCAGATATGGTCCAAAATGATATAGATGACTTGAGAGAAGTGTGAAAATTGTTGCGCCAAGAGAATATCATTCCATTGTTGGGGAATTGGTTAAAAGGAAACACTATGCACACAAGTACTGAGAGTGGATGACAAATCCTACATGCAAATATTCCCCCTCATAGCCTAGATTATGACAAGGAAATAACTTTGAATGTTGTTGTGGATGGGTGGCTATTGAGTAATATACTTATTGATACATGTGTAAAAGTCAATGTTCTTACCTTAGATGCATGGGTACAAATGGGGAGATCTACATTGTAGCCATCCTCTAATGTATTTTTCATGGCTAATTGAACTATGACCACTCCCATATGAGTTTTAAAAGATGCATCCATTACCATACAAGGAGCCAAGTTCACTGAAGATTTTGAGTTTTTAGCATTGACAGAATTAGATAGCTTCCCAGCTCTATTGGGGCATCCTTGGTACTATGCAAATAATGTTGATCTTCAGTTCAACAAGGGTTATATCAACTTTGAAAACAACTATGAAAGAGTTACTATCCCTTTAACAAATGGAAAATATACACCCTATGTTTAGCCCTTTAGTAAAGAAAACCTAAATAGGATTCATGTACACGCCATCCAAGATCCAGAGATGCTTGATCCATGTAAGGAAGGAATCCTTCAGTGGGAGGATGCATAATCTATTAGTGATACTACAAGTGTTGCTTGTGATAATTGGGCTCATAACACTTATGATTTAGTAGTGTGTGTAGTAAAGAGAATATTTCCTAAGGACAACAAACCACGTTATATCACAAGAATAGGTAAAAAATTGATACCTTGTTACACTAGAGAAGGAGACCCTATGGTGTTCCTATGTGCCATGGAAGAAAATTTGATAGAATCAATGGAGAAAATGAATATGTTAACATATACCCTATGCGGGACAATAACGTGTTGGTGGGTAGTCCATAAGGATAATCTTGTAGGATGGAATGAAATAAGGATTTCTCTTACCACTAGGTTCTTTAGGAGCAATGCACCTTCTCAAATATGCACTTATCATGGTAATCAACCTATTTAGCACCACGTTCAATAGTGTGAGAGACTCTGGATAAAGGGGCATGAAGCTTTACCACCTTCGCTCTGGGTGCACAAGTTTTATTCCACTTTACAAGGTTGTGTCCGTGCTTGGTATGTATATGTAGAACTCCATAAAGAGAATGGAAATTGATAGGATTTAATTACAAGAATGACCCAGACATTTGACTTCTTCTCTACCAATTCTCTAGTGGAAGAAGCATTAAAATTCATAAAATTCTTAACTATGGGAGATAGTTCCAAGGATGAAGAAATCATTCAATAGTGAATTTTGCTGAAGAAATAGAGGCTAATGCCATACTACTTCAATGTGATTTCCTTGAGAAATATAAAAGGAAAAATGGTCTACTTAGTGGATGATGAAGAAGTAGAAAATCTGGATGTAAATCATTCAAAAGGTAGGTGTGAGGTGTTGGATAGTGTAGATAAGACCACACATGCCTATCATGAACCTATGAAGACAAAGAAATTAAATATTGGATCAAATGTTGAGCCTAAGGAGTTCATAATTAGAGACTATTGGTCAGAATCTAAAGTGGAAAAAATCATAGAGTTACTACAGGATTATCAGGATTTATTCCCTAAGGGTACCATGAGCTTAAGGTGTGCATGAATCATTAGGGGAGATGAGGATAAATATTAAAGAGGGTGCATGCCCAGTTAGAAAGAGACGTCATAAGATGAACCCCAACTTGCGTGAAAAGGTCAAATAAGATATTGAAAAAATGTTGAAGTCTGGAATTCTCAAGCCCCTACACAATTTAGAATGGGTTAGTCCAATGGTGATCAGTAACAAGAAGGATGGTCGGATTAGGATCTATGTGGACTACATGGAGTTGAATTCTACATGTATGACTGATCCCTTTCCTATGCCATTCACTAAGGAAATACTATAAGGTGTTGCAAGGCACGAAATCTATTCGTTTATAGATGGGTTCTCTAGGTATCATCAGGTTAGGATTTCCCAGGAGGATCAGGAAAAGACTACTTTTACTACTGAATGGAGTAGCTTTACATATGTTGTGATGCCTTTTGGTCTGAAAAATATGCCTGTTGTATTTTCATGCATAGTTTTTAAAGCATTTAAAGAGTTTATTCACAACTTCTTACAGGTTTATTTAGATGATTAGATGGTGTATGGACTGATCAAAGATCATTGTGACAATCTATGCTTAATTTTTAAAATATGTAGATAGTTTAGTATCTTTTTGAACATCAATAAATACATATTTACTACACCATTTGGAATACTATTAAGACACATAATCTACAAGGAAGGTTTGTTGGTTGATCTAGCTAAGGTTGCAGTCATTATCAGCCTAAAAGAGCCTACTAGAGAGAGTGAAGTGCGGGGATTTTTGGGTCATACAGGATATTACAGGAAGTATATTAAAGGATATGCCAAGGTTGTCACACATTTGGAGGAGTTACTGAAAGGGAAAGGTACATTCTACTGGGGAGAACCAAAACATCGCACATTCAAGACATTAAAGGAGAAACTTACTACCATGCCTATTTTTCATTTTCCTTCGTGGGACCAACCATTTCATGTACATGTGGATGCCTCTGGCATGGCCATTGGTGCAGTATTGGCTCAGCCTAGAGAAGGTATTATAGATCATTCTATTTGCTTTGATAGTAGAAAGATGACTCTTGCAGAGTAGAATTACACAACTACAGAGTGTGAATCTTTTTCAATGATCTATTCACTACATAAATTCTGACAGTAACTGCTAGCTACACCATTTTTCTTTTATAAAGATCACATGGCATTGAATTATTTGGTAAATAAGCCCATTTTACAGGGGCGTATATGTAGATGGATACTCTTATTTCAAGAATTTGATTTCACAGTTGTGGTCAAACCAGGGAAAATTAATTCTGGACCAGACCATTTATCCAGAATACAGTCAGGAGAAGAAGCACATGCCATTGAAGATACAATGCCCTATGCACAACTATACATGTTACAACACATGCCTTAATAATTAGAGGATATTGTTATATTTCTATGTATAGGCATAGCACCAGAAGGTATGAAAAGCATTGGAAAATAAACAACTTACAATTCATGCAACACCCTTTATGCTTATTAGTGGTGATCTATACAAATTAAGAAGAGATGAAGTACTATGTTAGTGTGTACTTGAGCACGAGTGCATGGATATTATGAAATAATCACGTGGTGGTATTATAGGTGGCCACTATACATGTGATGCCACTGCGCCCAAGATTTTACTACCAGATTATGGTGGGAAACCCTGTATAAATATTGTAAGGCATATTGCAAGACTATGATCACTTTCAGTGCCTTGGAAAACCAGGACAATGAGATGAAATGCCTCTAAGATTTATTACTAGCACAAAATCATTTGAAAAATGGGCTATAGATTTTGTTGGCTTTATTTCACCAGCCACACGTAGGACTGGATCACACTATATCATAACTTGTATAGATTATCTGACAAGGTGGGAAAAAGAAGCCCCTACAAAGGATTATATAGTAGGTGCAATAACTAGGTTTCTATGGGAAAATATTCTTACAAGGTATGGATGTCCATTAAGTTTAATGAGTGATAGGGTTACACATTTCTTGAATGATACAATCATGATACTATTGGATGAATTTATGATTGCACATCATAAGATGACATCCTATCATCCTTAGGAAAATGGAACTATTGAGGCTTTCAGCAAATTTTTGAGCCAAACATTGAAAAAAAATTGTGATGTTGGAAGAAAGGATTGGGATGATAAAGTATCTGTAGTGCTTTGGGCATATCACATAACATATAAAAGGTTAAGAAAATCCACACCATTTCAATTAGTGTTTGGAGTAGAAGCAGTTCTTCCTATGGAATTCATGTTACCGTCTTTGTGTATTATGTGCACTGGAGGTCTAGCTGATGAGAAAACATTAAAAGAATGGATTGAAAAGTTAATAAAGTTGGATGAGTGACAAGAAATATCATGTCAAAAATAAGAAAATGCTAGGCATAAAGCATGGGATGATAGGAACATCAGGGATAAAAAGTTCACAATTGGACAAATGTTTCTCCTTTATGATTCAAAGTTTTTGCACCATCCATGAAAACTCAAAGTAAATTGGTTGGGGCCATACGTTATCACTCACATACTTGAAATAGGAGCTTTCCAATTAGAGGTGATTTATGGAACACTGTTACCCAGGTACTTCAACGAGAGTAGGATGAAGCCCTACTATAAATAAGTCTTCTTGGTGTTTATAATAAGGCAATGTTGCCATTTAGATTAGGATTTCAATTCTATATTTTCTGTAATGTATTTCCTTATTTTTCATTATGCTTTATCATTTTAGTTGGTGTTTTTTATGTAATAAGTGTGTTTGCGTGCCATAAGATAATCACTATTTGAAGAATTTATATGCGTAGAGGACTTCACATACCCTTAGTGTAGGGTGGTTATTGATATCCAGGTACATGACTGTTGAAAATAAGTAGACATGAAAGGAAAAAACTTCTACATGTGTTATTAAAAGTTGGAGAATTGTTAGAAAAGAGATTTCTTCTAGACAAGATGACCATAGATGAATATAAATGATGGAACAATATAAAGCAAGGTAAGCCAAGGCCGTGAAGACTATCAGGGGAAGGCATAATAATGAGATAATTAGGTGAATGGAGCGCACTGGAGAGAAGTCTATAGCCAGAAGGTAGGAAAGTGTGCTAGAACGTTATGACTAGGGCACAAAGATATATCACGCGGAAAATGGGAAAAAAGGATCAATTAATGAGGATTGTTAGTAGGTGAAGGAGAAATAAATAAACTAAATTTTTGAAAATCTATAAAAGAAGGGGATGTGAGTTCATTCTTACCATTGCAATAGCCATAATTTTAAAGAGACAAGTGCAACCGAGATGTAAGAAGACTTTTCAAGTGTGAAGAGTGTGAATCAAGACGTGATGAGAATATTTGTGCGTAGTGGAAGTCTATATCCATAGTTGCGACGAGTTTGAGTGAAGCAAGGTGTTGCAAAAGAGATAGAGCACATAATTTCAACTAGGGCATGTTGAATGGAGCTAGGGTTTGGGTTTCCACATTGCAGGAGATAAAAGGTGAGTATTTGAAGTCAAAAGATTGCAGGTTATAGATGACACCAAAGAAAGCACCTACTGCAGGAGCTAAGGGGAAAAAGAAAGTGGAAGTAGATCTTGAAATGACTCTTGAAAGTAATTTCTCAAACATGCAGTATCTAGAGGGTGTGATTATGGGTTAGGGATGGGATTCCCACATCTAGAAGAGTAAGATCAGTGTTTATAACCATCGTACACCTAAAAATAAGGAGTTGGATGTGTTATTAAACACAAAGACAAATAAGCGCACAATAGAAGACATGTTGGTGTATGATGACATTAGGGAGAAGTTGTTGAAGCAAATTAGATTTTACCAGTTATATGAGCTCCCCTACTTTGGTAAATATGAACCCTTGTACTAGTGGTTGATGAGCATGGTACATGAAGATTTATTCAACTTTGCAAGATACAAGGTATGGATCACAACCATGTTGATCTCAACAGTAATAGGGTTGAAAGGCACATGGGTGGATCTAGATGGTGATTTAACTGATAAGGCTGCAATCCTAGAGACAATGAATGAGTTGGATTATACCAAGGGTCCACATGACATGGACATTGATAAACTAAAGAAGTACCCAATCATATAAGCAGCTGTACACTTAGTGAAAAAGTTGAATGACCAAAAAATATGGTCGCAAATAAACACAATGTGGCTACATATCGTGAAGAAGATGTCACAGGGAGTGACTTACAACATCTCTAGTTACATCATAGAAACTATCATTGAAGAAGTCCACACAGGAGAGAAAATCAGTTTAGAGGTTGTTCTATTGTCTCTGATGTTTATGGAAATCAGGGTGCTCGATGGGCCAAAGGAGAAAATATGGGAATACCCTATGGAGAACAAGTCACCTTCAAAAATATTTGACAAGCTTTTGTGTGAAGGATCAATGAGCAGACCATTCAAGAAGAGGGCAGAGAAGTGGTATGATAGGCTTTGTGCAATGTTCAAAGAAGAATGGCACATACCTAGGGAGTTACCTTCGGTAGTAGGGAAGGCAGTGCAGTTCGCGGTATACCAGCACTTTTACATCATGTGGTTCTCCATGAAATATGAGACTTGGAGCCCATGGTGAAAATTACCATCTGACTTTTCAACACGATATTTTCAGGCATCATTTCACCGGTTTTTGGATGCATGCTGCCTAATCTTTAATATAGACAAGGTAGATTACGACTACCATACACTGAGAAAGACATATGTATATCCATGAAAAACTACCTACATTAAGGCTAGTATCAGATGTTATAAGCATGAAGCCTGTAAGCTTGGAAGTTGGGGACACCAGAGTAGAACTTGTGTACCTTCAACTCAAGCCCAATCTGGAGAACAACAAGCATGTGGAGAATGAGTTCACGCTCTCCCAGGGCTGCCAAAAGGTAAGCATACAATGGAAAATGTTCCAGCACCTAAGCCCATAGAGACAATATAATTAGATGACGATGAAGAGGAGAATGAAGATAGTGGTTGTTTGGAGCATAGAGGCAGGAGGAATCCTACAGATAGGGTAGAGGTTGAGCATGTGAATACTCCACCCCAGCCACAAGAGGAAGGTGATGAGGACCTGGATGTAGTACAAGGAGAGTGCCATTTCAAAAGGGTGTTCAAGAGAACCAAGGCCTAAGGTACTACTCCACAATTAGTTCTGAGGTCACCATGACTCTCACCTAAAAAGGAGACAACTTGAAGAAAAAGGAGGAAGTTGAGACTAGGTGAGGAGGTGGAGTCTGCAGAGAGTGCACCTGAATCTCCTGCACCACTAGAGGACGTGGAAGAGCCACATGAGGAAGAAATGAAGGATGGATAAGAAGGAGAAAAGGAGGCAGATGAGACAACATAGGAGACTTCTTAGGGCATAACAAAACAAGCTCCAAAATTTGATGCTCAAGGGGCCAAGATAAAAAAGAACAAGTGGAGAATATGTTGCATCAATCATTGTCTACACTGAGGACACAGATAAAATTACCCGCACCTATTTTCAAAGATCATTGACACCAAAGGATTTGTATGGGTGAGATCTAATGGATGAAGATATGGCAGCCATTCACACAAGGAAGAAACTGTCATGGTCTATGCACACGCACATGGATGAACTGGACTTTGATGTATGTAAAGAGTCATATGTATTAAGGAGGTTGAATAAGACACCTCAAGCTAGGAAAATAACAGTAAAGCCTACTGTTATGTCATATGAATAAGTGATTAATTCTTTATTAAAATTCTCGACAGAGGTGGCATGATGAAATGTGGATAAGGCTACAAAAATTAGGACGCTAAGAGGAGAACCCAAAACTAAGGATGTAGAAATAGCACACCTAAAGAAAGAAAAGGAATCAGAGAAAAATAAGAATAGTGAATTTATAAGCATGGTAGAGGAAATTGGAGACCTTATCCTAGAGGCAAGACCACACCTAGAATACAAGGTACTAGAAAAGTTTCCTTCAACGATGCATTATGTACGTACCTTGGTGAAATTGGTGCTTGAAGATGAACCTCTACACATACAAGCACCAAAGAATCCTAAGAAAGAATCAGAGTGAGAAAAGGCTTCGTTGATGAGGAAGATTGCATCATATGAGGCACTACTCCAAATATTACATGAGGAACTGAATAAAGTTGATAAAGCGCTGAATATTTTTACAGCCCCAAAAGCCGTTATAAGAACCATGACCATTATGGAAGACAATGAAGTCATAAAATCCATGAAGGATGAGACCTTAGGCCGTGCATAACGATTAGCAATTTTCAAGCAGAAGCATAAGACCCATACAACAACACTAGAACCACACAAGGAAAGGCTAGATGAGCTTGGGAAACTCATTATGCAAAAGATGGACTTATTAGAAGGAAGAATGACTGTAATGTCCAACATTGTTTTGGCCTTGTAGAATAAGAAAGGAGAAATTGCACAAGATGAGCTAGAGTCAATTGCAGTAGATATCCCAGAAAAGGCATAGGATGCACTCAATGATTGACAGACTTTAGAGGCAAAAATAAAATAAGAATATCTAGAATTGATTCTTTTGATTGATGCAGAAGATGTTGCAAGGTAAAGTAATTATTTTATACATAAAAATTCTTTCTATTCTTCTATTCATATTGTTTGATTCATTTTGGAGACAACCATTTTTGGGTGGTAGTGAAATTAGTGTGGGGTAATGTTGGTCAGTCAAAATATGGCACTTAACAAAAAACATACAAAAGGTTTGCATGGAAGAATAGAGCGTGTTCAAAGGTGTGGAAGGGTCAAGAAAGAATCGTACGTGAAGAAGAGAGATAGATTTGGGACTTAGCCATTTTCACGTGTACAATCTATTTTTGGAGATAGTGTGCTGAACACACAAACTGGTTAAAGAATTGTGTGACATGCATTGGATATTTTTGGAGGATCGGCTACGAAGCTCTTTACATGGGTACAAGCTGAAAATAGATTTACTACTGACAGTTAACTAGAAGAAGTCTATTATTAGCACACTTGCATGTTTGGCTATTATTGTAACGGTGTGTGGCTAATAATAGCATGTGACCTATTTTGGGATTAAATAAGTGGTGAAAAGAAAGTCCTCACCCTTATAAATATGTAATGAGCTGCGTAGTAGAGAAGAGATATGTGAGAACTGGGTTATTGTGAGGTTATGTTGCCAAATCTGATGTGCCCATAAACTATGGTATTATCTATTATAATAATGTTCTATGTATTTATCATGTTTAATGCAATGAAGTTTATTGGCTGAATTAGAGTATCAAATTCTGAGTACAATTAGTTCTTGCATGCTTGATTTCATCATGATATCATTTAAGTCTGTTATTCTCTAGATCTAGATCTGAACATGCACTGTAGAATGATATATTAGTTATGGATTTGAATGATTTAAGTATTCATCATGCTAACATCCTACAACAACATCCATAAAGAGGGGCCTTGTACCTTTGTGTGCTTCGGGTGAGTACTCAGTCTAAGCTGAGTGATGTGCCAATGCACCTTGGATTTTACTGTAACTTCTAGGCTGTATAAGAGGCCCATTTTGTAAAGGCTATATAGGAAGAAATTTGAAGACATGGGGCTTCAGAGGTTAGCTTGGCCACCATTTTCTACTATCTTTCACCATTTTTCCACTATTTTCCCCTAATATCTAATATTTTTCTAGTTTCCATAATATCAATAACTTAAAAATTAAACCAAACTATACACCAAACCATGCCTATCATCTCATTTCCATAACACCAATAACTTGGAAATTAAACCAAACCATGTCTATCATCTAGTTTCCATAACATAAATACACTGGAAATTAAACCAAACCATAAAATAGAACCATGCATATACATCTCGTTTCCATAATATCAATAACTTGGAAATTACATTGAACCAAACCATAAAATCAAACCATTCCTATACATCTCATTTCCATAATATCAATAACTTGGAAATTACATTTAACCAAACCATAAATTAAACCAAACTATACATCATAACCATGTCTATATATCGCATTTCCATAATATTAATAACTTGTACATTAAACCAAACCATGCCTATACATCTAGTTTTCATACCATCGATAACTTGAAAATTAAACCAAACCATGCCTATACATCTAGTTTCCATAATATCAATAACTTGGAAATCAAACCCAACCATACCTACACGTCTAGTTTCCATGGTATCAATACATTGGAAATTAAACCAAACCATAACATCACCCATGCCTATAACTAGTTTCCATAATAATAATGCAATGAAAATGAAACAACATACAAAAAATATAAATTCCATCATCTATATACTAAAAGGTTCATATGTCAATGCATTGTTTATATAGATATAAATAAGTCTCTCAAAAACTCTCATGTACATCTCACCTCTTTGGCATGTAGGCCAGCATATATAAGTTAAAAATAAAAAAATAAACAACATATCCATAATATCCTCATCCTTGGGAGGTCTCTGTGCCTCTTCCACTCTCTTCTATCTCCTCACCTAGCCTCTACCTCCATGATATGGTCACCTCCTGTTGGCCTTGCCCATGAGAATGAAAACTCCCTGAACTATTGCTATTATGGGTCCGTGAACTAGACGTTTAATTGGCTACCTATTGTTCTTTGTAAGTATCATAGATGACAAAAGGGATACTACTTTATGAAATCCTATCTTTATAATATCTGGCCTCTACCATAACCTCATATCAGTCCATCTATATCACCTATAGTGGTGGCATCACTATTTGTCTCTGTCCCTGAGGCTATGGACCATGTGCCTTTGGTAGTGGTCCCTATACTTATACCTATGGAAATGGAACCTGCATCTATATTTACATCCCATCATGTGCCCTCAGAGATGAAGGAGGGGTAGCCATGTGTCCACCACCATCATACTGTGCCTATGCCTCTACTAACTATTTCTCTAATGAGACCACTTGTTCTTGTAAAACACTCACCTAGGCCTACAATGTTATAATCTGCCCCGTCTCTGGCGTGTGCCTGCGCTGCCAATAACTATTCTTATAGTGTAACAGCTTGCACATTTAAAGTAGTGAATTATTCCTATAATGTCATCACATGCCTCTATAACCTATCCCTCTTACTGATGACTGTGGCCAAATTGGTCGGTCCTAGCTTGGCTGGTACTGACTGTAACTATACGGGCCACTAGTACATATACCTTTGTGTGTACCCAACATCATCTACCATTGAAAACACTACATACTCCTTCACTCCTTATGGTGGTTCCAACTATGGAAGAGGTAGTGGCATCTCCACATCCTCCTGAAAATATTGTGGGAATGGAGGAGGAACATCCTGTTATAATCTAAACTGATGTCTAACCCAATATATAGGTATGTATTCACGCTCCCCAACCCTCCGCTCCAGCTCCTTCTCCATGCTAGTAAAATTTGGATATGTGAGGTATGGTATCCATAGAACCTCTACCGATGATATGCTAGCCAATACCCTCTTATAATATGTGGTATCTTGAGTCACACCATCAACCCTCACCTTCTCTCTAACCCACAACCATTTCCTACATTCCACCCTGTATATGCCCACCACCCACTCCTGTCATTGTAGAAAAAGTGGAAAAAGGAACACAATGTGCTCATATTCCCAATAGTGTAATAGATAGGTATAACACAAACTATATCTCCATATCCTCCTGTAGGCCCATAGCTCCCTATATATTTACACAAAGTATGTTGGTGCCCATGCAAAATAAATCCGGTCAAAAATTGTATCCTCTAATACTCCCATCAAATCTCGTGGAAACTTCACACCCTCTAACTCTGAAAGGGAAAAGCAACCAATATCCACCATCATTAACACTTCTTGTCGTGTCTCTTGAGGGTGCACCACATACATCTCACCATAACTAATACTTGCACTATGGTACAAAAAATCTTCCATAACTGGTCTAAACACCATAGTTATATAATCCACTACATCTGATGATGAGATCTGATATAATGGATCCCTAACAATCGATAGCTACATAATCCTGTAGACATCCTCTAAGGTGATGGTCATCTCGCCTGTCAGTAGATGAAAGGTGTTGGTATCCGAATCCCATCTATTGATGAGGTCTACCATCATATTGTGGCTACAGGAAATCCTCTTATATCTCCTAACCAAACCTAACCTAAATGCCCTCATATTCTCCCACTCTTCCTCTGAAATGGTAGGCCTCAGATGTACTAATAAACATGGAAGTCAATCCCTCATCATCATCTATTGTCTCACCTACATCATAAAACATTCACACAAGTTAATCATTTACCCTTTTCACTTTCCATGTCATAACTCGACTTAGCCTATTTTCTACCTTGCCTTACCTAGACCATCCACCTTTACCTAAATCATATTCTTCTCACTCTTTCACCTTTTTAACCTACCCTTCCCCATCCCTCCCGAATTCATCCTATGACATCATAATTTACCTAAAACCTCCCCTCAATGTTCTTTTAGGAACTTTTACCCAGCAAATGCCTGCCTTAGACATAGCTTTAACACCCCATCTCGCTTAAATATACATTTTACATCCCAAACCACCATTTTTCTAAAAACTTAACCATTTTCTACCTAACTGACCTCGATCACCCTATTGATGGTAGTCCCCATTACCCGTCATCACTGGTTAATCAACCGATTCTAACCAATAACTGAGCAACTTTGATTACTAGTTTGGCCCCAAGGTTGAACTCCCATGTTTCCCTAATGCAAAAAAATCAAAATACACCCATTCTACCCACTCAAGTTCACCCACATTACCCCTGAGTTAATTTTAACCCCTAATTAAAATAATTAAACCCTCCCACACCCAATTTAACCCCCATTCCAATAAGAATTCAAAAAACAAAATTTGTATTTTTCCTACCCTATTCTTCTATAGAAACAAAAATTCAGGGTTGAATCCTACCTCTAAAGCATGCACTAGAGCACCCCCTGAGCTTTCTCCAGCCTCTACCATGTCAACTGAATATCCAAACTCTCAACCAATCACACTCACTCACCTGGTTTCAATTGGGTAACCCGAACTCACTCCTCTAACCACTAATCTCTTGCCAACTCACTCAACTTGGCCTCTCTATCATTTTCCCCACAAAAATTATCTCCACACATCATTTTCCATAATAAAAAATGCTCAAATCAGCAATTTTGGGGGTGGATTTCTATTTTAACTCATTTTTTAGGTGACCAAAATTGATCTAGTCATGCCCTAGGTGACCAACATTGGTCACACAAGTAACGATATCAGTTCCCATGAACTAGTGTTGGTTTCCTTGATTATACCCACATATGCTTCATTTGACCTAATATTTGTTTCTAATGACCTTTTTTTCTTGTTACCACTACCCTAAAAAATCCCTATAGACCCACCTACTAGATTTACCACCTCACCAACTTCCTAAGTATACTTAGGGGAAAGTTTGCATCACCTTTATACCCCTGTCAAACTAACCTCACCTATTTGACAATCGAACCCACTTACTCAATAGTGCAATAATGTTACCCATGTTGTTTCGCCTACTGACCTTACCTTTCCTTGTTTCATGATGTTTATCTCAATCAAACCAAACCTTTTGGTTTTTTGGAACACACATATAGCCATTCTTGCACCTCGATCCATTGTGTTTCTAGGATCACATCCTATACCTTGGATACCTAGATCACATCACCCTCGTTTGGATAAACTAGCAGCCTTTGATAATGTAGAGTTTGTGCACTCTTCAGCCTTGTGACTTATTGAATTATGGACATGTGCATGTGTTTGATTGCCTCCAACTTATCACACCCATTTCCTACACCTACAACTACACCCACACCTTACCCCATTTTCATCACCTACAACTTTATAAAACCCATCACTGATTTAGCCTTCTACTTAATCAGTTCTTGGTTTGAGGGGGATCACCTCCACCCTTACACGAGGTAACCTACTTCTTGTTTTTGTCATCATCATTTATTAGTAAAAGCTATATGACCAAAATGGGAAAATGTACACACCCAAAATTGGGTTGCAACCCTCTAGGCCCCACCCTTTCACCTGATTAATTATATACCCCCTTACCATGACCCCTTCACATTTTTTATAAATCTAAATACTAATATTACACCTACACCTTACCCCCCACCTCACCTCTCCACCTCACCTTGGACCCATTCCAAGTTCATTTAATAACAAAGAATAAGTCACCATTTCCCCTAATCAACTAAGAATTATTCTAAACTTAATATTTATTACTAACCACTTCTTCCATTAATTTCCCACGTGTTTAAAAATGAACCAAAACTCCTAGCCCAAAATCAAATCTTTACCCACACCAAAAAGGGAAGAAACATGCTAGTTTGAGTAAATTGGACTATTTCTCCCTAACCAACATTGGTTAGTCCTCAGTCGGCACCAGTAAATTAACTGCCATCAATTACTTTAAATAAGGATTTCTAACTCTTTCCTAGGGTTCTTATTTTGGTTAGCTTTGGATTATTCATTCACATTGTGGAATTCGATTGAGAATCTGACGATCAAACATAGCAGCAGAGCATTCAAGTTCATCACCAAAAATCAACCTCTCTCTATATCCTTGGGTCATTCATAAAGAGAAGCACATAGGCTTCTCTGCCACAAAACTGGATCTAGACAAGTTTCTTCTATGAGTACCCACCAACCACTATCATCTACCAACCTCTAGTTCTTTAGATAAGTATCTTAACTAGGTTGTTAGTTTCTTAGCTTTGGTCTTAGATATCTTATTATTTTCTATTATATTGCTTCTTTCTTACCCAAATAACATCTTTCACCCATCTACCCAACACCCTACTAACCTGAATCTCTCTGGATTTCCAATCACCTCTTTCATCCTTTCTGATCCTTCACCCAAATTGTAGCACCAAGCCTAACCCCTTTCAACACTTGGTGCAATCACAAAGAGCCCGCACTAGCCCATGTTACCCTTGGCACCTAATTTCCCCTACCATGGTTGGTTACCTAATTGATATTGACTATAACCAGCTATCAACATTAATCATCCAACTGGTATCAGTCTTTGTGTCTGATATTTTTGTCCTAAACCAGTAAGATCATTTCCCTACCCAAAACCTTCCCAAACTTCAGAAAACCTCACTCAAACCTCCATAATACCCTATGTCATACCTACAGACCTTAACAACTCACCACCCTCTTTATATTTAATATTGTATATACTATTTATATTATATTTAATTTACTATGCTTGTGTGAGATACCTAAATTATATAACTACAGTAGGACTCTCTATTTCCTGTTCTTATCAAAATTTAATTTATCTTAAAATGTGGATTGACATCCTTCTAGGAAGCACCCAACTTCCTGAATCTATATTTTTCTAGGAAATCCACCAACATATGCTTTTAATTCTATCTTGTGGCCTTGCTTTAATTTTGAGGTAGTCCATCCCAGACAAAAAGGAGTGCTCTCAATCGTCTCGGTCTTCAATGACACGCAATTTCTTCATGACCTTCAGGTATTCCTCACGTATTAGCCTTCTACCTTAAAAAAATTTCTCATACGTATGCTTCTTGTTGGTGAAAAAATTATTAAGTTAAATTACAAACTAAAATTATAGGCTTTGGGTGTTTTAGTTAAATAAACTAATGATATATTACCACTAAAAATTATAATATGACAAGGTTTTTATTTCTTAATCTAACTTGAATAAATGTACTGAAAGTTTTTTACTAAAGATATTGATAAGAGCCAATAGAATACAACTAATTTATATGTAGATTGAGGTAAGTGAGATAAAGGAATTTATTCCTTATTTGTTACTAGTGGCAGGTTGTAGTGTAAGGAAATTGTGAGATTAAATATCTTAGGAAATTGTGAACTTTAATGACCAAGGAGATTATACATATGGTTTGGAGTCTATATGTTCATACTAACACTAGAAAAAGTGTGGTAATTATATTAAAACTCATTATAGCATGTTTATACTAGATAAATTGATGTAAATAGTAACAAGATCAAAGAGGTTTTCTCTTCTTGAGAATTTATCTAGTTTTAAAATTACAATGGTCACATAGGAGTTACAATTCAAGATCACCTACACTACCAAAAAGAGACATATGTATACAAAATAAATCCCTTCACAGTAATCCAAGAAGAAATTTGTGTAGATGAAATAATAATGTTATGATTGACAAAGTTACTTGAGTACTCATACACATCATGAGTCAATCATCATGATGTTGTAAGATTTCCCTAGGAGCTTTGGAAATATTTAATGTTTTTATCGACTTATTAGAGACCTCAATGTCCTTTGAGACTTTATTTATCCTTAAAATGTTTAATTTATATATTCCTTTCAATAAATTATAATATATATTATGAGAACTACATAAGTTTTGATCCCTCTCAATGATATGTGGTGTAGCACTTAGCTCCGCCAAGGATAGTCCAACCAATATAGTATGATTATAAATAATTAAAGTGAGGTATACATATCCCTACAACAAACTAATCAGAGATAATTAAATATTGACAGCTTAAGAAAACATGTATTGTAACACTTTTCTTAGTTCAATAATAGATGTCCAATGAATGATGCCTAATGAACACTAAGTGCAAAATATTTTGTCGATGTTGATCTTAGTGACCACTAATCTTTAAATATTTCGTTGTGGTTGATCTTAGAAAATTATAGGAACATAAATGTGTATGCCTTGAATCCTCAATAGTGCATGTATTGCCACAATTTTCTCATTGAATTAATAGGTTTGCTATTAATGATGTCTAGTGACTCCTAAGCTCTAAATATTTTTTGTGGCTGACCGTAGCGACTGCTAGGACAAGAACTATATATTTATTGACCCCTCAATAATGTATATATTTTTGAACTTTTCACATTGCATTAATATTTTTCCTGTTACTAATTCCCAGTGACCACCAAGCTCTAAATAATTCATTGTGGCTGACCTTAGCAACTACCAGGATCAGAACTATGTATGTATTAACCCCTCAATAGCACATTTATCACCACAATTTTTCTTATTACATTAATATTTTTCCTGTAAAAAACTTATTAGATATGACCAAGCTCTAAATATTTTCATTGTGGCTAACCTTAGCGACATTGAAGTATTTGAAGCATTTCTTGAGAACATAGGCATAATCCTCTCGTTCATCCATTGGAAAATCTGATCATGGTTTGATTTCAAAAATTATGAGCACACTGTGGTTTTACATAAATTTCAATGATTGATATGCGTTCTCACCTTTATCCCTTCCAAGATTTTGAAAATTTGTAAATGTAGATTGTTTTGTAGCCTTTTCAACAAAACCCATTTTGTTCACTTCTAGTAGTAAATTTTTTCCATGATACCATATTCTTTCATGAAATTTAACAAAAAATTATCAATTCAAAGTATTTTACATTATTTTATCATTCAATATGCAGATCCTTAAATGATTCGTGAAATATGTGTATATCGTGCTTGTAAGAAATACACAAACATGTTATGGGCATTTTTTCATAAGATGACTGAGAAATGTTTCCTGAAATACTTGACATGGACAACAATTATTGCTAGAAGTGAAAAAAAGGGTGTTGTTAAAAAGGCTGAGGATCAATAATTCTTACATATATTTTCCAAATGATTTTTTAATCTAACCATATATTCATAATAAGAGTCAGAAGGGTTTTGTTGTAAATCCAAGTATATCCTTTGGCTCAGTATTTTTTTTGTTAATGATATATGCAACGTTCGTGGACCTGTAATTTTTCAACATGGTGAGAGAACCGACATATTCAACCTCAGATGCTTATTTATATTCCTATGAGGAAACTAGATTAATTAGATATACTGTATTCGATCCATCTTCCTTAAATCATGAATTTCAGCATTACTCAGCATGTTTTTCCATAGTCTAAGATGAAATTCTTGATGTAGATGTCGTAGATGAAAGTTTTATCCTGGTAGATCAAGTATTAAGGTCCCGAGATGTAAGGGAAATAAAAATATCTAGTCTCCATCTCATTTCCATAAAACCAAAATTGCTTCCATTTCCAGAACTGATCACTTTCTATCTCATTCTTTTCAAGTGTAAGGAGCAGACCTTATTTTCTAAGTCGCAGAAAAAAAAAGTAGGTTTTTATGTTGGGCATCCATACAAATGTTATTATAAACTTGAAAAGTTGGAAACCCTATACATTACAGATACAATTGAGTCTTAGATGGTCACAAGCATAATAAGAGGTATTTTACAAAGTTAGGTCATGTACCTAATAGAAAAAATGGATGATTCTCGTTTGAGTGATATCCTTATTAAAAGATTTAGACAAGGATTCTGCATTGGCATGTGTTGGGCCCCTAAAATATCGGCTAAGTAAAAAATGGCACGTGGGCGTACAAAGCATAGTTAACGAAGGGCACACAAGGAGAAAGTGCACAAGACAAGGTTCTAGGATAATTTAGTAGAACAAGTGGTGCACGCGTAAGGCAGAACAAAGGTTTCAAGACATAGCCATATTTGATGCATTAGGTAGAACATGAGAAAAGCATGACTTGACTGCAAATGCGGAATGGATAAGGTGTCAGCGTGGCGATAGGTTGTCCTAAGAAGGAATATACCCTACGATGGAAGTTTCTAGAAGACCATCATGGCAAGGAGTGGAAAACTTGGGCTTGAAGAAGCATGCTCCCATGAAGGACCACCTTGGGACACTTGGCAGCATATTTTCAACTCCCATGAAGGCTTGAAGGTGTTAGGAGAAGCTATAAATATAAGCACCTGGTAAAGGAAAAAGGGAGATAAAATTATAGATTGAAAGATATAGATTAGTAGAGAGCATAGATCTATAGATATACTGCAAGGAATTTTTTGGGTTGGGTAGAGAACTATAGGAAAGAGGATGGAATAAGGGGTTGGGATTGTAAATTTTCTCTTGAGGATTGAGGGGTGCAAACCCAACTGTGATGTTTGACTTTAGTCTACACAGTTGTGGTAGTCTGTAATGGATCCAATAGATGTAATGAGGTTACCAAACTTGATTGAATATGATTATTAATGATTTTGATCCATATTTATAGCTTATAGTTCTGATTCATGTATGTTTATGGAATAAAATATAAATCCTTATGCATTTACTTTCTGTTTTGGTTTCTATCTATAATCTATTAAGTACCATTCGATCTGCTATGACTACATTTTTCTAGAAGCCGTTCTGAGTTCTATGATAAATGTATGTCTCGTTTCCACTCACTCTTTTTATGTTCCTATCATATATGATGTTTTACATTTCACTCGCATAAAAGATAGAATCGGCACCCGCATGTGCCTCAAGTGAGTTCCTAGCGCCCGTTAGGTGATAGGCCATCATGCATAGGATTCCCTTGTTCTTTGGTGGGTGTAAAAAAAATCTTGGTTCCGTTGTTGGGACCTCTTTTATAAGTTTTAGTGGGAAATGGAGTACATCATGATTTGTGAAATGAGTGATGACAGAATGTCTAACTCTAGAAAGTTTTGAAACGTGGTTCAAGAGCATGAAGGAAGAATTTTCTTAGAGATTCAACACTAAGCCTGAGTTTGATGCATGCAAACGGATAAAAGAGAACCTCTATAATGAGTTGTATGAAACTTTATTCTGTTGCTTCCCAGTAGATTTATATTAATGACTCTCAGCATATGCATCCAAATCAAGATGAAATTAAAGATCACACATGTGGACCCAAGAAGAGTACCAGAGGCTGTAAGATGCAGATCTAACATGGACTCATGATGTAGATCATTGGTGGAAAGGAGTGTTGGCTAGCTACACTCTTGAATACACTATTTCTACATATTCTTGTCTAGAAGTCACTGAGTTTGAGTTTTTGTGGGAGCCCAGAGGATCATTTCTATGTGCTTTTCCTTTGGCAATGAAGATCTTGATCATTACCTTAAGTTTAGAGGCATTTCCAATGGTTGGCTAAACCTTTCTGAGCACTGGGTAAGGAAGCTAGGGTGGAGGAAGATGGAATACATTGCGAATGAGAAAGAAAGGGAAGAGAGATGACTCAAGTACAATGAAGCACGTGAGAGGGAGATTACTAGAAAATGTGAGGTTGCAAGTGTGATGGATCTATGGAGGAAAATGTTGTAGGAAGGAGTTGAGGTTCATACAGAGGACATGGAACCTGAGCAGTATCTGCTACCCCATTTTGGAAAATGTGAGAGAGAACCTTTTGGATTCTGATGAGAGTTCATCGTGTGGAGAGAGAAGAGTCGTTGACGCACATCTGAACACACCTAATGACCAAACGTTGGCACTTACTTTCCTAGATCAAGGGATAAGTATTGCTAACCCAGTTGGTATTGGTGGAGGTGACCGATCTGCACCTAGGAGATACAATTTCTCGTTCAGGACTTCTATGGCTACACACTTTGTTCTGGTGTTTGGGGGAATTTTTGGACAAGGTGTAAATACACAAGGTTTAGGTAACATGTCGGGAGTGACGCAGGGCATACATTTGATAGTGGAACAATCTTATAGACCATTGGCACGTAGTTCAATGGGATGTTGGAGACACTAGGTGTGACCGCTTCAGGCCCCTTATTGGCTACAGGAGGGTTTGGAGGTGGAACTGGTGGATTGGGAGGCATAAGACCTGGTGGATCTAGTAGATCTGGTGGAGGAAACACTGGAGGAAACTAAGGATCTAGACCAGGAGGATAGGTGTCTCAGCCAGCTCCTCAAGTAATCTTTGAAATGTATTTACAATTACCATACTACCAAGGCATAAAGGATGTTGCAGAGCATGTTCACAAGTGTGAGTTGCTATGGTGTGCAAAAAGGATCACAACCCTGGAATGGAAGGCCAATCAATTTACAAAAATGTTGCAAGGGAACACACATAGCTAGTATAGGAAGTATGACCCCCATCAGATAGTGGTAGATTACACCACATTGAAAAATGCCTTCCTAGCAGGATTCTACATCCTTGAGTTTGAGCAGAAGAGCATTAGCGCTCTTAAGGAGATACAACAGGGCATGGCAAAGAGTGTGCAGGAATATGTCATGCGGTTTAAAAATCTCTTGTCAAAATTTTCATATGGCATTCACCCTTCACAACATGCTCAATGGTTTGTTGGAGGGTTGATAACACCTTTCAGAAGGGCATTATCAAATAAGACTTTCACAGACCCGCCCAAGGCATTTGAAGCTTTTCTACATGCTAAAGCTTCTGGGAGTATTGATACTGGTGTTAGTCCATTTCTGGAAGCTCAAATCACAGCTATTGCTAAGCAGCTAGAAACTTTATCTATAAACTCAACCCATGAGACTCATAGTGGAATGTGGTGTATAGATTGTGAAGTAGAGGGGCATGCTAAGGATAATTTCCCGTGGAAGACAGTATGCACCGTACAGTAGATTGTGATATTTTTCATGGGGACCATGATGCGAGTAGATGTACCTTGTTATAATGCACAATTCGGAAGAATGTATCTTGCTACTACAAGATCTGCACCTCTACAACCCATGATACTAAGTGTAGGATTATTGACTAGATTCATGATGCTATTAATCTTGGTGTGCGCAAAACTAGCCTTACAAGTAGTTCTAAGGGTGATGAATGCCATTATGAAGTGTGCACAGATGGAGGTGCATGTGGAAGAGGATTTTGGGGTCATGGAAACCACGTAGGATGATTAAGTGAGTACCATCGAGGAACCTGCTTTAATTGTGGATCTAAAAACCACTACAAGCATGAGCGCCCAAAGCTATTATAATGTTCATGGTGCGGGAAGAAGCACAACTATGAGGAATGCCCTGAGTTGTTTGAGAACATGAGTCAATAGCACCAGAAAGAAAAGGGCTTTGTAATGGTAGGTATAAAGAAGGCTGACACATAATGGTTGCCACAGGTAATGCGTAGGTCAAACTTGGAGCCTATTTTGGTAACAACATGAGTCAAAGTGGCATGCACCAAGGAAATACCAAAGTAGAGGACCCTAGTTTTAAGAGAAGAAGTGGTACATGGGAAGTACCTAGACCTTACTCATCAGAAGGATGTATACCAGGAAACCATGGATGTCATTCATATTTTGCAAGGAGAAATAATGTATAAAGGAGCAGTCCAAGGAGGAGCAAAGAAGGAATGTCAAGGCCCCAAAGGATGACCTGGATGAAGTTAAGGAAGTATGTAAGATGCTAAGGCAAGAGAATATTATTCCCTTGCTAGGGGAATGGTTGTGGGAGAAGGTATTGTTGGTACCCAAATGTTTTCTCCTTTTTTGTCTGAGCAGCATCAAAAATATGGCATGAATCTTGAAGGCAGATAGATATTGATATATGTTGTTTTGTAGCCAGGGATGTGATCTAATTGGCACTCAGATTTGTGGAGAGATGGATATCACTTTGAAAGTATTTTGATCTAACCCTCACTATTTTAGGTTGTGCCTTTTAACCAAGGTAAGAGAACCTATATTTTAGCCTCTGTTTTGTGAAGGAGGTGGAGATATCCTTATACTATGCATGTTGTATGGAGATGGCCTTGGGAAAACATGATCAATTTTCCATTATTCAAACTCAATAGATTTGTCACTACTAAATGATGGAAATGCTTTCAGGACAAGGCTGAGGCTGTTGGAGACATTGTATGATCCTGATTTGCTTTGTGCATTTTTATAGATGGGTTAGATTCTTTTGTTGACACATAATGCAATGAAGGGGTAGTATGGTTAGGATTAGTTATTTAGATGATTTTTTGGTGGGGTATTAATAAGACATACTTGGATATATCAATACTTTGACAACCTCTAAAGTACTTGAACAACTATTAGATAAAATGCTTTAAATAATCAGGATGTTCTTTCAACCAAAAGATGCATAAATGGAATCCCAGGTTACACACTTCACACAATCTTTGAGAACTCAATTAAACACAAAAATCCTTGATCAAACCACACCTAAGGTACCCCCAAAGGCTTACAAGTAATCCCAATCAATAAATGAAGGTGGAGTGATTTTAAACTACTTATTTTCAATACCAGATGAAAGCTCTTCTGACAAACAAAACTACAAGTTCCACCAAACTATCAATAAGGATGAGATTCTGTGTGATTTCTAAAGGCTTTCAATGCAATATTGCAACAAGAACAATGAAAACTATTTGTAGGTATTTAAAATGATAAAAAACATCATATTGCCAAGAAAAACACAGATTTAACTCAAAAGCTTGTTAGATTCATCAGCAGGAGAGAGCTTCATGAACAATCTCAGAGCTGTGTGATGGCTATACACTTGTAACCAACTCACATACATGAAGATCCAACATAGAATAAATTAACTTGGTTCTTTAGTGGGTTTCTTAGAAAAATGAGCTCTCTCTCAGAATTTGCTCATGATTTTCAACTTTTTAACCCTTTGCATTTTTCCAAAATGCATTATATACCTCTTGCCACATTGGAGCCTTCTTTCCCAAGTAAAGCATATGCCAAGGGATCAAGTTTGTTTCAACAAGTTCTCATGATTCACTAAAAATGATATTTAAAAATTTTAAAACAAGAGTTGCCAGGTGTTTTAAAAAGACTGAATCATTACAAATATTTGGATCATTATCTTTCCTTGAGGCACATTTTTCATCATCAAAGCATGCAGATGCCTTTCCTCTCATCATTTCACCTTTTCACCTTGTAAAACAACCTCTGCAAATTTCAAATTTGACATTTCACATGTCTAGACGGATTAGGGAAAAAAATTGTTTCAAAAACACCTCAAATCTGCAAATTGAGTTATGAAACCGATTCCAATGATCCTAGAAGGCCAAAACGACATGGAATCACCAAAAAATTGATGAAATTTGATGCAAAATTTACAATTCCAAGTTTCTTGGAGCAAAAAAGGTGGCCAAAAATTAAGATGTACAGTTACCCTTGATCTACTCCTCCTTCAATCTGGGCCATCCATGTGTCAAAATATAATTGGGAATCAATTCGGGGTCACCTTTTGACTTTTTGACATTTTTGGAAAAATTGAAAAAATTATTTTTTTCTCTGCACCTCTATCCTTGAATTTTGGTGATGACACATGGCACATGGTGGGTCCCATTGGGATCATGCTTCAATTCTACGTGTTTTGACCCTTTTTGGAATTTTGGAAAATTTTCACCTTTTGCCCCATGGGCTTGCATCTCCACCTTTGTCCTTGACACATGTCATGCTTTTTATCGCTGAAATTCTGCGGGCTTATTTCATATTTTGACCCCTTTTTTCGCCAAGGGAAAATTTTCAATTTTCCTTCCACGGGCCTACGACTCCCATTTCTCCCTTGCCATGTGTCACTCGATGATTTTCTTGCGGGTCAACGCTTCAAATTTTCATACTGATTCCTTTTGCAAAAAGGGAAATTTTTTCCTTTTTCCTCTGCCTCCCCGCTGACCTGCTCTATCTTTGTGACGTGTCTGTCTCTGATTGGAGAAGAGATGCATCCCATTTTTTTAACTTTAGAAAACAAAGCTGAAAATTCATTAAGTTCTCCATCAGCCTGCTCCTCCATTTTAATTTTTTATGGACACGTGTCCACCTATGATTGGCCACGTTAACTTATTTTGCCTCTAAAGGCAAAAAAAATTGAAAACCTCCACCATCTGCATTTCCCTGCTCTCCCACCATGCTGCCACGTGTCCAACCCTTGCTCCATTCAGACCCACGAGCCTTTCCACACCATTTTTCCCTTCACAAAAAAAAGGCAAAAAATTCGTAAGTTCCTCGTCGACTTCCCATTCCGCCTCCACATAAGAAAATGACACGTGTCCCCTCGCGAAGTTACGGGGGGAATTTTGAATTTTTTTCGCAAAGCCAAAAATGGCTAAGTTTTTCAAAGAAACCCACCGATCCTTGTCTAATCAGAAGCGGCCATGTAGGAGGATACTTTTTAGCCTAATTTTGATGGTTAACTGACACCCGTATGACCGTAAAAAAATGTAGAATTTACCAGAGATGCCCGAATTTGATTTTCTCTTCATGGGTGATGGATTTTTTGCTCAAAAAATAAGGGAAAGTTGATTTTAATCAAGTTTAGACCATGAGGAAGGGTTTTTGAAGGAATATATGCATGAAACAAACAAATTTGATTTTTCACGATCAGGAAAGAGGGAAAACACGGCATATCCCACAGATTTGGAAAAATTAGGGCACAAAAAAGGCATGTATGGGTGTTTATTCACAAATGAGACATGGAAAATGATTTTTCAAATCAATTAAGGCATGGGAGTAGAGGAAAAAACTTCATTTCACTCATTAAAACTGTAGAAAATGTTTCAGGAAGTGCAGAGTGAAAGGAAAATTAGGACAAAAGCATAGAGGATCAAAATGGACACCAACATCGGCTCCTGCTCGGGGATGCGCAATCCCAATGAGTGCCACAAGAACAACATAGACCAAGTGCCAAAATAAACCATTGGGAAAATGGATTCATGAGCCAAAAATCACCAAAAACCAGTCAAGAACTCGAAAAAAAATGGCTGCCACATAACAAGGCAAACCACAAACCAACAAAACACCAAAAAAATAGAGCTAAAAACAAAACACTATACCTATACAAGCTGGTGCATACCTCAAATTTGGGGATTAATCTAAGAAATGCTTCAGATTCCTACCATTAACAGGTAGTTCAAGCGATTCCCCATCTAAATATTTGAGAAAAAAGGTATTCTCACCAATTCTGATATCAATGGAGTAAGGGCCCATCCACAATGCATCAAATTTTCCATGTTTTCCCTTATCCTCATTTCTGCTATCCCAAAACAAAACTAGATCTCCAATATTGAAGGCCCTAGGAGTGACCTTCTTGTCAAACAATCTTTTCAACTTCTCTCTAAATCTGATATGCCTCTGATCGGATGCTCTTCTCTCTTCATCTAGCTCCATAATCTGATTGATCCTTGCTTCATATGGACTAACCTCTTGATCCTTAAGTTGTTGAACAAATTGAAATGAAGATAACTACAGATGTAAGGGCAGCAAAGCTTGAGTTCCATACACCAACTCAAATGGGCTCTTACCAGTAGCTCTCTTGGAAGTGATCCTATCAGCCCAAATTGTAAATTTCAGTTGTTCACCCCATTTTTTCTTGTTAAACTCCAAGTTCCTTCTAATGATCTTCAACAAATTCTTATTTCTGAACTCAGTTTGTCCATTTCCTTGGGGATTATAGTTTGAAGAATAAGTTAAATTGGTTCCATACTCCTTGCACATTGCCATCAAAGGTTTAGCTCTGAAACACATGGCATTATAAGCCACAATTTTGACTGGCACACAAAATCTGCATATGATATTATTCAACAAGAATTCCATAACAACTTGGTGTGTTGCTTTCTTAGTGGGGATTGCCTATATCCACTTTGTAAAATAATCAGTGCCTACAAGAATTCACTTATGGCCAGCACTAGAAGGATCTAAAATCTCACCAATGAAGTCCATTCCCCACTGTTTGAAATGATATTTGATTGATATAGGTTGCAAAGCAAGGGAGCTTGAAGCTTTCATTCTTCTAGATAAACATTGGAAAATTTCACATTTTCTAATCAGCATGATTACACCTTTGAAGAGAGTAGGCCACCAATAACTAGCTCTCAAAACTTTGTGTGTTGTAACCCTTCCAGCAAAGTGTCCTCCTCAAACTACCCCATGGAAATTGGTAATTACTTTGGGAGTTTCATCTTCAGTTACACATTTCAAGAGGACACCTTCAGGGTTCTTCCAAGCCAACCCAAAGTCAATGATGATGTATTTTTCACAGGCCAGCTTGAGGGCTCTTTTTTTATTTTTATTTAAATGATCAGGACAACAAAGGTGTCTAAGGTAAAAGATTATGTCCTTGTACCACTCAAAACTTACCAATTTCCCAAAAATATCTACCCGTTCTTCCTCTACCTCATTCACTTCCACAGTTTTCAAGTTACTCTCAGCCATGAGCTTAGCAAGACCCAAACCTCGTACAAACTTTTTGGTTTGGATGTCTATATCATACTCCTGTAGTTTGTTCACCCATCTACATATTTTACTTGAGATCTCCATCTCTGATAAGATGTCTTTTACCATTTTGTGGGGAACATAAGCAACAACTTTTGAACTTAAAATATAAGGCCTAAAAACCTTTGTTGCTTTCACCAAGGCAAATGCTTGTTTTTCCATGATTGTGTACTTTAACTCAGTAGCTTGTAAATCATTGCTAAAGAAGGAAATAGGCCTCTCAGCCCCATCTTCATCCTTTTGGAGCAAAATAGATGCAATAGTATTTTCAGAGGCAAAGGAGAAGATTTGGAAAGGCTTCTTGTAATTTGGAGCTGCCAAGATAGGTGCATGTTTAAGTGCTTCCTTGATCCCTTCAAAAGCCTGAATAACAGCCTCCTCCCATTTGATAACTTGATCTTTCTTTAACATGTATGTGATAGGAAGAGTCAACTCAACAAAATTGGAAACAAACCTTCTAATGAAATTGATTTTCCCAAAGAAATATTGGATGCCCTTCTTCATTCTTGGAATTGACACCCTGCTGATTGCTTCTATTCTCTCAAGATCAATCACGACACCATCCTTTGAAACAATATGACCAAGCATCTTGTCCTTTTGCACCCCAAAGTGACACTTCTTTGGATTGAGAGAGATTCCAAATTCTCTACATCTGATCAACATTCTTTCCAAATGTTGCAAGTGATCTTTTCTGCTCTTTGAAAATATAGTCACATCATCCTGATAAACTACAATTAAGTTATTTATATAACCACCAAAAGCAACATCCATTGCTCTTTGGAAGGTAGCTCCAGCATTCATGAGACCAAAAGGCATTCTCACATAAACATATGCTCCCCAATGAGTGGTAAAGGTAGTTTTAAATATTTCTTACTCCTTGACAACAACTTGTTTGTAGCCAGAGAGCCCATCCAAGGTGGAAATCAATTCAGATCTAGTCACTAACTACAGCATGTTCTCCATGTTTCGTAAAGGATAATTGTCTTTCAATGAAGCTCTATTCAAATTTCTGAAGTCTACACAAAGTCTGATATCTCCCTTCTTCTTTCTGACTGGCACAAGGTTTGCAACCCAAGATGAATACCATGTGGGCTGAATGATCCCTCCCTCCTTCATTTTCTTCAATTCATCTTGCATATTCATGGAGAGGAGTGGATTAATTGGCCTTTGCTTCTGTCTGAATGGTTTGGCCTTTGTTTCAAGAGGGATATCATGCTGAAACAAGTCTTCTCTATATACTTTCAGCTCTGAATATGACTAGGCAAGGCAGTCTTGATATTGTTTCAACAATTGGAGGTAGGAATGTTTTTCTTCTTTGTTTAAACTTCTGCCCAACCAAAATTTTCTTGGTTTGTCCTTTGTTCCCAAGTCATGCTCTTCAAAGTCCCTTGAGGTAGATATGTTTCTATTGATGATGCAACCAACATTGCTAAAATTTGACTCGAGAGCAACAAGACCTCTAGAAATGGTGTTAGTTTTTAATTGGATAATATCTTTTCCAAAAAAGGTCTTTCTTTCATCAATCATACACACCATTGGTTCCAAATCAATATGTTGATTTACAAACTCACCTTGATTTTGTAAAAACCTTTGCACTTAAGCATCATCATCAAACACTTGCCAATGCTTGATGTTGTCAGGGATAGCTAGCCTAGTTAACACTTCAGCATTGTACTCATAATAAGGTGAAACGGTGCAATCTCCAAATCTTGACCCCATCAATGCCAAATTGTTAGCAGTAGCATTCAAACTCCTATTATGGTGGCACAATATTAAAGGAATCAAACATCTCAACTAGATCCCAAACTTTATGCTTATATTGCTTCATCCGCTGATTTTTTGTAGCATACATTTTTCTTATTTGTTTGACAACTAGCTCTGAATCTCCCTTTGCAATGATGTCCTTGACACCATACTTCGATGTAATTCTTAGACCCAACAACATGGCTTCATACTCAGCAATGTTGTTAGTACATTCAAAATTAAGCTTGAAGGAAAAAACAAATTCTTCCAAGCTAGGAGAAATCAGAATAACACCAACACCATTTCCAAATTTGGAGCAAGATCCATAAAATAGCAAGGTCCAAGGAGAACATACCTGCTCAAGGCACTTTGACTGATTCATTTTTTGTTCTTTTTCATCAGCAAAACCAATAAAATTATCAGCATCAACATCAGCAAATAATACTTCATAAGAAGCATTGTTTGGGTCCTCAATTAGATGCAACATTTTCTTTTCTCCATATAGCTTGACAAGGCTTCCCTCAATGAGAATGGTGGCAAAATACATATCCATTTGGACACTCCCTCCAACACTTGCAGCCCACTTTCTTGACAATAACATACCCCATTTGGCAGGGAAATCAACAATTAGAACATCCAATTTTAAATTCCTCACGGGATAAGATGCAAGATGCAGTACCAATCCCTTCACACAACCAACAACCGACACTTCTCTTGAGTCCATGGCAGTACATTTTCCATAGGCTGTTTTCACTTTGATATCCAAATCATTCATGACTTCAAGAGGCATGACATTACATGATGCACTAGAATCAAACATACTATTGTGAAGTAACCTATCCTTTATGATCAAACTTGTGAAGAATGGATCAACATTCAATTGGGAATCAACCAAGGATGTCCCCAAATATACCTCAGGTGTCTCTCCAAGATCTTCTACTGCTGGTGGTGTTTCAAGTTCAGCAATGATTTGAAGAGGAGTCTCAACAACATTTATATTTCCACCTAGAGTAGTCTTCTCCTCTTTCAACCCCAAGTACTCAAATGCTCTCTTCTTATGCTCATGAATCCTAAGCAACTCAATTATTGGAACACTCACTTTGATTTGGCTCAATACTTGGGCTATGTGATAGGGAACACTCTTTGGCAAAGCATCATTGCAAGGGAGATAAGAAGATTCATTTGATGGCAAGGGATTCTTGGCAGCTTGGGCATGAGGAGGACTGTAATTTTTGCTTCTGACAATAGAGCTTTTTGAAAGTGTTTCTCTCCTAGGAGTTTCTTTGGGAATGCTTGTGAGCAAGGGTGTTTTAGGTTTGGCTTGAGGCCCAAATCCTTTAACAAATTTTCTTCTAGTGTTATAATCTTTCTCTTGAGCTACAATAACATTCATCAACAATTGTCTATCTTCCTCTAAAGAAATACCACTGTCATACTTCTTAATCATCAAAGCTCTTAATTATTCAAATTCATTGTTAGGAATTTCAAAATCTTGCAGTACATCAACTTTAAGAGTATGAGGGGGAAGAAATACTTACACCCATTTGATGCAATCCCAAAAAGTTGCAGAAGTCCTATCACTTATTAATTCAGTAGATGTTACTCCTCCTTGTGATCTTGAAGAACAACCCACCATGCAAATATCATCATCATTACCATCATCATTATTATCTTCACCTTCTTTCTGGTCCACTTCACATGGAGGATGGGGTAAAAAACACCTATCACACCAATCAATATCAACAAATTCTTCAACAACAGTAACCCTAGCAGTTAAGGGATCAGGTAACACTCTCATTTCACGTGCTTGAGTATGTCTATTTGTAGACCCCATGGGTCCTTTCCCTCTATCATCTACCCTTTGATCACCTCTAGGATGATTGGAAATCTATCATGGTTTTGTGATCTTGGCTGACCTTGTGAAGTCTACCCAATTCCCTTCTCAGCTCTTGCCAGCTTATATGAGATTTCTTTGACAGTCCCTGGTAAAGTTTTCACAACCTCTTCTAAATCAGCACCCTTACTAACTTGAGGTTTTTAAGGGTTTATAAATTTTACACCATCTCTCTTGAGAGGTTTCCCAAAAACCTTGATATTGTTTTCAATTTGAAGTGCCATGGATAAAGCTTGTCTCAGATTTGTAGGGTTCTTGTCTCTTAAGTAATAGGATGCCTTCTTATCAAATGCATCTTCATATTTGATTAAACAAGACTCACCACAAAGCCTCAGATTAACAGGAAGCCTTCTTAAAGTTTTGTTAAACCTTGTTTTAAAGTCATGGAATGATTCATTGGGGTTCTTCTTGATATTCTCAAATTTAGACAAGAGAAATCTAGGATCAGTCTTGTCACCATATTGCAATCTAAATGCATTCTTCATTTCATTTTATGAATCAATAGAATTATTAGGCAGAGCCTTATACCAATACCTAGCATCCTCTTCTAATGTATGAATGAAAAACTTAATATACACATCTTAAAACTCTATATTGAAATATTCCATCATGTTAACAAAAATTTTGAGATGTTGATCACCAATTATTGCATTATTACCTTGGAATTTTGGTAATCTATTTCTGACATCTTATGGGACAGCATTTGGGTAACCATCCATTCCTCTAAAGTCTATAGGACCAAAGGTGTTAAAAAAAAATGGAGGTCTAGGCTGAGCCATTTTGTTTGGTAGAGGTGATCTTGGAGGTGAAACAAGTTGATGAGGAGTGCAAGATCCTCGAGGCTCAAGAATGTGATTCACAAGATTGGTATTCTCGAAATGCTGATTTTCTTGGAAATTTTTATTTGGATTGAAACACACATGTGCAGATTGAAGAAGGAACTTATCAGGTATAGCAGAAGGACCTTCACTAGCTGAGGAAAACAAGTTTATGAGAGGATTTCATGAATCAGAATCACTTGAAGAAGAGTGATAATTCTCTACCAAAGGTTGATCTCTCTCTCCTATTGATATATCTTTGCCTGATGCCTGACCTTTAACAACTTTCCAAACTCTTCTCCCTTCCAACTCTAAGTTTCTTGAATCTGTAAACAAATTCTTAGTAGAGTCTTTAAGGAAGAGAGATATTCTTCCTTCTAGTTTTACAGAGATTAGCAACACAAAATTAAATGAAATAAATGTTAAGACAGTGATACTTTATCAAAATTAGAACAACATGGAGTCACCACAAAGGAATTTCACCCTAGTTGTGTAAATGCACTAAAATAATTTTTCAAATATATATTAACACTGAAAATCTTGCCAACTTATATGGATCACACGTTTCTTTCTTTGAATTTATCAACCACAAATGCAAATGAAGTGCAACAACTACTAGAAACTAGTAAAATTTGTAGGCAGAACTTATATCTTCACTCAATCCTTTCAAATTTGATTATAAAATGATGCTTCAACAATGTATTTGCATGCAGAACTTGCAAGGGACATTACCAAGGTTTGGTATGCATTCAAATATCTCAAATATGTATGCACATGGATCGGATTGAACTAAGAGAATATCAAACTCAGAACTCTACTCTTCATTCCAATCTTATAAATCCGATCAGAAGATGATACTCAGATTTATAATTGCACATAAATCACAAAAGAAGCATTACCAGGGATCTGAAATATTGAAATACTGAATAATGTCCCCTGAAACGGTGCCATAAAGTGTTGGTACCCAAATTTGTTTTCCTTTTCAGTCTGAGAAGCATCAGAAATATGGCATGAAGCTTGAAGGTAGATAGATCTTGATATATGTCGTTTTGTCGCTGGGGATGTGATCTAACTGGCACTCAGATTTTTGGAGAGATGGATATCACTTTGAAAGGATTTTGATCTACCCCTCAATATTTTAGGTTGTGCCTTTCAACCAAGGTAGGAGAACCTATATTGCAGCCTCTGTTTTGTGAATGAGGTGGATATATCCTTATACTATACATGTTGTATGGAGATGGCCTTGGGAAAACATGATCAATTTTCCATTATTCAAACTCAACAGATTTGTCACTACTAAATGATGGAAATACTTTCAGGACAAGGCTGAGGCTGCTGGAGACATTGTATGATCCTGATTTGCTTTGAGCATTTTTGTAGATGGGATAGATTCTTTTGTCGAAACATAATGCAATGCAGGGGTATTATGGGTAGGATTAGTTATTCAGATGATTTTTTGGTGGGGTATTGATAAGAAAAACTTGGATATATAAAATCTTTGACAACCTCTACAATACTTAAACAACTATCAGATAAAATGCTTCAAATAATCAGGATGTTCTTTCAGAAGATGCATAAATGGAAGCCCAGGTTGCACTTTTCACACAATCTCTGAGAACTTACGACAAAGGATTGAAGTAAAGAACTCAATTAAACACAAAAATCCTTGATCACACCATGCCTAAGGTACCCCAAAAGGCTTAAAAGTAATCCCAATCAACAAATGAAGGTGGAGTGATTTTAAACTACTTATTTTCAATGCCAGATGAAAGCTCTTTTGACAAATAAAACTGCAAGTGCCACCAAACTATCAATAAGGATGAGATTCTGTGTGATTTCTAAATACTTTCAATGCAACATTGCAACAAGAACAATGAAAACTATTTACAGGTATTTAAAATGATATCAGACATCATATTGCCTAGAAAAACACAGATTTAACTCAAAAGCTTGTTAGATTCATCAGCAGGGGAGAGTTTCATGAACAATCTCAGAGTTGTGTGATGGTTATACACTTGTAGCCAACTCACATACATGAAGATCCAACATAAAAGAAATTAACCTGGTTCCTTGGTGGGTTTCTCAGAAAAGTGAGATTTCTCTCAGAATTTGCTTGTGATTTTCAACTTTCCGACCCTTTGCATTTTTCCAAAATGCATTATATACCTCTTGCCAAATTGGAGCCGTTTTACACAAGAAAAGCATATGCTAAGGGATCAAGTTGGTTACAAAAATTTCTCATGATTCACTAAAAATTATATTTAGCAAATTTGCAACGAGAGTTGCCAGGTGTTTTATTAAGATTGAATCATTACAAATATTCGAATCATTATCTTTCCCGAAGGCACATTTTTCATCATAAAAGCATGCAAATGCCTTTCCTCTCATCATTTCACCTTTTCACCTTCTAAAACAACCTCTACAACTTTCAAATTTGACATTTCATGTGTCTGGATGGATTAGGAAAAAAAATTGTTTCAAAAATACCACAAATCTACAAATTGAGTTATGAAACTGATTCTAATGATCCTAGAAGGCCAAAATGACATGGAATCACCAAAAAATTGATGAAATTTGATGCAAAATTTACAATTCCAAGTTTCCTGGAGCAAAAATGGTGGCAAAAAATGAAGATGTACAGTTACCCCTGATCTACTCCTTCTCCTTCAATATGGGCCCTCAACGTGTCAAAATATGATTGGGAATCAATTCAAGCTCACCTTTTGACTTTTTGACATTTTTAGAAAAATTGAAAAAATGAATTTTTTCTCCGCCCCTCCGCCCTTGAATTTTTTTGATGACACGTGGCACATGGTGGGTCCCATTGGGATCGTGCTTCAATTCTGCATGTTTTGACCCTTTTTGGAATTTTGGAAAATTTTCACCTTTTTCACCACAAGCCCGCATCTCCACCTTTGTCCTTGACACATGTCATGCTTTCTATGGCTGAAATTCTATGAGCTTATTTCATGTTTTGACCCCTTTTTTCACCAAGGGAAAATTTTCAATTTTCTTTCTGCGGGCCCACGACTCCCATTTCTCCTTTTCCACGCGTCGCTCGATGATTGACTCGTGGGCTAGTACTTCAAATTTCCATACTGAGTCTTTTTGCAAAAAGAGAAAAATTTCCCTTTTACCTCCACCTCTCCGCTGACCCACTCTCCCTTCGCCACGTGTCTATCTCTAATTGGAGAAGAGATGCGTCCCATTTTTTAACTTTAGAAAACAAAGCTAAAAAATCATTAAGTTCTCCATCGGTCCGCTCCTCCATTTTAACTTTTTATAGACACGTGTCCACCTGTGATTGGCCATGGGGCCGAGCTTCAAAATTTCATTTTAACTTATTTTGCCTCCAAAGGAAAAAATCTTCAAAAACCTCCGCCATCCATATTTCCCCGCTTTGCCACCGTGCTACCACGTGTCCACCCCCTGATCCATTCAGACCCACGGGCCTTTCCACACCATTTTTCCATTCACAAAAAAAAGGGCCAAAAATGCCTAAGTTCCCCGTCGGCTTCCCATTCTGCCTTCACATAAGAACATGACACTTGTCCCCTCGCGAATTTGCGGGGGGAATTTTTAATTTTTTTCCCAAAGCCAAAAACGGCTAAGTTTTTTAGAGAAACCTACCGATCCTTGTCCAATCAGAAGTGGCCACATAGGAGGAGACTTTTGAGCCTAATTTTTATGGTCATGGTTGCATCTTTGAAGAGAGTAGGCCACCAATAACTAGTTTTCAAAACTTTGTGTGTTGTAACCCTTCCAGCAAAGTGTCCTCCACAAACTCCCCCATAGAAATCAGTAATTACTTTCGGAGCATCATCTTCAGTTACACATTTCAAGAGGACACCTTCAGGGTTCTTTCAAGCTAGCCCAAAGTCAATGATGATGTATTTTTGAGAGGCCAGCTTGAGGGCTCTTTTCTGATTTTTATTTAAATGATCAGGACAAAAAAGGTGTCTAAGGTAAAAGATTATGTCCTTGTACCACTTAAAACTTACCAATTTCCCAAAAACATCTACCCTTTCTTCCTCTACCTCATTCAATTCCATAGTCTGCAAGTTGCTCTCAGCCATGAGCTTAGCAAGACCCAAACCTCTTACCAACTTTGTGGTTTGGATATCCAAATCATACTCCTGCAGTTTGTTCACCCATCTACATATTTTACTTGAGATCTCCATCTTTGATAAGATGTCTTTTACCATGGTGTGGGGAATATAAGCAACAACTTTTGAACTTAAAATATAAGGCCTGAAAACCTTTGTTGCTTTCACCAGGGCAAATGCTTGTTTTTCCATGATTGTGTACTTTAACTCAATAGCTTGTAAAGCCTTGCTAAATAATGCAATAGGCCTCTCAACCCCATCTTCATCCTTTTGGAGAAAAATAGATGCAATAGTATTTTCAGAGGAAAAGGAGAAGATTTGGAAAGGCTTCTTGTAATTTGGAGCTGCCAAGATAGGTGCATGTTTAAGTGCTTCCTTGATCCCTTCAAAAGCCTGAATAACAGCCTCCTCCCTTTTGATAACTTGATCTTTCTTTAACATGTATGTGATAGGAAGAGTCATCTCAACAAAATTGGAAACAAACCTTCTAATGAAATTGATTTTCCCAAAGAAAGATTGGATGCCCTTCTTCATTCTTGGAATTGACACCCTGCTGATTGCTTCTATTCTCTCAAGATCAATCACGACACCATCCTTTGAAACAATATGACCAAGCAGCTTGGCCTTTTGCACCCCAAAGTGACACTTCTTTGGATTGAGAGAGATTCCAAATTCTCTACATCTGATCAACATTCTTTCCAAATGTTGCAAGTGATCGTTTCTACTCTTTGAAAATACAGTCACATCATCCTGATAAACTACAATGAAGTTATTTATATAACCACCAAAAGCAACATCCATTTCTCTTTGGAAGGTAGCTCCAACATTCATGAGACCAAAAGGAATTCTCACATAAACATATCTTCCCCAATGAGTGGTAAAGGTAGTTTTAAATATTTCTGACTCCTTGACAACAACCTGATTGTAGCGAGAGAAACCATCCAATGTGGACAACAATTTACATCTAGTCACTAACTGCAGCATGTTCTCCATGTTTGGTAAAGGATAATTGTCTTTCAATGTAGCTCTATTCAAATTTCTGAAGTCTACACAAAGTCTGATATCTCCATTCTTCTTTCTGACTGGCACAAAGTTTGCAACCCAAGATGAATACCTTGTGGGCTGAATGATCCTTCCCTCCTTCACTTTCTTCAATTCATCTTGCATCTTCATGGAGAGGAGTGGATTAATTGGCCTTTTCTTCTATCTGAATGGTTTGGCCTTTGTTTCAAGAGGGATATCATGCTGAAACAAGTCTTCTCTATATACTTTCAGCTCTGAATATGACCAGGCAAGGCAGTCTTGATATTGCTTCAACAATTAGAGGTAGGACTGTTTTTCTTCTTTGTTTAAACTGCTGCCCAACTGAAATTTTCTTGGTTTGTCCTTTGTTCCCAAGTCATGCTCTTCCACATCCCTTTAGATAGATATGTTTCTATTGATGATGCAATCAACATTGCTAAAATTTGACTCGAGAGCAACAAGACCTCTAGGAATGGTGTTAGTTTTCAACTGGATATTATCTTTTCCAAAAAAAGTCTATCTTCCTTCAGTCATACACACCATTGGTTCCAAATCAATATGTTGATCTAAAAACTCACCTTGATTTTGTAAGAACCTTTGCACTTAAGCATCATCATCAAACACTTGCCAATGCTTGATGTTGTCAGGGACAGCTGGCCTAGTTAACACTTCAACATTGTACTCACAATAAGGTGAAATAGTGCAATCTCCAAATCTTGATCCCATCAATGCCAACTTGTCAGTAGCAGAATTAAAACTTCTATTATAGTGCATAATATTGAAGAAATCAAACATCTCAATTAGATCCCAAACTGCATGTTTATACTGCTTCATCCGCTAAGTTTTTGTAGCATACATTTTTCTTATTTGGTTGACAACTAGCTCTGAATCTCCCTTTGCAATAATGTCCTTGACACCATACTTCCATGCAATTCTCAGACCCAACAACAAGGCTTCATACTCAGATATGTTGTTAGTATATTCAAAATTAAGCTTGAAGGAAAAAACAAATTCTTCCAAAGTAGGAGAAATAAGAAATACACCAGCACCATTTCCAAATTTGGATCAAGCTCCATAAAATAACAAGGTCCAAGGAGAACATACCTTCTCAAGGAACTTTGACTGATCCATTTTTTGTTCTTTTTCATCAGCAAAACCAATAAAATTATCAACATAAACATCAACAAATAATACTTCATAAGAAGCATTGTTTGGGTCCTCAATTAGATGCAAAATTTTCTTTTCTCCATAGAGATTGAAAATTCTGCCCTCAATGGGAATGGTGGCAAAAGACATATCCATTTTGACACTCCCTCCAACACTTGCAACCCAATTTCTTGATAATAACATACCCCATTTGGCAGGGCAATCAACAATTACAACATCCAATTTTAAATTCCTCCCAGGATAAGATGCAAGCTGCACTACCAAGCCCTTCACATAACCAACAGCCGGAACTTCTCTTGAGTCCATGGCAGTACATTTTCCATAGGCTGCTGTCACTTTGATAGCCAACCCATTCATGACTTCAAGAGGCATGACATTACATGATGCACTAGAATCAAACATACAATTGTGAAGTAACCTATCCTTTATGATCAAACTTGTGAAGAATGGATGAACATTCAATTGGGAATTAACCAAGGATGTCCCCAAATATACCTCAGGTGTCTCTCCAAGATCTTCTACTACTAGTGGTGTTTCAAGTTCAGAAATGATTTGAAGAGGAGTCTCAACAACATTTGTATTTCTTCCTGGAGTAGTCTTCTCCTCTTTCAACTCCAAGTACTCAAATGCTCTCTTCTTATGCTCAAGAATCCTAAGCAACTAAATGATTGGAACACTCACTTTGATTTGGCTCAATACTTAGGCTATGTCATAGGGAACACTCTTTGGCAAAGAATCATTGGAAGGGAGACAAGAAGATTGATTTGATGGCAAGGGATTCTTGGCAGCTTCGGCATGAGGATTACTGTAATTTTTTCTTGGGACAATAGAGCTTTTGGCAAGTGTTTCTCTCCTAGGATTTTCTTTGGGAATGCTTTTGAGTAAGGGTGTTTAAGGTTTGGCTTGAGGCCCAACTCCTTTAACAACTTTTCTTCTAGTGTTATAATCTTTCTCTTGACATATAACAACATTCATCAACAATTGTCTATCTTCCTCCAAAGAAATACCACCATCATACTTCTTAATCATCAAAGCTCTTAAGTTTTCAAAGTCATTGTTAGGAATTTCAAAATATTATAGTACATCAACTTTAAGAGTATGATGGGGAAGAAAGACTTGTACCCATTTGATGCAATCCCAAAAAGTTGCAAAAGTCCTAACACTTATTAATTCACTAGATGTTGCTCCTCCTTGTGAGCTTGAAGAACATCCCACCATGCAAATATCATCATCAGTACCATCATCATTATTATCTTCACCTTCTTGCTAGTCCACTTCACATGGAGGATGGGGTAAAAAAAACCTATCACACCAATCAATATCAACAACTTCTTCAACAACAGCAACCCTAGCAGTTAAGGGATTAGGTAACACTCCCCCTTCACGTGCTTGAGGATGTTTATTTGCAGATCCCATGGGTCTTTTCCCTCTATCATCTTCCCTTTGATCACCTCTAGGATGATTGGAAAATTTTTCATTGTTTTGTGATCTTGGCTGACCTTATGAAGTCTACCCAATTCCCTTCTCATCTCTTGCTAACTTACTTGAGATTTCTTTGACAGCCCCTACAAAATTTTTCACAACCTCTTCTAAATCAAAACCCTTGCTAGCTTGAGGTTTTTCAAGGTTTATCAATTTTACACCATCTATCTTGAGAGGTTTCCCAATAGCCTTGATATTGTTTTAAATTTGAAGTGCCATGGTGAAAGCTTGTCTCAGATTGGTAGGGTTCTTGTCTCTTAAGTAATAGGATGCCTTCTTATCAAATGCATGTACATATTTAATTAAACAAGACTCATCACAAGGCATCAGATTAATAGGAATCCTTCTCAAAGTTTTGTTAAACCTTGTGTTAAATTCATGGAATGATTCATTGGGGTTCTTCTTGATATTCTCAAATTCAGACAAGAGAAATCTAGGATTAGTCTTGTCACCATATTGTAATCTAAATGCATTCTTCATTTCAGTCCATGAATCAATAGAATTATCAGGCAGATCCTTGTACCAATCCCTAGGATCCTCTTCTAATGTATGAATGAACAACTTAATATACACATTTTCAAACTCTATCTCGAAATCTTCCATCATGTTAACAAAAATTTTGAGATGCTGATCACCAGTTATTGCATTATTACCTTGGAATTTTGGCAATCTATTTTTGACATCTTATGGGACAGCATTTGGGTAACCATCCATTCCTCTAAAGTCTATAGGACCAAAGGTGTTAACAACAAATAGAGGTATAGGCTGAGCCATATTTTTTGGTGGAGGTGATCTTAGAGGTGAAACAAGCTGATGAGGAGTGCAAGATCCTCGAGGCTCAAGAATGTGATTCACAAGATTGGTATTCTCGAAATGCTGATTTTCTTGGAAATTTTTATTTGGATTGAAACACACAGGTGCAGATTGAAGAAGGAACTTATCAGGTAAAGCAGAAGGACCTTCACTGGCTGAGGAAAAAAAGTTTATGAGAGGATTTCTTGAATCATAATCACTTGAACAAGAGTGATAATCCTCTACTAAAGGCTGATCTCTCTCTCCTATGGATATATCTTTTCCTGATGTCTGACCTTTAACAACTTTCCAAACTCTTATCCCTTCCAACTCTAAGTTTCTTGAATCTGTAAAAAACTTCTTAGTAGAGTCTTTAAGGAAGAGAGATCTTCTTCTTCCTAGTTTTGCAGAGATTAGCAACACAAAAGTAAATGACATAAATGTTAAGACACTGATACTTTATCAAAATTAGAACAACATGGAGTTGCCACTAAGTAATTTCACCCTAGTTGTGTAAATGCACTAAAATACTCTTTCAAATATCTATTAGCATTGAAAATATTGCCAACTTATATAGATCATACCTTTATTTCTTTGAATTTATCAACCACAAATGCAAATGAAGTGCAACAACTACTAGAAACTAGTAAAATTTGTAGGCAAAACTTATATCTTCACTCAATCCTTTCAAATTTGATTATAAAATGATGCTTTAACAATTTATTTGCATGCAGAACTTACAAGGGACATTACCAAGGTTTGGTATGCATTCAAATATCTCAAATATGTATGCACATGGATCGGATTGAACTAAGAGAATATCAAACTTAGAACTCTACTCTTCATTCCAATCTTATAAATATAATCAGAAGATGATACTTAGATTTATAATTGCACATAAATCACAAAAGAAGCATTACCAGGGATCTGAAATACTGAAATACTGAATAATGTCCCCTGAAATGGTGCCATAAAGTGTTGGTACCCAAATTTGTTTTCCTTTTCAGTCTGAGCAGCATCAAAAATATGGCATGAAGCTTGAAGGTAGATAGATCTTGTTATATGTCAAGTTGTAGCTGGGGATGTGATCTAACTGGCACTCAAATTTGTGGAGAGATGGATAGCACTTTGAAAGGATTTTTATCTAACCCTCAATATTTTAGGTTGTGCCTCTCAACCAAGGTAAGAGAACCTATATTGCAGCCTCTGTTTTTTGAATGAGGTGGATATATCCTTATACTGTGCATGTTGTATGGAGATGGCCTTAGGAAAACATGATCAATTTTTCATTATTCAAACTCAACAGAACTGTCACTACTAAATGATGGAAATGCTTTCGAGACAAAGATGAGGATGTTGGAGACATTGTATGATCCTGATTTTCTTTGTGCATTTTTGTAGATGGGTTAGATTCTTTTGTTGACACACAATGCAATGTAGGGGTAGTATGGGTAGAATTAGTTATTCAGATGATTTTTTGGTGGGGTATTGATAATAAAAACTTGGATATATCAAATCTTTAACAACCTTTACAATACTTGAACAACTATCAGATAAAATGCTTCAAATAATCAGGATGTTCTTTCAACCAGAAGATGCATAAATGGTAGCCTAGGTTGCACTCTTCACACAATCTTTGAGAACTCACCACAAAAGCTTGAAGTAAAGAACTCAATTAAACACAAAAATAATTGATTAAACCACATCTAAGGTACCCCCAAAGGCTTACAAGCAATCCCAATCAATAAATAAAGGTGGAGTGATTTTAAACTACTTATTTTCAATCCCAGATGAAAGCTCTTCTAACAACCAAAACTACAAGTGTCACCAAACTATCAATAAGGATGAGATTCTGTGTGATTTCTAAAGATTTTCAATGCAAGATTTCAACAAGAATAATGAAAACTATTTGCAGGTATTTAAAATGATAACAAACATCATATTGCCTAGAAAAACATAGATTTAACTTAAAAGCTTGTTAGATTCGTCAGCAGGGGAGAGTTTCATGAACAATCTCAGAGCTGTGTGATGGCTATACACTTGTAACCAACTCACATACATGAAGATCCAACATAGAAGAAATTAACCTGGTTCTTTGGTGGGTTTCTCAAAACTTAGAATTTGCTCGTGATTTTCAACTTTCCGACCCTTTGCATTTTTCCAAAATGCATTATATACCTCTTGCCACATTGGAGCCTTCTTTCCTAAGTAAAGCATATGCCAAGGGATCAATTTTGTTACAAAAATTTCTCATGATTCACTGAAAATGGTATTTAACAAATTTGCAACGAGAGTTGCCAGGTGTTTTGAAAAGACTGAATCATTACAAATATTTGGATCATTATCTTTCTTGGAGGCATGTTTTTCATCATCAAAGCATGCAGATGCATTTCCTTTCATCATTTCACCTTTTCACCTTTTGAAAGAACCTTTGCAACTTTCAAATTTGACATTTCACGTGTCTGGATGGATTAGGAAAAAAAATTGTTTCAAAAACACCTCAAATCTGTAAATTGAGTTATGAAACTGATTCCAATGACCTAAAAGGCCAAAACGACATGGAATCGCCAAAAAAATGATGAAATTTGATGCAAAATTTACAGTTCCAAGTTTCTTGGAGAAAAAATGGTGGCCAAAAATGAAGATGTATAGTTACCCTTGATCTTCTCCTTCTCCTTCTATCTGGGCCCTCCACGTGTCAAAATATGATTGGGAATCAATTCGGGCTCACCTTTTGACTTTTTGACATTTTTGGAAAAATTGAAAAAATAAATTTTTTCTCCACCCCTCTGCCTTTGATTTTTTGTGATGACACAAGGCACATGGTGGGTCCCATTGGAATCACGCTTCAATTCTACGCATTTTTACCGTTTTTGGAATTTTGGAAAATTTTCACCTTTTGCCCCGCGGGCCCGCATCTCCACCTTTATCCTTGACACGTGTCATGCTTTCTATCACTGAAATTCCACAGGCTTATTTCATGTTTTGACCCCTTTTTTCACCAAGGGAAAATTTTCAATTTTCCTTCCGTGGGCCCACGACTCCCATTTCTCCCTTGCCACATGTCGCTTGATGATTCACTCATGGGCCAATGCTTCAAATTTCCATATTGAGTCTTATTGCAAAAAGGGAAAAAATTCCCTTTTTCCTCCGCCTCTCCGCTGACCCACTCTGCCTTTGCCATGTGTCTGTCTGTGATTAGAGAAGAGAAGCATCCCATTTTTTAACTTTAGAAAACAAAGCTTAAAAATCATTAAGTTCTCCATCGGCCCGCTCCTCCATTTTAACTTTTTATGGACACGTGTCCACCTATGATTGGCCACGGGGCCGCACTTCAAAATTTCACTTTAACTTATTTTTCCTCCAAAGGCAAAAAACTTCAAAAACCTCTACCATCCACATTTCCCTACTCTACCACCATGCTGCCACATGTCCACCTCCTGCTCCATTCGGACCTGTGGGCCTTTCCACACCATTTTTCCCTTCGCAAAAAAAGGGCCAAAAATGCCTAAGTTCCTTGCCGGCTTCCCATTTCACCTTCGCATAAGAACATGACACGTGTCCCCTCACGAAGTTGTGGGGGGAATTTTAAATTTTTTCCCAAAGCCAAAAATGGATAAGTTTTTCAGAGAAACCCACTAATCCTTATCCAATCAGAAGTGGCCACCTAAGAGGAGAATTTTGAGCCTAATGTTGACTTTATTATGTTTTTTCACAAATGAAGCATGAAAAATGATTTTTTAAATGAATTAAGGCATGGGAGTAGAGGAAGCAACTTCATTTCATCCATTAAAACTATAGAAAACATTTCTCAAAGTGCAGAGTGAAAGGAAAATTAGGGCAAAAGCATAGAGCATCAAAATAGACACCAACAGGTACCACACACCGGATTAGAGTGTGAGAGGAAGGACTTGCATGCAAACCTTCCCCCTCGTAGCCTTGACTATGATAAGGAGATCACCTAAAATGTAATCATTGATGGATAGATCCTTAGTAATATCCTCATTGACACAGGAGCAGAGGTCAATATTCTCACCTTGGATGCATGGAATCAAATGGGAAGAACTGCATTACAGCCATCTTCAAATGTCTTGTATATGGCGAACAAGACAAAGGAAATGTCCATCTGTGTCTTAAAATTTTTGGCTATCACCATTCAAGGGACCAATTTTACTAGGGACTTTGATGTCTTGGCACTCGCCGAGGTAGACAATTTTCTGGCATTACTTGGGAGCCCATGGTGTTACAAGAATAATGCTGACCTACGGTTAAATAAGGGATACATCAACTTTGAAAATAAGGAGGAAAAAGTCATTATACCCCTAGCTAATGGGAAATAAACACCCTATACTAAACCCTTGGGGGAAGAAGTCCTTGACAGAATATATGTGTGCTGAATCAGGGATCCTAAGATAATTCATCCCACAAAGGGAGTTATCCAGTTTGAGGATGTTCAGTCCATAAGTGACACTACTAGTATAGCGTGTGATAATTGGGTGCATGGGACCTATGAGTTGATTGGATGACATTGAAGAGGATCGATAACCAAGGTAACAAATGCATGTGTAGTCTGGGACCTAGGAGGAAGAAAAATACAAAGTTACTCGGGAGAGGATAATCCTGAAGATTTCTTGCGAGAGATGAAGGCCCATTGGAGAAATAAAAAGGAAAGAAGAGAAATTCTCAATTACAACCTACTTGGAACTACTGTGCGCTGGTGGTAAACACATTGGGAGAACCTTTTGGTATGGTGCAAGGTGAGAAATGCTTTCTCTGTAAGGTTTTACAGGAGCAATGCACCCATAGATATAAAATACTACCATGGTAAAGAGACCTCTTCCTTCTATATCCAAGCATGTGAGACAACATGCATGGGAAGCTTAGAAGTGTTGCCACCTTCATCATGGGTTCACAAGTTTTACTCTACCCTACAAAGTTGTGTGCACGCGTGGTACATCCACTCAGAGACGCATCGTCAAATTGGTAATTGGAAAGAATTGGTGGTTGATCTCATTCAAACATTTGAGTATTAGAGTACAAATCCATCAGTACATAAGGTGTTGCAGGCTGTCAAGTACTTTACAACAGGAGATAGTGCTATGGCGTAGGACATAATACAAGAATTTCTAGGTGAACCTAGCCTAGAGGCATGCTTTGAAGAAGAAGAAAAAAAGGAGATACAACTTGAGTGTGCGTGTATGGAAAAAGAAAAGGGGAAGATGGTGTATGTTATTGATGGGGAAGAGGTGAAAATATTGGATGTTAACCATTCTATAGGGATGCATGAAGTCATAGATAATGTTGATGAATGGGTGTGCACCTATCATAAACATTTAAAGACAAAAAAATTTAACATCGGCTCAGAAGCATAACCCAAGGAGGCTATCATTGGAGACTATTGGTTAGAGAAAGAAGTCTCTAAAATCATTGATCTGTTATGTGAATTATAATATTTTTTCCCACGTGGGTACCATGAGCTTAAAGGAATCCACCATTCCTTGCGGGAGATGAGGATAAAGCTGAAGGAGGGTGCATGCCCAATTAGGAAGAGACCATACTGGATGAAACCCAATTTATGCCTCACGGTCAAGGAGGAAATAAACAAAATGATAGCATCAGGTATCATTGAGGATTTGGAAGAGTCAGAATGGATAATTCCAATGGTGATTAGTATCAAAAAGGACGGGAGGATAAGGATCTATGTTGATTATAGGGGCCTGAATGCAGTATGTGTCATTGATCCTTTCCCAACTAGATTTACTAAAGAAATATTATAGGGAGTAGCAAGACACGAGGTCTACACTTTCACAAATGGATTCTCGGGATATCACCAGGTAAGGATTGTAAAAGAGGACCAAAGGAAGATGACTTTCACCACTAAGTGGGGAATTTTTTCCTATATGGTCATACCTTTTGGATTGAAGAATGCATTTGCTGTATTCTCATGCATTGTGGTGCAATATTTTCAGGACTTCATCCATAAATTTCTTCAACTTTACCTAGATGATTGGAAAATATATGGGTTAGTGAGGGACCATTGTGACAACTTAAGGTTGATGTTTGAAAGGTGTCAGCGATTGAGGATATCCCTCAACATTAATAAGTGTGTCTTTGTTACCCCATTTGGAACCTTATTGGGAGATATCATATGTAAATAAGGCTTATAAGTAGACCTTGCCAAGGTTACAGTTATTGTAGGATTGGGGGAGCCTACTAGTCAAAGCAAAGTACATGGATTCCTTGGACACATGGGTTAATACAAGAATTTCATCAAGGGATACGCCAAGATTTCCATGCCTTTAGAACAGTTACTTAGACACAAGAGTTCCTTCCTTTGGGGAGAGGTGCAGCAGAAGGCATTTGACATTTTAAAGGATAGGCTTGTCACCGCTCCCACACTATGATTCCCCTCTTGGGATAAGCCCTTCCATGTTCATGTGGATGCCTCAAGAACCTCTATTGGAGTAGTACTTGCACATCCTTGTGAAGGGATTGTTGATCATCCTTTTTCTTTGTAAGCAGGAAGTTGACACCAGCAGAGCATAATTATACTACAACTCAGCATGAGGCCTTATCAATGATCTACACACTCCACAAGTTTATAAAATATCTTCTGGCAACCCCTTTTATATTTTACACTAAGCATATGGCATTAAAATATTTAGTGAACAATCCCATTCTACAAGGTTGCATATGTCGATGGGTACTATAGTTCTAACAATTTGAGTTCACAATGGTTGTCAAACTAGGAAAAAGTTATTCTGGACCTGATCATTTGTCTAGAATTAATTCAGGGGAGGATGCACAAGGCATCGAGGATAACATGCCAAATGCACAACTATTTAGATTGTGGTGTGCACCATCATAATTAGAAGATATTGTAGTATTTCTCAAGACAGATGTAGCGTCGGAAGGAATGAAGGTATTAGATAAAATGCAGTAGCTATACGTGTCATGCCCTACATGTTGATTAGTGGGGATTGGTACAAATTAGGACGTGATGATATTATGTGCCAGTGTGTGCTAGAACATGAGTGCCTAGCCATCATAGAAGAGGTGCATAGAGGTAGTGCAGGTGGGCACTATGTAGGCAATGCCACTGCACATAAGATATTGATGGCTGGATTATGGTGGGAGACCCTATATCAAGACTCTAAGGAGTATTGCAAGGCATGTGACCATTTTCAGCACATGGGCAAACTAGGGAAAAGAGATGAAATGCCTTTGTGCCCTATTCCCAGTGTCGATCCATTCGAAAAGTGGATTATAGAATTTCTAGGCCCTATTATACCAACAATGTGTAGGACTAGGTCACGTTATATAATGACATTCATATATTACTTGACAAGGTGGGCAGAAGAAGAACCTACTAAGGATTATACAACAACTACTACAGTAAGGTTTATGTGGGAAAACATTATTACAAGGTATTGGTGCCCTTTGAGTTTGACTAGTGACAGGGGTACACATTTCTTAAATGAAACAGTAAGGATTCCATTAGTAGAATTCATGGTGGCTCATCACAAGACTGATCCTTACCATCCATAAGTAAATGGAACCGTGGAGGCATTTAACAAAATACTAATTCATACCCTAACCAAAATTTTTGACGTTGGTAGACAACATTGGGATGACAAAGTATCATCCGTTGTTTGGGCATGTAGGACAACCTATAAGAGGTTAAATAATGCCACATTGTTTCAATTGGTGTTTAGCGTAGAGGCTATCCTACCAATTGAATTCATGTTACCATCACTACGTATAACACACGTAGGAGGTTTAGCAGACAAAAAAGTTTTGGAAGAAAGAATTGATGGACGAAAGATGATTACTTGTCAGGTGGAGCTAGAAGACTGAAAAAGCAAAAAAAAAGGCATGACATGATCATCACATTAAGAACAAAAAGTTTGAGGTTGGCCAGATGGTGTTACTATATGATTCCAAGTTTATGTGCCATCCTGGGAAGTTAAAAGTCCATTGGTTGGGTCCATACATCATCTCGTACATCCTTGATTCAGGTGTGTGCTAATTACAAGCGCTGGATGGGAAAAAATTAACAGGACACTTTAATGGGAGTAGGTTAAAGACCTACTATAAATAAGTCTTCTTGGTATTTGTAATAAGGCAGTATTGCCATATAGTTTAGGATTTTCTTTAATGCATTTTTTTATTTTCTTGTGTTTTCCTTTCTCATTGTTTATTTGTTTTGTGCCTTGGGCATCGGTAACCTCATTACCTTTTAAAGGTTGTGAATGCATAGAGGACCACACATCATTTTAGTATGGGGTAGAATAATGTGAAAGAAAGTGTAAGATGCAAAGTACCAGGAAGGATTGCGTTGGAAAGCCCGGTTGAATGGCCTTATGAACAAGGATGGTTGGGGTCAGGATAAGACTACATCTTGATTCCATATACAAGGGAGGAAGAAGTACCTTTGGTTTTGGTAATGCATGCGTAAGAGTCTTCTATCAGATAGATTGTTTGTGTAACAGAAGATTGTAGGATTATCCACACAAGGTTGGGTGCGTGAGTAGGGGTGATAGAGTTCGACTTAGTGGAAATATCCACAATAAGTGTTGAAGTACGGTGGTAGGTGAAGCAAAATTTAATGCTAAAAATAAGGGAGAACGACAAGTAGGAGGTTGGGCACTTCATTTTTAACATTGCGAATATGAAAAAAAGAGCTCTTGTGAATTAGGGTTTCTAGATTTGATCTGTGTAAAGAAAAATTTGAGGAATTAAGGTGTGAGTGACTCAATTTGGTCTACAAACCATAAGGAAAGTAGTTCATGAGTGTAGAAAAATTATGGAGAAGTGCCATCTTATGATAAAAGGTTATTAGAATTAGGGTTTGGCAGCTAGGGCACAGGCTAAAAAGGGTTTCCTCAAAAGTTTGATGTCTGAGCTTGGAAAGGGTGGAAAAGTAGAGCAATTAAGAGAATTTGAAGTGCTAAGATAACATAAACCATGACACCTAAGAAGATGAAGGGTAAGGGCAAGTGTAAACAACCATAAAGCCCCACAAGCATGAATGAAGAATGGTACATAAAGATGTAGTACCCAGATGGGGTTTTTCTTAGGAAGGAATGAGAGTCCCACTTAAGAAAAATTACGATGAGAAATTACAACCATTGTTAAAACATGACAAAAAAGGAAATGGCATTGGAGTTAGTGTGCCTAAAAAACAAGAGGACACCAGAAGGTTTACCTATCTATAACGATGAGGTAAAAGTAAAGCTGGAGGAGGGATTTTTGTAACTCTATGAGTTTCCTTATTTTGGAAAACCTAAGTGCCTCTATTAATGGTTAATGTTGCATGTACACGAGGACCACTTATACTTTGCAGGGTGCAAGATGCGCATAACTCCTCAGCTGATTTCAAAATTCACAGGCCTCATTTGTGAAGGAGAGAATTTAGATGACAACCTGAGTGACAAGGAAGCCATTAAAGCAACCGTCATCGCATATGATTACAAGAAGGGGTCACGGTACTTTGATATCCCAGAGATCCCAGAACATATCATGAGAATGACCGCACACCTGGTAACAAAGCTAAATTACCAAGAAAGGTGGATGTAGATAAATAAGGCCTGGTTAAATGTATGCAAGAAAATATCAGAAGGCACCATCTACAACTTGTTTTCCTTCATCACAGATGAATTTATCAGTAGCGCGTAGGAGGGAGAAAAGATACTCTTTGGTAATGTCCTTTTGATAATTGTGTTTTCAAAAATAAGAGTTCCAGATACAACAGATAAGTTTGTTTGGGAATATCTAGAGGAATACCCCTCGCCCACGAAAAGATTCACAAAGTACACTTGCGATAGCATGAAGACTGCTAACAAGGTACACCTAGAGAAATGGTATAAGATCTTAAGGGATGCATTTAGGGTAGAGTGGAGGATCCCAGAACAACTGTTAGCACTTACAAAGGGAGAGGCTGAATTTTCAGTATACCAACACTTCTACATTGGCAGATCCAGGCTGAGAGATGAAACTATGAGCCCCTAGTGGAAAATCTCTTTCTCTTTCACAACATTATATTTCCAAGTAGGGGTAAACCAGTTTATAGATGCTAAAAGAATAAGTTTTAACCTTAGTGAGGTGGATCAAGACCACAGGGAGTTGTGCATACAACTTGTTTATCCCAAGAAGTGAGCATACATGGAGAGGTATGTCTCCCATGAGGTTCAAATGAAAACTCCCCTGACTTTTCCAATAGTAGGAAGATACATGGTGAGGGTATATCTATGCATAAGACAAAATTTTGAGAAGGGCACATACCTGGAATGTGATGTCTCCATTCTTGATGACCCCATGGGAAGAAGGAAGCTCGTGCTGATAAAGAAAGGAACCAAGTGTCCAAGATACACCAATGGTGGGTGCCCCAGAAAAAAGTGCTAGGACTAGTACGTACATGCATAAGAAGAGGTCTCCAGTTACAGAGGAGGTGCCAAAACAAGAAAATACTATCAAAAAAGATAAATCACTAGAGGAGGAAGAAGAAAGAGCAGAATCCCATATTCTGGAATCCCCAGTTAGGAAGAAACAGAAAACAATGGAGGACGCTGATTCAGAGGAAACAGAGAGCTTGGAGGCCTACAAAGGTGAGAGGGATGATGAAAAAGAGGATGAAATTGAAGAATCCCAAGGACCGTCATTGTTTGAGGTACATGATTCAAAGGAAGAAGGTGAGGAAGAGAAAAATGAATATCTCTTTGTGTGGAGTGTTGGGCCCCTAAAATATTGGCTAAGTACAAAATAGCACGTAGGCGCGCAAGGCCTAGTTAAAGAAAGGCACACAGGAAAAGGTTTAAGGAAACCCATGGCACACATGTAGAAAAAGCTAAGGAATTAGCCATATTGGGCATTCTAGGTAGCATACGAGGAAAATGTGACCCGACTGTGCATGCGGAGTGGATAAGGTGCCAACCTTGCGACAGGTTGGCCTAGGAAGGAATATGCCATGTGGTAAGGGCTTCTAGAAGAACATCATGGCACAAAATGGTGAGCTCAAGCCTGTAGGAGCATGTGCTCATGAGGACCACATTCAGACACTTGGCAATAGATTTGAGGTCACAGGAGAATGAGTTGGCGGATCAAAGAGGCTATATATTCAAGTGCTTGCAGAAGTAAAAGGGGGAGATATAGACAAAAACACTGAGAAAGAGATTAGCTCTATAGAAATGTTGTAAGGACTGTCAATTTTGGGAAAATAAGGATAGAGAAGGATGTATTAAGGGCTGGGAATTATAAATTTTCTTTTGAGGGTATAGTTATATAAATCCAGTGATAATGCATGACTGCGGTCTACTTTTCTATAACATTCTATAATGGCTCCATCTATATAATGAGGTTACCAAGTTGATATGAATATGAGTGTTAATGGTTTTATTGCATACATCCTTCTTCATAGTTCCTTTCCATTTATGTTTATGAACTAAGTATGAATGCTTGTACAAATTCCTTTTTGTTTTAATGTAAGTTCTATAATCTGTTAAGCACTTTATGTCTAGAATAACTACAAGGATCTAGAAGTCATTTTGAGCTCTATGCTGCTTATATGTCTTCTTTCCTTTCAAATCTCCTAAACTTGGTTCATATATGATGTCTCCCACTAAAATCACATAAAATAGTGACTTGGCACCCACGCGTGTCTCAGGTGAGAACCCAGCGCCCGTTGGGTGATAGGTTGACGCGCATGGGATTTATTTCCTTTGTGATGGGGGTAAAAATTACTACATGGAGGAAGGGAAGCTAGGAGGATGAAGGCACCCAAAATAAGGGAGAAAGTAAAGAAGTGAGTATGAAAAATTATATTCCAAGCCTCACGAAGGAGAAGATAAATGAGGCGACAAAAAAAGAACTGGTGAAAATCATTGAAGCCTTGGTAGTACAAGATTTGGAGTGCAATGCTGATTTAGTAATAAATGAAGATAAAGAAGAAAGTGTGTGAAAAGATCACATAAGCATAGGAGGAGGCCCCAATTTGACAGTATGTATTCTTAAAGGCATGCGCACAGGAGGAAAATGCACGAAGATCCAAAGACCAAGAATGGACTATATTGATGATCTAAACAAGGTGTTGTGAATGCATTTCCAAATCACTGTTCCAACAGAACAACTCTTAGCCATGACATCATTTGATGTGGAAGGTGCCTACCCATGGACAAGGAAGATGATTTCATGGGCATTTGAGTCCCCCCTCGATGAGCTTGAATTTGAAGTAAGCTAAGGGGAATTGATGGAAGTGTTAGAGTCTAAAGGAACCAACCCCTTGGTGAAAACTCAATAACTATCTGACAAACAAATCTGCAACACACTAAACAAAGTCTGAATAGAGTGAAGTTCCTAGAAGCAAAGTTGGAGAAGAGGGAAGAGGAGCTGGAGAAAAGAACTAAGGAGTTAAGACATGAAGAATTAGTCAGCGCTCAGCTAAGGCAGGAATTAAGAGAAGATAAAGCAAGGGTGCACGAGGTCTACAAGAAAGTAGAGATGATCACATATGCCATTTTCTTGAAGCATCCAAATCTAACGCCACCTACGTAAAAGTATGGATCTTCCTTGGAGTGCCTAGAGGACTTGACCCACATCCTCACAATGGAAAGGTGGCCCCTGGCCTTAGAGTCTATAGAGGAGGCAACAAAGAACAAGGAAAAGGAGGACAATGTGAATGTTGTGGCCATTGTAGTGCAGTAAAAGAAATTCCTCGCAGATGTGAAGATCGCCACCCAAGTCACTGAGACTACCTATGACAAATGCACCAATAGAGATAGAGTGATGAGAAATTTGGTCGCCACCCATGAAGTAGAGCTCAAGGAATTCTAGGATAAAAACAAGGGGAATAGAGCAGAGCGTGAAAAATTTCTAGGTGAGGTTGAGAAAAATTCAGAAGCTATTGAGACCTTGTAGAGCTTAATTAAGAACCAGTTGAAGGATTTGCATCCCTAGATCACTCGTAGAATGGATGTGCTCGAGGATTTAGGAAAAAAGTTGGAGGGGATTGTGGAAGCAATGAGTACCCAAGGGGAGGGGATACACTTTGAAGAGGTGAGCACCCTATTCGACGACCTTTGTCACCAGGTTCAAAGTGAGGTCGATAACTAGAATAAGTTAGAGGCTAACTTAACAAAATATTTCCCTCTCCTCTTGCATAAATAATCAAAGTTCCTCATTCTTTCTCTCTCCCCAAAAATTATTTTTTTCCCTCTATTCTTTCGCATGCAATTCAAGAACAACCATTCTTTATTCTTGAGGAAATGTTCCCACAGATAGAGAACAAGTGAAGTGTGGGGTGATGTTGGGCCCCTAAAATATCGGATAGGTACAAAATGGTGTGTGGGCGCACAAAGCATAGTTAAAGGAGGGAACACAAGAAGAAAGTGCATAATATAGGGTTTTAGGATGGTTTATTAGAACAAGTGGCATGTGTGAAAGGTAAAACAGAGGTTTCAGGACTTAGCCATATTTGGCACATCAGGAAGAACACGAGAAAAGCGTGACTTAGCTTCACATGTGGAATGGATAAGGTGCCAGCCTAACGACAGGTTGGCCTAAGAAGGAATATACCCTATGATGGAAGTTTCTAGAAGACCATCATGGAAAGGAATGGAAAGCTTGGGTCTAAAGAAGCATGCTCCCATGAAGGACAACCTTGGGACACTTGGCAGCAGATTTGCAACTCTTGCAAAGGCTTGAAGGTGTTGGGAAAAGATATATATGCAAGCACCCGATAAAGGTAAAAGGGAGATATACAAATATAGATTGACAGATATAGATTAGTAGAGAGCGAACCTCTAAATATATACTGCAAGGACTCTGTTGGGTTGGGTAGAGATCTATAGGAAAGAAGATGTAATAAGGGTCTGGGATTGTAAATTTTCTCTTGAGGACTGAGGGGTACAAACCTAGCTGTGATGTTTGACTGCAGTCTATAAAACTGTGGTAGTCTGTAATGGATCCAATGGATGTAATGAGGTTACCAAACTGGATTGAATATGATTATTAATGATTTTTATCCATATTTATAGCCAACAATTTTGATTCATGGATGTTTATGGAATAAAATATATATCCTTATACATTTCCTTTCTATTTTGGTTTCTATCTATAATCTGTTAAGTACCATTTGGTTTGGGATGACTGCATTTGTCTAGAAGTAGATTGTGAGATTTTCCATGGGGACCATGATGCAAGTAGATGCCCCTTATTACAACGCATAATTTTGAAGAATGTGTCATGCTACTGTAAGATTTACACCTCTACTACCTATGATACAAAGGACCGTAGACTTTTTGACTAGATCCATGAGTCCATTGATCATGGGGTGTGCCAGACCAACATTGCCATGAATTAAAAAGGTGATGATCACCATTATGAGGAGCATGTAGATGTAGGCGAATGTGGAAGGGGATTTCTTAGAGGATTATATTGTCATGGTAACCGTGGAGGAAGAAGTGAGTTCCCACATGAAACTTGTTTTAATTATGGATCTACAAAGCATTAGAAACAAGAATACCCAGACCTTTTGCAGTGCTCATGGTGTGGGAAGAAACACAAGTATGAGGAGTGCCCTGAGTTGTTTGTGCACATGAACTAGCAACAATGGAAATACAAGGGTGCTGTAATGGTAAGCATTAAGAAGATAGATGCACAATGGATGCCTCAGGTAGCATATGATGCAGACTTAAAACTTATTTTAGTAACAACAAGAGTAGAGGTAGCATGCATAAAGGAAATGCCAAGGCAGAGGACTCTAGTTTCAAGAGAAGAATTGGTACATGGAAAGTACCCAGATCCTACTCATCAGAAGGAGGTATATCAAGATACAATGGACATCATTAAGAGCTTACAAGGAGAAATCCAATGTCTAAAGGATTAGTCCAAGAAGGACGAGTAAAGAAGGAAGGTTGAGGCATCAAGAGATGACCTGGATGAGGTCAGGGAAGTATGTAAAATGATAAGGCAAGAGAATGTTATTCCCTTGCGAGGGGAATGGTTGAGGGAGAAGGTACCATGCACTAGAGAAGAGCATGTGAGGTAGGTCCTGCATGTAAACATCCCCCCTCACATCCTTGACTATGATAGGGAGATCACGTTAAATGTAGTAGTGGATGGATGGCTGTTGAGTAATATCCTTATTGACACAGGCACATAATTCAATGTTCTAACCTTTTATGCATGGCATTATATGGGAAGGCTTGCATTACAACCATCTTTGAATGTGCTGTATATGGAAAACAAAACAAAGGAAATTCCCATCAACTTCTAAAAGGATGCAACTATCACCATTTAGGGAGCCAAGTTTTCTGGGGACTTTGAAGTCTTAGCGGTCAATAAAGTAGACAATTTCCTAGCACTACTTGGGTGCCCATGGTGTTACAAGAACAATTTGGATCTTTGGTTTCACAAAGGGTACATCAGCTTTGAAAATAAGGAGGAATGAGTCATCATACCCCTGGCTGATGGGAAGTCAACACCCTATACTGAACCTTTAGGAGAAGAGTTCTTGGATAGAATATATGTGTGCTCAATTAGGGATCTAGAAATAATTCATCCCACCAAAGGATTTTTCTAGTTTGAAGATTCTTAGTTGGTCATTGAAACCACTAGTCTAGCATGTGATAATTAGGTGCTTGGGACCTACAAATTGATTGGATGGCATTTAAGAGGATCAGTGACAAAGGTGACAAAGGCGCGCACAGTCTAATGCGTAGGAGGGAAAGAGATACCTAAGTACTTAGGTGGAGCCCACCCTGAGATCTTTTTGCAGAGTATGGAAGCTTAGTGTAAGGAGGAAAATAAAATAAAAGGGATGTTAAGTTATGTCCCGCTAGGAACTATTGTGCACTGGTGGGAAACACATCGGGATAATCTCTTAGAATGGTGTAAGGTGAGAATTATCTTTTCCATCCATTTTTCTAGAAGAAATGCACCCACCTCCATCAAGGAATACCATGGTAAGGAACCCACCTCTTTCCACATCCAATCCTATGAGAAGACCTAGATGGAAGGCGCGGAAGCTTTGCCACCATCCATCTAGGTGCACAAACTATATTCTACACTGCAGGGTTGTGCGCGCACATGGTACATAAATTCTGAGACATACCGCAAAATAGGGAATTGGAAATAGCTAGTGGCTGACCTAGTTCATACATTCGAGTATCGAAGTACCAAGCCATCAGTTGATAAGGCATTGCATGTTATCAAACACCTTACCATGGGGGACAGTGCCATGGAAGAAGATAGGCTGCTGAACTTTCTCGGTGAGCCAAGTTTGGAGGTGCACTTTGAAGAAGAAGAAACAAAGGAGGTTCAGCTTGAGCACACATATTTGAAAAGGAGAAAGGAAAGCTTGTATATTTGATTGATGGGGAGGAAGTAGAAAGCTTGGATGTTAACCATTCTATAGGGATTTGCAAGGTAGTGGACAATACTAATACTCACACATGCGCCTACCATGAACCTTTAAAAACTAAAAAGTTTAACATTAGCTCAGGAGAAGAACCTAAGGTCACTATCATTAGAGATTATTGGTCAGAGAAGGAAGTCTCTAAGATCATTGATCTTTTACGTGAATTTGAAGATTTATTTCTGCATGGGTACCATGAGCTCAAAGGCGTCCACCATTCCTTGGGGAAGATAAGGATAAATCTGAAGGATGGTGTGCACCTGGTCAGGAAGAGACCCTATCGAATGAATCCCAATTTACACGTGAAGGTAAAGGAAGAGATAGAAAAAATGATAGCATCTAGGATCATTGAAGATGTGGAATAATCAGAATGGATAATTCCAATGGTAATCAACATCAAGAAGGATGGGTGGATTAGGATATGTGTGGATTATAGGGAGATGAACATAGTTTGTGTCATTGATCCTTTTCCAACCCCCTTCATTTAATAAATTTTGGAAGGAGTCACTGGGCGTGAAATTTATTCCTTTATGGATGGATTTTCAGGGTACCACCAAGTCCGGATTGCAAAGGAAAACCAGGAGAAGACAACTTTCACCACTAAATGGGAAATTTTTGCATACATGGTCATGCACTTAGGGTTGAAGAATGCACCTACCATTTTCTCACACATAGTGGTATAGGCATTCTAAGATTTCATCCATATGTTTCTCTAGGTCTATCTAGATGATTGGACGGTGTATAGGCTAGTAAAAGACCATTGTGAAAATTTGAGGCTGATGTTTGAGACATTTTGGAAATTGAGGATATCCCTCAACATTAAGAAATGTGTCTTTGCTACCCCCTTTGGAATGTTATTGGAGCATATCATATGTAAGGAGGGCTTGCTAGTGGATCTTGCCAAGGTTGCAGTTATTGTGGGATTGGGGGAGCTAACTAGTCAAAGCACAATGCAAAAATTTCTTGGGCATATGGGTTATTACAGAAAATTCATTAAAGGGTATGCCAAGATCGCAACACCTTTAGAATAATTTCTCAGACATAAAAGTTCCTTCTATTGGGGAGAGTCATAGTAGAAGGCGTTTAACACATTAAAGGATAGGCTTGTCACTGTGCCTATATTACATTTTCCCTCTTGGGATAAGCCCTTCCATGTTCATGTGGATGCCTCTAGAATGACCATTGGGGTAGTGCTTGTACAACATGGTGAGGGAATCATTGACCATCCCATATGCTTTACAAGTAGGAAGTTGACACCAATAAAACATAATTATACTACAACTGAGCATGAGGCATTGTCAATGATCTACACGCTTCACAAGTTTAGATAGTATCTACTAGAAACCCCTTTTATCTTCTATACTGACCATATGGCGTTAAAGTACTTGGTGAACAAGACTATTTTACAAGGGCACATATGTCAGTGGGTACTATTATTTCAAGAATTTGAGTTCACAGTATATGTGAAGCTTGGGAATAATATTTGTGGACATGATCATTTGTCAAGAATTGACTCAGGGGAGGACACACAGAGCATTAAAGAGACTATGCCAAATGCGTAACTATTTAGGTTGTGGCACACACGCTCAGATTTGGAGGAAATTATAGTGTTTCTAAAGAATGGTGTGGCACTGGAAGGGATAAATACATTAGAGAAGAAGTAGCTAGCCAATTACGCCATGCCCTACATGTTGATCAATGGGGACTTATACAAATTAGGGCGTGATGAAGTTTTGTGCAAGTGTGTGCTAGAGCATGAGCGCCTCGCCATCATAGAGGAAGCACACCAGGAAGTGCAAGTGGACATTATGCAGGTGATGCCACCACATGTAACATATTAATGGAAGGCTTATGGTGGGAAACCATATAGAGCGTGTAACCACTTTCAGTGTGTTGGCAAGCTGGGAAGAAGAGATGAAATTCCTTTGTACCGTATCCGTAGCACTGAACCTTTTGAGAAATGGGCAATAGACTTTGTAGGCCCTATTACACCAGTAGCGCATAGGACTGTATCACGCTACATAATCACTTGCACAGACTATTTGACAAGGTGGGTAGAGGCAGCCCCAACTAAATATTACACAGTAGCTACAACAACAAGGTTTTTGTGGGAGAACATTATCATAAGGTATGGATGCCCTTTAAGTTTAACCAGCAATAGGGGTACACATTTCTTGAATGAGACCATGAGGATCCTATTAACAAAGTTCATAGTGGCTCATCATAAGACTACACCTTATCACCCACAAGCAAATGGAACCACGAAAGCATTTAATAAGATACTGAGTCATACCCTGACCAAGATTTGTGATGTCAGAAGAAAAGATTGGTATGACAAGGTATCAACCATGTTATGGGCTTATAGGATGACTTATAAAAGGCTGAACAAAGCCAAACCATTTCAATTGGTGTTTGGCACAGAAACTCTCCTTCCGGTTGATTTTATGTTGCCTTTTTTACAAATAACGCACGTAGGAGGGTTGGCTGATGATCAAGCACTGGAAGAAAGAATTAATGAAGCTGGATGAAAGATGATCACTTGCTAGGTGGAGCCAAACAACAGAAAAAGCAAATCAAAAAGTATGGAATGATCACCACATTAGGAACAAGAAGTTTGAGGTTTGACAGATGGTCTTATTGTATGATTCTAAGTTTCTACACCACCCTGGTAAATTAAAGGTCCATTGGTTAGGTCCCTATATAATCTCATACATCCTTAATTTGGGTGTGTGTTAGTTACAAGCACTGGATGGAATGAAATTTCCTAGACACTTCAATGGGAGTAGGTTGAAGCCCTACTATAAATAAGGCTTCTTGGTGTTTGTAAATAAGGTAGTTTTTCCAGATAGTTTTAGAATTTCCTTTATGTTTTTTCCTTTTTTGTGTTTCCCTTTCCCATTGTTGTTTTGTTTTACACTTTGGGCACCAGTAACCTTGTTAATTTTTAAAGGTTTTGAATGCGTAGAGGGCTGTGCATTATTTAAGTGTCGGGTGGAGTGATGTGAAGGAAAACATGGGTAAAATGCCAAGGAGGATTGTGTTGAAAATCCCAGTTGAATGATCCTTGTTGAAAAATGTGCATGAAGAAAAGGTGGAAAATGATGGTTGGTGTCAAGATAAGGCTAATTTCAAACCCCATGTATAGAGAAATAAGAAGCGCATAAAAAACACGAGGTAGGTGAGAGAAAAAATCATGATAGAAGAAGTGCCTATGGCGCAGGTGACATGCATGCAAGAGTCTCCTGTCAAGATCGATTGGTTGCGTGCCATAAGGTTGGGGATTATCCATGTAGGTTGGGCACGTAAGTTAGGGTGTAGAAGTTGGGATTTGTTTGAAAAATTTACTTTAAATGTTAAAATTATGGTGGTAGGTGAAGTAGCATTTAATGCTTACAAGTGGGAAAAAACTATAAATAAGGGCTCTGGCATTTCATTATTCACTTTACGTATAAGAAGAAAGAAGTGCATGTGCATCCTTACAAATTAGGGCTTCCATAATGATCTGTGTGAAGAAAAATTCTAAAAAGTATGAGCGTGAGTCACTAGTATGGATTTGCAAACCAAAGAGAAGGGATTTCACGGGTGCAAGAGAAAAAGTGAGAAGGCACCGTTTGTGAAGGAATTATCTTAGTTATGGTTTGAAGAACTAGGGCATGGGTTTTGGGGGTTTTCTTCACAAGTTCGTGATCTAAGGTTGGAGGGAGGGGAAGAATAGAGTAACAAGAAGTGATTGAAGTGATAAAGAGAGCTTAGACAATGGCACCCAAGAAACCAGTTGGCACACCCAAGAAGGGCAAGGGAAAACAACAAGAAACTACCGTGCATACAAATGAAGAATGGTATGCAGAAATGTAGTACCCAGATGGAGTGTTGCTTGGTATGGGAAATCATGTCATCAAGTTTTCTCGAAATATTACTTTTAGGCAGTACGTAGCATCCACTAAGTTCATATTATCTTAATTTTATTCATTAAATCCTAGTGACTGCTAAGCTCTAAATAATATTTTGTGGCAAAACGTATTGGATGCTAAGCTCACAATATATTATTTTATTTTATTAAATCCTAGGAATTTCTATGCTATGAATATTATGTTGTGATAGTGCCATTATGGTTGTCAATCTAAAAATATCTGTAAATATCTAGCAATCACTAAGCTCCAAATATGTTATTGTGTCATAACCTATTGGCCACTAACCTCACATTGTCTTACTTTTTTTGTTAAATTCTAATGACAACTAATCTCCAAAAAATATGTTGTAGCATAACCTAGTGGACACTAATCTAAAAATAAAATTCTTTAATTTGTTAAATTCTAGAGACCCCATGTTTGAAATATTATGTTGTGGTCATGCATAACGACTGTTTATCTTAAACTATCTTTTTACATTGGATATATACTATAAATTCCAAATAATATGTTGTGGCATAATCTAGTGGCTACTAATCTTGTAATATCTTACTTGTTTTTGTTAAATCCTAGCAATAAATAATCTCCAAATAATATGTTGCAGCATAACCTAATATATGATAAGAGAAAAATATCATTCTTTAATTGGTTGCATGCTAGCGACCCCCATGTTCAAAATATTATGTTGTGGTAGTGCATAGCAGCTGCTAATTTGATACTATCTTTTGACAGTGCATACAAATTGTAAGCTCTAAATAATATGTACTGGCATAACATAGTGACAACTAAGCTCACAATATCATATTTGTTTTTGTTAAATTATAGCAACATCTATTCTTCAAAAAAATATAATACTGTATAACCTAGCGAACACTAAGCTCATAATATCTTACTTTATTTTGTTAAATCTTAGCGACTGTTGTGCTACAAATATTATGTTATGATGGTACCATAACAGCTGCAAGATTAAAATATCAATTACTACCTAGTGAATTTTAAGCTCCAAATATGTTAATGTGGCATAACCTAGCATTCGTTAAGCTCGTGATATCTTACTTGATTTTGTTAAATTCTAGTGATTTCTAATCTCTAAAAAATATGTTATTGCACAACCTAGTAGAAGCTAAGATGTATTATATTAATTTATTTTGTTAAATCCTAGCAACTGCTTTGCTCTGAATATTATTTTATGATAGTGTCATTGCGGCCACAAAGATCAAAATATCTATAACTATATAGCAATCGCTAGGCTCCAAATATTTTATTGTGTCATAACCTAGCAGCCACTAAGATTTCAATATCTTACTTGTTTTTGTCAAATCCTAGTGACATATAATATCCAAATAATATGTTGCAGCATAACCTCATAGACATTAATCTAAAAAAATCATTCTTTAATTTGTTAAATTCTAGCGACTCCCATGTTTGAAATATTATGTTGCGGAAGTGCATATCGATCGCTAATATCAAAATATATTTTTGCAGTGGATGGAGACTATAAATTAAAAATAATATGTTGTGTAATAACCTAGAGGCTGCAAAGATCGCAATATCTTACTTGGTTTTGTTAAATCCTAGCAAAATCTAATCTCCAAATAATATGTTACAACATAACCTAGCCGACGCTAAGCTAAAAATATCATTCTTTAATTTGTTAAATGTCAGTGACCCCATGTTAAAAATATTATGTTATGGCAGTGCATAACAACCACTAATCTCAAACTATCTTTTGGTAGTGCATAGAGACTATAAGCTTCAAATAATATGTTATAGCATAATGTAGTGACCACTAAGCTCGCAATATTTTACTTGTTTTTTTAAAATCCTAGTGACAATTATTCTCCAAAAAATATGTTGTTGCATAACCTAGTGGATGCTAAGCTCACAATATATTACTTTATTTTTTTAAATCTTAGTGACCACTATGCTCTAAATATTATGTTGTGATAGTGCCATAATAGTCGTAAAGCTCAAAATACCCATTACTACCTAGTGATTGCCAAGCTCCAAATATGTTAATGTGGCATAACCTAATGGCTACTAACCTTGTGATATTTTACTTTTTTCGTTAAGTCCTAGTAACTTCTAATCTCTAAAAAATATATTACTGCATAACCTAGCGAATGCTAAAATTGCAATATCTTACTTTAGTTTGTTAATCCTAGCGACTATTATGCTCCGAATATTATTTTATGATAGTTCCATTGCAGCTGCAAAGCTTAAAATATCCGTAACTATCTAGTGATCACCAAGCTCCAAATATGTTATTGTGTCATAACTTAGTGGCCGCTAAACTCACAATATATTTCTTGTTTTTGTTAAATCCTACCGATAACTAATATCCAAAGAATATGTTACAACATAACCTAGAAGACTCTAAGCTAAAAATATTATTCTTTAATTTGTTAAATGCTAATCTCAAACTATTTTTTGAGAGTGCATAGATATTATAAGCTCAAAATAATATTTTTGGTGGCATAGCCTAACAGCCGCTAAGCTCAAAAATATTACTATAAATTCTTAAACCCAAAAATAAAATTCAATTAATGTATAAAAATCTTATTTTCATATAACAATATTCATCTATTGTATTTACTTGAGGCATTACCTAGCGAAAACTAATTTTTGGACATTAACCTTTTATGTGTTATACAATTATATATAGATTTATATTTATGATGAGATTTAAATAGATATTTCTAATTTTTTTCCAATTTAAAAAATTTAGAATATCGTCTGAGATACCACACATCAAGTTTTGTTTATAATGCAAACAATTTGTTGCTTATGGAAAAAACAAATGAGCTGCGTGGCCGCTAAGCTAAACAAATGTTTTCTCCAATAAAATTATAGCCTAGTAGCCACTAGGTTAGACAACATTTTTCATGATTGAGTGTATTCCAATAGGAGAAATCAAATTGAAAAGCTATAAACTATAACAAATAAATCTGGATTTTATATTTAGATACATACATATACATTTCAAATCATGAATTAATATATATAACGACACTCTATCTTTTGCTAATAATAAGTATGCATCATATATATAACAACACTTTATTATCTATGGTTTTAAATAAACTTCTGGTTTTGTAAATTGGAGGTCGAAATAAAGAATTATATTGTCGCGTTCACAAAGCTATGTGATTTTTTACATGGCTTAGTGGGCCAAAAAGGAAATATATATTGATTAAAAATTATATTTAATAATATTTATGTGTGTATATAACATTTTTACCTTCCATATAATATCATTTTCAGAAATAAGAAGCAGAATTATAAAATCAGTATTGGAAAAATTTCTCAAGGTATCAAAGAGGACATGGCCAGATTTAAACCCCCCAAGAACAAGTGTTATCCTGAGAATGAAGAGCACATTTTATCTAATTGGCACATTGGAAATTGGAGCAACCCTGGGAATAGTGTAGATAGATCTTTGATTAAATGGCATCCTCCTGACTCTAATTGGTACAAGCTGAACTTTGATGGCGCCTCTAAGGGAAACCCTGGGACAGCAGCTGGAGGAGGAGCAATACGAGACCACAAAGGTAATTTGATTGTTGCTTATGCTGGAAAAATGGGAATTCAAACCAATCATTTTACCGAAGCATTATCTGCTCTCTGGGGCTTGAGAGTTACACGGGATCAAAATATTCAGAACCTTATTATTGAAGGGGACTCCCTTAATATCATTAAGCTTCTCAATCAGTCCTCATCTCCCAGTTGGAGTATTAAAGACTTTATCTCTGAATCCATAAGCATTTGCCACACCTTCAATAGTATCAGAATCATACATACTTACAGGGAAGGCAACAATCTGGCGGATGCACTGGCCAATTATGGCATTAATATAAATTTTACTGTCTGGGATAATGATAGTATCCCTAATCAGCTTCACAACAGCATCCATGCGGATCTTCACAAGCAAGCAATCTCTAGAGATAAGCCTTAATCTTTGGAGGAAAATCAAAATCATCAATTCTTTCACACGTGCTACTTTATTCTATATGGCGAGGCAAATAATATCTTTTTCAAATAATAGCAAGATCTATTTAAGAAACTTCAAGTGGAGTCATCCAGATTTGAAAATCACGCACGCGGGAGGTACAATGGCTGTTGATATCCGGATGCCAAACTCCACGAAAACCGATGATAATTACAAAGTGATTGTTGACAGGGAAAGGGTTTTCACACGCGACTTCCCGCAGGCTCAGTTCAGCAATTACGCAGCCATTCGTGAGAAGACCAACGGCTACAGTTCCCAGTCTTATGCGATCTTCAACAGTAAGAAATGAACTGTTCTTCACGCTCAGCGGCATTCTGGAATTTGTTGTAACCTGCACACCACTGAGAAGATGGGAGGACCTCCCTGTCAAATTGAGCCATGCGTGGACCCTGATTGGAAGGAAAACACCGACCTTTGGAACATTCTCAGCATAGGCGGCTTCACCAGCTTTGTTGAAAGGGTGCAAGGACATGATCAAAGTATTTCAGTACGCTTTGCTAAGGAGTGGAAAGAGAGGACTGTCGACTATGGGGGACAGAAAATTCTTGTCAATGAAGAGCTCATTGCTGAAGCGACTGGTCTCAGCCTGGATGGGTACCGCTTCTTCAACAAAAGGGTTATCAAAGAAACTGAAGAAAGAAGATTTGTGGAGGAAGATGAGAAGCTTATTTTTAGCACAGTGGGTTTGCTTGTAAGTTCAATTCCATCACCGTTTGATGAAGTCACTCGCATGATGATTCGTTTCATCTCCTTGGAAGGTAGGTTTGTTACTGTCCCAGCTAAGCATCTCATCTTTTTAAACCATTTCCATAGGAATAGATTGGTTTGCTTCCCTCATTATCTTTTAAACTCTCTTGAGCGCTCCATTTTGGAGTTCCAGAAGCATACCCGGGCGGTTCCCTTGCATCAAGGGCTTATTTTGCTAATTCACAAATACTGCATTCTCAAGTACCCCGGTCTTCCTTCCTCTCCTAGCCCGGCTCCGATGGGCTCCGCTGCTGCCAGCACTGCTTCTCCTATTGCCTTTGCTGTCCTTACTGCTGCCCCTGCCACCGGTGCTGCTACCCCCATGCCGGCTGCACATGTCTCTCCTTCTATTCCTCCTACTGCTCCTCCTGCCACCCACCTCGCCTCTACCTCTAAACGTCCACTCACCAGGGCTTCTAGGAGACTCAACCTTGAGACTCTTGCAGCAGGGAAAGAGCCTCTTGATCTTGACATTGCACGTGACCTGCTAAACATAAGTAGTGCCAGTCCCCGGGAAGCACAGATGGATAACCCTTCCAAGAGACTGGAGGCCTTAGAGGCTAAGATAAAAATGCTGAAGGATGAGGTCAAAAACCTAGCTAAGCAAAAAGGTAAGAAAAGCATGGAGGGGGAAGGGAGCATTGAAAATAGTCAGATTGAAGACATATACAAAAAGCTGACCTCCTTGGACTCCCACCTTGGGAAGGCTAAGACTAGGCATGATTACAACATTGCCGCCTTTAGGGCCATTGAGGAATTCATTGTGGGGCATGCCAAAAGTGTTTCCAACCTCAGCGGTGTCCCGGCGGCACTTTGGGGCAATGAAAAAGAGAGCAAAAGAACCATCGAGGAGCTCGATAAGACGGATGCTGCCCACATGACCGCTTTGGGTATGTTTCATGCTTGGAAAAAAGTCAAGATCAGTGTTGATCAAGCAGCTAAGAAGTAGTCCTGCATGCTTCTACTGCTCTCTTTTGTTATTCTTACTGTTTCTTGGCTGTTGGGTTACTGTTTTTTTGTTGTTGTTTTGCTGTTATGTCGCGCTTGTGTAGCTGTTTCTGGGCTACGTGGAATTTCATTGTATTACCTGGACTTGGTTAGTCCTGCTATGTTTCTCACTCTTATTCCGGCTTAAAGGCCTTATTTTGTATTCAAGGGTATAGTCCCTTTCAAAAAACTATTTGCCATTATTAAAAAAAAACATTTTTACCTTCCATTTTACTAAAAATAACTTATTGAAAACATTAAATCTGATTACTTATACATGGGAATGTCCAATGAAACAATTACCCAGGTTTATTTCTATCATCACAATAAAAAGTAGGGAAGCTAGTCCTAAGGAATATTTGAAAAATACATTAGGCCTCACAAACCATTAGAATTTTGAATTTTTTTTTGATAATTTGACATGCCATCATTATCTAGAAAAAACAATTGCAGGAAGGAGAACAAAAAATCCAAAAAAATATCTAGAGAGAAACATAGAAGGGAGGAATTGGGAAAGTGTTCAACAAAAATAAATACTAGAGCTAAAAAGGGATTAAATTTTCTTTCATTAGGAAACAAAAAAAATTGTGCTTTCATGAAGAACTAGGTGGTTTGACAAGGTGATCAAAAGGAACCGAAAAGTAGGGCTAGACTACGGAGTGCAATTCAGTACAGAAAATTAGGGGTAGAATGCAGAGCATGATTTAGTAGGCTAAAGAAGGTCTGGACTATGGAGCAGGATTTGGTAGGGAAAAGAAAGGCTGGACTGTGGAGCTCGATTCAGTAGGGATGGACTACAGAATCCTCTGGAAAACATAGGAACTAGTAGAAGATAGAACAAATGAATGAGACCATAATAAAAAAAAGGTCCACATTTACTATAATAGATTTTTTTGATAAATACCTGATTTAGTAATATATGAGATTATTTTGTGCTTACTTTTTTTTTTGAAACATCTATCTACTGCAGCAAACAAACTGTTTGCACTATTTAATCCATAGCCCCTTTTACTTACCTCCTTTTTGTGCATCATTTGTGTGTGTCCTTTGCATTCCTTCTCTGCAAATGACGTTATAATTACTACTTAATTTTCCCTTGTAAAAATGGTCAACATTTATGGACTCAGCGCTGCAATCTACTGCTTACTTTTTTTTATTATTTCACGAGCTACTATTTTATAAGGCCGAATCGACAAAATCCCCAAAAAATAATTATTATCACTGAATCATATCACCCTCTTATTTTCAAAAGTGTGTGTTCTTGAGATCATGGTGTGAATAGTTAGCATGGGTACTATCTCCAAGTTGTGGGACTTCCTACTTGAGATAGACCTCCAGAGAAGATTGGTTCCTCCTACTCATAGTGCAAACAAACTCTAATGAAATAAAAATACTGACTATCTCTATCATATTATTTCTAAGGGACTAGGGAGAGAGAGATAACATGTAAGTAAATTAAAACTACACTACAGAGGTGATGCACCAAAAGAAGGGTATGAGAACAACTTTCCAATGTGTTAAAATGGAAGCAAAATATAGATTAGAAAGGGTGCTAACAGTTCTCCACAATCTAACAAAACATTTCACAATAACATTCCCATACACACAAAATAGTAATTAATCCTTGCAAGAGCATAAAATAGACACAATACACCTACAACAAGATTAAAGAGGTAAGAAGAATGAAAATAAAAACAGAAAGGGAAGATATGTCCACAAACTTACATCTATTGCTTCATTGATATGCACAATTCAAAATATTATAAAGTACATGACTAGATAAACATGTAAGGAGTCAACTACAAATACCTGTAGCACATTGGCTTATCAAAACCAAATGAAATAGTTTTTCTACTCAAATCATCCTCTCCCTTTACAATGAGCCCAACACTTTAATTTATATAATTTTAGGCAGAGAGAGAGGGGGGGATGAAATTCTCAAAATTCACCTTCCAGCCAATTACAATTCATTATAAATGAGTGTGTTTGGTGAACATTGACTAGCAAAAACAATCTCAAGGTGTCCCATTACCTGCAATAGTGAAAGAATGATTTCCCATGCTCATAAAATGCCTTTCTAACCACTACCCAACAACCAAAATGAATTAGGATCATTTTCTTCAAAAAACACCATCAAATATTCATTAATTTATATATTTCTTGGTTTTAGTGGGTTGGGCTCGGAACCATGATTCTAGCGAGACCATTTTTGCATGATTCCATTAATAATTGCAAAAGTTATGGCTTCATGAGTGACTGCAACTCCTTTGGCTTGCCAGACATTTCTTCATTGTCACAGGACTGAGAATTAATTTGGTAGTTGGAATTCATCATTTTAAATATTTTATTTTTTCCCTATTTTTTTTAACATCATTAAAATGGTCTTAGTATTTTAAATTGGGCTAGGGCCCACCATTGGGTTACATCATCTGGACTTTTAAAAAGGGAAGGGTGTTTGCATTAGTGAACAAACAACCAACTTTGCTAACTCAGTCGAGATGGATCTCCTCTTGCAACTTTGGACTCCTTGTTTGCATGAATCATCAAGTCATAGTCCACCATTGAATTGGCATTTGTTCTTTGTATTGTAATTGTCTTCGCTATTACCTAACTCCTCCACATTGGTGAGTTAGCTATGTTATGTCAGCAACGCTAACCCCTCACATGCCTATGATGGGTCTCATGGAAATTTCTTCAAAATTGGGCTCCTTTCCTACATTGAATCACCTTTTGGCTAATAGATCACCCTACCTGACCTCAACTTGCCAACTATGCTACTAACTCATCACTTTTCTTGAATGGCAAGCTCCTGATGATCAAGAACCTTAGTGCCAAATTAACTTCAACTCCTAACCAATGTTGACAACTCAGAACCACTCAACTCGTTGCATTGGTCCTTGAGTTATATTTCTTGAACCCAACACCCCTATTACCACACGTCAAATTCAATGCATTGTGGGTTTGTTTCCTATGTGGGGAACTCATCACTCCTGAGCCCATTTTATCTGAGTGCAACTCAGGTCCCCACTTTCTTTCTACACTGAGGGCTATGTGAACACCTCAGATCCAAAAATGGTTCCCCATCCACATGTTGGCTCTATGGATGGTTTGTTGACCAGACTAATATCCACATTCCTTTGCATTGGGAGGTTATGAGATTTTAGGCCTAGATGTCCCACTCTTCCCTAAGCCAAATGGGCCAAAATCTTCCACCTTACCCGCATTGCATGCCCCGCAACCAATTAGAGCTTCATGAGCCCAAATGTCTCAATGAGGATAGGGTCACCAATCTCTGCAAGTGCCACATTGAAGTTTCTTGGATCATCGATCTAGCTCAGTGAGCTAACCATCACCTAAACTCTATTTCCCGCATGTCCCATGGTGATGAGTTACTCGCCAACATTTCCACCATACCAATTGATCCTACAAAATGAAGACTTCAAAACCCCTGATCGAATATAGCTCATGGGAACTCTTTAAGCTCATTTTCTTCACCACTACGATAAGCTCAGATTTTACACTCTCAAGTTTTTTCCATCCAAGCCAACTTGGATGAAGCTTTCCGCAGATCATTCTTTAGTGTGTGGATTGTCAAATATAACTCCCCCATATTTCCATTAAAATGACTCAACACCATTAGTAAGACCTCAAGTTTTTTGCAGGGTCACCTCCAATAGCTCATCCTCTTTTTAGATGAGCTTGATGCCATTTAATAAACAAATATCTTTCCAAAAGGAACTTGGTCCGCATAGGTCAGATTGTTTGTAGATCCCAATGGGGTTTTTGCAAACATCATCTTGTCACTACGAACTTGGATTGTTATAAAATAACTACTCAGTATTTATATTTCATGCCTTAGATCCTTTGTGAAACAACTTGGCCCATCTGATTCAAGAAGTCAATGGGATCACTTTAACAAAAGGTGGACGGAAATTTGCAATTGTTGAATCAAATTATCCTTGAAATGATGATTCTCCTATAGTAGCTTGATGAACATATCACTTCATTACACTTCCATTCAACTTGACATTGGCTCAAGTAGCTTGGTTTCTCTTGAATAACTCGAGTCTTTACACTAATGCAGCTCAGTTGGGAAACTTAGGAAACTTTAACAAATTTATTGCATCACTTGAATCTTTTAGTGTCTGAGGAATAGTGGGGGTTACTTTGATTGTTTCTGGGAAGATTATCATTTCTTATCCATTTTACCAAATGAGGTCTCTAGATTATACCTCTCCCATTCTAAATAAATCCTTGAATTCAAACAAGACCAAGAAGAGGATAAATTACTCTTGTCAATTCTCTACCTTCCTTTAATTATTAATATTTTCTTACCTACTCCTAGTTATCCAACTTCACCCAAGGGGGTAAATTTGGATAGGAATTTGGAAAATCGCGAGGCCATTTGCCTGCTAAATGGACTGACAAGCTAACTGTGGCTATCCATTTGGAATGGAGTCCACATAATCCTCATGAGATGATCTAAACTTTGAAAACCTTAACCCCAGAAAACTGTTGAATATCACATCTCATATCCCAAACTATCCTTCACTACTCACACTCTCAAATTTCATAAGAAAATATTGAATTCAATATTTCTGAGAGTGGAAAATTGCCTTTGAAATGAATTTCACCCATTTTCTGTAACTGTGATCTATGAGGTTAGATGATGAATACCTATGGCCGTTGCCTCAACATTATTTATTTTTCAAGTGTGAGACAAATCTTCTTGGTGAGGTGAATCATGTTGTAGAATAGAGTGAAACATTTTCCAGTTAGGACATCATGGAACTATATTAAAGTCTAATTTTCTTTCTTCTTCTGAAAGTTCCATTTTGACATGCTTCTTGGATCTCTGCTGTAGGTTGTAAATATTATTGTCAAACCTTGGAGATGTGCATGGTGGTCAATGTTTGTTGCTTGAACACCGCTTGAATATTTCCAATTGCTGCCATACCAAATCTACCCCAATATTGATTTCTTGATTTGGTGATGGCATGAGAAACTCAACTGCTGACACGAAGAAGAAAAATAAATGAAGATTTAAAATCTGCCTCTTTACCTGATTTTAATTTCTTTGCATTTGGGTTCTCTTAAAGATGGCAAATTTTGTTTACAAATATGAGTTCCTTTGCTGCATTTTCTCTTTTCAAAAGTATGATGAAATGTATACAAAACATAAGCTATAATCAATAGAACATGTGCTCCATCACCTTGGGGAATTGAAACCTACTCCAACAACAATACAATGTGCACAAGCACTTGGAGGAATGAAAATCCTAAACTAATATGTACAAGGATGAGAAATGTCCCTTTAGTAGAAATGTTTTAGGTAAATCCCATTGACTGGAATCTTCAGTTCTTCACCATCTAACTTGGCCAATTGGAAGGAATTTCTAATCTTGCATTTAGTAATCATATATAGACTACTCCATATGGCATCGAACTTGGAATGTTTTCTCTATTTTTCCTGATCTGTATCCCACTTTAGTACTAAATATCCCTCTTGGAATGTCTTGCATTTATCCTTTTTGTCAAATCTTCTCTTGATCAGTGTTTGATCTTTCTCCATATTTTACATTGCATGCCTTGTTATTTCTTCCAACTTCATCAGTTTTGCATACCTAGCTTCCATATGTTTAAACTCATCTATTTCTAGCTATTTCATGAGTTCCAATGTCAGTAACTTGAGTGATATAGGCAACACTTCTTCTTTCCCATATACAAGCTTGTAAGGAGAACTACCTGTAGACCTTTTGGGTGTGATTATATCACCCCATAGAGTTGATTTGAGTTTTATGTGCCATATTACTTGATTCTCATCAAGGTTTCTTCTAATGATCCTCAGCAAGTTCTTGTTTGTGGACTCTGCTTGGCCATTACCTTGGGGGTAATAATTACAAGAAGTGCTAAGATAAATACCATTCCTAACAGCCCATTCAATGATTTTTTTTCTGAGAAACATCAATGCATTATCTGATATGATATTGACAGGGATACCAAACCTTGTGACTATCCCCTCATAGAAATCTAAGATGTTAGTTTAATTTGCTTCCTTGAGTGCCACCCCTTCAGTCCACTTGGTGAAATAGTCTGCTTCCATGAGAATCCACATGTGGGCTTGACTTGAATTTGTATTAATAACTCTAATGAAGTACAATCCCCATTGCATGAATGTCTGATCCATTTAGATTAGAGAAAGGGGAAACGTTACTAGCCTTTCCTTCACTATGAAGAAAACATATTTTTTACATTTTTTGATCCATGAGTAGTAATCAACAAACATTGTAGGCCAATAGTAATCAACCTTCATGATTTTGAGAGTTGTTACTTGTGGAGAAAAGTGAACTCCAAATTCTCCATCATGGAACTCATGCAATACCTTCTCAATCTGATTTTTTGGGACACACCTTTATAACACCCCATTCAAATCCTTTTTAAACAAGATGCCATCAATGAGTACATATGAAATGGGTTACAATCTAAAATATCTTCTCTTAGCCTTACTCCATTCTGGAGGGCACAAACATGTTTGGAGATAATGAACAATGTCTCGAGTTCAACATGGAGTAGGTACATCAGCTACTGGCTATTCTTGATCATTTTGTAGCATTAGGATGACCTCCTCTTCACCTTTTGACTCATCATGTTGTGTGGAAGCCAACCACTCACACAAACCCTTGCCACGAACCAAATTGGTCACTTTGATTTCAGTGTCATACTCCATTAGCTGAGTGATCTGGCATGCTCTCTTCTCATTCAAATTCTTTTTAGGAGAAAATCCTTAACCCTGACATGAGACACCAACAACTGAATCTTGTTGTTCGAGACAAAATGTCTGAACTTCTTTAAGATCCTAATAACAACAAGAACACACTTTTCAATTAAAGAATACTTCACTTTGTAATCTTCCAGGATTTGACTGAAGAATGATATGGGTTATTTTGAACCTTCCTTATTCAGTTGTACGAAGATAGTTGAGATTTTTTATGATCCTCTAAAATCATATAACATGAATTATTTTGAAAATTTTATGTTAATAAGCATTGGAGCCTGAGATATTGCATGCTTAATGGACACAAAACTCTCTCTTCCTTTTGTTGTCCACTTGAATGCAAGGATTTTCTTCAACATTATGGTCAATGGCTTCACAAGTGTGGAAAAATCAGGCATAAATATGCAGACAAATTTTATTCTCCCTAAGAAACTTTGGAGATATTTCTTGTGACTTGGAAATGGTAGAGTTCGAATAACTTCAACACTTTTGGGATCAATAGTAAATCCTTCTTTTGAAACAATATGGCCCAAAAACTTTCCTTCATGTGCTAAGAATATACAAATTTTCAGGTTCAAAGACACTCCAAACATTCTACATATTTGAAATAATTTCCTAAGGTGAAATAGATGGTCTATTGCATTCTTAGAGAACATAGTGATATCATCAAGATAAACAAGCACTATCTTTTTGATCAAGCCCTTGAATGCCATATCTATTACTCACTAAAATGTTGCCTTGGAATTTGACAATCCAAATGGCATTTTATTGTAAGCATATGTGTCCCATTTTTTAGTGAAGGTTGTCTTGAAATGTTCTTCTTATTTCACCATAATTTTATTATAGCCTGAGTAGCCATCTAGCAATGAAAACCTTTCAGAATAAGCTACAACCTACAAGATTTTCTCCATTGATGGGAGTGGATATTGATCTTTGAGTGAATCTCTTTTCAAATCACATAATTCCACACGCAATCTAATTCTCCATTTCTCTTTTGCATCGGTATAAAATTTACAACCCAAATTGAATGTTTGATAGGAAATTTGATGCTAGCTTCAATTATCTTGTTCAAGTTTTTCCTCATGAGAGGTTCATTGTGAGGATTTACTAGCCTTTTATTCTGCCTGATGGGTTTGGATTCTAGATCTAGCTCAATAGTATGTTGTGTTAGCTTCGTATTGAAGCCTCTCAAATATTTATAATTCTAGACAAAGACATCAGGAAACTCTTGAAAAATTTGAACAAAATCAGATTTCTCTTGTTGAGTACTCACCTTGCCAATCTGCAACATCTTGCCTTCACTTATTTAAATAGGATCCGAATCTTCACCCTTTACCTAAATATTCAACTTTTCTTTTTAGAATTGGTCATTGGGATTGAAGATTGATTCCAAATTCACTAGCCCCTTTGGTAGTTTGTTAGTTCTCAACAGTACCACTTGGTCACCATACTGCTACTCCAACTTTTCTTGGTTTTTCATAGAAAACTCATCTTCTTCTTGTAGAAATTTGATGATATACTAATCACTTTCAAAGAATTTACAACTCATGTTCTTATCTGGGATAGATGGCCTTACAACTACTATGATATGAAGCTAAGTTTTCTCACTTTTAATACTTTCCCCAACATTAAATGCTACTCAAATGGATTCAAGTCTATTTGCTTCCTCGTTCTTCTTTCTTAAGATGAAGTTGATACCAAAAGCTTTGAAATATTCAATAAGATCCCATACCTAATTTTTGTAGTTTTTCAAAAGATCATTTTTAACAGAATTTTGTTGTTTAACGTGGTTCATAATCAGCTTATTATCTCCAAAAACTTGCAAGTTCTTGGTAGCTCTCTTTCTTTCCAAATGTAGTCCGTGAACCAATGCCTTGTATTCAACCATGTTGTTAAAGAAAGAAAACTGAAAATGGAAAGTAGAGTAATATTTTTTACCTTTTGGTAAAACAAGCATATCTCCTCCTCTAACACTTTGCTTACTCCTTGAGCCATAAAAGAGTAGCTTCCATAATTTTTCATCATCCTTGTGATCTGGCTTCGTAATTCTAGGGAAATGTTGGTTTTATTTTTGTAAGAAATAGACTCCTAGCTTAGCTTCCTCCATCTCCTTGTAAGGATCAAATGCATGCCTTTTTTTTCCCCACTCATTAAGAGTTAAGTCCATAATGTGCTTAACTTTGGTATCCAATGCATAAGTGCTTGGGAAATCTTCTTAATCAAAATCTAAAAAAAATTCATTGATTGGGTTTTGTGTATGAGGATCAATGTGGAATTTTGTAATAGGTTCATACCTTACTATAGCCTTATCTCCATAACTTGTTCTAGATAGCATGTGTGACAAGTCAGTAGACAAATAGCCTTCAATTTTAGATGTGAAGTCTCTAGACAAACATAATGCAAAGAGTGGTGCTAGGTCTATGACTGAAACATCTTGCAAGACCGTAACATTTGGACATGCGTAAACTGTAAGGATAAAACCTTTGATTACTCCAACTATTGTCACCTATGTCCTGTCAAATTTACTACACCCTTAGAAATGACTTCATATTGAAGGCTGATATTATCAACTATTTGTTTCAACATCACAAAACTACTTGCTCCCAAATCAAGCATGTAATTTTATACAAGATTGTTCCCAATGACTAGAGATATGTTAAATGGAGGAGGATTCATGTTTTTACCTTGTTGACCTCATTGATTTCATCCTTGTTGAGCTACATTGGTAAACACTTTCTCTTGATCTTTGGATGACTGATTGGATGCAGACCAATTGGCCATGACATCTTGCAATAGATCTCTTTGTCTTGGGATAGATAATGACTCCCAAATTAATATGTTTACATTTTTTTATTCATCTTTTTAATAATATTGAACAAGGATGATTTATCTTTCTGTTGCCATTTACTTTTCACTGTCTTTTCTTGCACATGGTTTTTTATAACTGGTACTTGAGTTGGTCTAGAAGGTGACTTGGGCTGATTTTGCACATTTAGAACTATACTTTGATTGCCAATACCTTGTTAAGTGATAGAGAACTGAGAATCAATTGAGTTGGATGACAGCCCCTCTTCAATATTCCTCTTTTTGGAGCATGTATTAGATGCCACAGTTTGAGAAGGGGTTTGATTTATTCAGTAGAAATCCTCAGCCTGCCAATTGACAAGTGTGGTCTCACTTAGAGGTGTATCCTAAGTAGTTTCTTGTTTCTGATTTTATCCTTACTTTATTTCTTGTTCCAAACCCATCATTGTCACCATTATAGTTTGATTCAAGGTACCATTGAAACACATTGATTAGTTATGAGGTTGATTGCATGGGAAGAATTACTCATATTATTGATCCATGTTACTTTTTATTGGCACCAAGGATCCAAATATGGATGTAAAATTAGGATTGTAAGGCTGAAATGACCTATTAGCAAGGGGTTTTACTTGGTTCTAATTTTCATATTGAATAGGTGGTCTATTAGGTTGATACAGAGGCCTATTGGGTTAGGTTTGAGGTTGATATGATCTAAAAGTTTGATCTTCTTACCTCTTAATTATTACCAACTCATTGCCTAAGTTTTGCAACTGCTTCATGACTTCTTGGAGCTGATTTGAGGTACTAGAAAATGAGGTAGAAGCTTCAGTATTGTTCTAGATCTTTGGGGTGGGAATGGGAGCTAATGTAGGTGCTTGACTAGTGCTTAGACTCTATAATTCTTGATAAAGAGGCATAGGTGTCCTAGGTGTAAGTTTACCGACTTGAATTAAGAAATTTTCAGCTCTAATAGAAATGTTATATACTACGGGTAAAGTTTTACCTCCCATAGATTATATCATCATGAAAATATCAGAATTAAGATCTTTTATAAAGTAAAGAAAAACACCTTCAACTATTGGTCTCATAGTAAGTGGAATCCTATCCCATGTCTTTTAAAATCTGAACTTGAAATCTACCATCTACTCATTTGTTTCTCTCTTGATTGTTGTCAATTGTTCCAATAAAGACATGTTATCTTCCCTTTATCCAAATTGATTGTAGAGGGTCATGCAAAAATGGTCCCAATTCTAGATAGACTCCATTTTTAGACTCCTAAACCATTATTAAACTTTACCCTTGAAGGAGGATGCCAACAATTTAACCACAATGTCCATTTCAGTAATTTTTTGAATTTCACAGACATTTGCAATGTCTTAGAAATGGTCAATTTGGGTTGTATGGTTTTCCCTACTAAAATATGGAATGTTATTCAATGCTACAATTAGAATTGGGTTTTCTACATTGACAACAAGTGGGTGCTGCCAGTGAAATTGACATAGGGATTTAGTGGTCCTTGTGGTGGCTGTTGATGATCCATTCTAATTAGTCTAAGAATTCTAGTTGATTGAATGAAAGGCCTAGCAGGTGGAGGTGTGTATAGTGTTCTATTTGGTGGAGATGGAGACCTTTGAGCTCTTCTTCCCCTTCTTCCTTTTCTTGGAGATAGCTGGAAATATTCAAAAATACCTTCTTCTATTGTTCTTGATCTCGTTTGAATTATTCTCATAAATTTTCCAAGCTAGGTTTATTGAAACTAGTGAATTCTTCTCTTTTGGAGTCACTAGATGTGTAATTTCAAAGCTTCTTACAAGCTGGAATTTTACAAGTGCACACCAATATTGCTCTAATTAAAATGAAGAATTTTGTTGTCTAAGCAAGTGTGTCAGAAATATCATCACCAAATCAAAATACCCTCCAATTTACACAAGTGTGGGTGCTTGAGCTCATATTGTGATTGGGTAACATGTGTACTATCTCTAAGTTGTGGGACTTTCTACTTGAGATAGACCTCTAGAGAATGTTGGTTCCTCCTCCTACTCCTATTGCAAACTAAATCTAATGAAAGAAAACTACTATCTCTATCCTACAATTTCTAAGGGGCCAGGAAGACAGAGATAACATACAAGTAAAGGAAAAATACACTACAAAGTTTATGCACCAAAAGAAGGGTATGAGAATAAATTTCCAATGTGTGAAATTGGAAGAAAAATGCATATTAGAAAAGATAATATTAATTCTCCACAATCTAACAATAAAATTCAAAATAAAATTTCCATGCACACACAATAGTAATGAATCCATGCAAGATAAAAAAATAAACATAATACACCTGCAACAAGAGTGAAGATGCAAGAAGAATGCAAATAAACATAGTAAGGGAAGATACATCCAAAAAACTTGCATCGATTGCTTCATTGATATGCATGATTCAAAATTTTATAAAGTAGATGCCTGAATCACCATGCAAGGAGTCCACTACAAATACCTGCAGTACATTGGCTTAACAAAACAAAAATGATAGATTTTTTCTACTAAAATTATCCTCTCCCTTTACAATGAGCCCAACACTTCAATTTATATAATTCTATGAGGATAGAGAGATGGGGGATGCAATTCTCAAAATTCACCTTCTAACTAATTACAAGTCATGATAAATGAGTGTGGTTAGTGAAAATTAACCTGTAAAAGCAATATCAATGAGTCGAATAACCTATAACAGTGAAAGAATGATTTCACATGCTCATTAAATGTATTTCCAACCACTATCCATCAACCAAATCAAATTGGGATTTTTTTATTAAAAACAACCATCAAATATTCATCAATTTATATATTTCTTGGTTTTCTTGGGTCAATCTTAGAACCATGATTCTAGCGAGACCAATTTTGTATGATTCCATTGAGAATTGAAAATTTTATGGCTCCGTGAGTGACTACAGCTCCTTTGGCTTGCCAGGAATTTCTTCATCGTCACGGGACTGAGAATTAATTTGGCAGTTGGAATTCATCATTTTAAATATTTTCTTCTTTTTCGTAATGCTTTTTACATCATTAAAATGGTCTTGGTATTTTAAATTGGCCTAGGGCCCACCATTGGATTACATCATTTGTCCTTTTAAAAGGGGAAGGGTGTTTGCATTATTGAATAAACAACCAGCTCAGCCAAATTAGCCAAGATGGATCTCCTCTTTCAATGTCAAATGCCTTGTTTACACACATCATCGAGTCAAAGTCCATTGTTGCATTAGAATTTTTTATTTTCATTGACGGGCTCTTCACTATTTCCTAACTCCTCTATGTTAGTGAGTTATATTTGTTATGTTGGCAATGCTGGCCCCTCACATGCCTATGTTGGGTCTCATGGAACTTTATTCAAGGTTGGGATCCTTTCCTACATCAATGACGTAGCCTAGAATTCACTATAAATACCCAAGGCATGTTGACACATCACTCAACTTGAATTGAGCACTCATCCAAAGCTTGCAAAGCTACCAGCTCCCTCTTTAGATTTGTTTGTCCATAATGTTAGCATGATTGTGCATGTATATATCCATATTCATAACAGATAGTAAACAATCCACAATGCATAAACTAGATCTAAATACAACCCATATAAAAGATAGACTAAAAAATGAATATAATGATATTTACCATGCAAAAAACATATTTAGTCATGTCTAACACTGATATCTAACCATTATGATCCATTATATTAGGTACTGTAAAATACATAATCTTCATACATTATAATACTATCATCATGAATCATGCACACAAACAAAACCAACAACATAACTCTACAATCAAAATAGGATGTCTAAGCCATGAAAATCATTACACACACACACACACACACACACACACACACACACACACACACACACACACACACACACACACACACACACAAAAATAGGTGTGGGGACTTTCCCTTCACCAATCATGCACCTTCCAAAACTAGGGTACATACTAATAATAGCCAAGTGCCTTTACAAAGGGATACGAAAGCATGCAAGTGATAGTAATAGATATTTTAAAGTTAAATCTAAGAATATATCCTATTATTAGACTAAGACTCTGTGTGGTGCTTGAACTGTTGCAACTCCAAAAATAGCCTTGGCATGATTTGCAAGTCTCCATATCTTGCATGCTCCACACTCCATGTCCAAAAATATCCTTGACCCGAACAACGGCTAAGTCTTGAATTCAAATTGTTATGGTACACACCTTGTTTTATCATAATTCTATTCCTTGCTCCTACGTTCCTAATCTTTATGGATTTTCATACTTGAAATATATTCCATGCTCTCAACATTACCCAAACTAACTACATTACCGTCCCTAGAAATGGGAAACTATTTTCATCTCTCCCAGAATCAATGAATAATAAATAAAAGAAGAACACATTACTTGATCAAAAGAATGAAGTGTTACTCAACACTCTTCTCCTCTACAGAAAGGATCAATTATGGATATTCATTCTTAATTTCTATCTCTAATGTCTTCTAGTCACTTAGCACCTCACCTATCTTAGCTAGGATATCTGTCACTATGGCATATAGTTCATCCTGAGTTATTTTCTCTTTTTCATTCTACAAGACTCTAAAAATATTTTCCATACCATAAATCATGCCTTCTATATAGTCCATCTTCCCAACAATCTATTTTCCTATCTCGTTTAGCATGTTTTTATATGGTTCCTGGGTGCTTATAAGCCATTTTTGATTCTCTTCTACTAAATAAAGTCTCTCCACATTCCTAAGTGTCTCATCCTTCATGGATTTGAGGACTTCATTATCCTATGAAATTATCCTCATCCTAGTAATTGTATATGGTGTTGTGCACATATTCAAGGTCTGGTCTACTTTCTTCCATTCATCTCTCAAGGCTTGCAATAACGATTCATAACTGACAATTTTTCTTGAAATTGTGGCTTTTTCCTTTGCCGATTCCTCTACAAAGTCTTTTTGCATGGGAATATGCACTGGCCCTTCATCTATGACCAATTTGACAAGCGTTCACATATAGTGCATTATAGAAGGATTTTTTTTGGAATTTGAGTTACTAGATGTGGCCTTACCTTAAGGATATAATCACCAATCTCCTCAGCCATACCGATCAATGATTTTTTATTTTCCTCAACCTTTTCTTTCTCTTCTATTACACACATTATTTATGTATCCTTATCATTGTTATTTTCCAACAACACCCTAATGGTTGTCACTTTTTCTATGTTTATGCACACAACCTATGCAGATACCTTTACCAAGGCATTGCTCAATTTCTCATCTGAAATAACAGTTGGCTTAAAATTTATGTGTCAGACATGGGGTTATTTCTTCATTCTATGTGAGATGCATGATTCTTTACACACATACAAATCAAGATCATCCATATGAGTTTTCATTAACCATGACAATTGATTTCATGTGCATGTGTTAGCCATCTTTACATACGTCAACTCCTAGCCATACATATCATTAGTTTCCATAGTACTCTAGAACCATGTGCATGTGATCTTATTGGTATCATCAACATACCCAACTGCAAGAGTCACATAGTCTTCACTTTCTTTCTCCTTGTTCTTTTTCCCTCAGGAGTCTAGGTATCTCAATCTTGAGTTGGTCCTTCACTTGCTTGTGTAGTATGGGGTGCGCTAGATGGCTTGACCTTCTCCTCTTTTATTTCTTTCAATCCCTCCTTATCATTTCTCATTTCTTCATCTTGGGGATCCTCTGTATCTTTAAGATGTAATGGAGTACCTGTCATGCTTTCTCTGGACTCATCATTCTCTCTTCCCCAAAGCTTTAACTTGTGCCTTCTCTTCTTCTCAGGATCTTCCTTCTGAGGTGAAATCCTTGGTGACCCTCTTAATGGTTTTCATGACCCTACACCATGATCCCTTGTCCTCCTAAACACTCTCTTGAACTTTGGCTCTTTAACTATCTGCTCCACATTGATTTCCATTTTGTTTATCTCAAATACTTCATCCTCCTACTCCTATAATGGGGGGGTTATCTCATGCTCTTTAATTCCTCTATTTATAGGATATATTCTTTCCTTATGGTCTAACCCCACTATCTTCATGGGTTTCTTATTCTTCTTCCTGAATGGGTGAAGTAGGCCTTTCATTTGCCAATGTGCTAATTGTATGTTTCCCTTTAGGTGGGCCTAGCAATTTGAACTAATTTTCTACATACTTTATGTTATCCAACCTAGGGTTAAACTGAAGGTATATCAATGTTTCCCCACTATCTCCTAGTTCCAAACTCATAGGCTTCATAGTTATATCATCTGAAAAGTATTGTTCAAAATAAGCATACTTACCTGGATAGATGTAAGTATTTTGCAGAGTGTGGTAGTCACAGTCTACCTTATTAGCATTTTAGATTAACTTGTGCACATCTAAAATTCTATGAAAAACTACATGAAAGAATCTTACGGTGAAAGCATAGGGTATTTTTCACCATTAAATCCATGTCTCATCCTTTATAGTAAAATGTGCAATGTAAAAATAATGATAAACTGCAAACTCAACCAACTTACCTACCACCGCGGGAAACTCCTTACGTATCCTCCACTCTTCCTCAAATGTACATATCTACCCTTGGTTTAAAAGGGCCACTCATGGTTCCTTCACAAATATACTTTCAAAATCTCTCTGTGAGAGATTTATTTTCTGTAGGATACTCCTAGATTTTGTTCTTCTGCCCATCAAGCACTCCAATCTCCACAAACACAAGGAATAGTAAAATAGCAACATAGATAATTTTCTCACCTTTGTGTGCCTCTTCAATGATCATTTCATCAATGTATCTAGCCAAGTTGTAGGTCTCCCCTTGTGACATTTTCTTTGCAACATGTAGCCACAAAGTGTTCACCTGTGACCATCTCTCTTGGTCATTCAATTTTGTCAATAAGTGTGAGGTTGCTTGTATAACCAAATACTTCCTCAACTTGTAAATATCCATGACACGTCTATATTTTGTATAACATAACTCCTTTTTGGTTTCTACAATTATTTCTTTATAAGCTAGGTCGTTACTCACCTCTGTGTCTATGCCCTTCAAACCTATCAAAGTGTTGATTAAGGGTGCGGTGATCCTCACTTTCCACTAACAAAAATAGAAAAATTCCTCATGGACTGTACTCATTAGCCACTGATACAACTTCCCTGGATTTCTGAAATACAGAAGTTCATAAAACAGTAAAACCCCTACATTTCTCAGGATCTTCTCCCTAGCATCATCGTATATGGGCATCTCATCCATTGTTCATTTGTTTGTCTTTTTATTCAAAAATGCATCTAACTCCTCTTTGTTATCAATTTTCCTATGGTTGTAATCATATACTTTACTTCGACGAGTGTGGGAATCCCAATCATGGCCCATGATTACTTCCTCTGGGTATTGCATTTATGAGAAATGACTCTCATAAGAGTCCTCTACCTCATATTCAACCTCATTTTTATTATTTTCATTCATCGACACTCTTGATGCTCTCTTGGATGCCATTTTAATAAAAAAGAATTGTTTTCTTAACTCCCTCAAGCTCTACAACTTGGTTCTTTGTGCCTTAGCTCGAACTCAAACCCTATCCATCAATTTCCTTTCCTGCACACCTTTTCATTGCTCAAACACTTCAAAAAATGGAGCATAATAGTTCCTCATGTGCAGATCTGACTAACCCAACCAGTTTGTAACTCTCCACTTGTCACAATCATCTCAACTAGCTCACTTAAGAACTCATAATCGCAAAGGTAAAAATGTCCTCTCCATCCTTATATATATTTTTAAAAAATTATCGCATTTATTACTCCTCCACCTAACACTGATCCCATTATTAATGCATCATTCATCAATGTTTCTACATTCTCATTTCCATGCCATATTCATAACATTTTGGCGCACATTCTACTTCTCGGCTATAAACCTCCTTCCACACGCCCATATGTGTTGAAGTACTTTGCTAATGTGCCTTCCTCTAAGTAGTTTCCATAGCTACAGCCTAACTTGTGATATACTAAATGTCCATTTTTCTATCTATTGTCTTCATTTAGAAGTAACTTATTTATATCTGAACCCTTCCAAAAATCACCTGCATAAAATTTTCCTTATGCATACCCATCTTCAGATGAAAATCAACTATATTTAATTTATTAATGAACCCTATATGTAAACCACCCCACAATAAGGGTATGTGTTGTCCTCTGTGCATAAAAACACTTAAATGGTAATCAGATTCTGACACGTAAGCACGCTTATTACACAAAACACTGAACTAAATTGAAAAAGCATAACAACGATAAAGGAAACACATATAAAGGAAATACATGGAGGGAAACCTAATCTAAGTGAAAATATTTCCTTATTACAAACATCAAGAAGAATTCTTTATAGTAGGGGTTTAGCTTACTCCCATTGAAGTAACTAAGTAACCGTGTTCCATCCAGTGCCTCTAATTGTAAAACACCTAAGTCAAGTATATAAGTGATAACATACAATCCAAACCAATACGCTTTCATCTTTCCTGGGTGGCACAAACACTTGGAATCATATAAAAGTATCATTTTCCCAATTTCAAGCTTATTATCCTTGATGTTCCTATCATGAAATGCCTTCCACCTAGATTTTTCTTATTTCTAACTCCACCATGTTATGATGTGTCTCTCATCTAGCTGGATCAATTTATAAATATGTTCTTCCAATGCTTTCTCATCAGCCAGACCTCTTGCATGTGTAATACACAAAGAAGGTAACTTGAATTCCATGGGTAGAATAGGCTCTGTGCTAAACACCAGCTGGAATGGTATTTCTTTATTCAACTTCTTGTAGGTTATTATGTATGTCCAAATTATGAAAAATAATTTATCATCCTAGTCTTTCCTTCCAACATCACAAATTTTTGTCAAAGTTTGGCTTAATATCTTGTTGAAGGCCTCAATAGTTCCATTTTCCTGAGGGTGATAAGGGGTTGTCTTATGATGTGTAACCATAAATTCTTCTAATAGTATCCTAATGGTTTCATTAAGATAGTGAGTACCCTTATCACTTGTACCACTTAAAGGAAATCCATACCTGGTAATAATATTTTCTCACAACAACCTTACTGTTGTAGCTGTTGTGTAATCCTTTGTAGGTTTTGCTTCTACCCACATTATAGGATAATCCATACAAGTAATTATATAGCGCGATCTAGTTCTGTGTGGGGTTGTGGAAATAGGGCCCACAAAGTTGATTTCCCACTTCTCAAAAGGTTCCACACTAGCAATAGACCTCAAAGGCATTTCATCTATTTGACCAGGTTTTCCAAGGTGCTAAAAGTGGTCACATGCCTTACGATATTCTTTGCAATCCTTATATAATTCTTCCCACCATAATCCAGCTAGTATAATCTTGCGCACAGTGGCATCTCCTTCATAGTGTCCACCTGCAATACCATCATGAGCCTCCTCCATAATTGTCATTCACTCATTCTCAAGTACACAATGATGCAAAACTTCACCTTGGCCTATCTTGTATAAGTAGCCATTGATCAAAATATATGGTGCGGCACGAATAACAAGTTATTTCTTTTCTAAGGCCTTCATTCCTTTTGGTGCCACACCTGTGTGTAAAAAGAAAACAATATCCTCTAAGTCTGAGGGCACGTAGTTCAAACTAAATAGTTGTGAATATGGCATTATATCTTCAATACTTTGTGCATCCTCTCCTAATTGAATCCTTGATAAATGGTCTAGACCAGAATTTCTTTTACCTAGATTCACCAAAACTATAAAGTCAAACTCCTAGGATAATAGGACCCACCAACATATGTGCCCCTGTAAATTAGGCTTGTTCACCAAGTACTTCTATTCCATGTGATCTGTATAGAAAACAAAAGGTGTCACTAGAAAGTATTTTCTAAACTTATGTAGAATGTAGATCATGGACAAAGCCTCACACTCCATATTTGTTTAATTTTGTTCTACCAAACTCAACTTCTTGCTAGCAAAAAAAATAGGATGATCTCTAGGATGAGCTAATACTATGCCAATGGCCATGCCAAAGGTGTCCACATGTACATGTAAAGGTAGATTCCATGAAGGAAAATGTAGAACATGCACTGTATTAAGATGTTCCTTCAATGTCTTAAACATGCTTTGTTGTGCTTCTCCCCAATAGAACTTTCCTTTACCTTTTAATAAAATTTCCAGTGGTGTAGAAATCTTAGCATATCCTTTGATAAAATTTTGGTAATAATGTGTGTGGCCCATGAATTTTCACACCTTTCTATGCCTAGTAGGATCCTCTAAGTCTAAGATAACTGCAACCTTAGTTGGATCTACTAACAAACCCTCCTTGCAAATAATATTTCCTAGAAAATTCCCAAAGGGTGTAGTGAACATGCACTTCTTAATATTTAAAGAGATGGTCAACTTCCTACATCTTTTAAGCATTAATCTCAAATTGTCACAATGATCCTTAAAAAACCTATAGATTGTCCAATCATCCAAGTAAACCTATAGGAACAATGCATAGAAATACTACAGGCATGTTCTTCAACTCATACAAAATCACCATGTATAAAAAACTTCCCCATTCAGTGTGAAATTTTTCTTCTCTTTATCCTCTTTAGCTATCCTCACTTGATGATGCCCAAAAAACCCATTTGTAAAGGATTAAATTTCACACCCTGCAACACCTTCCAATATTTCTTTAGTAAAAGGTGTAGGGAAAGGATCAATCACACATGCAACATTTAGCTCCTTGTAGTCCATACAAATTCCGATTCTTCCATATTTATTTATACTAATTACTATAGGGATAACCCACTCTGATTCCTCTATGGGCTCTATAACATTCCCATTTTAAGACTTTAGAAACAAGGGAAAAAAATTTTTAAATATAATGTTCACTGTTCTAAATAAAGCATTATTTAGAAAAAAACATTCCATGCCAATCAAATTCAAATAGATAACCATATGGAGTTGTAATGACTCAGTGATCCACCAATCTATTCATTCCATAACTTGGTAAGCTACTGATCTATTTATGTTATCTTATGTATTAAATACATATCATATACTTCGTATACTTGGTCTTCCTACCCTACACCAGGTACTAAGTGATCTGTTTAAAGAACATATCTGAATATTTGTTACCAATATTTATCTGATATCACGTGGTTTTAAACTTGGTGACATAAGACAACGCAACCAACATCTTGCGATACTTTGGCCAAATATTTACAACATACTATGTATGTCACTATTCCTAGACGACATACTCATCATATTGGAATACGTCCTTCACCTCACTCCTCTATTATCATGATTGGTATCTATTGACTACCATTAGTCCACTTTTCCTAGGTTTAACCCTAGCCCTAGATAGAAACATAACTTATTATAGGAATACGCTCACAATGGATTAGGGTAAATGGGCATACTCAATTGACCCAAGTCAACTAGATGTGTTAACATACCCTAAGCCATTGGAAGCTAATTCCTATCCTAAATATGCTCCTATCTTGACCAAGAGAGAAACTAAGTTTAAGTATGAGTTCCTATTGTGTGTAGATCTGGATGATCAATGTGGAAGGGTGATGCCACATGTCAACTACAATGTTGTATTCTCGAGAAGACCCAAGTCTTCTCAAAATTACAGCCCTACAGTGGGCATGTGCCAACATCCTACAAAAACTGCCTCATCGAGATGTACATACCCTAAGGAGATTGTTAATAAGTTGCTAGTTTGGATTATTTCCTGATTACAGCAACCCTGCTAAACCCTAATCCAACACTCAATAAGTTCCTAATTTTTTTTCATTTAGTCCATGAAGAACTTCGTTAAACTTATGGTTACTTTTAATGTTCTATTTCTCAGTTAAACCAGCAACTAACCAAATCAGGACAGTGTTATCATAAGTTTCATTTAAAATGTACCTTAACTTTTAGAAAGGTTTAATGTCTGAATATAACTAATTAAAGTAGACTTCATACAAAATGAAGTCTAATAAATTGTAATCATATCTCCAACCTTTTAGGTTTATATTCAATTAAGAGAGAGAAAGAATCTTTCTCTACATGTTTAAGTATCAGGATATATCATTCCCAATGTCCATATTTCTTAATGCACGTTCATTATGCATCACCTTATTATGTTAAATTGTTTAGATAAACACATCATATTATGCAACTCAACAAGTTGCTTCATTATAGGGGAAATTGAACTAATTCCCATTATCCATTTTATCAAAGATAAAAAGATAAGCATAACATAATATAAATAATATCAACATGATGGAACTTTCATCTTCTTTATAAAAGTACGAGATAATTTTAACAACTCATGTAAATAAAACAAAAATCACAATTCATCATTACAACTTATAGAATTTACAAGACAATGCTCTTTAGGCATACTGCATATCAACAACCTTTATACAGTAAAGTATACAACTTTCTTTTACAATTCAACAAAAGAATAATCAGAATTCTTTACTAAGAATTATACATATATCAGCCAATGCATCATATAAGTTTTTTCCTTCTTTTACCACTTAAGTCGTCCATCTGCAAAATATATAGCATGGGTCAGTTCGATGAGCTGAGTATGATAAGAACTAATCATTAAAATGAATTGCATTCCACTAATTGTTTCATTAAAGCAACTTTGCTTTAATGAGACAATTAAAACATCATAAAAATCAGCATAAGTGATAACGAACAGAAAGGAAACACTTAGTAATTTAAGATCAACTTTTAAAGAGAAAATCAAGATATAATAAACAATATATGCCTAAGATCTGAAAGTTCTATTAATCCATCGATGGCTTGTAATCAAACAATCAATCCTGCCATCCCATTATTTATTAATTCTATCCTAATAGAGTACAACATTTAACTTTTCTAAGAGATAAAATAAATGTAAACAACATGGTTCCTTCAAGGATGATCCCTCTATATCCTAAGCAAGAACCATTATATACCATGCCCGAACCTATAACATCAGAAAAATAGACCAGATAATAACAAGAGTTACTTGTTCCTTTCTGGGATAACAATATTGCACATTCAATCATTAGAATATACATCAAACAGAATTACATAACCAAAAAAGAAGGTAAGGAAAACCAAAATAGTCCAACTACAACTCTAATTCCAACATTCCATGAAGAAATTATCAAACAATAATAGAAATCAATGTTCACAAACAAAGTAGCCCTGAAGAGGGGTTAATCTCTATTCAAGTTCTTCTCAAAAGAAAAAGATTACAAGAGACAAACTTACTGCTTTCCATATAAACTAGACAAGACTAGTCAACAATAATCATCCATAAGTATCAATGTACTTAACAACAACACCTTACTGGTTACTAGCTCTCAACACTATTTCCATCAATGATTCGAACAAGGTAGACCAATAGGTCAAGAGAGATCACTATTTCAAAATGGAAATGAGTACAGAAAAGTTCAAACACTGAGCCTATCAAAGGACAGAGGAATGGTAACTCGATAAGGAAAGGAATCATGATAAATCGTTGTGTTTCGACTGTACAAAAAGTTCCAATTCGAAAAAGTTCAGGATGAAAGCATATTACAAACCCAAACTAAACTGATCTCAAAAGAATACGAATATACATAATTTTCCTTTACAAAGAGAAATCAAGTGTTATTCACTGTTTCAATCGAGAATTGTATCCCAAAACAATAAACGAAAAGGTTCAGAATTATGCGCGAACCCAAAATGGAAGTCTTACAAAGGCTTACCAATCAATACAAAAAGAAAACAATTCACGATTCAAAGAATCAAACTCAATACGACTGGACAGAGAAGGAATCCTTCCTAACTATTTCATTGTCTAAGGTAATATCACAATCTTTCAAAAAGACCTAGATTTCATTAAAAGAGACAACCAAGAGGGAGGAAAGAACCCCAAACTCCAGATATAGAAGATGTTTCAGTCATAGTTCCAAAATAATAGGAACAGAGTAAAATAAAAACAAACTTCACAACCATGAATAGAGACAGTGGTGACTTAGTACCAAAAATACGGTCAACCAGAACGTGGGTTTCTTCCAATCCATGGGAAAAGAAAATCCCATTCTATTCTCACACAAGAACCATCTCAAGGGATTTGTCTCAATCATAGAGCTAAAGTTCTACGTTTCTAAGCCAGACGTTTAAAGATCCAAATCCCAAGAGGTTTTTAAGCGACCCAAACAAGTTCCTACACAGTTACCTGGTGAGTATTCGCTCAAGTAAAGAGTTATAAGCTTAGTAAATCAATAAGGAATAACCCAATAGAAAAATTCCTGAACAAAATCACATGTATCGACCCGAATGCAAGCTCTTAATATTAAAGTGTTAAATAGAAGTATAGAGTCAAAACCCGAGATTCACACACAAGCGTTCAGGACTTCAAAAATAAATTAATACAAATACAGTGATAAATGCAAACTTCATGAAACAGTTTAGTAATACATAATTTTCCAAAACAGTGGTTCCATTCAAACGAAGCTTTAACACAAGCTTAATCAAAACACTAAGTTCCAAATCGAGTCTACATCCAAAGAACGCAACCCAGAAGCAATATAAAATAGAACTGAAGTTTTCCGTGATTTCCAATCCATATAATTTCACGACAATCAAATCAAGCTCCCTAATCTCGAATACAAGATCAAGATTTCAAAGCAGAGATACAAAACACATTCCGTATACCAATTTCACTTGCATGCAGTCATAAAACTCGTACAGAGAGACAGTTTCCAAACAATACTATTTTTCCATGGATTTAAATTAAACACACAAGGATTTATAAAACCTAGCAAGAAAAATAACCAGATAGACAAGAAAAAAGGAATCTCATTTGAGCAGAGTTGTTCTAATGAATCATTTAGAAGAACGCAAATAATTTTAATAGTTAGAGCCTATCATGCCTAATAGCGCTTCCACCAACTTGAAGGAGACTTCCAGCTGAGATTACAACTCTTTTTCTCCTCCACGAAAGATCAAAAATCAAACATCTCTTCCTCCTTCACCTCAAATTCTTTCCTTCGATCAAAAATATGCCAAAGAAAACAAAAATAACTTTTAAGTGAAGGTCGAACTACTGGTTCAAAGAACTAGTTAGCTCTATATAGAGTAAAATCCATCATGCAAGAAAATCCAAATGACCTCCTACAAACCCACCTCTTATGTTTCCAAGATGGTTTGTACGCAAAGACTGAGGCTCATAAATGCCATAAATTCCATTCAATACAAAATTCCCACTTATATTTCCTTGTCACCGCCTCCTAAATCTAGCGAATGCCAAATCAACAAAAAAATATAATTCCATCCGTTAGTGAAGTTTCCACGTAGGCTTCCACCAAGTCCACTGGCCCTCTGCCAAATCTGGTAGTACCTTATCATTTAAACTCCCTTTCAAATCATTTAAAAGCCATTAGAACCATCGCCCTTATGTCATGCAACCCCTTTAGGTTCCCTTTAGTTTAGGTTAGATTCAAATAGAACTTAGGTTAATTTAAAACTTACCAACATAGGTCTTAGAACATTAGCCATTAGAATCCCACCTTAGGTTAGGTTCAAATCACAACCCTTTAGTAATAGGTAGTAGCTAAAATAGCTTAGTATCCCCCTTAGTAACTCTTACCTTATTTTCTTAGCATAACACTTTAGGTTAGGATGCCAACCCCATAATAGAATAAGGGACTTAGGTTAGAACAATATTCAAATAACTAGAACTTAGTTGTTCTCACCTAGCTTAGGTTACCGTTAGGATAGTCCTTATATTTTTAGGACTCTAAACTTCTCCATAGATAATTGAATTTTTCTTAAGTCATTAATTTCTCACCAAGATCAATCACCAAAGACCCAGACACAATCATACAACTGAACGAAAACACGTTGCAACAAGGCAAAGAATTAGTATCATGCAAAACCCAGTCTTTTATGTTCCTTAAGCTACTGAATGTCAATTTTACCATTCAGTCTATGAAGAAGACTTGAAACATTCCTTGGATCACTGAAATTGATCCAAGGATGAGTCAGAAGAAGAAATAAGTCTGTAACTCTTAATACCAGATTACATCTCATCTTTCCAAAGTGAAAATGGATTCTTGACAACCATATAATTTCAGTCTAATATTTTTTAAGAACATAAAATATTTATCCCAATCAATCATGATCTTTAACAGTCAAAAGAACACGTATTTATCCAGAAAATCACATGTCAACACTTGAATGTAAATAGGAATATTAGTTTTCAAGGGTGTTACAGGCTCATTGATTCCAAATTTCAACATCTTGCCAATTTCTTCTTTATTTTTTACGTGCTGGTTAGGGTTTATCCTATATGGCCTCTTCCTAACCAAGGGCACACCTTCATTCAATTTAATTTTCATTTTTCCCAAAGATTCATGCACTCCTTTTAATTTATGATAACCTCTAGAAAACAAATCCTAGAAATCACACAACAACTTGATTATCTTAGCAACTTCAAATTCAGACCAATAATCTCCAATGATGTCCTCCTTGGGTTCATCATCCCTCCCAATGTTTAATTGATTTTTCTTGATAGGCTCATTGTAGTCACAAACCTTCTCATATGTATTTTCTAAGACCTCACACGTACCCTCTTAATTTTGTACATTCAGATTTTACACTTCCTCATCATCCATCATGTAGACCATCTTTCCTTTTTCTTTCTCTAGGAAAGTGTGTTCAAGCTATTTTGCATCTATCTCTTCTACTTCTTCAAAATGCTCTTCTAGGTACGACTCACCAAACAAATCCTAAATAAGTTCCTCAACTTTTGCACTATCTCCCATAGTCAGGCAATTTATAACTTGTAATGCCTCATTCATGGGAGGTTTAGTAGAAAAATAGTCAAAATTATAAATATACATGTAGGTAGTTCTTGCTAATCCCTAACCTCTCTATTCAACTCTGCATAAACATACCATACACGTATGCAACCTTGATAGGTGAAATAGAGTTTGTGCACCTAAAGCAAAGGTGGTAAATATTCCTTCCCCTCTTAACGTGGTTCTGAAAAGGATCATTACTATGATATTCACAAATCTGAGTAGGTGCATTACTTCCGAGGAATCTTGTTAAGAAATTAATTCTATCATCATTTTATGAGGTTATCTCTATGAACTATGCACCAATGTGTTGTTGTCCCACACAAATTATAAACTAACATGTTCCTTCTTTCCACCTGATCTTTCCACTATACTTCCATAGCTCACAAGAATACTTAAGGGTTTCCTTCACTACTGTACCAAGGTACCTAGTTGCTACTGAAATACCTAACACAACGTGGCCTACTTACATGCACAATTGCACTTCTAACTTCACACCCAACCATTTCATAAGTGTCATGTGCTAAACTGTCACATGTAATCCTGGTAGTATCACTTACTGACTGTGCATCATCCCATTGGATAAATCCTTCCTTTGATGGCTGAAGCACTTCTAGATCTCGAAAGGTGCGCATATAAAAATTTTTCAGATCTTCTTCACTTAAGGAATCCACATAAGGTGCAATTTTTCCATTTGTTAAAGGGATAATAACTCGTTTTTCCTTGTTATCAAAACTGATATACCCCAAGGATGCCAAGTAGAGATGGGAAGTTATCCACCTCTGCAAGTGCTAAGACCTCAAAGTCCCCAGTGAATTTGGGTCCCTATATAGTAATTAATACATCCTTTAAGACCCCAATTGGCATGACCTTTGTTCAGTTTTCCATAAACAACACATTAGAAGATGGTTGTAATTGAGGTCTGCACATCTAAATCCATGCATCCAAAGTAAGCACATTCACTACTGTGCATGTGTCAATTAAAATGTTACTCAAAATCTAACCATCTACAACAACATTCAGAGTGATCTCCTTGTCATAATCCATGTATGAGGAGGGAGATTATCATGCAAAATATTCCTTTTATTCTTAATACCAATGCATAAATTGCGTTCCTTTAACCAATTCCCCAATAAAGGAATAATTTCATTTTGACGTAACATCTTACAAATTTCTTTTAAATCTTCAACATCTGACTGATGGATTTCAAATTCCTTCTTCTATTCAAACTTCCATGACTATTCTTTTAAAAATTGTATCTCACCCTGTAGATTCCTGCTTACCTCCATGGTTTCTTAATAAACCTCTTTTTGATGTGTAGGGTTTGGATACTTTTCATGCAGAACTTCCTCGTTAGTAATGGTAGGCTTCTATTGCATATTTTATCTGTCACATGCAACCTCAACACATATAGTAATCTTCACAGGTACCATCTTAGGATTTGGTGCTAACTTCAACATCCATTGGCCTTCCATGGTACATTGTACTCTAACCATTCCCACATCCTTATTTTCCTTTTTTTGATATTTTTTCAAGTGTTCATACAAGTTTGGGCACTCTTCATAGTTATGATTCTTTCCTTAAAAATAACAAACCACATTCTGATGACAGTCATGCTGATAATAGTCAAGACATCCACATGTATAACATGTTCCATGAGGAAACTCACCTCCTCCACTGTCATGTTCTGTGCCTCTAAATCCACCATGGTATTCTCAAGCTCTAACATGGCCTCCATTAGAGCACCCTTCATTATGATCATGGTCATGATGCTCACCCTTATCCTTAGAGTTATTGAAAAATCTAGTCTATCGTACCCCAATATGAATGGAATCATGAATCTGATCAATCAACCTACAATCTTCAGTGTTAGGAGTTGTGGACAGGTAAATTTTACAATAACATGACACATTTTTGCTTATCACGTGTTACAATAATGGGTAGCATCTTGCATCGTGGTCTAAATGAAAGATATCACAATCCAACAATAAGGAGCACACTAATCTATAAGGAGAACTATCCTTAGTATGCCCATCTACTTCAAAATATGTGCACCAAATTTCACTGTGTATCTCACGCGATGAATTGGCTGATAATTTCTTTAATTATTTTTCCATGGTTATAATCCGATCTTCCAAGAAGGGGCTCACTCTAGTGTCTACGTTTCTAATTGCATCAGTGCGCAAAAATGTTTCAAGCACCTCATGCAGATTTGTGTAGGTTTTATGTGAAAGTGCTCCCTTGAAATGTGTGATCAGGCATTCAATGAACCACTGTGCATGTTGACTTACATGGATATCATAAGATAGTTTAGAAAGAACTGTCTTAAACCAAACATCGTATTCCTGAATAGTATCAATAGTTCCCTGCTTAATATCCTTGAGTGTGCTTATGAATTTCTACTCAAAATCAGGTATATTAAATTATTTTATGAAAGCATCTCACAACGCTATATAATCCACACAAGTTTGATCAGGATTAAACTTTCTATATCAATTGTGTGTGTGTCCCTGTAATGTAGTTATAAACTAACTTGCCTTACACTATGAAGTTGTAATCCCTTTCACACACCACATTACCTCGAACATACGCATGTTCTCAGTAGCATATTCTATTCCTCTATACTCTGGAAGATGAAGTGACATCTCCATGTAAATGTTCTAGGGCTGATGTGGACCATGCCCACAAGATAAATAACCTATATTTCCTCTTGTATTACCTATGCCCCTAGATCTACCAGATCCTCTAGATCCTGAGCCACCTGATCCTCCTGATCCTCCCCCTATATCCAGAATTGAACTAGATGATTCATTTCCTTATGTTCCAATAGTTGTGCTAAATTGAACTCCCAAAGTCTGTAAAGTTGTACTACTCCCAAATGTGAGTCTAAATTTCTGTGTGCCTGTGTTATGTGTTGTTGACGTGCCTAAATAGGTACCTCCAACTAGACATCCAAATAATAGAGAAGAATTCTTCCCTACCATATATGTACTTGCTATTTTATTTACTCTTGAACTTTATGATAGGCTAAATTTTCCTCTCACTACTCTATTGCCCACACTAGGTTGTTGATTACTGACCGAAGTAGAAAATAGAAAACCAAGTGCAAGGTTTAGGTCACCAGGTAGATTTAGATGCATGCCCATGACCCATTTCGTATATGCCAGCACATTCTCATCTAAGGAAAAAAAGGGTTTCTTGTCATGTTTTCCCAAATGGGTGAGTTCCAGATGCTCTGGCTCCACATCCTCTGTGTGATCTCCATATCCTTCACGACCTATCTCTCTAAACAATGCCATCCATTCTACAACCTTGTGTTGCTTCTCTAAATCCCTATCGTGTGCCTCATTGAACTTAAGCCACATTTATTCTCTCTGCCTTTTGCACCGCTAGGTCTTCCATCTTTCACCACACCTCCTACCCCTGCACATGGTGGGGTTTAGTTAGCTATCAAGCTTTCTTCCAAATCTAGGATTACAATCAAGATCTTAATATCTAAAGGAATACCATGCAAATACAATCCTCTGGGCTCCCGCAAAAACTAAATCTTAGAAACCTCTAGACAAGAATAAGTAGACTTTACATACTCCAAAATATAGCTATTAAAAAAACCATAGAACCAAATATCCACGGTGCACACGTAAATAAGATCAATATCATATAGTGCTTAAAATTCTTCATGCATCCAAACAAGCGTGTGAAACCTCCAATTCCTTTTAGATTCATAAACAAACAACCACTCGTACATATCTATGGGAAAGATAACGAAGAAAGTCTCATATAGTGTATCGTAAAAATTTTGTTCAACCCACACACATGCATCAAACTCAAGTCTAGTACTGAATTTGCAAGCATATTCTTCTTCTAGATCTACTACCCACTCCTCAACATTGGCTAAGGTCAATTTGTACATCTTCATCATGTAACATCTTGAAAAATATCTAAGAAAGAGGTCCCAACAATGAAACCAATGATGTAGCCTAGAATTCACTGTAAATATCCAAGGCATGCTAACACATCACTCATCCTAAACTCAGCGCTCACTCGAAGTGTGAAAAGGTACCACATCCCTCTTTAGAGTTTTTTGTCCAGAATGTTAGTATGATTGTGCATACATATATATATATATATATATATATATATCCAGATTCATAATAGATAGTAAACAATCCACAGTGCATAAACCAGATCTAGATCTAATCCATATGAAAGATAGACTAAACAATGACTATAATGAGATTTACCATGCAAGAACCATATTCAGTCATGTCTAACACCAATATCCAGCCAATATGATCCATTATATTAATTACAGTAAAACACATAAGCTTTATACATTACAATAGTATCATCATGAGTCATGCGCGTGAACAAAATCATCAACATAACTCTATAATCAAAATAGGATGTCTAAAATGTGTAAATAAATACATATATAGGGGTGGGGACTTTCCCTTCATCATCCATGCACCTTCCAAAACTAGGCTACATGCTAATAATATCCATGTGCCCTTACAAAGGGATACAAAAGCATGCAAGTGCTAATAATAGATCTTCTAAAGTTAACTCTAAGAATAGATCCTATTATTAGACTAAGAATCTTCACGGAGCTCAAACTACTACAACTCCCAAAATAGCCTTGGCATGATCTATAAGTTTCCATACCTTGTGTGCTCTACACTCCATGTCTAAAAATATCCTTGACACACAAAATGGCTAAGTTCTAAATTCATACTTTACTGGTGCACACCCGCTTTTACTATACTTTCGTGCCTTCAAGTGCTCTTTGCTCTTGCATTCCTAATCCTTATGCATTTTCATACTTGATCTATATTCCATGCACTTAACAATTTACTCTCCTTTTGGCTGAAAAATCACCCTACCTGACCTTAACTTGCTAGCTATGTTGCTAACTCATCACTCTTCTTGAACAACAAGCTCCTAGTGATCAAGTACCTTAGCACCGAATTGGTTTTAACCCACTAAAAAATATTGACAACTCGGTGCCACTCAACTCATCCCATCAACCCTTGAGTTATATTTCTTGAAACTAGTGCCCCTATTCCCACCCGTCAAATTCAATATATTGTAGTTTTATTTCTTATGCAGGGAACTTGACATTCTCGAGCCCATTTGTCTTGAGTGCAACTTGGGCCTCCACTTTCTGATTTTCCCACACTAAGTGATTTGCAAACACCTCAGACTGAAAAGTGGTTCCATGTCCAAGACAACATCTGTATTGCTTTACATCAGGCATTTTGGAAAATTCAAGCCCAAATGTCCTGCTCGTCCCTAGGCCAAATGGGCCAAAATATTTAGCCTTACCTATACCACGTTCCCCAAGGAAAATTCGGGCTTCACGAGCCTGACTATCTCAATGTGGCTCAGGCCACCAATCTCTACAAGCACTGCATTGAAATTTCCTATCATGATGAGTTGGTTCATTGAGCCAACCTTCACTAGATCTTTATTTCCCACACATCCCATGGAAACAAGTTACTAGTGGCCTTGCTGCCATGCCAATTGATCCCGTAAAATTAATATTTCAGACCCCTAATCAAATATATCTCATGGGAACTCTTCAGGATCATTTTCTTCACCATTCCAATTGGCTCAAACTTTGCACTATCGAGTTTCTTCCGTCTGAGCCATCTTGGATGAAGTTTTTTGTAGCTCATTCTTCAATATGTGGCTCTTTGAAGACAACTCCCCCATATTTGCATTAAAATGACCTGACCTCATTAGCAAGATCTTGATTCTTTTGTAGGGTCAGCTCTAATAGTTCGGCCACTTATTAGATGAGCTTGGTGTCATTTACTAAACAAATATCTTTCTAAAATTCACTCGGTCTGCATAGATTGGTTTGGTTTTAGATCCCAACAAGATCATGGAAAACATCATCTTGTCACTAAGAGGTTGACCTATTATAAAATAAATACTTGGTATTTATATTGCATTCCTTGGATCCTTTGTTAAACAACTTGGCCCATCTAATTCAAGAACTCAAAGTGGTCGGTTTATAAAAAGGTGGAGGGTAATTTGCAATCATTAAATCAAATTCTCCTTGAAACGATGATGCTCCTGTAGTATCTCGATGGGAAAATCACTTCATTACATCCCCCTTCAACTCAACATTGGCTCAAACATCTTGGATTCTCTTGAATAGCTCGGGTCTCCAAAATAATACAACTGAGTTGGGTAACTTAGAAAAATTAAACAATTTTTTTGCATCAATTTCCTCATCCTCTGGATTTCTTCCTCTTAGATCTTTTAGTGTCTGAGGAATAGTGTGGGGTTTTTTGGATTATTTCTGGGTAGATTATCATTTTTTAGCCATTTTTCCACATGTGGTCTCCATATTCTGCCTCTTTCATTCTAAATAAATCCTTGAATTCAAACAAGACCAAGAAGATGAAAAATTCCCCTTCTGAATTCTCAGCCTTCCTTCAATTACAGAGAGTTGCTTGCCTAATCTAAGTTCTCCAACTTCACCTAGGGGTAAAGCTGGATAGAAATAGTTCTTCAAGGCATTAAACAATTTTTTTCCACATTCCATGCTAGAAATTTTGAAAATAGAAAAATTGTGGTATATGAAAAATTTAAAATTTGACTTTCCCCCCATTAAGAAAAAGTGCAGGCTATTGAAATTTAAAATACTCTCAAATTTGGAGGAATTCACATTAAGAAAAGGTGTGGGATATTTTTTTTTTCTTAAATACAAAACAATTCCATTTATTTATGTCTTTAGCATATATTAATATATATGTAATAAAAAATATATTATAATAAAACAAAAGAAATAAATCCTTAAAATGCATGTGCACATTTATTTTTTAATTTTTATCAAAATCAATCTCAATAGTGTTAGATGTATAACATGCTAATTTAACACAATTCTTGAATTAAACCATGCTACATGGCAAGTTTAAACCAAATAGTTAAGAAACATAATAATTGACACATTTATTATGAAATTTAAATATAAATAAAATCCTGTAAAATATTTTAAACATGTATAAATCCAGAATATTATTATATAAATAGTACCCATTAAAATGATGACACATGGAATTAAATTTCTACAATTTTAATGGTGTTATTTATATTTTACATTAGTAACCATATAACATAACTTTCTTCTTTACACATATTTCAAATCATCTTATATAAAATCAAAAAACTTAGTAACCGCTAATCTTTGTTGTTATGATTTGTTATTCCAACACATCCTCTAAAATAATGAAGCATTAGGTCTTATTGGTTGCTAAGATATTCCTTTAATTAAGTATTAAAGAACTACTATGCATGTTTTTTGTTGTCCATTTATTTATCCACTAGAAGGCTAGCGGCCACTAGCCTCAATATTTTCTAGGGATATTTTAGCTAATATGATAAAATTATAATCAATGAAAATTACTATCGATCCAAATATGTATAGATAGTATTTACAACGACGATATGTAATGGTAGGAGCCTAGAGGACGCTAAGCTAAACCATTATTTGTTATCTATACACTATTTTCAAATTAAGAAAATACTAAGCCTAGTGACTGCTATGTCATTCCTTTCAATTAGTAATGGATTTTAGCGGTGGTTAATATTTTTCTTTGATATGAATCGATGTGAATTATATGTCAGAAATAATATATCTTATGAGAACTCCATAAGACTTGCTCTCTCTCAAGGGTATGTATTGCAACACTTGGCTCCACCTGGGATGGTCTAGCCAAAATGATATAATTATAATCAATGAAAAATAGTAGTGATCCAAATCCATACATATAGTGTTTACAATGACAAGAGGTTAAGGTAGGAGCCTAGTGAATGCTAAGCTAGGCCATGATTTTTTATTCTATTGCTATTTTAAAAATAATAAATTGTTGAGCCTGGCGGCCATTATGTCATTCCTTTCAATATGTAATGGACATTAGCGGTAAATAAGAATTTTATTTGATACGAACTGATTTGAATTACGTTTTATGCCTGTTATATTCTAAGGAACAATTTTAAATAAGAATCATTGGGTCTTAATGGCCAATAAGTTATTCCTTACAATATGTGTTATTAAACAACTAAGCATTTTTATGTATAACATATACTACTTAGTGACCACTAACTCCATTATTGTGATTTATTTCTCAAACAATCTCTTCAAAATAAGAAAAATTAGATCTTAGTGGCCTCTACGCTAGTCCATTCAATAAGTATAAATGAAAAACAAGAAATGTTTAAAAATTTCCATTTATATGTCTAATAGAATCCTATATTCCCCCAATATCTATATTTTCTAATGTTCCTATCATGTTATCTATGGAATGTTATAGGTTGTCATAATTAAGGATAATCCTTTCAAAATATTTTACGTGTTAATTGGCTAGAACACTTTTGGATAATTTATGTTATTATTGATTCGATCCAAAAAATATGAATTACTGTAACCAGTTGAAGGTTATATCTCATGTCTAGTCAAAGCCTAGCATTCACTAACCATTAAGTTAATTACTCTCCAATGATAAAAAGTAAGTAACTCTAGAGGTTGGTGATCACTAGGCTAATACTTATATTCCTTATAAAAAATGCAAAAAGAAAAAAATATAATTCATATATGAACTAATTATTAATTTAGTCTACTCTAATTACAGATACAAATTATTCCATTGTTCACAACCTATTCTAAAAAATTCCATTCATTGAAGGCACTGATTGTTCAAAGAAAAGAGACAAGGAATTATTTCTTAAAAGCCATTCCACTGGAAAACTACTACGTGGACCTATGGTTGTTTTTTTACTAAATATGACAGACATGAGGACACCGGTATGGTTATATCTTCAACAAATATTTATTCAAATACATTACATGTTCAATTCAAACACATTGAGTTTGAAAATAATAAGTGTCTTATTTTGGATACAAAGTTGGATGTTTCTTTATTGAGGAAACTAGAAATGCAAACCTTAATAGAAAAACAATCATATTCTTATTCACTATATGTTTGGAATTTGGGGATTTTAATAGATTCTAACAAAATTGGTAGTTCAAATGTAGAAAAAAATCATAATGATTTGTATTAACAATACTCACAAAATTGTATATAAATGATAAAAGCTCTTATGTTTGTCATTTTTTGAATAAAACAAGTTTGATTTCACTTCTAAAACATGCCAAGTTGTTTAATATGCTAAGGTGAACCCATTTTTCTAAATTGGAGATCAACATTTCTAAATCAAAGTTGCATGGGTGGAAAAAGAATACTAAATCAGCTACATTTCTGAAGAGGGTAACAACTATATTCACGAAACTAGAACCTTTAACTATTCAGAAGTTCTATTTATTTTTGTTCAATGATGAAGTATTTTCAATTGATGTTTCAAGGTGCCATGTATCACCTCTAGAATATTATTATTGTCTAATATATGATGATGATATTTATCTTATTGTCCACTCCATGTTGATAAATGTTATTCCTATATAGAGGGACATAATTATTCTTCCCTTCTTGTAGTCTACAAATAACAATATTGGAACACCAAGTTCTAAAATAACTTGAAAGGGATGATGTGAAATTTTATATACTTGATGACCACTATACAATATGTGTGCAAAAATGATTTTTTGATTAAAAGTCTTTACATTCGAGGATATAGTGTTGAAAGGATCACATTATATTTGTAAAATCATATACCGAATTCATTGCTAGTATTTGGAAATAACATAATGAAGTAAACAAAACTTGGATAGAAACCAAGTTTATTGATTTGGTGTACACATCTAAATCAATTTAGCAATAGCTAGGATGTCTTCAATGACCTGGATTGAAAAAAACAAAGACATAATTGTGGAAGGTAATGTATTTTGATTTTATTGTATTGGTTATTAAAATTTAATTTTTTCATATAAAAATATAAAAAATATGTTTTCCTTTAAATGCATATCTTTGATAATCAATGCCTTTCAATTTCCAAATGCAAAAAATAAAGAGTTTATACGACAAATGGAATTTTCATTTGTATTTTGATGATATATGGACTAAATGGACAACAAAATTTCAGTTGTTTAGATCGGGTGCCATTGTTTATTCACCTATTAAATATAATTAGGTTAAATTTAAGCCAAATTTACTAGCTAGATTCACAACCAATTCATTCAAGGCTGTTAGGGGAATGACCAATGAAGAACTATCAATACTAACTGATAAATTACAATCAGGGGATTTCTAATTAACTATATCTATTGAGGAAGGTGTAATAGTAGATACATTTGATTCTTACTTCTAGAGAATAAAAGGAGACATAAAAATGAGAGGAAAAGTTCTAGATTATTTGAAAAATAAACATCCAGATAATATTCTATTACCAATATACAGTGAATCCAATGTAATTGTGTAATGAAATATCTAACCCTCGAGGGAAAGTTTCTGAATATTTACACTCATCATATATCTATCTTAAACTACTTCAGACATAATTAGGTGATGAGCTTCCCTTTTTCCTATTGTGTTCTCTTTGTGTGTTGATTTTAGGTTTTAACGAGGAAAAAGTGGACTCACCACTGTATCATGGGATAATTTTACTGCTCTTTCATAAGGGAAAATCAGTTCTGTCTCCCATTCCTCAACCCACTACTTCTGACGAAGAGACCTTATCCAAAAGGATAAGAAAGAAAAATAATGGACCTGAGGAGAAGAACAATGAAGAGGTGGTGGTGGAAGGGCTCTTGGTCATGAAGAAGGGGGGGTCTTCTTAGGGGAAGGAAATAGTGGAGGATTTTATTGGATACCCTAACAAAGATTCCAAGTCAGCTAATATGGAGGTGGCTATTGACATGTTTCCTAAGGTGACCAAACATCTAGTCCAAGCCATGATGGAGTGGAACATCAAGGTAACCATTCAAGAAAAGAGAATCAATGGTCTCAAGGATGACTTCATTATGCAAGAGAATAGGATTTTGATTTTACAGGACCAAATTTCCAAACAAGATGTGCAGAGGAGCGGCTCACAGATGGATATAAACAACACAAATGAATACATGGATAAGGATGGAAATAAGGAGGAAATAAAGTAGTTCCCTCATGCCCTTTAGTAGAGTACTACTAGTGTGAATCAAGGTTTGAGCTCAAGAACTAGGAGCAACCTGAAAAAGAAACTTTAGCTTGACCATTTGCTGACTAGGTCAAGCCCCTTTGTTTTTTCTCTTTTGGTTTTATTCCTCTTATCTGTAGTTGGTTTTTTTGTGCTATTTTAAAAAATTATTGTATGTAATTGAGGTTGTGGGTTCCTCACCCATTATTGGGCTCTTTTTTGGGTTAAGCTTATTTTTCCTTTGGGGGCCCTTGCTGAATTTTTGATTTCTCTCTCACCCTAGTTATTTTTTGGTATATATATGTATTGTCACTTTTTTGGTCCCCCAAAACCAAATGGTTACCTAATCTAAAAAAATAAAAAAATCCAATGTAATTGAATTTTTTTAATTGCACGAATCACACTACCACCAATTATTTGTATTGTTGGGTAAAGCGATAAAAGGAAAAAGAAAATTTGATTCCCAAATAGGGAACAAAAGGAGAAATGAAAAAAGGACCCATTGGTGGAAGAATTTCTTCCCATCAAGGCTCAAAAAATATTCGACAACTATGTGATGTCAATGGAATAACATATACTAAAGGATGGAAAACACATAAGATTTACTTGTCAATTTTCATATCCATTCCATCTTCTGTCAAATTTATCAGCTATTCATGTGAACAATCCTTTCAATGTTGAATGTGTGATTGTTGGTTTTTACAATTTTTCTAGTGATATTTATTTTGATGTAATAATGGAGATGCTAACAATAATAAGAACTAGTGTGTTAGAAACTGGATTGCATTATTATTTTTCTCATACTACTTGATTATTCAATTTTTTAAAGAGAAACGTAAAAATATACATGGAAAAGGTTAAATACAGTAGAGAATCAATTATTGATGGATGATACATACTCTATAATAGTAATGTGAAATTTAATAGTTTGTTTTTTAACTACACAATGACTAGTGTACACAAATATAACATTAATGATGATGATAGAGAAGAAGTCACTAGCGATTGGATGGAGAAACTACCACATAAATTGGTAACTACAAGTGGAATTGGCCTACAAGGAAAAATCCATCCTTTTCCTTACGAACTATCTTATGAGTTTTGGGCTAAGATGTTCACTCGATGTTGTTCTCAAAATTCTCTAATAATAGAACTCTAAAATGGAAATGTCATACTACATGCATTAGTTGATTCCAATTTATATGTTGTTTTTATTGTTGAGACACAGTCAAGAAATGTTTTTGAAACATTACTATTCTCATATGAAGAAAGGTTTGTCGCTGAAGACAACTTCAACAAGTGATTTTTTGAATGGATTTGAACTGATATAAGATACTTATACATTAATTATTCATGCAGACAACATAAAAATACGGAAGTAACCAATTTAAAACCATTTCAACTATACGCTACACAACTAGTTCATCATGGTGATTAAACTTAAATTATTTTATAAATATATCTGATGAGATATATTTTCAATTTCAATGGTTTTCATTTATTTAACAATACTCTATGTTTTACACTTCCAATGATAGACGAGGAGAACATAGACACATCTGACATGAATACAAAATCAAATCCTTGTATGTCAGTCGTGTGCATTTATAAACAAAAAACCACTAATAAGCCCCATAAATGTATAAGACAATTAATGGTTTATGCAGAAAACCAACAACCAGAGAAATTAACCGTGGATTGCGTGGGGTATCCAACACGGATAAACAGTAAGAACCTATTATTTTAGCCATGTGCATTTTAAAATTATCCAAAATTTAGAGAAAATGATGCTAGCTAACTCTAGAAGAGGGATCATTTTCAAAGAAGGAATAACCAAATAACCTATTTCAAATGTTCATGGTGGCCTCTAAAGTTCCATAGTTTGTAGTTACCCTTTCATAATTAACAAACATTAGTTTCTATGCTTAGCATACAATAGAAGAGAAAATTTAAGGAAATCCATTTGTAAGCTACGCTAACAATTTAATTCAAACTATCAGACACAATTTCCCTGTTGCATACTACCTAATTACATTGATTTTATAAAGTGGTGCCATATGAAATTAATACTTTCAACAACGTCCCACTCATTCAATCTTGTATACTGACTACTTATATTGAATTAAAAAAAATTTAGTTTCCTTAATTAATTATTTCAACATCATCATAAACATAACTACAAAAGGGTTGATCATACTTATGGGTATGTTGAGTAGCACTTGGCTAGCCTCATTAAATGTTGTCCAATGAAGTGTAGTCCAACCAATGATAACATAGCCTAGCGGTCGCTAATACACGTCAATATCTCAGAACTGGTGTTTGATAAAGGGTGGTTCAGCTAATAAAAGCATAGCCTAGTGGCTACTAAAATTTATTCACAAGACAAAGAACAAATGGTATTGTACTTACCATATTACCACAGAGACCACTATGTTTTTTCAATTAAGCTTTCATTTGCCTATGTAGCATGAAATCGATTATGAATTGATTAATGTTTATTTCAAATACATCTTGCATCAAAAGATCAATAGTGAGTAAGGACGATGCAAGCCAAGCTGCAAGCTCATTCGATAAATGGTAGCCTCCTAAAGTGTTGATATTGAACTTACCATATCATTTTCCATAGAAATAGCTAGATTTTGAATACATTAATGTTTATTTGAAATAGATCTTTCATCAAAGGATCTATTTATGGGTAAATATGAGGAAATCCTAAATGCAATATTGATAGGTAAGTGGTATACACAAGATAAAATATTGATTATTTCCATTGGTTAGAATTGATACGTAGCCAATTAAAATATAAATTATTTACTTCCCTGTAGTTAGCCATAAGAATTACTTATTTTAGATTTGGAGGGATTACTATATGAGAAATACCAATCACCCTCTAAGGATATTTCATTCAAGTTTAGCAAGGAGACTATCAACCTACGAAATGGCTTGAAAATTTTTATAAAGTCACTATAAACAAAATTTTAATTAGATCAAAAAGAGATCGAGAACCATGACATTTCATGGATAAAACTTGCATTTGAGAAAGGAAACAGGAGCCCTGTAACATGAGGAGTCTGTAGAAATATTATGTTTGGTGGTGGTGTCAATTCACACACTAAGTTAGAGATAAGGCACCTAATGGTATTAACAAGGAAATTGTTGATAGTGACGGTGCAGAAGATCAGTATGTTGCTGGTGGAAATACCAAGCCGCTTTGAAAAAACTTATCCAAGGTACCTTCCCCTCCTGTAACACATGTTGAAAACAAATCTTTTAGTAGGAAAGAAGTAGAGATGATTAGGGGATTAATAAGGGAGGGAATGGGAACCCTTCCTTTGTAGCTGCTCAAAATAATCACAATGGGTAGAGGACTAGATGCCCTTCCTTTGTTGAAGTTTTTCCCAACATCCAATGACTAGCATTAGGACTTCAGAGAAGCCCTTAAAACCCTCTCAGATGATTCTGATGCTAAAGATGGAGGAATATCTTCTTCACAAGGTATTAAAGGAGGAGGACATTCTTACTCATTTGGGCCTTATTTGTAGGTTTCACAAATTTTAGCCTAAACTCTCTCAACTACATGATTGGATTGCACAAATATGGATAGAAAAAATAGAAGGTAAGATTGAGCTTTATCCTTGTGAAAAATCATATTTCATTATTTTCTTTGAAACCCCTAAGGATAGGGATTTGATTTTTTACTAATATTGGGTTTGGGCTGAACACGTGCTCATGTTCAAGCCATGGTATGTATCCTTGGATCCACTAAAATATTCCTTTGATATCTACCTTGTTTGTGTTTGCCTACAAGGACTCCCACTTTGGCTTTGGAATAGATCTTGTTTGATTTCCATAGGTGATACTTTAGGATCATGTGTGAAAGTTGATGATAATAATTTTTTCCAGATCCATACTACTTATGCTTGAATCCTTATATATCTTGATACATCTAAAATCCTACTAGCAGAAATCAATCTAAAAATTGGTGATAGAATTTGGATATAAAGATTGGACTACGAGGGTATTTCTTTTAGATGTCAGTGTTACTTTCAAATTGGTCATATTTCAGAGGATTTTGAACATTCAAAATATAAGGTCAAACTAACATGATGAAAGGATTTTCCATTTTTCTAGCTCTATACACCTCCAGGATTTTTGTGAATCAGCTAAGGCTTCTTACCCTCTCTTTGCACGTATGGTTTCATACTTTCTTGTTTATCTTACTTGTCTTGATTTACCGATAGATTAATGATTTGTACACCTTTTACTGAGGCTACAATAACAATTAGATTAGGCATAAAATTCACATTTTATCTTAATTAATTTTAAATAGATCTTGTATCAAAGGATCCATGAGTGGGATAGGGTCAAGACGGTGATACATCAAATCTAGAACCCTCCATTGTCTCAGATAAGGCAATAAGTGGTATCTTGTTAAGTTCTAAAATCATTACATTTATGGGTGGTTCCATTGTGTTAGAATTGAGTAGCTGTGGCCGACTATGAAATAAAAATTATCTTAGTTGTTCCCTGGCAGTTGTAGCCATGTTAGTTTTAGAATGTGAACCTAGCAGAATGTTTAGATCCATTGTTGGGCCCTCTATATGATAAAAAACCAATCACCCACTAAGGAGATGTCATTCAACTTGTAACAATCTAGATTTTGATCAACCTGTGTGGTACAAGGCTTAAAATCCAATTTATAAACTCTATTATACTAATAATAAATTTAAATTGAATTAGGATTCTGGTCTGACAAACTAACTTATGTTGATGTTGAAAAGATGAAAAGGGCCTTCAATAAAAAAATTATCAACTAAATTGAATCCAGAACTCATCTTAGGAAAGGAACATTGCAATATAGTTGATGGAATTTCAATACAAGGTCTAGAAGAGGTTTAGAGCAGAAACGAGGTTTCCTACAGTTCTAAAGACACATTTTTTATTACAATAGGTGCAAAGGGAAACCCTCCTGAAAAATTTATGGTTGGGATGAAAAGTAGAGGAGAATATTATTAAAAATATATGTGGTTGATGACCAATTTGTATAAAGACTTATCACTAATAGTGTCTTGGGGATTGAATTTTGTAGAGGGCATCAAATATTTGGAGTGAGAAAATGTTAAATAACTACTTATCATTTCAAAATGATATTATGATGGTACTCCATAAAATTGTAAATAAAATATGGTCATTTACTATTATAGTGGTTCTTATTAACTATTTTTTATGTTGAGATTGTATAAATATAATATGGGAATATTTGTATTTTCACTGATTATAATTTGAGACTATGAGTGTATAAGTTGAATATGCTAATTCACAAAAATATTTTATTGTAAAAAAGCTTTGAGCAGTTCTTATTAAACAAATATGTATTCCTAAATTTATTTTGAGCATGCTTCAATACTATGTTTAGCTTCCAAAATAAAATTTGTCTACCAAATTCATATTAAATGAAATAACTACAATACGGTTTGTAAAAACTCGTCGTGTTGAAACATTACATTTGATTCAAAAAAATTATGCAAATTTTTTTTTTAGTACAATAAGAAATGAGGAATGCCCTTTTGTTTTTTACCTACATCACCACCTACAAGTTTTTTATTTTTGATATAGCATTAACAAAAGAGACAAATTTTTTATTTTTTATTGTGTTGGTGTAAATTCTAGGTTTGCCTACCTTGCCCTAATTTTTCATGCCCATTTTGGTCAAAAAATGTTTTATTTGTCAAGCTGATGATCTGCAATTCATTTTTTTCCAGTGGAATGCCTTCGAAATGCCCTTGATGTTGTTGTTTTGCCCTATATTTGAACAAATTTCCAAGTTCCCCCCCTTTTGTGCCCTAATTTCTTCTTTCCCACGGGTTGTGTCTTTTTTCCTTTGTCAAAACATGCAAGAAACTCGTATTTAATCGAATTCCATTTATATGCAAGTGAAATCCCAATCCCCTGGTTGAAATTAATGTAAAATCATGTTTCACTTGATTTAAAACCTAGAAATCTACATTCCTTGTGAAAAAATTTGATTTCTAGGGAAACCTCGGTATTTTTTTACGTTTTGACAGACATACGGGTGTCATTTGCCCATCAAATTCATCTTCGCATGTTATTGCTAATGTGGCAGGTTCCTATTGGCTAAGGATGTGTGGGGAAATGTCTTAACTTGTCACTTTTTGACTTTTGGCAAAAGGAAAAATTTTGTCCACGGCCCCGTATTGCTACAGTAAAGTGCCTACATGGCACATTTTGATTGGTTGGAGGATCGGTGGGGGGCGGGCTAACCTTAGAAATTTTGCTTTCATTTTATAAAATTTTCTAAGTTACATTTTTACCTGAAGGCCCGCAACAAATGGGAAGCGGACACATGGCTCGGAGGGCATGCAGGTGGCGGAAGGACTTGGAAAATTTTACTATTTTTTTGCCTTGGATGCTAAGGTAAAAATTTGGCCCGAAAGCCCTCACCCAATAGTAGGTGGACACGTGTCCAGATGAGTCATCATGGGAGGGCAAGGGATTTGAAGATTTTGAAGTTTTTAACCTCAAAATGTTAAAGTTACAACTTTTCCCGAGAGCCCGCGACCAATTGGAGGAAGACACGTATCCAAGAAGAGGCAAAAGTTTGGAGCGTGGAGGAAATATTGAAAAGTTTACAAATTTTGGCAAGGTTTTCAAAGTCAAAAAGTTGTCCATGGCCCTGACAGGAAAAAATTGGACATGTGCCCCCGCAACCAATCAGGGGGTGACACGTGGCATTTTCAAAGGGTCAAAAAGAGGAGCACGGGCCCACAAGGTGTTTTGATGCTTATGGAGGTTTGAAGGCAACATTGGGGGTGTAGCTCCTCAGTGAATGGGAGAGTGCCATGTGGCAAGGAAGTGAGTGGGTGTTCGGGCCTGTGTGGCATTTTGAGAAAATTTTCCTTTTCTCAAAAAAGTGGCAAAATCTATCAAATTGGCCCACAGTTTTTGTGGGGCCCACCTAGGGACACGTGGCGGGTCCAGGGAGCAAGCGGGGAAAATTTTCAAAATTTTCCAAAGGTCAAAAAGGGTTACAAATGCAAATTTTAAAGGGAAGGGGCCCACGCCAATGGTTTTTGGACACGTGTCCATCTTATCCAAAGGCAAAAAGGGGAATATCTTGGACACGTGGACGGTGGAAATTTAAAGTCGATTTTAATCAACGGTTGCTGAGTGTTCTTCATTTTTACCGCCTTGGGAACTCCAAGGAACTTGGAAATCAGTTTCTTCATCAAAATGCATGAAATTTTATATGATTTTGCAGTCCCCTCATCCTTCTAAGTGCAATGGAACCATTTTTATGAGCTAATTCGATGATATATGGTGTTTTTCATGAAATTTTGGCTCAGGACCGATGTAAAAAACGTGAAAGGTGAAAGTTAAAGTTGCAGAGGTGAATATGATGAAGGTAAAAGGTGAAAAATGATTGCAAATGCATGTTGGCATGTATGAATGCCAAAAACATGACCCTGGGATGGATAAGGATCTGAATTCATGTAATATTTTAAAATATTTTGTGCATCCCTGGAAATATACGACCTGTTTTACAGTTTGATGTCATTTTCATGAAATGATGAAGAGTTTTGTAACAAATTTGATCCCTTGGGAATATTCTTTGCTTGGGAAGTAAGGATCCAAGCTGGCATGAGATATAAAAGATATTTTTGAAACATTTTAGAGGGGAGAGAGAAAAGAGAGAAAAAGACTCAGAATTTTCAAGACAAAAGGCTGGAAGAAATCCATTTCTCTAGAGAGAAAACCACCTGAGAGCCATTTTCAATTCCTTTTTTGTATCATAGATTTCATCATGTTGAGTTGGTTTCAGTTGTAAAGCCATCAACAGGCTCTGAGATTGTTCTCATGACTTTCCCCTACTGATGTATCTGATCATTTTTTTTTTATTTGGATTATAATGGCTTTTCATTCTCTTGGCAAAGTTTGCATATACTTATGTTTCAGAATGTTTTCAGTTTATGTTTCTTGCTCATGTTACAATCTTGTGTTTAGAATCTCTTTGATCATACAGGGTCTCATTTCTTGTTGATGGTTTAATGGCATTTGCAATCTTATATTCAGAAGAGCTTTCATCTGATAGAAGATAAACAAATTTAAAATCATTTTACTGTCCTTGAATAATGAGATTGTTTGTAAACCTTTGGGTGCACCTTAGGTCATGATTAAATAGGGATTCCTGGATACTTTGTTGGTATTTTGCTTCAAGATTTTGTGGCAGGTTATCAAAGGTTGTGTGGAAGAGTGTAGATCTGGGCCTCCATTTGTGCACATATCCTAGTTGAAGGAGCATTTAAAACCTCTGGAAGTATTCTTGTTGTGTAGGTGTTACAAATTTCTTGCAAAGGTTCTCAAAGAAGTTGGTAATTCCTAGCTAGTCTTGTCCTAAACATCTACCCACAAAAAAAATTATTTAGACTAACTCATCCTACCTATACTACCCCTGCATTGCATTGTGTGTCAACAAAAGAATACAATCCTTCCACAAAATGCACAAAGCATATCAGGGTTTTATCATGTCTTTAGCAGCCCTAGCTTTGTTTTGAGAACATTTCCATCATTTAGTAGTGACAACTCCTTTGAGTTTGAATAATGGATGCTTGATCATGTTTTCACAAGGCCTCTTTCATACCATATGCAAAACATAAGGATATCTCCATCTCCTTTACCATATAAGGGCTGCAATATAGGTTCTCTTGCCTTGGTTGATAGGAACAACCTAAAACAGTGAGGGTTAGATCAAAACCCTTTTGAAGGTGTTATCCACTCCCTCAAATATTGAATGCAAATAAGCAGATAGGTGTGCTCCCCGGATACAAATGACATACAAATCATCTATCTATCCTTGAGTGTCTTGTGCAAGTTCATGATGTTGTTCAAGTTGTGAAGGAGATTAAATCTGGATACCAACACCCGAGTGGCACCATTGCCGGGGAGTTCTTGGAATTTCTTGGTGGTTTTGAAGTGTTTGAAAGGTTTGAGCATTTGTGTGATCAAGTATTTGAGCTTTTACATTCTTGAGATATCATTTCATACTTCAGATCTGCATGTTTTGGGTAAATAAGATTTCAAGATCAACCTACTCTTCTTATTTACTAGTCGTTTATATGATTTAGATGCATTGTTTCTAGTTGAATTAAGAAGAAGAAGATCTGATTTGTAAACCCTTGAAAAGTTTTCAATAATAGCATACATTTGATAGAATGTTTTAGTGATTTCTGGCACAACTAAGGTGGAAATCCTTAGTGGAGAATCCATGCTATTTGGATCTTTAAATACCAGTTGTCTTATACATCTTTGTCATTTGAAACTTGTTGTTTAAATATGTCAAGCTGGAGGGAAGGAGATCCCTCTTCATCAAGGACTCTTCTAAGAAGTTTCTCACCGAATCAAGAAGCTCAAAACTAGAAGGAAGAAGAGTGTGGAAAGTTGTTGGTGATTTGGTTGCAAGAAAATAAATCCCCATAGTTGAATTTTAAGGAGAGCAACTTGTTATTGAAGATTATAATTCTTCTTTAAGTAGATATAATTCAGACAATTTTCTTGCTGATTTGCATTCTCCATCAGGTGAGGGACCTTCTTGTGTATTTAAAAAACTTGCTCCTAAATCTGCTCCTGTGGTTTCTAAGTTTGCTAAAGTTTATCAAGAGAAAGAGCCTTTGGGGGGTTGTCATTTTAAAGATCACTCATCTATTCCAATCAGACCCATTACTACTCCTCACCATCTTGTTTCACCTCCAAGATCACCCCCACCAAACAATATGGCTCAGCCTAGACCTCCATTTGTTGTTAACACCTTTGGTCCTATAAATTTTGGAGGAATGGATGGTTATCCAAATGCTTTCCCACAAGATGTGAGAAATAGGTTACCAAAATTCCAAGGTAACAATGCCATTACTGGTGATCAGCATCTCAAACTGTTTGATAATATGATGGAAGATTTTGAGATAGAATTTGAGGATGTGTATATCAAGTTGTTTATCCATACACTTGAAGAAGATGCTAGGGATTGGTACAAGGCTCTACCTGATAACTCTATTGATTCATGGACTGAGATGAAAAATGCATTTAGGTTGCAATATGGTGACAGGACTGATCCTAGATTTCTTTTGTATGAATTTGAAAATATCAAGAAGAACCCGAATGAGATAGTCCATGACTTCAATACAAGATTTAATAAAACATTGAGAAGGTTACCTGTCATTTTGAGGCCTTGTGATGAATCTTGCTTGATCAAATATGCAGATGCATTTGATAAAAAGGCAGCCTATTACTTGAGAGACAAAAATCCTACAAACTTGAGGCAAGCTTTCACCATGGCACTTCAAATTGAAAATAATATTAAAGCTATTGGTAAACCACTTAAGAGGGATGGTGTGAAGCTGATAAACCCTGAGAAGCCTCAAGCTAGAAAGGGTGCTGATTTAGAAGATGTTGTCAAGACTTTGGCAGGGGCTGTCAAAGAAATTTCTTACAAATTAGCCCGGGCTGAGAAAGGAATTGGGCAAAGTTCACAAGGACAGAAAAGAACTCAAAACCATGATAGATTTGGCAATCATCCTAGGGGTGATCAAAGACAAGATGATAGAGGTAAAGGGCCTGTTGGATCTACAAAAAAAAAACCCCAAGCACATGAAAATAGAGTGGTGCCTGACCCTCTAACTGCAAGGGTTGTTTTTGTTCAAGAAAATTATGATATGGATTGGTGTGATAGATGTTTTCTTCCTCATCCTCCATGTGAAATGGACCAGAAAGTTATTGAAGATGATAATGAAGATGAAATGGATGATGAAATTTGTATGATGGGCAGCTCTTCAGGCTCACAACAAGCAGCAACATCAACAAATGTGATAAGTGCAAGAACTACTGCAACCTTTTAGGATTGCATAGAGTGGGTACCAATTCTTTCCTTCTCTCAAACTCATGAGGTAGATGTAGTTCAGGCCTTTGAAATTCCTAATAATGATTTTGAATATCTAAGGGATTTAATGATCAAGAAGTATGATGGTGGTATTCCTTCGGAGGAAGATAGACAATTGTTAATGAATGTTGTGGTTGGTCAAGAGAAAGAGTACAATACTAGAAGTAAAGTTGTTAGAGGAGCTGGTCCTCAAGCCAAGCCAAAGACACCCTTGCTCACAAGCATTCCCAAAGACAATCCTAGAAAAGAAACAATTGCCAAGAACCCTGCTGTCCCACCAAAAATATCAGTCCTCTTCATGCCCAGGCTGCCAAGAATACTTCTCCATCTGATGAAACTTCTTGTTTCCCTTCCAATATTGTCTTACCAAAGAGTGTTCCATATGATATTGCCCAAGTATTGAGCCAAATTAAAGTGAGTGTTCCCATCATTGAGTTTCTTAGAATACCTGAGCATAAGAAGAGAGCATTCGAGTACTTGGGATTGAAAGAAGAAAAGATTTCCCCAAGTAGAAATGTAAATGTTGTTGAGACTCCTCTTCAAAGCATTGTTGGCCTTGAAAAACCACCACCAATGGAAGATCTTTGAGAGGCACCTGAAGTATATTTGGGGACATCCTTGGTTGATTCCCAATTGAATGTTAGATCCATTTTTCACAACTTTGCTCATAAAAGATAGGTTGCTTCACAATTGCATGTTTGATTCCGGTGCATCATGTAATGTCATGCCTCTAGAAGTCATGAATGAGTTGGATATCAAAGTGACAACAGCATATGGGAAGTGTACAGCCATGGATTCAAGGGAAGTGTCAGTTGTTGGTTGTGTGAAGGGTTTAGTAGTGCAACTTGCAGCATATCCGGGTAAGAATTTAAAACTTGATGTTGTAATTGTTGATTTCCCTACCAAATGGGGTATTCTTTTGTCAAGAAAGTGGGCTGCAAGTTTTGGTGGTAGTGTTCAAATGGACATGTCTTTTGCCACCATTCTCATTGAGGGTAGCCTTGTCAAACTATATGGTGAAAAGAAGATGTTACACTTGATTGAAGATCCCAACAATGCTTCTTATGAAGTGTTGTTTGCTGATGTAGATGTTGACAACTTCATTGGTTTTGCTGATGGAAAAGAGAACAAGATGGATAAATCAGAATGCCTTGGTATGGTAGGTTCTCCATGGACCTTGCTATTTGATGGAGCTTGCTCCAAATTTGGAAATGGTGCTGGTATAGTGTTGGTTTCTCCTAGTTTGGAAGAGTTTCCTTTCTCCTTCAAGCTCAATTTTGAATGCACTAACAACAATGTTGAGTATGAGGAATTATTGTTGGGGTTAAGGATTGCATGGAAATATGGAGTGAAGGATATGGTTGCTAAGGGAGATTCAGAGCTGGTTGTCAAGCAAATAAGGAAGTTTTATGTCACAAAAAATCAGCGTATGAAACAATATAAGCATGTTGTTTGGGACTTGATTGAAATGTTTGATTCCTTTAACATTGTTTACCATGATAGAAGTCTTAATGCTTCTACTGATAAGTTGGCTGTACTTGGCTCTAGATTTGACAATTGCACCATTTCACCCTTTTGTGAATATAACATTGAAGTGCTAACAAGGCCAGCTGTCCCGGATAATGTGAAACATTGGCAGATTTTTGATGATGATGCCCAAGTATTGAGATTCTTACAATGCCAAGGTGAGTTTGCTGGTCAGAACATTGATTGGGAGCCAATGGTATGCATGAATGAAGGGAGAGAAACTTTGTTTGACAAGGATATTATCCAATTGAAAACAAATACCATTCCTAAAGGTCTTATTGCACTTGAGGCAAATTTTAACAATGTTGATTGCATCATAAATAGAAAGATGTATACTTCAAGGGATGTGGAAGAGCACAACTTGGGAACCAGGGATAAACCAAGGAAGATTTGGTTGGGCAGTAATTTAAGCAAAGAAGAAAAACAGTCCTATGCCCAACTTTTAAAGAAATATCAAGACTGCCTTGCTTGGTCTTATTCAGAGCTAAAGGCATATATGGAAGACTTGTTCCAACATGAGATCCCTCTTGAGGCCAAGACTAAGCCATTCAGAAAAAGACAAAGGTCTATTAATCCACTTCTCTCCATGAAAATGCAAGAGGAGTTGAAGAAATTGAGAGATGGTGGTATCATTCAGCCTACTAGATATTCATCTTGGGTGGCAAACCTTGTGCCAGTTAGAAAGAAGAATGGTGATATCAGACTTTGTGTGGATTTTAGGAATCTAAACAAAGCATCTATGAAGGAAAATTACCCCTTGCCAAACATGGAGAATATGTTGCAGCTTGTGACAGGGTCAGAGATGCTTTCTACTTTGGATGGTTTCTCCGGATATAATCAAGTAGTTGTCAAAGAATCAGAAAGACTTAAGACAACTTCACTACTCCTTGGGGGACTTATGTTTTTGTAAGGATGCCTTTTGGATTGATGAATGTTGGTGCTACTTTTCAAAGGGCAATGGATGTTGCCTTTGCTGGTTATATCAATGAGTTTATTGAAGTTTACCAAGATGATGTGACTATTTTTTCAAGGCAGCGAGGAGACCATTTGCAACACCTAGAGAAGATGCTAATCAAATGTAGAGAGTACGGAATTTCCCTTAATCCAAAGAAGTTTCATTTTGGCATGCAAAAGGCCAAGTTGCTTGGACATATTGTGTCTAAAGAAGGTGTTATGATAGACCCTGAGAGAGTGGAAGCAATCAGCAAAGTGCCTATCCTGAGAACCAAGAAAGGTATTCAATCTTTCTTTGGCCAAATCAATTTTATTAGAAGGTTTGTTTCCAATTTTGCTGAGCTAACTCTTCCAATCACAAGCATGCTAAGAAAGGATCAAGTTATCAAGTGGGAGGAGGCTGCCATTCAAGCTTTTGAAGGAATAAAGGATGCACTTAAGCATGCACCTATTTTGGCAGCTCCAAACTATAAGAGGCCTTTCCAAATATTTTCTTTTGCCTCTGAATTCACTATTGCTTCAGTTATTTTACAAAAGGATGAGAATGGAGCTGAGAGGCCTATTTCCTTCTTTAGCAAGGATTTACAAGCAGCTGAGTTGAAGTATACAATCATGGAAAAACAAGCATTTGCATTGGTAAAAGCAACAAAGATTTTCAGGCCCTATATATTGAGTTCAAAAGTTGTTGCTTATGTTCCCCACACCATGGTTAAAGACATCTTATCAGACATGGAGATATCAAGCAAGAGATGTAGATGGGTTAAAAAATTACAAGAATATGATATGTATATCCAAACAACAAAGATAGTAAGAGGTTTGGGTCTTGCCAAGCTCATGGCTGAGAGCAATTTGCAAAATGTAGAAGTGAATCAGCTAGAGGAAGAAAGGGCAGATCTTCTTGAGAGATTGATGAGTTATGAATGGTACAAGGATGTGATTTTCTCCCTTAGACACCTATACTTTCCTAGTCACTTGAATAAAAATCAGAAAAGGGCCCTCAGGCTGGCTTCTCAAAAATATATCATAACAGACCTTGGGCTGGCTTGGAAGAACCCTGAAGGTGTCCTCTTGAAATGCATAACTGAAGATGAAGCTCCCAAGTTGATTGTTGATTTCCATGGGGGAGTTTGTGGAGGAAATTTTTCTGGGAGAGTGACAACACATAAGATTTTAAGAGCTGGTTATTGGTGGCCTACTCTTTTTAAAGATGCAACCCAGTTGGTTAGAAAGTGTGATAGTTGCCAACGTTTCTCTGGAAGATTGAAAGCTTCAGGCTCCCTTCCTTTACAGCATGTATCAATTGAAGCCCCTTTCAAACAATGGGGAATGGACTTCATTGGTGAGATTTCAGATCCTTCTAGTGCTGGTCATAAATGGATCCTTGTAGCTACTGACTATTATACAAAATGGGTTGAGGCAATTCCATCTAGAAAGGCAACACACCAAGTGGTAATGGATTTCTTATTTAATCATATCATATGCAGATTTGGAGTTCCAGTTAAGATTGTATCTGATAATGCCATGTGTTTTAGAGCCAAACCTTTGATGGCAATGTGCAATGAATATGGGATAAATCTAACTTATTCTTCAAACTACAATCCACAAGGGAATGGACAAGCTGAGTCAAGTAACAAGAAATTTCTCAAGATCATTAGAAGGACCTTGGAAATCAACAAGAAGAAGTGGGGAGAGCAATTGAAATTTGTAGTTTGGGCTGATAGAATAACTCCTAAAAGAGCAACTGGTAAGAGCCTGTTTGAATTGGTGTATGGAACTCAGGATTTGCTGCCCTTACACCTACAATTATCCACTTTTCAGTTTTCCCAACAGTTAGAAGATCAAGAACATGGCCCATATGAATCAAAAATCAATCAGATCATTGAGTTCGATGAAGAAAGAAGAGCTTCTCATCAAAGGCATATAAGATTTAGAGAGAAATTGAAGAATTTATTTGATAAGAAGGTCACTCCTAGAACCTTCAGTGTTGGAGGATTGGTTTTGCTGTGGGATAGTCAGCATGGAAATTTTGATGCTCTATGGATGGGACCTTATGCCATTGATATCAGGATTGGAGAATACATTTTTTCTCAAGGATTTGGATGGGTATTTGCTGGAGCTGCCTATTAATGGTAGATATTTAAAACATTTCTTAGATATAATCCCCATATGAGGTATGCACAAGTTCTACATTTTGTATAGTCCTTGTTTTTGCTTTGTTTTTGTTGTTGTTGGCTCATGGTTTGCCCTTTTGTCTTTGGCAACCATTTTTGGTGTGGTTTTCTTGATCCTTTTTGCTGGTAATTTTGGTTTTTGAGTTGTCTTTGTGTTTTAAATCCTTGCCCAATAGATTACTAGCACTTGGTCTATGTTGTGATCTTGTGGCACTCACTGGGAGTGGCCATCCCCAAGCAGGACCCAATGTTGGTGTAAATTCTAGGTTTGCCTACCTTGCCCTAATTTTTCATGCCCATTTTTCTCAGAAAACGTTTTATTTGTCAAGTTGATGATCTACAATTCATTTTTTCCAGTGGAATGCCTTCAAGATGCCCTTGATGTTGTTGTTTTGCCCTATATTTGAACAAATTTCCCAGTTCCCCCCCTTCTGTGCCCTAATTTCTTCTTTCCAACGGGCTGTGTCATTTTTCCTTTGTCAAAATGTGCAAGAAACTCGAATTTGATCGAATTCCATTTATGTGCAAGTGAAATCCCAATCCCCTAGTCTAAATTAATGTAAAATCATGTTTCACTTGATTTAAAACTGAGAAATCTACATTCCTTGTGAAAAAATTCAATTTCTAGGGCAACCTCAATATTTTTTTACGTTTTGACGGGCATATGGGTGTCATTTTCCCGTCAAATTCATCTTCACATGTTATTGCTAACGTGGTAGGTTCCTATTGGCTGAGGATGTGCAGGGAAATGTCTTAACTTGTCACTTTTTGACTTTTGGCAAAAGGAAAAATTTTGTCCACGGCCCCGCATTGCTACAGTAAAGTGCCTACGCGGCACATTTTTATTGGTTAGAGGATCGGTGGGGGGCGGGCTTCCCTTAGAAATTTTGCTTTCATTTTGCAAAATTTTCTAAGTTACATTTTTATCCGAAGGCCCACAATGAATGGGAAGTGAACACGTGGCTCGGAGGACATGCAGGTGGCAGAAGGACTTGGAAAATTTTACTTTTTTTTTGCCTCGGATGTGAAGGTAAAAATTTGGACCAAAAGCCCTCACCCAATAGCAGGTGGACATGTGTCCAGATGAGTTAGCATGGGAGGGCAGGGGATTTGAAGATTTTGAAGTTTTTAACCTCAAAATGTTAAAGTTACAAATTTTCCCGAGAGCCCGCGACCAATTGGAGGAAGACATGTATCCAGGAAGAGGCGGAAGTTTGGAGCACGGAGGAAATATTGAAAAATTTACAAATTTTGGCAAAGGTTTTCAAATTCAAAAAGTTGTCCACGGCCCTGACAGGAAAAAATTGGACGTGTGCCCCCACAACCAATTAGGGGGTGACACGTTGCATTTTCGAAGGGTCAAAAAGAGGAGCACGGGCCCGCAAGGTGTTTTGATGCTTGCGGAGGTTTGAAGGCAACATTGGGGGTGTAGCTCCGTAGTGAATGGGAAATCACCACATGGCAAGGAAGCGAGCGGGTGTTCAAGCCCGTGGAGCATTTTGAGAAAATTTTCCTTTTCTCAAAAAAGTGGTAAAATCTATCAAATTAGCTCACAGTTTTTGTGGGGCCCACCTAGGGACACGTGGTGGGTCTAGGGGGCAAGCAGGGAAAATTTTCAAAATTTTCCATAGGTCAAAAAGGGTTACAAATGCAAATTTTAAAGGGAAGGGGCCCACGCCAATGGTTTTCTGACACGTGTCCATCTTATCCAAAGGTAAAAAGGGGAATATCTTGGACACGTGGAAGGTGGAAATTTAAAGTCGATTTTAATTGACGGTTGCTGAGTGTTCTTCATTTTTACCACCTTGGGAACTCCAAGGAACTTGGAAATCAAGTTTCTTCATTAAAATTCATCAAACCTTATATGATTTTGACATCCCCTCGGCCTTCTGAGAACAATGGCACCATTTTCATGAGCTAATTTGATGATATATGATGTTTTTAAAACATTTTGGCTCAGGCCTGATGTAAAAAACGTGAAAGGTGAAAGTTAAAGTTGCAGAGGTGAATATGATGAAGGTAAAAGGTGAAAAATGATTACAAATGCATGTTGGCATGCCTGAATGTAAAAAACATGACCCTGGGATGGATAAGGATCTGAATTCATGTAATATTTTAAAATATTTTGTGCATCCCTGGCAATATACGACCTGTTTTATAGTTTGATGTCATTTTCATGAAATGATGAAGGGTTTTGTAACAAATTTGATCCCTTGGGCATAGTCTTTGTTTGGGAAGCAAGGATCCAAGCTGGCATGAGATATAAAATATATTTTTGAAACATTTTAGAGGGGAGAGAAAAAAGAGGTCAGAGACTCAGAATTTTCAAGACAAAAGGCTGGAAGAAATCCATTTCTCTATAGAAAACCACCTGAGAGCCATTTTCAATTCCATTTTTATTATATTTCATCATGTTGAGTTGGTTTCAGTTGTAAAGCCATCAACGGGCTCTGAGATTGTTCTTGTGACTTTCCCCTGTTGATGTATCTGATCAATTTTTTTTATTATTTGGTTCATTCTCTTGGCAACATTTGCATATACTTATGTTTCAGAATGTTTTCAGTTTATGTTTCTTGCTCATGTTACAATCTTGTGTTTAGAATATCTTTGATCATACAGGGTCTCATTTATTATTGATGGTTTAATGGCATTTGTAATCTTATATTTAGAAGAGCTTTCATCTGATAGAAGATATACAGATTTAAAATCATTTTACTGTCCTTGAATAATGAGATTTTTTGTAAACCTTTGGGTGCACCTCAGGTCATGATTAAATAGGGATTCTTGGATACTTTGTTGGTATTTTGCTTTAAGCTTTTGTGGAAGGTTATCAAAGGTTGTGTGGAAGAGTGCAGATCTGGGCCTCCATTTTTGTACATATCCTGGTTGAAGGAGCATTTAAAATCTCTTGAAGTATTCTTGTTGTATAGGTGTTACAAATTTCTTGTAAAGGTTCTCAAATAAGCTGGTGATTCCTAGCTACTCTTGTCCTAACATCTCCCATAGAATATCATTTAAACTAACTTATCCTACATATACTACACCTACATTTGCATTGTGTTTCCACAAAGGAACTCAATCTTTTCAAAAAAATGCACAAAGCATATCAGGGTTTTATCATGTCTTTAGCAGCCCTAACTTTGTTTTGACAAAATTTCCATCATTTAGTAGTGACAAATCCTTTGAGTTTGAATAATAGATGCTTGATCATGTTTTCACAAGGCCTCTTCCATACCATATGCAAAACACAAGGATATCTCCATCTCCTTTACCATATAAGGGCTGTAATATAGGTTCTCTTGCCTTGGTTGATAGGCACAACCTAAAACTGTGAGGGTTAGATCAAATACCTTTTGAAGGTGCTATCCAATCCCTCAAATCTTGAATGAAAACAAGTAGATAGGTGTGCTCCCTGACTATAAATGACATACAAATCATCTATCTATCCTTGAGTGTCTTGTGCAAGTTCATGAAGTTGTTCAAGTTGTGAAGGAGATTAAATCTGGATACCAACATATTGATTCACCGACATCAACCATTCCATTTAATTTTATTTTATTTTTTGTAGATAAGAATATGTGAAACATGAAACTAATCATATTTGATATAAACGGTGTTTTGGCACACACCATCCACAAGGTTTATTCATCATATAAGAAGTTAAAATTTTTTGGCGGCATCAAGCACAAAACAAAAATGTATTTTATCAAACCAAATGTGAAAAAGTTCTTGCAACGTTGCAAAAATATTTTAAAATAACACTATGGACATTGACAAGAAAATCAAGTGTTGATGACATGATGCCTTCATTTCATCAAAACATATGCCTAGAGATTAGAAGCTTTGAGTTCATATTTACACAAGAAGATTACGTCAAGACTAAACACACTAATTATGAAGGTTATGGGAATCCCAACATATATCTCAAGAATATTAACTCCACTTGGTGGTAGTATAATGCATCATATCAATGTAAAAATATAGTACTTATAAAAATCAAATTCAATGACGTAGGGAACTACATAATTTCTAAAACATTTAACATAAATTCTAAGACAGAAGATAAATACTTGTTAGATAATTTGTGGCCTTTGTTGCAACCATTGAAGGACATTAAATATGTCTAGGATTTTATTAAATAAAAAACACAATTATAAGGAGCTTATTTTTTAGAGATTTACTATTCTTTCCAATGTAGGAGCATACTCCGTTATGTAAATATGGTTATTGGTAAGGAAATTTTGGTTTTAAAATGTGTCATTAGGTTCAGTAAGCCCTTGTGAGAAATTTATGTGTGTTAATGTGTCCTTGGACTTTTCAATTTTTGACTCTTGTAATTTTCCCTCTAAAAGACATTCAAATTTGAGAACCATTTTTGGTTTGCTTAGGAGTTTATAAGCATTTTAGTGGTCATTCCTAGTGTGTAAAAGTTGGAAAAAAGGAGTTTTAGGAGTTAAAAGAAGTGTGTTAAGGGGTTAAAGTCTTGCAGGTTAGAAAATTTCAATGTTGTGCATAAATTACTATATGACCATGTGGTGCCAAATACCCCTATTCGAGTGAACAACTGATTGGAGAAGGTATAAAAGACACGATCTAACTATTTTTCATCATCATTTAAAATATAGGATTGTGCTAGCTAAGACTCCAAGATTTGAAGGATTTTCTAGTTCGCAAACTGTGTGTTTGTTGGTCCGAAAATTTGTCATGAAAGCAGATCTATGGAAAGACGAGCCAACAGTGTGCAGGGCATTTCCCCTCTTTGAGTCAGTAAAGAGAAACTATTTTATTGTTATTCTACTAGAAGGAATCTGTTTAAGTCTAACAATATTCTGCCTTCAGGATTTTGGGATCTCATCCCAGTAGATGTGTTTCCAACCGTGAAAGGAAAGGAGAGAAGGGAAAGAATGAAGATAACATAGATCCAAAGGGAGAAAAGAAATGAACTCCAAAGTAGAAAGATCAGAAGGTCTATGTTTTGGGATTGGTAATAAATGGAGCTGAACCTACTTGCATAGATGAATAAAGCAATACTGATGAACAAATGACAAAAGAAGTATAAGTAGATTCAACAGAATAAACATGTAGATCTAACATAAGAAAGTTCTGATGCATAACATAGGTATTCAGTGCAAAGTCTCAATATTGTATTAATATTTTCTTCTATTACAAAAAGTACAAAGCCTTTTCTCCTTACTTCTATTTTTCATCTAAAAAGTGTCCACCACTTGAATACAACAAGTATTCAAGTATATATAGAAGAAGGAGAAGAGAGAAGGCAAAAAGAAACAACAACTAATTACAAAATATCTACAAAATATCTAAAAGTCAACTGTTGACTTTGGGCAACTTGGTGGGTGACAACATCCCATGGTGCAACATGGATGATGTCATCTTTTGTGCCAACATACTCTTATATATTTACAAAAATAAAGCTAGGAAGAAGAAGGCTATTGATCATCGTCCCATGACTAAAAGGGGGTATCTTGCTTCTACTGCTGCTTGGGAGAGGTGATGTGGAACTGGGTCTGATATTCCGTGAATTTACTGACCATCGGCTGAAGTTGATCCTGGGCAGGAACCTGTGTACGATCGCCGATGACCTCACAAGTCTCCTGTTCATCTCTGAGTTTTTCAGGGAGCTTGAAATTTTCATTACCTGCCTCCATCAGATACCCCACAAAATCACGGCAAGCCAGAAGGTTATTGATGCATTTAGTGTCAAAAGTGACTTCTGGCCCTAGCCCTTACGAGACAATCTCGTTGAAGATCCGAATAGTTTCATCTTCCTTCCTCAAGGTGAAAGAAGGAGTGAGCAAGCCCAGAGACATTATTAGGAAAATTTGTTCCATTTGATGCATCGCATCCAGGGCTTCCTCCTTGACCTTGTCTATCTTCTTTAGGAAAAATTCCATCTGATCGACCTGGTAGTCCAAAGCAGCAAGGATTTTGCTGGGTACCCCAGGGTGATCAAAGACACCAAATTTAACTAAATCTTTGACTGAACAGTCGAGCATCTTCTGGAATGTCTCATGTTGCAACCTAGCATGGTCCAACTCTTCAGAGATAGGTCCTGCAATTTCCTGGAGGCCCTTGTTCACCTGGCTAATGTTCTGATATAATTCGGTGAACTTGACAATTACTTCCTCACTGTCTTTGAGGATCTGGTCTCTCTAGGTGGATACTACCATACCTTGTTCGCCAATTTTGGCGTATTCATTTATCTTATCTTGGCTTAGGACCTCAGGAGTTTCGGTGGCAGTTGTAGGAGGTGCACTGCCCATTTTCTGTAGGGCATGGAGAAGATGCTTATTCTGCTCTTTTAGTAGCCTCTTCTCTTCCTTTGCTTCTTGTAGCTTCTTGCAAAGGGCATCCACTGTAGATAGGGCCTCCCCTTGAAGGCTTTTAGAAGACGTTCCCATTGTGACCGACATCACTGTATAATCTATAGGGGTCAGATCCTTTTTATTCTTTAAGGATCGGGATACGCGATCTCCATTACTCTTTCTCCCGATGCACTATGAGAGAAGTGAGTTATCGGGTTTTTCTTCTTAGCCCCCTTTTCTCGGATGATAGAGAAGTCCATTTGTGTAATGGGGACTTTCCTCTTATGCTGACTCAGGTGCTGGGAGATCCATGCTGGACTTAAGGGAGTGGGACCAAAGGTGGAAGAGGGATCAATTGCAGTAGATGAGGGGAAGTGTGTAGAGACACTTGGTGGTGGCATCGAGAGAGAGGCCAAGAAAGTGCTCACGGGAGGAAGGGATACTGCAGGGGAGGTAGTCATGGGAATGGAAGGGAGCTGAGAGATGAGAGAAGAAAAAGTGGGGGAAAGCTCCACGAGAGAAGAGAAAATGGAGGAAGAGGAAGGGGGAACAGTAGAAGATGGGGGAGAGGATACGACCAAAGGAATGGTCACTTGAGTCACATGAGAAGGGGGAGAAGGGACGGTGGGAACCTCCATGGTTGTAGCAGTGGCAACATCCTGAGTGGATGTGCCCATTAGAACATTCTCTACCACTTCTTTCTCCGGGGATACCAGAGTTACAACTTGTTCCCGTGCGGTAGAAGGAGGGATTTCAGGAGCTTCTTCTTGAGTGGAGCTTGATTCTCCCTCTTTATCCTTGCCTTTGCCATTTGGTAGATGTTTCAGCCTGACAGGTGCATTTCCCAAAGGGGACGTGGTAAAATCTACTCCAAGGTAGATAAGGCCATTCATTTTGCACCAATGTTCTGTTCACCACAATGTTTCCTTAACCCTTACCTCAATGGTCTGAGGTGCCTTTGTTCTATCTATTTCGGCAAATGGCCAGCTGTCCCCATCCATGTCTAGATACACCTGATCAACTTCTTGATCAGTTGTTTGATAACCTTTTGGAACAATGGCCATGCCATATTGAATAATCTCTGCCAGGGCCAGGTGAGAGTGATCCTTTCTTCTGAGTTTGACCTCATGATATAGGTCGATGTAGATATCCTTGATCTTTGGAATGTGGATCAGATCAATTTTTACCTTAGGGAGGAAATTTCTTGGATCAAAGGTGGGCCTAGCCAGGAAATTGTGCTTTAGATTGAGCAGTTCTAGCTCTGAAAACATTTCCCGGGCTTTGTTCTGTGAAATGCAGGTGTACCTGCCCATTGTAAGGGGGAAAGGAGTTCCACCCTTCTTCCTTTTCAGGCACTTCTCATGATATGTTATGAGTTGTCTGGACAGCTCCAACAGGATCAGCTTAGGGCCAACATACCTTGGAAATTTGGTGGGCTCCCCCAAGAAGTTAGCTGCTCTGAGATAGGTGAAGGTGGGGAATTGGGTAAATAATGCCCCCCACTTCTCAGTCTGACCATGAGTCATATTTGGCCTCAAAAGGCAGATGATGCCGTAGAAGAAAGCATCATTGATCTTGGTAAACTATGGGATGCTATTTTCCAACTTCAGCTCTGGGTAGTATTCGTATATTTTCACCTGAGGCCAAACCCCACATCGGCTCAGTGCTGGATAATCCCTCTCTGAAGCTGCAGCGTAGACTACGTAGGAGTTCATGTAGAACCTCCCCATTGTGGTGAGTTGTTGGAGCTGCTCAGAGATGGTGCTACTTATGATCTCTACCCACTCAAAGCGCTGATTAGGAACATTCTTATTCATGGTTTCCAGGTACCTGAGCATCCATTTGTGAAAGTAATGGGCATCAGAAAGCCCAAAAACTCTACTTAGGAATGTGATGGTATCACTCAGTTCCTCGAAGAAGTCGCTAGGGTGAATAACCTGTGGCCACCTGGTTATCACCTTCTTATTCTTTAAGTACACTTTGTTCATCAGCTGCATGCATTTGTCTTTGTTATCCTCCCATGCCTTGATGCAGTCTTCTTGGCTTACAGCCACAAAATGTCGGTGGTGGGGAATGCCTAGCATGATCTCGAAGTGCCAGGTAGTGAGGTTGATTATGACCTCACCCTTTTCATTTTTGACACACCTTGTGTCTTTGTTGTAATAGTGGGCCACCACCATCATAAACTCATTATTCACTACACTAATGGGGATTCCCCCAGCAAAATACAGACCACTACCCACTAGTTTGTCCATCCAAGGACTACGTATGACCCTCCTAGTTCTGGCCAAGAAATCATCCATGTCAATGTGGCTGAGTTTGAAATCTCTGATATCTAGATCACATTCTGCCTAGGATTCAGGCATTCTGACCCTTTGATATTTGTATTTCATCTCTTCCTCTGTGAGCTTAGCCTTACCCTTTGACTTGGTTGGCCTTTTGCTTGATGTAGACATATGTGGATCTGAGTTCAGTTGCTGATCTACAAGAAGGAGTGAAGTCCAATGCAAAAGAGCCATGTTAGCTGTCAGATCTTCCATTAAAGCATTACAGAATGAGGAGTTAGCAATTTTAAGGCCTCTGGGTGCAGGGCGTAGGAACACTGTAGGCTGCAGGGTTAAAAGTATGGCGCACTGAAGTGGAGTGTTACAAGGAATAAATCAGTGCCAAAGGGTGCAGGGCGCAAGGATTTTGCATATAACATCATTGTTGTTGTAGACAGGGGTGCACCTGCGCCATTTATATGTGGTTTTATACTAGGCGCAAATAAGTTTGGTGTTGCATGGGAGCAGGATGCGCCAATGGTGCAGGTAATTTGCATGTAACATGGAAATTTGGTGTGCCGAAGGGCGTAGAATTAATGCGTGTGGCACTAAATTTATGTGCACAAAGGGGGCCTTTGGCACGGCGCAGGAAAAGCTTGCATGGAACTTTTGTTGTTGTAAGCAGGATTGCGCCTGCGCCAGGTTTAGGATTTACTTGGTTTATGCATGGCACAAGGGATTTTGTGTGCTGCAATCAAGGTCAGTGCACCCTCTTGGCGTGACTGTGTTTTCTGTAACAAGGGTGGCGATTGTGCCAAGAGAAAAATGTGGCTCAGAACTAACTTTTAGGTTTCTTTCCTTTCCTGATGGGTTTGTGGTCTTTTAGGCCTCCTTCTTCATGGATTTAGATGAGTGAAGGGGCACAACAAAGAGATCTGGGTTCATTTTTGAGATAGAGCCCTCTTGGCCAGCAGATCTAGAAAGAGGGTAAAAACGGATTGGGAGGGAAGGTTTGCAAAACTGGGCAAGAGGGGTTTATGGTTCTCAGATTCATTTCACCAAACTTCACAAACAACCATCAATACAAAAACACAAGAGAAGCAAGGACCACTTACCTGGAATATATAGAATGAGAGAAACGAAGTGGGGTCCACGAACGTGACACGAGGATGATGGGTGCTGACAGGTGCAGAGGAATAAAGATTTTCACGTGTTTTTGATTGTGAAAGTGACAGGGTGGATGCGCCTATATATAGCCAAAAGTGTAATAAATGTGCCAACCACTTTTTAAAGGGGTGCACCAAAACACGTGTCGACATGGAAAACTTTGCGCCCTTTGGCGCAGATATGTTTTTGTCAGCATGGAATTATTTGTGCCTTTGGCACAAATTTAGTACTGTCAACACTGGATTTTGAGCGCCTTGGCGCACCAAAACATGGCGCAACATTTTTGTTGCTGACAGGAAGGCGCATGCGCCTTGGCACAGGCAAGAAAGGTGCATCATGGGAAGGCGCAACAATTGTTGTGTCAACACTTCAAAGGGTGCACCAAAGGAAATAAAGGGGGTGCAAATTTATCCTATGTTGCATAGATAAAAGGTGCGCCCAGCCAAAAAAGGACCAAAATGACTAAGTTCGGAAAACTAGATTTCCTGGAAAGGGATTTTACAACATTTCGAATGCTGAGGGACCCCGACGAGGAACCAGAACAAAATTTTGGTATGGTTACCTGTAAAATTGCCCTCGTCAATTTTACAGGATAACAACTGGCTCTTTCTGGGGACTATCTTTGAGCGAAGCTCAAGGGTAGAGAACCCCAGATCAACATGTGCCTATCCATTGGGTTACAGAGTCAAAAACAAGGGCGATAGAAAAAGCAAAAACACAACATAAAGCAAACTGTACAAAGAAGAGAGCAAGCTCTACTTCCTGAATATTTTGAGATGTTACCTGCTATAGGGAAGCGGGAGATCAGTTCCATCTAGATACGAGAGATAGAAGCTATTCTCTCCATTGAGCTGCTTGATCTTGAAAGGCCCTCTCCATAGAGAATCAAATTTCCCATGCATGCCCTTTGGCTCTCTTCGTTTGTCCCACAAAAGGATGAGATCTCCCACCTGAAAGTCTCTTTGCTTGGCCCTTTTATCGAACAGTCTCTTAACTTGATTCTGATGTTCGGTGATCCTGTCGACCACTCTTACTCTTTTTTCTTCGAGCTCTGCTAGATACATGATCCTCTTTTCAAGAGAATTTTGGAAAGTCTCATCTTCAATTGCTCGTGCCAAGTGCAGAGCAGGAAGTTCTGTAGAAATGGGAAGCTTGGCGTCAATTCCATATAACACTTGAAAAGGTGACATACCGAGAGACCTCTTGGGAGTAATGCGGTCTGCCCACAAAGCGTCATACAATGACTTGTGCCATGTTCGCTGACTCTCATCAACTAGCTTCCGTATGATGGTCACTAAGTTTTTATTACTGGATTCTACCTGACCATTTCCTTGGGGGTAATAATCTGAGGCGTGGGCCAAGATTATCCCGTGTTCATAGAAAAAACCAACAACTTCTCGTGAGGAGAAGTTGGAAGCATTATCAACAACGATTTTGTGTGGAACGCCAAATCTCACGATGATATTCTCTTTGATGAAATTACAAACAACTTCAGAGGTGGCATTCTTGATAGGAATGGCCTCCACCCATTTGGTGAAGTAATCTGTTGCTGTCAGGACATAACTATGTCTGGCACTCGATTGGGGATGGAGTGCTCTGATAAAGTCAATTCCCCACTACCTGAATGGTTCATCAATAATGACCAGCCTGAGGGGAAAAGCAGCCAATTTTGGTCTGCCGACAAATTGTTGGCAGAGCTCACATTTTGCTACCCAGGTGGTTGTATCCTGAAACAGCGTTGGCCAATAGTACCTGGCCCGGATGATCTTGTGTGCCATCACAGAAGAGGAGAAATGACCACCACAGGCTGAATCATGAAAATTCTCAAGTAGCTTTATCTGTTGTGGCTTGTCAACACATCGCAAGAAGATGCCATCTATTCCACGTTTGTATAAACAGTCATCCCAGATGACATATCTGGCTGCTCTGAGCTTTATAGCATGCTTCTCCTTTGAAGTTAGATGAGCTGGGCACTCACCGTAAGTGAGAAAGAAAGTGATATCAGAATACCATTCGTCACTAGTCACGAAAAATAGAACCATGGGTAGAGAATCGGCTTTCTCCAGTCAGCTTTGTGTTCCATCGGTGTAATCATCTTTTCCTCAGGGTCTTCTGAATCTCAGTTTTCAGCCATGAGCTGACATAGGCCCTTGCCTCTTACCAGCTTGGTTGGTTTTATATCTAGATCATACTCTTAAACCTTTGCAATCCAATTTCCTCGCAAACTCCCTAACTCCTGTTGAGTTAAGATTGACTTGACTGCCGTGTCAGGGACCAGCACCACTGTATGAGAGTTTAGAATATAATACCTGAAGTTCTTGACTACTTTGACAATGGCGAAGGCATGCTTTTCCAACTGAGACATCTTTAATTCATGAGGCTTGAGGGGAGAGCTCATGAACGCGATCGGGGATTCAACATCCTCAGGATTCTTTTGCATTAAGATGGCCGATACAGTATGCTCAGATGCATAGCTATACATGATAAAATCCTTGGAGAAATCGGGACATACCAGGACTGGTGCATGAGCGATGGAGGCTTTTATATCCTCGAATGACTTCTTTCCTTCTTCACTCCACCGGAAAGTTTGTGACCCTTTCATCATGTTTGATATGTGGCGAGTCTTTTCAGCAAAGTCGGGAACGAAGCGCCTGAGAAAGTTCACTTTTCTGAAGGAGTGAACGTCGGTTTTGCTTGTGGGTAAAGTAAGGCTCTGAATATCCCTAACCCTTTCAGCATCTATCTTCATCCCTTCTTTCCTGACCATGTGCCCCAACAATTTTCCTTCTGTGACCCCGAAAATAGAATTTTTTGGATTTAGGGAGATCCTGTGCTCTCGGCATCTAGTCAATACTTGTTCCAAATGATCACAATGATCATTTCACTGTTTAGAGAACATAATTAAGTCATCCAAATAGACTATGATGACCTTTCCCATCATACCTTTGAATGCGAAGTCCATCGCCCGCTGAAAAGTGGCGCCAGCGTTGGTCAGACCAAAAGGCATCCTGCTATAGGTGAATGTGCCCCAGGGGGTAGTGAATGTTGTTTTGAATTGGTCTTCAGGTGAGACTTCAATCTGATTATAGCCTGAAAAACCATCAAGCATGGACAACATTTCTGAACCAGTTACTGCCTGCAGAACCTGATCCATTATGGGAAGCGGGTAGTTGTCCTTCAAGGACGCTTGATTTAAGTTACGAAAATCCACACATATGTGTATCTCGCCATTTTTCTTGCATACTGGCACAATGTTTGCGACCCAGGTACTGTGATGGATAGGAAAAATGATCCTTGCATCCAGCATCTTCTGAATTTCAGCCTGGATGGTACCTGAGATCTTGGGATTATAGTGCCTCTGTTTCTGGCGAAAGGGTTTGACACCCTCTTTCAACGGGATGTCATGCTGGACGTCTTTTGGCTTGAAAGACTTTAGATCGGCATAGGACCATGCCAATACATCCATGTATTTCTTCAGCAATTTGACAAACTTCCACTTTTCTTCGGGTGTGCAACATTTTCTGATGTTCACAAACTGCGGATGTTCCATAGTACCTAGATTGACCGGTTCGGTCTCTGGAGAGGAGTTAGGATTATCTCACCTTCTCTCCTTGACAAAACGATCATGTCTGTCAAACAAACGTTCTAGAGAAACCAAACCTTTTGGAATTTTATTTCCTTTGAGCTGACATATGCCATCACTTCCTTTTGATTCCTCGTCTTGATCCGTAACCGATTCACGGCATGCAGAAGTGGATCCTTCAAAATGAAGCTCACTGAAATTTTCTACCTTTTCCAGGAAGGCAATAAGTTGATTGTCGTCATTGAATACCTGCCAGTGCTGAGAGTTGTCTGGCACGCTTGGGCGGAAAACTACCTCAATGGTATATGTGTCTGTTTTCAAACCTGGGTGAGGGAGCATGAGGGATGCCGAGACGGCTAATGAATTGGCCATGTCATTCTGAGCTCTTGGAATGGATTTTATTGAAAAAGTGTCAAACTCCTCAATGTTGTCCCATACCACGTTGCGGTAATGCCTGAGCCTTTCATTTTTCACTTGGTATATCCTTTTAACTTGATTTACGACCAGCTCTACATCACCCTGTACTTTTAGGTTCTTGATTCCCCTTTCCTTTGCGGCTTGCATGCCAAGTAGCAAAGATTCATACTCAGCAGTATTATTTGTGTTGAAAAACTACAACTTGAAAGAGAGAGGAATAATCTCTTCCTCAGGAGATATTAGCACGGCTCCAGCGCCGCATCCACTAGTTGCGCAGCTGCCATCAAACTGCAATGTCCATATCTTGTTAAGATCCTCTTCTTGGATGAGAATATCCATTCTATCAGACTCTGTAGACAAGAAATAGTTCCCCATCCCTGATGATTTGAAGAGAATTTGGGCTTTGGGGTCGTCAGAATTGGTAACCAAGTACTTCTTTTGTGATTCCGGCTCTAATGTTCACATTACACCTTTGACGGGGATTCTAGCCTTAGACCAGTCCATATGAATCTCTCCACCAAATTCACTGCAAAAACTCCTTCCTAGTAGAATTCCATATGCTGCTGGAATATCGGCAACGAGGACGGTCATCTTTACTCTTTTCTCTGGGAACGCTGCAAATGCAAACTACGCGTCTTTGATTTGACCGATCAACAGAACCTGCTTGGTTTCCAAGGAGTAACATCTACCAAAAGGCTTGGTAAGTGTGAGGCCCAGAGCATGGGTGACCTTTGCCGGCATGACGTTATCGGAAGCCCCAGAATCAATTATGCAGTTGCTTAGTTTGTGACCATTGATTAGGAGGGAGAGATAGAAAGGTTCTATTTTGCCTGATGCAGAAGTCGAGGCAACATTTATGCGAGATGCAGGAGGAGTAGAAAGGATTCCTTTTGGGGAAACCTGAGTAGTTATGACAGCTTGGCTTTGGATGTATTCGGTCAACCTTACAAGCTGCTCAGGGTTAGACTGAAGATACTCAGCTTCAGACATTTGGATCTTGGTCTTTTTAGCATGATCAATTATGTCAAATGCGGCCAAGGGTTGCGTTGATGAAGGAATGAGTCCCTCATTTCGCGATGATAGGGTAGGATTACTGGTCTTGATAGGAATATGAGAGGGCTGATTCGGAGGGGAGATAGGGGAAAAATATTTCTTCGAAAAAGACTTAATAACAGGTTGAGTAGGAAGGGGACTACCTCTTTTAGCGATGGTTGGAGGCGTGTTTGACACGGCCTTCTCTTTCTGCATCTTGGCAGCAACTTCTGCTTCTTTTCCTTGCGAGCGGGTGAAAACAGCATATGACTACCCGCTTGCATACCCTTGGGTACCCTCTTCTTCATCAGATTCCTCCTCATCAAATTCCATATACCCAATAGTAGAGTCGCCAGTCAGTTCACCGACATCTTGATCATCTTCACCTGGCGATGAAGGTTCTTCATAATTTTTCTCCTCTTCTTCGATTTCAGCTAAAGCATTAACCGGAGGGGCCTCAAGCGCCAACCGTGGAGCAGCTGCAGGTAGGTGCGGCCTTTGTGGGACGTTGTTTGAAGTGAAATTCCTCCGTGGGATATCTCGGTATGAAGTGCTAGGAGAAGCCTGAGCTAGTTACTTCTTTAATGCGAGCAAGTCATTCACCATCTTTTGAAATGCCAGATCAGATGAAGTGGTAGGAGAAGGGATCAAAGCTTTAGGCTTGGATGGTTCTCTTTTTAATTCACCAGATATTAGCAAGTTATCTTCAATCCGTATGGCAGCAGCTTGGGTGAGAACCAAAGTAGCGACCTGTTCTTGCAAGAGTAAGAAACTTACTTTTGAGCTCATGGCGTTTACGAAGAAACACTTCTGATTTTCTGGCGTTGGCAGCATGGTAGGCGGAACACGGTTGATTAGTGAATTGAAACGGGTGATGAAATTGTGCATGGTTTCATTGACCTCCTTCTTCAGGTGAGTGATCTTGGACAGTAACACGAACGCGTCCTCTGAAGGCTTATACCTTTCTTCAAATGTAGTCCATAAGGTGGCCCAACTAGTGATAGATCTGGCTGGAAAATGCTGAAACCATTCTGTTGCAGGTCCTTGCAAGGTCTCTAGAAAGAGGCAAACTGACACATCTTCATGGGTCACATCCAGAATGTTGCATGACATGATGAATGCGGATATGTGTGAATCCATGCTTTGGTTTCCGCTCCCATCAAATTTGGGAAAATTCTTTCGGTTTCCATGAGGGAGCACGTGAACAGGATGTGGCAAAGCAAGAGGGCCCATAGCATTTCCCCATGGTACTGCCATTTGAAAAGCTGGAAAAAGGACATGAGCCGGAAGCACAGTTCCACTGAGCAGCAAAGCACTGCAAAGAGATGAGGATGTTCCTTGTGAGAAATGCTTCCTTCGTGGAGGTGAGACACTTCTGGATGACCGGTCAGCTGAACTTAGCGATGAGAAGCATGCCGGTGTAACACTGAAGTTGTGCCTTTGAAGTAGATCAAAAGTAGGATCGATTACTCCACGATCTTCTTACTACGAGTAAATGGTTCACCCACCAGTGTACCTTCCAGATCTGCAATATTTTGGAGTAGATTTAAAAACTCTTTTTGGTTGTACTTGCTGATTTTCTGATTTTTCTGATAAAAATCAGCAGCATGTACCTTTTCTAAATATTTTATTTTATCCCCTTTTTGAAAACCGGTTGTGGTATAATGACAAATGTTAACGAGGATAAAATAATGGCCAACTTAGTAGGCTGATTTTTGGATCTTAGAGTTGACTTTTGGCAAGGGTTTGAAATTTTGCAAAACAGTCAAAAACTCAGATCTACGGAAAAATACGGGTTTTTGTAAAAACTCAGCGAACTAAAGATCTCTAACTAGTCCCGATCTATGGATCCCTGAAGAAAATTTTCAGTTTGGATCACTTTTGCAAAAAATTTGGATTTTGAACAAAAAGTTAAAATTTGCAAACAGGTAGTGATTTTTTGATTTGTTACTGATTTTCTAACATACCACTACCATAGATCTATTAGATCTGTTCGATCCCCAGTAGAGTCACCAAAAACTATTGGTCTGAAAATCTGTCGGGTGGACACATCTATGGATAGACGAGCCAACAGTGTGCAGGGCATAGCCCCTCTTTGAGTCAGCAAAGTGAAACTGGTTTATTGCTATTCTACCAGCAGGAATCTATGCAAGTCTCACAATATTCTGCCTTCGGGGGTTTGGGATCTCATCCCAGTAGAGGTGTTTCCAACTGTGAAAGAAAGGAGAGAAGGGAAAGAATGAAGATAAGATAGATCTGAAGGGAGAAAAGAAATGAATTCCAAAGCAGAAAGATCAGAAGGTCTATGTTTTGGGATTGGTAATAAATGGAGCCAAACCTACTTGCATAGACGAACAAAGCAATACTGATGAACAAATGACAAAAAAGTAGAAGTAGATTCAACAGAATAAACATGCAGATCTAACATAAGAAAGTTCTGATGCATAACACAGATATTCAGCACAAAGTCTCAATATTGTATTAATATTTTCTTCTGTTACAAAAAGTACAAAGCCTTTTATCCTTACTTCTATTTTTCATCTAAAAAGTGTCCACCACTTGAATACAACAAGTATTCAAGTATATATAGAAGAAGGAGAAGAGAGAAGGCAAAAAGAAAACAACAACTAATTACAAAATATCTACAAAATATCTAAAAGTCAACTGTTGACTTTGGGCAACTTGGTGGATGACAACATCCCATGGTGCAACATGGATGATGTCATCATTTGTGCCAACATACTCTTAGATATTTACAAAAAGAAAGCCAAGAGGAAGAAGGCTATTCATCGTCGTCCCGCAGCTGAAAGGGAGTATCTTACTTCTGCTGCTATTCGGGAGAGGTAATGTGGAACTGGGTTTGATATTCCATGAATTTACTGACCATCGGCTGAAGTTGATCCTAGGCAGGACCCTTGGTATGATCGTCGATGACCTCGCAAGTCTCCCGCTCATCTCTGAGTTTTTCGGGGAGCTTGAAATATTCATTACCTACCTCCATCAGGTACCCCACAAAATCACGGCAGGCCAGAAGGTTATTGATGCATTCAGTGTCAAAAGTGACTTCTGGCCCTAGCCCTTGCGAGACGATCTCCTTGAAGATCTGAATAGTTTCATCTGCCTTCCTCAAGGTGAATGAAGGAGTGAGTAAGCCTGGAGACATTCTTAGGACAATTTGTTCCATTTGATGCATCACATCCAGGGCTTCCTCCTTGACCTTGTCTATCTTCTCCAGGACAAATTCCATCTGATCGACCCGGTAGTCCAAAGTAGCAAGGATTTTGCTGGGTACCCTGGGGTGATCGAAAATGCCGAATTTTACCAAATCATCGACTGAACAGTCGAGCATTTTCTGGAATGTCTCATGTTGCAACCTAGCATGGTCCAACTCTTCAGAGATAGGTCCTGCAATTTCCTGGAGGTCCTTGTTTTCCTGGCTAATGTTCTGATATAATTCGGTGAACTTGACAATTACTTCCTCACTGTCCTTGAGGATCTAGTCTCTCTAGGTGGATACTGCCATACCTTGTTCACCAATTTTGGCGTATTCATTTATCTTATCCTGGCTTAGGACCTTAGGAGTTTCGGTGGCAGTTGTAGGAGGTGCACTACCCATTTTCTACAGGGCGTGGAGAAGATGCTTGTTCTACTCTTTTAGTAGCCTCTTCTCTTCCTTTTCTTCTTGGAGCTTCTTGCAAAGGGCATCCACCGCAGATAGGGCCTCCACTTGAAGACCTTCAGAAGACATTCCCATTATGACCTGCATCACTATATAATCTGTAGGGGACAGATCCTTTTTATCCTTTGAAGGATCGAGGATACACGATCTCCATTACTCTTTCTCCCGATGCACTCTGAGAGAAGCGGGTTATTGGCTTTTGCTTCTTAGCCCCCTTTGTTGGGATGATGGAGAAGTCCATTGGTGTAATGGGTACTTTCCTCTTATGCTAACTCAGGTGCTAGGAGATCCATGCTGGACTTAAGGGAGTGGGACCAGAGGTGGAAGAGGGAGCAGCTGTAGTAGATGAGGGGAAATGTGTTGAGACACTTGGTGGCGGCATCGAGAGAGAGGCCAAGAAAGTGCTCACGGGAGGAAGGAGATACTACAGGGGAGGTAGTCGTGGGAATGGAAGGGAGCTGAGAGATGAGAGAAGAAATGGTGGGGGACAGCTCCGCGAGAGAAGAGAAAATGGAGGAAGAGGAAGGGGGAATAGTAGAAGATGGGGGAGAGGATACGACCAAAGGAATGGTCACTTGAGTCACATGAGAAGGGGGAGAAGGGACGGTGGGAACCTCCATGGTTGTAGCAGTGGCAACATCCTAAGTGGATGTGCCCATTGGAACACTCTCTGTTGCTTCTTTCTCCAGGGATACTAGAGTTACAACTTTTTCCTGTGTGGTAGAAGGAGGGCTTTCAGGAGCTTCTTCTTGAGCAGAGCTTGATTCTCCCTCTTTATCCTTGCCTTTGCCCTTTGGCAGATGTTTCGGCATGATAGGTGCATTGCCCAAAGGAGATGTGGTAAAATATACTCCAAGGTAGATAAGGATATTCATTCTGCACCAATGTTCTATTCGCCATAATGTTTCGTGAACCCTTACCTCAATGGTTTGAGGTTCCTTTGTTCTATCTATTTCAGCAAACGGCCAGTTGTCCCCATCCATGTCTAGATACACCTGATCAACTTCTTGATTGGTAGTTTGATAACCTTTTGGAACAATGGCCATGCCATATTAAATAATCTCTGCCAGGGCTAGGCAAGAGTGATCCTTTCTTCTGAGTTCGACCTCATGATACAGGTCGATGTAGATATCCTTGATCTTTAGAATGTGGATCAGATCAATTTTTACCTTAGGGAGGCAATTTCTTGGATCAAAGGTGGGCCTTGCCAGGAAATTGTGCTTTAGATTGAGCAGTTCTAGCTCTGTAAACATTTCCCAGGATTTATTATGTGAAATGCAGGTTCACCTATCCACTGTAAGGGGGAAAGGAGTTCCACCCTTCTTTCTTTTCAGGCACTTCTCATGGTATGTTATGAGCTACCAGGATAGCTCTAACAAGATTAGCTTAGGGCCAGCATATCTTGGAAATTTTGTGGGCTCCAGCAAGAAGTTAGCTGCTCTGAGATAGGTGAAGGTGGGGAATTAGGTAAATAGTGCCCCCCACTTCTCAGTTGTTGTGACTATGCTCTTGGTCATCCGACCATGAGTCATATTTGGCCTCAAAAGGTAGATGATGTCGTAGAAGAAAGCATCATTGATCTTGGTAAACTATGAGATGTTGTTCTACTAGCTTTAACTCCAGGTAGTATTCATATATTTTCACCTGAGGCCAAACTCTGCATTGGCTCAGTGCTGGATAATCCCTCTCTGAAGCTGCAGCGTAGACTACGTAGGAGTTCATGTAGAACCTCCCCGTTGTGGTGAGTTGTTGGAGCTACTCAGAGATGGTGCTGCTTATGATCTCTGCCCACTCAAAGTGCTGATTAGGCACATTCTTATTCATGGTTTCTAGGTACCTGAGCATCCATTTGTGAAAGTAATGGGCATCAGAAAGCCCAAAAACTCTACTTAGGAATGTGATGGTATCACTCAGTTCCTCAGAGAAGTCGCTACGGTGAATAACCTGTGGCCACCTGGTTATCACCTTCTTATTCTTTAAATACACTTCATTCATCAGCTGCATGCATTTGTCTTCATTATCCTCCCATGCCTTGATGCAGTCTTCTTGGCTTACAGCCACAAAATGTCGGTGGTGGGGAATGCCTAGCATGATCTTGAAGTGCTGGGCAGTGAGGTTGATTATGACCTCGCCCTTTTAACTTTCTTCACACCTTGTGTCTTTGTTGTAATAGTGGGCCACCACCATCATAAACTCATTATTCACTGCACTGACAAGGATTCCCTAGAAAAATGCAAACCACTACCCACTAGTTTGTCCATCCAAGGACTTCCTGTGATCCTCCTAATTATGGCCCAGAAATCATCCATGTCGATGTGGCCAAATTCGGAATCTCTGATATCTAGATCACATTCTACCTAGGAGTCCGGCATTCTGACCCTTTGATATTTGTATTTCATCTCTTCCTCTATGATCTTAGCCTTACCCTTTGACTTGGTTGGCCTTTTGCTTGATGTAGACATATGTGGATATGAGTTCAGTTGCTGATCTGTAAGAAGAAGGAGTGAAGTCCAACGTAAAAGAGCCATGTTAGCTGTCAGATCTTCCATTAAAGCATTACAGAATGAGGAGTTAGCAATTTTAAGGCCTCTGGGTGTAGGGCACAGGAACACTGTAGGTTGCAGGGTTAAAAGTATAGCGCACTGAAGTGGAGTGTTATAAGGAATAAATCAGTGCCAAAGGGCACAGGGTGCAAGGATTTTGCATATAACATCATTGTTAGTTGTAGACAGGGTGTGCCTGCGCCATTTATATGAAGTTTTATACTAGGCACAAATAAGTTTGGTGTTGCATGGGAGCAGGATGCGCCAATGGCGTAGGAAATTTGTAACATGTAACATGGAATTTTGGTGCGCTGAAGGGCGCAAGATTAATGCGTGTAGCACTAACTTTATGTGCGCAAAGGGGGCCTTTGGCACGGCGCAGGAAAAGCTTACATGGCACTTTTGTTGTTAGCAGGATTGCACCTGCACCGTGTTTAGGATTTACTTGGTTTATGCATGGTGTAGGGATCTTGTGTGCTGCAGTCAAGGTCAGTGTGCCCTCTTGGTGCGACTATGTTTTCTATAACAAGGGTGGTGATTGCGCCAAAAAATGTGGCTCGGAACCAAATTTTAGGTTTCTTTCCTTTCCTGATGGGTTTGCGGTCTTTTAGGCCTCCTTCTTCATGGATTTAGACGGTGAAGGGGGCACATCAAAGAGATCTAGATTTATTTTTAAGGCAGAGCTCTCTTGGCTAGCAGATCTGGAAAGAGGGTGAAAATGGTTTGGGAGGGAAGACTTGCAAAAATGGGCAGGAGGGGTTTGTGGTTTCTCAGATCCATATCACCAAACTTCACAAACAACCAACAAAAACAAAAACACAAGAGAAACAAGGACCACTTACCTGGAATATATAGAATGAGAGAAGCGAAGTGGGGTCCACGAATGTGACACGAGGATGACGGGCGCGCTGACAGGTGTAGAGGAATAAATATTTTCACATGTTTTTGATTGTGAAAGTGACAGGGAAGATGCACCTATATATAGCCAAAAGTGACATAAATGCACCAACCACTTTTTAAAGGGGCGCACCAAAAACACGTGTCGACATGGAAAACCTTGTGCCCTTTGGCACAGATATGTTTTGTCAGCATGGAATTATTTGCACCTTTGGTGTAAATTTAGTGCTATCAACACTGGATTTTGAGCGCCTTAGCGCACCAAAACACGGCGCAACATTTTTGTTGTTGACAGAAAGGAACATGCACCTTGGCACAGGTAAGAAAGGTGCATCACTGGAAGGCACAACAATTGATGTGTCAACACTTCAAAGGGTGTGCCAAAGGAAATAAAGGGGACGCATATTTACCTTGTGTTGTATAGATAAAAGGTACGCCCAGCCAAAAAAAGACCAAAATGACCAAGATCAGAAAACTAGATTTCCCGAAAATGGATTTTACAACATTCCGAACATTGAGGGACCCCGACAAGGACCTAGAACAAAATTCTTGTATGGTTACCTGTAAAATTTCCCTCGTCAGTTTTATAGGATAACAATGTTACAGTGAAATCTATGTGTGATTTTGTGTGAAAATATTTTTTGATGATAGAACTTGATCAAATAGTGCTCTTTGTCTGAGACAAGTACTTTTTCTTCATTATATTATCCTATGTAATTTCCTATTTTTGTTTTTCATTTCTAAAAGGAACGATAACTAGATCATACCAAACCAAGAACGTAAATTTTAATCAAACACCATGATCAATAAGATGAAAGTTATTCTCCATCATAACTTTACATAAAATATTTACAAAAAATGAGCAGCCATATCATAAATTATTATGTAACTCAATGAAATACAATTAAAATGGGCCTTGCTTATATAGGCAAGGAATAACAATCTAAGAACCAATCAAGGTCGTAGATCAAGCCATAAATCAAGGAAAGAAACAATCATCAAAGAACTAGTCAAGACCATAGATTAGGAAAGAACTAGACATCAAGGATCTAGTCAATACCATAGATCAAGGAAATAACTATACCTAAAAACTAGATAATATCTCCCTAATATCTAAATTAAATAAAAGAAATATCCACACACATAAGTGGGTGAGGAAAAATACAATACAGGTAAAATAAAGTACCTAGGTGAACATGATCTAAGGTAAAATACCTACTCTGACACCCCCCTCAAGTGAATCTAGGGGCCAAAATAGAAGTGGCAAGTCCACAGTATGAGTCACAGAAACTAGGCCTGATGAGGTATTCATGTATAATATATCCATGAAGAAATATCGAACCAAAAGAAGGAAAGAATCCTGCTAGAAGGAAAGAGAAAAAAGAAGAAGGAATATGTTCTCACGAACACCCCCCAAGAACAATGATGCAGCCTAGAATTTACCAGATAACACCCCAGTTTCACTGGCACATCACTCAGCCTAGACTAAGCGCTCACTCAAAGCACGCAAAGGTATCGGGTTCCTCTTTATGGTTGTTGTAATAGGATGTTAACATGATGAAGGGAGAAACATATAGATTCATGACTAATCCATCATTCTACAATGCATGCTACCTCAGATCTATGAAAGAACAAGCTTAAACAACAATCATGATTGGATTAATAACATGCACTATTCAAATACACACAAAATGACACTTAGATTCAGCCAATATCTTCCATTTATTAGTAAATATGGAAGCTCCTTACAGTATTTTCAATCTATACCAATGCACGCATATGGAACTGATTCAGTGATTTAGTCATATGTTTTTATTCTCTGTTACACATACATACATCTCTCATTCATACATCCATCTCTAGCTATAGCTCTCCTATGTACCTAACATCACACACACACACACACACACACACACACACACACACACACAGATATATATGGTGGGGTCTTGCCCTTCACCACTTATCTAGTCCAAAAATAGGTTGCATGCTATTAATAGCCACACGTTGTTTACAATCATAGCCACACATGCAAGTGTGTAATCTATAGTCCTCTTGCAGTTAACTAAAGTGTTAACTCTATTCTCAGCTTGTCTCCATGCTTCAAATCACTTCTCCAAAAATAGACAATGCATGGCATGCACATCTCTGTATTGTTGATGTGGTTCAGATGCCATCTTTTAAAAATAGGTCCTCATGTTCAAACTTGACAAATTCCTGAAATCTAAACTTGCCTTCTGCATGCGGTTCCTTTTTGCCCTTCCGTGCCTTTGGTTACAGGTCTTCTATCCTGTGCGGACTCCTTGTGTGGTTTTAAACAAGTATTCTTTGATCAACATTACCCCACACTAATCCCATTATTGTCCCAACAATGGGTATCTCAAGAAATTTAAGAAAAGAATAGAAGAATGGAAAGAATAAGAATGACAAAAATCTAGACAAACAAAGAATTTGTACGAGTTTATGAGGCAACCTCCTCTATATCACTTTACAGTATCAACTCTGGATACTTCTCCTTTATTTCAACCTCTAATACCTATCAGTCAGTGAGTGTTTGCTTTGTTGTTTCTAGGATATCCACAACAATGGATTCCAACTCATCCCCCGCAAGTTCTCCTTTCTCATTTTGCAAAACCAACACAACATTGTACATTGATGTCAATCTACTTTCTAAAAGGTCCATCTTCTGCGCAATTAGCTTTCCAAGCTCTTCTAACCAAGTCTTGTGTGGCTCTTGTGCTTCTGTCAATGCCTTGCACTTCTGTTTAACCATTGAAAACCTTTCTACGTGGCCCAATGTCTCATCTCTCATTTCTTTCTAGACCTCTTTATTCTCTTCGAGGGTCTTGGCATTGATAATTGCTTCTGGAGCTATGCATATATTCAAATCCTAGTCTACTTTCTTTAATACTTCTTGTAATGCTTGCAAAAACCCTTCATAAGATGTAATTTTTTTTATTACAAATGCTTTCTCTTTATTGACATCTTTTTCAGAGTGTTTTTCCACTTGCATACGCAGGCTTTCATATTCAAGTACCAAGTCCACTAGATTTCCCACATAGTGTATCACTGAAGGAAATTTTTGTGGTACCTTAGCCTCCAAGTGTGGCCTTACTTTGATTACAATGTCCCCAATCTCCTCTGCGATGCTTATGAACACCTTGTTCTTCATATGTGTGAATTAATTCTCCTATGTTAAGTGTGCCATCTCTATGTCACTTGTGTTTAACTCCTCGTGTAGAACTCTGATCATGGAAGCTTTGTCCTTGTTTCTTCTAGTGACCTTAGCAGAAACTTTCACCAATGCATTGCTGACCTGCTCCTCTGAAATGACAGTAGGATTTATTGTCATGTGTCTAGCTTGAGGTGCCTTCTTCAGTCACCATGAAATGCATGATTCTTTGCATACATCAAATTCAAGTTCATCCATGTGGGTGTGCATTGACCATGATAGTTACTATCGAGTGTGCACAGTCATTATATATTCATCCATTAACTCCTAGCTGAATAAAGCCTTCTGCACTATCGTGCTCTAGAAATGAGCACGAACAATTTTTCCTGTATCCTATGCATACCCCATGGCTAGTGAAATGTGTTCTCCACTTGTCCTTCTAGACCTTTTCTACTTAGGAACTTTAGCCTCCAAATCTAGAATTTGTGTCTCCATGTCCTGAACATCTCTTGTAGTTGTCTTCTCTAGTCTTTTCTCTTCCTTTTATTTATCCTTTGATGTCTCACCCTGTTCTTTTGTGTTCTCTAGAAGCATAGGAGAATTAGCAATGCTCTCCTCTGACTTATCTACCTCCTCACTCAACTTAATTTTCCTCCTTCTCTATGTGGTAGCGTCCTTTTTTGGGGAGATTCTGGGTGATTTACGCATAGTGGTTGGAGTAGCACCTTGGGTCCTTGTTCTCCTAAATACCCTTTTAAACTTGTGCTCCCCTTAGTCTGCATTCACGTCCTCATCATCCCCCTTTTGTGGCTGAGTTGGTGTAATAGCACGCTCAGCTTCATCCTTATTTGTGGGATATCTCCTACCCCTATGCTCCAAACCACCACTATCTTCACGCTCCTCCTCCCCATCCTGCACTTCAATTAGATATGTGGGCTTAGGCACTAGGATGTTCTCCACTGTATGCTTCCCCATTGGTGGTGTTGGAAGTGCGAACTCACTTTCCACATATCTTTTATTCTCCATATTCAGCTTTAACTGGAGATACACCAATTTTGTCCCCACATCTACTACAACTAGACTTATTGGCTTGATATTCAATACTTCTGAAATGATCCTCTCTATATAAGCACTTCTGCCAGGATACACATACTTATTCCTCAGCGTATGGTAATCACAGTCTACCTTATCTGCATTGAAGACCAGTTAGCACGTGTCTGTAAATTTATGAACAGATGTTTGAAAAGTGAATGCATAAGGAAATTTGCACCAAGGGCTCCAGACTCCATCTTACATTGGAAAGCGCACGATGCAGAAATGTTGATATACAAAAAACTAAACTTGTTTCCCTACCACTATTGGTAGGTCCTTTGGGATGTGCCACTCTTCCCCAAATGTCACACGGAGCCTATCATACCACTTGTCCACCCTTTGTTTTACATCATCTATCATGGCCCCTTGTAGAGGTACTTACTGAATCTTTCAACTGGGGACTTGTTCTCCATGGGGTACTCCCATTCTTTCTCCTTCGGTCCATCTAGTACTCTGATCTCCATAAATACCAGTGATAGTAGAACATCCCCAAAGCTAATCTTCCCTCCCGTACGTGCTTCTTTGACTATTTTCTCTGTAATATATCCTGCAATGTTGTAGATTGTCCCTTCTAACATCTTACGCGCCACATGTAACCACATAGTATTTACCTGATACCACCACTTCTGATCATTCAACTTGGTAACAAGGTGTGTTACAGCTTTTACAATTGGATAGTACTTCAATTTGTTTATGGCCATTCCGCATGGACCCTTCAAGTATCCCAACTCCTATTTGTTATTTACAATTGTGGCTTTATCTACAAGATCATATTTTATATCTTCTCCTGTGGCCTTCAGACCTGTAACTGATGAAACAACTGTAGATGATATCCTAATATGCATCCTATAAAGTAGAAGAAGTCTTCGTGCACCCTTCTCATGAGCCACTGATACAAGGGATCATACGTCCCAAAATATGGTAGCTCGTACAACTGGTAGACCCCAATTATCTTTAAAAGTTTTTCACTCGCATCTTCATATACTGGCATGTCCTCCACCATGTGTTTGTTCGTTCTATTAGTGAGTAAGGAATTGAGTTCCTTCTTGTTCTCTGAATTTCTGTGATTATATTCACTCACTTTTCTCTTTCTGACAGGTGAATCCCATTCTTTTCTGACGATGACCCTTCTGGATATTGCATCTTTGAAAAATGGCTTTCGGGTGCCATCTCTTCCTCCTCAACAACTACCTTCTTCTTTCCTTTTACTGCCATTGTAGATTCCTTCTTTGGTTCAATTTTTACCTTGCATGTCTCCTCTTTCAACTCTACAACTTTGCAAATCAAACCCTAGCTCAATTCAATAATTCACTAGGTGGAAACTCCATAACCTAACCCTTTTCTGTCTCCCTACTTTTCTCAAACCCTTCACCACTGGGGACGCAAGCTTCTTGTCACACAGATCTAGTTTTCATGCTTGGTTTCACACCCTTCACACCTTAACTCAATCACTTGGCTCTTCACACTTGGCTCTTTCTTCAAATACTCTTAGTCACAATGGTAAAAATGAATCCACATCCCATCCTTATATAACTTTTTCAAAATTTGATGAATTTATTACTCCTTCACCTACCAAATATCCCCTCATTTATTGACCAAATCCATTCGTTCTGCATGGTACATCTTCGTGCCCAACTATAACCTTCTAGTGCACCTTCCTACCCTCTGGTTACAAACTTCTCTTCAGCACGCGCTCTTGTGCTCAAGTACCTCATCACTGTACCTTCTCCTGGTAGCTAACATGACCTCTTCTTACCTCGTGTTATACTTTTCTTTCATTCATCTCCATCCTTGGTCACTTTTGAGAAGTAATCTTCTTTGGACTTAAAGCACACCCGTAGTAGCTTATTCCTTTCACCTTTCAATACCCACAGTATTTTCATTGGATAAATACAACCACCCCACATGAAAATTATGTGCAGTCCTCTGTGCATAAAAATTCTTCATACTGTAATTAGTTTCTTGAGTGAAACTGTGCTTATTACACAAAAACAACAACTAAATTAACAAAGCATAGCGACAATGAAGGAAATACAGAATTGAAAACTAAGCATATTAGGATAGGTTTTCCATTTAGATAGGTTTTTTATTTACTTTAATCGGTTACTGCCTTATTACAAACACCAAGAAGACTTATTTATAGTAGGGCTTCAGCCGACTCCCATTCAAGTAACTAAGAAGCTGTGTTCCATATTTCTTCTAGCTAGAAAGCACCTATTTCAAGTATAGAAGTGATCACATATGGCTCTAACCAATGCAATTTGAGCTTTCCTAGATGGCACAAGAACTTTAAGTCATTAAGAAGTACCATTTGTCCAATCTCAAACTTCTTATCCCATATGTTTCTATCATGCCATGCCTTCTTCCTGGCCTTTACCTGCTTCTGGCTCCATCGTGTTATGACTTGGTACTCATCTAGTTGAATCATCTTTTCGATATGCTCTTCTAAATCTTTTTCATCAGCTAGACCTCCAGCATGCACAATGCACAAACAAGGTAACATAAATTCTATAGGAAAAACAACTTCCACACCAAACACCAACTGAAACGGTGTGGCTTTGTTCAATCTCTTGTAAGTTGTTCTATATGCTCAAAGCACAGATGATACTTTGTCATCCCAATCCTTTCTTCCAACATCACAAATTTTAGTCAAAGTCTGGCTTAAAATCTTGTTGAAGGCCTTAGTAGTTCCATTTTCCTGAGGATGATAGGGTGTAGTTTTATGGTGTGCAACCATAAAATCATCTAATAGGATCATGATTGTCTCATTAAGAAAATGTGTATCTCTATCACTTGTCAAGCTTAAGGGACATCCATATCTTATAAGAACATTCTCCCACATAAACCTAGTTGTTATAGCTTCTGTACAGTCCTTAGTAGGTGCTGCTTCTACCCACCGAATGAGATAATCAATGCAAGTAATGATATAGCATGACCTAGTCCTGCGCGCGGCTGGAGAAATATGGCCTACAAAATTAATGGCCCATTTCTCAAATGGTTCAGCACTAGGAATCAGTCTCAAATGCATCTCATCTCTTTACCCTGGTTTACCTAGGCACTAAAAATGATCACACGCCTTACAATATTCTTTACAGTCCTTATACAATGTCTCCCACCATAGTCCACTAAGTAAGATCTTCCAGGAAGTCGCATCACTTGCATAATGTCCTCCGGAAATACCACCATGAGATTCTTCTGTAATATCCTTACGCTAATGTTCCAATACATAACAACGTAATACTTCATCTCTTCCTAGCCTGTATAGGTAACCACTGATTAACATAAATGAAGCCATGTGTATAACAAGTTGCTTCTTTTCTAAAGCTTTCATTCTGTCTGGTGCCATACCTATTCATAAAAAGACAACAATGTCTTCTAATTCGGTGGGCTTGCGTTGTAACCTATATAATTGTGCATCTGACATTCTCTCTTCAATTGTTTGTGCATCCTCTCCTGAATTGATTCTAGATAAATGATCTGGTCTAGAATTACTTTTCCCTGGCTTCACCACAACTGTGAAGTCAAACTCTTGAAATAGGAGAACCCATTTTCATATGGCCCCTATAAGACAAGCTTGTTTACCAAGTACTACAATGCCATGTGATCTGTATAAGACACAAATGGTGTTGCTAACAATTACTGTCAAAATTTGTACAATGCATAGATCATTGACAACACTTCGCGCTCTGTAGTTGTATAATTATGTTCAACAGGAGTTAGCTTCCTACTAGCAAAACAGATTGGATGATCTATAATACCTTCACCAGGTTAAGCTAACACAACACCAATGGTCATGCCAGAAGTGTCCACATGCATGTGAAATGGTTTATCCCATGAGGGAAAGTGCAGAATGGGTGTGGTAGTAAATTTCTCTTTTAATATCTCAAATGCGCGTTGCTACAATTCTCCCCAATAAAATGTACCTTTTCCCTTCAGTAATTATTCCAAGGGTGTAACAATTTTGGCATACCCTTTTATGAATTTTCTATAATATCTGGTATGACCTACAAATTTGTGCACCTCATTTTGACTATTAGGCACTTCCAGGCCTAAAATGACTACAACCTTGGCTAGATCAACTAGCAAACCTTCCTTGCAAATTATATGTCCTAGCAGATCCCCAAATGGTGTAGAAAATATGCACTTCTTGATGTTCAAAGAGATACTCAATTGTCTGCATCATTCAAACATTAAGCATAGATTGTCACAATGATCTTTCACAAGCCCATATACTTTCCAATCATCTAGGTAGACCTATAAGAAGTTGTGAATAAAGTCTTTAAATGCTTGAACAACTATTTGTGAGAATACAATAGGCACGTTTTTCAATCCAAAGGGCATCACAATATAGGAAAAACTACCCCATTCAGTAGTAAATGTTGTCTTTTCTTGATCCTCCTGAGTAATCCTAACCTGATGATACCTGGAAAATCTGTCTGTGAAGGAATATATTTCACATCCTACAAATCCTTCTAGTATTTCCTCAATGAATGTCATAGGGAATGGATCTATGACACATGTAGTATTCAGCTCCCTGTAGTCCACATATATCCTAATTCATCCATCTTTCTTGATACTGATCACCATTGGGCTAACCCATTCTGACTCATCAAAGGGCTTGATAATTCTATATTTTAAACATTTTACAAATTTCTTCTTTTAACCTTTTCACATAAATTAGGATTCATTTTGTAAGGTCTCTTTCTAATTGGTCATGCACCATCCTTAAGTTTGATCTTCATTTCCCCAAGTGTTTCACACACACCTTTAAGTTCATGATATCCTCAAGGAAATAAGTCCTGATAATCTATGAGTAACTCGATGATCCTTGCTACCTCCAAACCTGACCAATAATCTCTAATTATGGCCTCCTTAGGCTCAGCCTCCAAACCTATATTCACCTTCTTTGTCTTCATGGGTTTATGGTAGGTGCACGTATCCTTGACTAAACTTTCCAAGACCTCGCGCACCCCATGTGAATGTTCAATATCCATGTTCTCAACTTCCTTGTCATCCATGACATAAACCATCTTTCTTTTCTCTTTCCTCAAGGAAAATGCGTTCAAGTAGTAAGGAGTCCATTTCTTCTTCCTTTTCAAAATATTCTCCGAAATCTACCTCAACAAACAATTCTTGAATATGCTCTTCTACTTTTTCACTATCTCCCATAGTTAAGCGCTTGAAAATTTTTAACGCCTCTTCTACCAGAGGTTTAATCAAGAAGTAGTCAAATGTTGCTAGTTTCTGGTTTCTTGACATAGTTCTGCATATACATACCAAGCATGTGTGCATCCTTGTAGCGTAAAATACAATCTATGCACCCAAATTGAAGGTGGTAATGCTTCATGTCATACTGTCTACAGTCTCTCACACTGCCGAATGTGATGTTGAACAGGTTTATCACCATGATAAATGTAGATTTACGTAGGTGCATTGTCTCTTATAAACCTAGTAGACAGATCTATCCCAATCTCTTCCTAATTTATAAGATTATCTTTTTGGACTACCCACCAGCGCATTGTTGTCCCATGCAGTGTATATACTAACATATCTCTCCTTGTCCTTTTATCTCTCCAGTGTATTTCCATGGCCTTTAGAAAGGTAGTAAGAGCTTCTATCCCTGTATACCAAGGTACTATGCTACCTATCTGTCAAATTGAATGAAGGCCATTTTTCTGCATAACCACACCTTTCACCTCGCACCCTACTAATTCATATGTACCATGAACCCAATTATCGCAAGAAATACTCGTAGTATCACTAATGGAATGGGAATCCTCCCACTGTATAATTCCTTCTTTTGATGGCTCATTTACCTCGGGGTCCTGAATAACATGTACATAGACTTTGTTTAAATCCTCCTCACTTAGAGGCTCAACATATGGCATAGAATTTCCATCTATCAAAGGTATTATAACCCTTTCCTCCTTATTTTCAAAGCTGATATACCCCTTATTGAATCTCAAGTCAGCATTATTCGCATAACACCAAGGGTGTCCAAACATGGTTGGAAAAGTATCTTCTTCTGTAAGTGCTAATACCTCAAAAACCCCAGTGAACTTGGCCCCTTTTACATTTATAGATGCTTCCTTCAAAAATCCTATGGGAGTGGATTTAGTCTAGTTTGCCATAAATAACACATTAGATGATGACTGAAATGGAGGCCTCCCCATCTATACCCATGCATCTAATGTAAACACATTTAATTCCACACCTATATCAATCAATATGTTTCTCAACAGCCACCCATCCACAACAACATTCATAGTAATTTATTTGTCATAGTTAATGTTATCAAGGGGAAGATTTACATGTAGAATCTACCATCTGGTCTTAAGACTTGTGTGCAGAGTGTTCCCTTTTAGCCAACTTCCTAATAACAAAACAATGTTCTCCTGGCGCAACATCTTACACACCTCCCGCAGATCATCGATACCAATTTGGATTGTCTCTAATGATTTCTTTCGCTCCTTTAGGTACTATATCTCACCCTAAATATTCCTTAGTACTTCCATAGTATCCTGGTAAACTTCCTTCTAATGAGCAGGATCTGGGTACCTCACATGGAAAACCTTCTCCTTGGTGATCGTAGCATTCTAGTGCAATTTCTCTCTTGCATGTACGACTTCAGTGTGTGTAGTAATGTTCACTATCAATGCCTTAGGTCCTTCTATTATCTTGGGCATCCACTGATCCTCTACCACGCACTAGATTCTAACCATTTTGGCACCTTTGTTTTCTTACTTATGTTGCTTACTCAGATGCTCATATAATTCCAAGAACTCTCATAGCTATGGTTATTTCTATAGAAAGAACAATCAATATTTTGAGGACATTCACACCTATAGTGGTCAGGAGATCCGCATGTATAACATGTTCCACGAGGGAACTCACCTCTTCCTCCAACATAACCTCATCCTCTATATCCACCATGATATCCACATCCCCTTCCATGACCTCCTTCAAAACACCCCTCATTCCTATCATAGCGTGTTTGATTATGATCCCAATCCTAGTGCTCATTCTTACCCTTAGAATTATATTTTATACCTATCTTTTGTACCCCAAGGTCTATAGCATCATGGATCTGACCAATCAGCTGACAATCCTCAGTAACATGGGTCGTGGACCTATAAATTTTGTAAAAGAAAGATACATTCTTCCTTATCACATGCTGTAATAAAGGAAAATGACTAGCATCATGATTCAAATGATAGATCTCACAATCCAACAATAATGAGCATACAAATTTGTGAGGGAAACTATCCTTGGTGTGACCCTCCACTTCACAAGCTATACACCAAATTCCTGATCACATTTCATGGGCTGAATTTTCTAATAGCTTCTTTAACTGTTTGGCCATAGATTCAATCTGTGCCTCTAGAAATGGGCTAACATTAGTTTTAATGCTCCCAACTACCTCAGCACACAAAGATGATTCTAGTGCTTCGTGCAGATCAATATATGTCTTATGTAACAATGCCCTTCAAAAATATGTAATCAATCCTCCAACGAACCACTGTGCATGTTGGCTAGCGTGAATATCATAAGATAGTTTAGATAGGAGTGTCTTAAAATGAGCATCATACTCATGTAAACTCTCAGTAGTGTCTTGTTTGATATCCTTTAGCACACTTATACTCTTCTGCTCAAACTCAAGGATATGGAACTTTTTCAACAAAGCATCTCTCAATGCTACATAATCCATGCAAGTTTGATCAGGGTCAAACTTCCTATACCAACTATGTGCGCGCCCCTATAATGTAGTGGCAAATTGAATTTCCTTTTTCTTAGCAAATGTGATCCCTTTAGCACACCATAATATTCCACACATATGCACATGTTTGGTAGCATCCTATATACGTCTATACTCCAGGAGATGAAGAGACATCTCCATATAGATATTTTGTGGTTACTGCGGACCTTGACCACCTAATCTAGAACCTCATGTGTTACCTCTACCTCTAGAACCACCAGATCCACCCAAACTAGAACCACCTATTCCTCCTGATCCGCCACCTGTAGTTGGAATAGGGCATGTTGATGTACTCCCCTGTGCTTCAATAGTAGTATTGTACTGTACCCCTACGTTCTGTGAGGTAGTTCCACTTCCAGAGGTGAATCCAACATTCTGTGTAGATGATGTGCCTAAGAATGATCCTCCAAATAAAATTGAAACCATCTATCCTGACAATGATGTACTTGATCCCTGACTTACTCCTGATCTCCTACTTCCCAAGTTCACTTGTTGGTTACTTGTCGTACTAGATACTGAAAAACCAAGTGCAACTGCTAGGTCACCAGGTGGATTAAGATGCATGCCCATAGTCTTGGTAGCCTCTACTGGAGCACTTTTGTGTGAGGCCAAGGGGGGATCTCTATCATGATTGCCAAGATGGGGGAGTTCCTAATGCTCTGGCTCCATGTCTTCTCTGTGAGCTACAAATCCTTCATGAGCCATCTCTCTCCTCAATTCTGTACTTTGTGCAATGAAATGTTGTTTCTCTATTTCCCTCTCGCATGCCTCATTATACTTAAGATGCATTTCCTCTCTCTACCTTTCTACCACTTTTTCTTCCATATTAAACCAAACCTATTCTTGCCCTTGCACATCATGAAGTTTAGTTAGCCATCGGTTTACTCTTTAGGTTCAAAGTTACCATTAATATCTTGATTGTCAAGGGAATGCCTTACAAATATGTTCCTCTTGGATACCGCAAAAATTGGAATTCAGCTACCTTTGGGCAAGAGTACGTCTAAATTGAATATTCCAAAATATAACTGTTTAGAACACCATGAAACCACACATCCACCATGTGATTCCATATCATATCAGCATCGTAGAGGGCCTAAAATTCTTCCTGTGTCCATAAGTGTGTGATACCTCCAATTCCACTGAGATGCATAAGTAGTAAGCCACTCATATATTTCTACTAGAAAGATAGAAAAAATGCTCTCATATAAGCTGTCATATAGGTTCTATTCTACCCAAGTGTGTGTGTTAAACTTAGATCCACTACTGAACCTATTTCACCTAATTCTGGAGCATTTCTTAGAAAATGACAAAACAAATAAGGGTAATGGGCTAGGAGGAATACCTGTTGAGATACCGGTCGATAGGTTGTTGCATGTGTATGAATTTTGAATACACAATTGATTGTGAAAGCTTCCTTTTTATTGAGAGGAACTACCTAAAATGGACCACAAGACCACCAAATAAAAGTTAAACAATATATACAGTGGACTTCCTAGCGTGTGCTAGATCTGGGAAGTGTGATACTTCCTAGATGGCTGTCAATCCACTGTTTAAAACAACTTAATGCTGATAATAAAGTAAATCCTACTATAGTTAAAATGATTTAGGTATCTCATTCATCTACAATTAGCAAATTCATTCACAACAGGGTAGGCTATGATTGAATATGAAGGTCAAGGTCACTGTCAGGATATTTTTATTGGTCAAGGTTAGGTTCTGGGTAGTTTAGGGTATTTGGCGGTGGTTTTAGGCTCTGATCTAGGTTTCTGATATAATACACAGAGACAGGCATTAGTTTAGGTTAACCAGTGATGGTTATGGGTGATCGGTGTCAGTATGGTCAGGGTACAAGAAACTCAATAAAACTCGGTTGAGTGATAGATTTGAGGATGGATGAAGATGGAAGGGAAATGGTAAGATTCGTATGGATCCTAGATATGCACAGGAATGATGAAAGTCCGGATATGGAAAGTTCAAGGGTGTGGGTAAAGATATGGTCAAGTTTGCATGGAGATAAAATGATGGGGAATGGAAATGAAAGAAGAAACTAATAACAAATGTAAAAGGATCTACTCAAATGACAAGAAACCAATGCAAGTTAACAAACTTACTGTTTGTACAAGCTTGATGTCTGGTTGGTAATGGTGGGTGATCAAATGAACTTGGTGTAGTGCTAGCACTTCCCTGGATGCTCCCGTAAAGGCAGGTGGCTATGTGATTGCTTCAGGTACTGGCTATGGGTGTTTTGATGCTTGGACAGATGTTGGTTCTGCTTGCATGTAGATCTGGTTTCATCACTTGTTCTCAGAAGATGTCTCTCTCTCTCTCAGAAATGTGTCAGCCTCAAAATAAGGTTGTTTTAGGATTTAAATGGTAACCAATGGCAGTTTCAGCTTAACCGGTGGCGGTTAAGGGTAACCGACATCGGTTAGGGTGGGATTTCCTAGGTTTACTAAATTGGGAAGATTCCCTTGATTTTCTAGGATCACATTCATTTTATCCTACGGATTAGCATGGAAATTTCCTTCTAATGGGTGGGAATGTGGTTAGAGGGAATGTAAGAATTGATTTTTAGGGTTTGGGTAGGTCTTAGTTACTTATGGCAACTTACTAAGAATAGGTATTAGGATGAGGTGGATATGAGGGCACTATCTCAATTAGGATATTTAAATAATAAATATGGCGAGGATAATGAATTAATTTAATTTAAATAATTAAATTAATATTATAGTGGGGTGAAGGGGGGCCATGGCATTTAGGTGATGGTGTGGCAAGGTATATATTTATCGAGGGACCAAGAGGAGTGTGACCCATTTTTTGGTGTCTACAGAACCATCATGTATATTCTTCCTCTAGATCATATATCCATTCCTCAATACTTTCTAGAGTCAACCGGTACATCTTCATCATAAACCATCCTAAAAACGACTGAAAAAGAGGTCCCAACAATGGAACCAATGATGTAGCCGAGAACTTGCTAGATAACACCCCAGTGACACTGGCACATCACTCAGAATAGACTAAGCACTCACCCGAAGCACACAAAGGTATCAGGTCCCTCTTTAGGGTTGTTGTAATAGGACGTTAACATGATGAAGTTAGAAACATATAGATTCATAACTAATACATCATTCTAAAATACATGCTACCCTCAGATCTATGAAAGAACAATCTTAAACAATAATCATGATTGGATTAATAATATGCGCTATTCAACTACACATAGAATGCCACTTAGATTTAGCTAATATCTTCCATCTATTAGTAAATACATAAGCTCCTTACAATATTGTCAATCTCTACCGATGCGTGCGTATGGAACTGATTCAATGATTTAGTCATATGTCTATATTCTCTGTTACATATACATACATCTCTCAATAAGTTTCTGGTGGAAATTCCAACCCACTTTGAAATTTTTTTATCCAAGGTACCTTCCCCTCCTATAACACATGTTGAAAATAGATCTTTTACTGGGAAAGAAGTAGGGCATGATCAGGGGAGTAATAAGGGAGGGAATGAGAACCCTTCCTTTGTAGCTACTCAAAATAATCACAATGGGTAGAGGACTGGATGCCCTTCCTTTGTTGAATTTTTTTCCCAACATCCAATGACTAGCGTTAGGACTTCAAAGAAGCCCCTGAAACCCTCCCAGATGATCCCGATGCTAAATATGGAGGAATATATTCTTCACAAGGTATTAAAGGAGGAGGAAATTCTTACACAGTTGAGCCTTATTTGTAGGTTTCAAAAATTTTAGCCTAAATTCTCTCAACTACATGATTGGATTGCACAAATATGGAGAGAGAAAATAGAAGGTAAGATTGATCTTTATCCTTGTGCAAAATCATATTTCATTATTGTCTTTTAAACCTGTGAGGATAAGTATTTGATTTTTTAATAATATTGGGTTTGGGGTGAACACGTGATCATGTTCAAGCCATGGTATATATCCTTTGATCCACTAAAATATTCCTTTTATATCCACCTTGTTTGGCTTTTCCTACCAGGACTCCCACTTCAGCTCTAGAATAGATCTTGTTTTCTTTCCATAGGTGATAATCTAGAATCACGCGTGAAAGTTGATGATAAGAAATTTTTTCAGATCCATACTACTTATGCTTGAATCCTTATATATCTTGATACATATAAAAACCTATCAGTAGAAATCAATCTAAAAATTGGTGATAGAATTTGGATACAAAGATTGGACTACGAGGGTATTGCTTTCAGATGTTGGTGCTACATTCAAATTGGTCATATTTCAAAGGATTTTGAACATTCAAAATATAAGGTAAAACTAACATGGTGAAAGGATTCTCCACCTGAACATATAACAATCAATCCCCATACAGACCTAGTTGTGGAACCTCCACAAGATGACTTATCTTCCATAGAAGAGCTTCTAAACACTATAGAGAAGAAACCTCAAGATTCCTCTCCTCAAGGTTTTGATTCACCGATAGATTATGATTTAACACCCCTTACTGAGGTCCAAATCCGCATCAATTCACTTGAATTTTTTCTTCAAATCTCAGTGGAAGAAGGAAATGATGAATGGAAGATAGTGGATAGGAAAAAGAAGGGATACATCAAATCTAAACCATCCATTGTCTCAGACAAGGCATGCATCTTGTCCTGTTGTGTTCTATCATCATTACATTTGGGTGGTTTATTGTGCTACTACTAAGCAGTTGTTATTGCTATGAAGTTGTGGTTTATTTATTGTTTTTTGGTTGTAGGGATGTTAGTTTTAGGATGTGAACTTGGCAGAATGTTTTCTATTATTGGGCTCATTTTTTAAATCATTATTTTGATCTCTTTTTGAAATTATGAATTTGTAAAATCTATATTTTGAGCCCTGTTATACAAGGGTATAGTCCATTTTCAAAAAAAACTATTTACTAATAATAAATTAAAATTGAATTAGGATTTTGGTCCGACAAAATCACTTCTATTGATGTTGAAAAGATGAAAAAGGCCTTAAATAAAAAATCATCCATTGAATTGAATCCATAACTCATCTTAGGAAAGGAACATTGAAATATAGTTGATGGAATTTCAATACAAGATCTAGAAAATGTTTGGAGTAGAAACGAGGTTTCCTACTGTTCTAAAAATGAATTTTTTATTACAGTAGGTGCAAAGGGAAAACGTCCTGAAAAATTGATGGTTGGGATGAAAAGTAGAGGATAATATTATTCAAAATATATGTGGTTGATGATTGATTTGTATAAAGACTTATCACTAATAGTGTCTTGGGGATTGAATGTGGTAAAGGACATCAAATATTTGGAGCGAGAAAATTTTAAATAACTACTTTTCATTTCAAAATGTTATTATGATGGTACTCCCTGTTATCTCATTTTTGAGTTTACGCCAAAAATAAGATAACCCTAAGAAATTTTTTGAGCTGGTTTTCTAAGAATGCCCTTTCAGAGAGATAATCGGGTTTTCAGTTTTTAATAGCAAGACAACATGTGTTTTAGATGCTTCATGTTGTGTGTTCCCCGAAACCCGAAACCCGCATCAAGTAAGTCTTTCGGGTTTGCGGGTCTTCCAAGCATCAGAACATGCCTTAGCCAAAACATGCTTCATGTCGCATGTCTTCCAATCCCCGAAGCCCTATTTACTCCTTTATTTCGGGTTTCTGGGACCATCAAGCATGCTGACATGACATTAATGCCGAGATGTTGGGTAGTTGACACGTGTCAACTGAAGTGTATTAAATGCAAAATTTCTTATAAATATTTGGATTTCCACGTCATTTTTACCAGACGTACTTTTTACCTCGTGGATTTTCATGCATGCATCTTCGACCCAGAAACCCGACTCACCTCTATGCATGATTGCATTACTCGTTTTTGATCATTTTTTGTTCTAATTAAAGGTATTTTCCTTTATTCTTTGTTTGTGGAATAAATATGTAAAGGATTCTTCCAAGTTTCTATATTTTTCTTGTTGGGGTTATTAGGGTTTTATCTTTTTCGTTTTAGGCTTGTTTCCTATCAGGTTTGTGTTTTAGGGTTCCCCCTTTGGAATGCTCACTTTGATTTATTCCCTAGAATATCATTGTAATTAAAAATATATTTGGGATATCAACAGTGAAAAAGAACTTGTATGTTTCAACCTAACAATTACCCGATTCCCTCTTTTCGGGTTTTGTAAGGTGCTTTGCAGTGTTCAAAACCCGCAGTGTATCAGAAATTTCAAGGTTTTGGGCACTTCAAACATTCTGGCATCCTCCCAGTGTGTTGGACATTTAAGTCTTTTCGGTATCCTCCCAGTGTGTCGGGTTTTCTGAAGTGTTCAACACCTTTTGATTTCCGACACTCTCCTCCTTTGAAATTCCTCATGTCGGACCCTGGTTCATCACAAGATAAGACTAAAAAATCAGGGAGGATGAAGTACAAATTTAGGAAGGTGGAGTCTCCCTCCTACATTGATTGTAATTATGACATCCAGGATACAGAGCTCAGAAACATAGATATGGAGGATTTTTGGAATAGGGTCAAGAGATATTCCCAGACTCTATGGATGAAATCAATAGTTGGCAATGGTCTACCTCTTGCAGTAGGTTTTCCTATGTCTACTCAATGCCCTGAGTTCATCTTAGCCTGTGCTTCAAACTATGACTCTGCTTCTCGTTCTGTGAAAAGTCAGGCGGGAGAATTTGTAATCAAGTTGGACGGAGGTTACTTCGATGACCTTCTCAAGCTACCTAATTTCGAGGAATATGGAGATGTGGATCTCAAGTCAGCCCAAAAATCTTGGGACAATGATCAGGAGGATTGTATCAAACACGTAAACAAGAAGTTCCTAATCAAGGCCAAGCCAACTGTTTCCAGGTTCCCAAAAATTGTTCCTAGAAGTGATTTTATTCAACAAATCAATGATATCATTAGTCTGTTGAGTCAGGTTTTTTGTTTCCCTGAATCAAATGTTTTCCAAGGATGGATGTACCAATTCATGATCGTTATCAAGAAGAAACAACAGGGGATTGATTGGGGTACTCTTATCAGTAATGAGATAGATTCTCAAATGATAATGGTCTTGTCTACTGGGAAGTTTTATATGTCCTCGTATGTCACCTAAGCAGGGGCTAGCATGAGGAACTATCCTAGATTGGACACAAAGGGGAACAAGACAGTGGAGCATGTTTATCAGTATTTTCCTTAGCTAACAAGAAAAGGGTCTGAAGACCAATTCAGAAGGGTAAACGATGCCTTCTTTTGCAAGAACATCTATAGGTTAAACCCTGAACTGAGGAAAATTGGGGTCTTTGATGAGGCATAGGCTGAAGTTTCAAAATGGGGTTCTGTCTTCTTGCAATTCAAGAAGTTCACATATCTTTGAGTCGTCATGTACCCAAGGGATCCTTTCCATTTTCCTAGATATCCAGGGGACACGCTGATCTTGATGGAGTTGGTCAGGCAGTTGTTGGATTTTCACAAATTCGAACAGAGTAAAGACAAGGCCGCTGTATATTTCCCGATTTCTATTGGAAGGTATACTTGTTAAATGGTTGTGAAGGCCAAGAACGTTGTACATGAGCTTCAAGATAAGTTGAAAAAGCACATGAAGCCCAGAGATGGATTTGATTTTCGAGGAGTCCTTAACTCATATGGAACTCTGTACCCACACGTACCAAGCGTAGAAGACATCTTGATTGATTTATGTGATGAGGTTGCTGTCTAAAGAAAAGATCATAACAGGTTGATTCTTGTAGAGATTTAGATGCTCAAGCTCACTTTCATACCAAAGGGTACTAGCGATAATGAAAGTGTTCTAGATCCTTCCTATGATGGAATGAATGAAGATCAATATGTTTTCCCACCTATTGATTGGTCTATCGGTGAAAAAGCCTCCATTATAGATAGATCGGCCCTAATTCTTGCGCACACCAAGGCATGGCTCACCTCTTAGGGAATGAGTTTCAAAAAAGATAATTTTTCAAAGTTGGTTGCCGCAAAGGTGGGGCCCTCTAGAAATTCAAAGGATAAAAGCTCTTCTAAGGGACCTATAAAGGTCAAGTTTGTCAAGAAGAGAAGAGAACAAGAAACCTCTTCAATTGTTACTCCAGTTGAAAAGGTGAATGTGCCGGAATCCCCAACACCACTAGAAATAGGAGAAATTTCTTTAGAAATAGAATTAAGCTAGCCCCTAGTTTCACCATTTGTTGACTACCCAACTGAAGTGACCATATCTCTTGCATCCCGGGCTTTGGCATCAGGATCTGTGCTTCCTCCTTCACAACCACTTCTACCTCCTCTTTCCCCATCTACTTTATCGGTCATGGCCAGAATTTTCTCTGGAATCTCACCCCTCTCTACTGGGACCAAAGTAACTACAAACATGCCCCTTCCTATACCTCTTTTCACTGAATCTTCTACAACATTGGTAACTATCCCCACTCCACCAGTGGGTCTTCCTCTCCCTTAAAGTATGATACCAACTTCTACAATAATGGGACCTCCCTCGGGCATGCCCCAATGGTTACTTTAGAAAAATCTGAGGAAAAGGAAGGTGGTTGTACCCATACTAGTCTTTGATTTTAGTTCACTCAAGGCTTCTACTGCTAAATCATCCAAGAAACCCAAAATAGTTTCAAGGTTTTTAGTGGACGCTTCGGGGCATAAGTTTGCAGAGATCGCCACTCCCGCGACTGAAAAAACCAAAGAGGACATAATGGCCTCTGACTATTAGATAATCAGGGTGGCTCTAGGAGAAGTGACAACAGAAGGAGCACAATAGGATGCATGAGATGCTATGAACGTGCTATGCCAGAAATTGAAGGAAACAAAGGACAACAAAGATGAGCTTAAAGAAAAGGTGGAGAAATTAACTGAAGTATTACTTAAGCTCTCAAAACCCCTTGAATCCATACCATATTCCTTTTTCCCTGTCGGATTCAATTTCTCATTAGTGCGTATAATTGAGAAGATTAATGAAAAAGGAAGGTGGTTGATGAGTGGACCCAAAGGCTGCTCCAATAGGGGAAAGAAGTGATTCAAGACACCATAGAAGTCTATCAATCTTTGGGGAATATACAGAGCGATGGGGAAAAGATGGATGATGATTTCTCCCAAGAAATTGGACACCTTGATTTGACTTTTGAAGCTCTCGAGGTATTAAAGAAAATTCCATCATGCATCTTGGTAGGAGAAGGTGTCATCCCACATGTGGATAAGCATTTCTAGCTGACAAAAGCCATCAGGTTCAGGGTAAATATTCTCAAAAAAACTTGTGGTAAATTGAGAGAATCAAGAGATCAATTGATTGATGCCAAAGTGACCTAGAATAAGAACTGCTAAAAATTTGTGCAAAAATGTCAGTTGGAAACTCGGGCATCCTACCAGCTGATGATCTTTTCAAAAAAATCCAAGAATCCATTCAGCATGAACCAACTTATGGATTTGGTATTGAAATCATTGATAGGTTTGTAAAGGTTGAAAATTCTTTAGAGGCCTTGAGAAAACTCAATAAAAGATTGAGGAAGCTTCCCGGTAGTGCTAGTGACACTCATGAAACATGTGAAGTCTTGAGTGATCATTCCACTACGCCTAATGAAAATGAGATGCAAGGTATGATCCGAAAGTTACAAGAATTTCAGAACAAACTGACTTAGTTGGAGGAAGAGAAAGACGAGGAAGAAAAATATGATGATTTAGACTAAGTCTTGATGCACCATGTCATTTAAATCTTGAAATTGACATGTCTTTTTCATTTATGTTTCATCACATAGGAATCATGTTGTGACTTGGTCTCCTGCGTGAGAACCAAGCAAAATAAGACTCTTGTAAAAAGACTATTTTATAGGGTTTGTCCTATTTTCTATCAACTGTTTTTATTATAAATAAGGGATGTGCATACATTCCAAAGGGTTGAGATTTTCTGAATATTGAGAACTATTGTGAAAAAGAAAAACTTTGTGTTTTCTTTTAATCATTTGAGGAATAAGAGCTGATGCTATTTTGCAGACTTTGTGTTATGAGATGTATCTTTCTGAAGATATTGTTCTTATGTTCATAATCTTAAGCTATTCTTTGTTTGGCATCTTGTTGATTCAAATTATTTCAAACATTACATTTGTTATCTAAAGCTCATATGATTATTTCATGATCTGTGTTTGCTCGAAAGAAAATACGTTCCTCTCATTTCCTTTCCATTGTGTTTCTTCCATAATAATAATTTCTAACCCAATCCATTTATAAAGACAACATACTTCATATAATGTGGATATGGATTTTGGGATTCTATCCCAACCCCAATGGTTAGATTAGTGTGAATATTGTACGCATTGTTTCTATTGTGTTTTAGATTAGTAATAAACAGGTAGCCTCACCTATCTTTGAGGAGGGATTTAATCCCATGTACTATGGTTGAACCTCATATTTTGACTTGACAAAATATCCAACCAACAGTTTTTGGTGACTCCGCTAGGGAATACGGATTAATAGTATAAATCTTATCCTCTTGGTGTCTGGCGACTCCGTATTTGCCTTATTTTCAACTAGATCTCTTTCCTGGTTCAAGCTGGCTGGAAAGATCTTCACTCGGTCCCGCCGAGCCCAGGGTGAAATTGATCCACTCTTTGAGTTACTACAACAGCACAATTTCAGTCTTTCCCCCAATAGCATTATTTCTAACCGAACCAGAAGTTCTTCACCTGTTCGGAGAAACTGGATCCCTGTAGAAGAAGACGTGTCTGCAACTTGTTGCACATTATTCTTGTCCAACACTCGGATCCCCATACACACTCTTGTCAGAAGGATGGTAGCACAACCTGTGCCCTGGGGCATAGCTATTGGTCCTCTTTCTTTAACTCCACCATTGCACGAGTTACCACATGGATCACGTAAAAAAATTCCCAAGTTCAATGGGGATAGGAAGAAACATCATGATGAACACATTGCATCTTTCTTTGTAGCGCGTGGCATCCTTGGAGTAGCTCACAAAGATGTCTCTCTTCAACTCTTCATTGAAACATTACACAGTGTAGTAGCTGAATGGTTTTATCACCTTCCAAATGCATGCATCACAAACTGGGTTACCATGAGGACCAGATTCGAAGCACGTTTCAAACCAGGCAAATATTCTCATGCTTTGTTAGCACAACTTACCCATATGAAGAAGCAATCACATGAATCCATGCGGGACTTCATGGCAAAGTTCAACAAGTTGATTCGAAAGATTCCAGAAATAGCTGTACCTACTCTGGAAAATCAGAAATGCTTCTTCATCAAACTCAACCTCCCGATGTGAGCTTTATATTAAGAAGGTCAACTATCCCAGATTTGGTTATCACTCAGTCAATAGCTATTGAAATAGAGGATGCTCTCATTTTGGCCGGAAGAATCAGGAAAGATGTACCCAAACCTAAAAATCAAGGTTCTTCCCAAGGTAATAATGACCCTATGATTGAAAAGATGGCTAATGATTTGATTTCTTTAAAGAAGCAAATGTCCCAGCAGGTGAGCAATGTTCCGTATCGAGATATCCCTAGATGGAATTTCAATAACACCAATGGTGCGCCTGCAAGAGATAGGTTGTGGTTAACTCCTGATCAACCAATATTGGCGATCGAAGCTCCTCCTGTTAACATGGTAGTAGAAATAGTTTAAGAAGAGGAAGAACCAAAAGAACAATATTCCCCTGAGGATTTTGAAGTTTTAGGATATGTTGGTGAGTCTTATGACGATTCAGCTGGTGAATCCAACATTGGGTATTTGGAATATGAAGAAGATGAATGTGCACTGGATGGCTAGTCATTTTCCATCTTCACTCAATCCCAATCTCAGAATCCAAGAAAACCTCTTGGAAACCCCAAGGAGAAGAACAAGGAACCTTCCATCACCATAGTTAAGAGAGGTTTTCCTATTTCAGCACAAACTGAAAGAGAAGTCACAAAAAGGTAACAACTTCTCCTCATTCTCTTTCTCCTAAGGTCAGTGACCCAGCTCAAGCTCATGAGATTAGAACTGAACTTACCATCACCCCCTCTTATACTGCTTTTGACATTATTGATCATGCAAAAAGAACCAAGATCCAAATGTCAGAAGTAGAATATCTTCAGTCAAATCCTGAACAGTTTGAAAAACTTTCCAAATTCATTAGAAGTAAAGCCACCATTCCCCCACCTTCAAAAGGTCTTTTTCTAAATCCTACTCAACCCCCACCTCAGAACAATCTGACCTCTAGTTCTTCTTCAGGAAATATTGAACCATTTTATTTGTCTTTACTAATAAATGGGTTTAAACTCAACAATTGCATCATCAACTCAGGGGCCTATGACAATGTTATGCCCACAAAAGTAGCCCATGCCCTTGGGCTTACTTTGACTAAGTCACATGGATAGTGTTACTCCATGGAAACCAAACAAGTTCCCTTGATTGGTCAAATCAAAGATGCACAGTTTGCATTCGTTGCCTTCCCAGAGAAGAGAGTGAAAATGACCATTCTAGTTGCTGACATTCATGTAGCTTACAGTATCCTCTTGGGTAGAGGTTTTTGTAAAGACGTCGGAGGAGAGATTTATATGGATTGGACCAAGGCCAGAATTCCAGTCGATGGAGTTTATCATGTTCTCCATCCCGAACCTCAAGCAAAGTATTTGGTAACTAAATCAGATGACCCTAAGGCTCAAATTCTTTTCGAAGATGCTAGTTTTGGAAATTATTTCATGACATCAAAAATACCAACTGTAGACGTCAAGAAAGAAGATCCTAATGCTATTTGGACCCTCGAATTTGATGGTAGATGTTCAACCACTGGATCAGGCGCTGTTGTAGTTCTTATATCTCCTAATTCTGAGATCTTCCCCTCTTCTTTCAAATTGTAGTTTGATAATACTAATAGCACGGCTGAATATGAAGCTCTATTACTAGGATTAGAAATGGCCAGATAGAAGGGAATTCGAAATGTCAAGGTTCAAGGGGATGTGAAGCTGATTGTCAACTAGGTCAAGGGAATCTATCAAGTAAAAAATGATTGCTTGAGACAATATAGGAATAAAGTTTGGGATAATATATAATGCTTTGATGCATTCTCCATTAAGGTAGTTTTGAGAGATTATAACGACAAGGCTGATTCTTTGGCCATGTCTGCATCCCTCCTTCTCCCTCATCCCCAGTTCAAACAAGATACATACACCATTGAGATTGTGTACCATCCTAGTATCCCAGATAATGCGGCTCACTGGCAAGTGTTCAATGATGATCAACAAGTGTTGACTTTTCTAGAAAAAGCTGACAATTTTAGTGAGCTGTACTTTGAAGGTTCAGAATCATCTTTTAATGAATCTATCTCAGATCCATATCAAGAGGTTGATGGTGAGTTTATTCAGCTTAAAGGAAACAAGATACCTAAAGGCCTGGTTTCACTGGAGGGTTTGTTTGACAAGCATGACCGTTTTATTCAAAACAAGAGACAAGTTGAAGGAGCTTCTTCCTCAGAAGTAGATCAAGTCAATCTAGGTTCGTCTGATCAACCTCGGATGGTGAATATTGGGAAATGATGTTCCCCTAAGGAGAAAGCAAAATTCACTTCACTCCTGAAGAGATACATGGATGTCTTAGCCTGGTCCTATGTAGATTTAAAATCCTTCAAGCCCAAAGATGTACATCACAGTATTCCTTTGAAGCCTGATGTAAAACCTTACAGGCAGAAGCAAAGACATTACAATCCCAAGATCTCAGGGACTATCCTTGTAGAAATTCAGAAAATGTTAGATGCCAGAATTATTTTTCCAATCCATCACTCCACCTGGATTGCTAACATCGTCCCTGTCAGGAAGAAGAATGGCGAAATCTGAATTTGTGTTGATTTATGGAACCTAAATCAGTCTTCGTTAAAAGACAACTATCCCTTACCTATCATGGATCAAGTGTTACAGACCGTTACTGGATTAGAAATGCTATCCATGCTCGATGGATTTTCAAGATATAATCAAGTTGAGGTAACTGCGGAGGATCAACACAAGACAACCTTCACAACCCCATGGGGGACCTTTGCTTACAAGAGGATGCCTTTTGAATTGATCAACACCGGAGCCACCTTTCAGAGAGCTATTGACTTGGCATTCAGAGACCTGATGGGAAAATTCATAGTGGTATATTTGGATGAATTGACCATTTTCTCTAAAAAATGGAGTGATCATTATGATCATTTAGAGAAAGTACTCTTGAGATGCAGGTGTCACGGGATTTCATTAAATCCCAAGAAGTCCATGTTCGGAGTGACTGAAGGAAAGTTTCTGGGTCATATCATGACTAGAGAAGGAACCAAAATCAACCCAGAGAGGGTAAAATCCATTCAGAGCCTTACCCTACCCACAAGTAAAACTGGAGTTCATTCCTTCTTTGGAAAGGTCAATTTCCTAAGAAGGTTCGTACCTGATTTTGCTGATAAAACTAAGGATATCCTTGGGATGATGAAAGGAAAAATTCCATTTCAATGGAGTACTGAAGGGAAGCTTGCATTTGATGAAGTCAAAAGGGCAGTTGCTTGCGCTCCTATCCTAGTATGTCCAGATTTCAAAAAAGATTTCATCATGTACAGCTATGCCTCTGCTCACACAGTGTCAGCCATCCTGATGCAGGAGAATGGGGAGGGCATTGAAGCTCCCATCACTTTTATGAGCTATCCATTAAAGGAACATGAGCTAAAAATGTCACAAATTGAAAAGCATGCTTATGTAGTGGTACGAGCGGTGAAACATTTCAGGTACTATGTGCTGAACTCCCATACCCTCGTTCTCGTTCCCGACACTACCGTTAAATCCATTTTGACTCAACAAGAGTTGGGGAGTCAAAGAGGTACCTCGATAGCTAAATTTTAGGAGTATGACTTGGACATTAGACCTACCAAGTTAGTACGAGGAAGGGGCCTATGCCAATTGATCGTAGAAAACCATGCTGAAGTAGAATGCAAAAAGACCGAAGATACCTCTTCAAAGTTGCCCATGGTTCTTTTCGTGAGTACAACTGATGAATGGTACATAGATATTGCTTTCTTTCTGACTTATGGTGAATGCCCCCTGCATTTAAGCCAAAAGGAGAAGAGGACAGTCAAGTTAAGATCTGTAAGATACCTTATGTGGGATAACGGGATATATAAGAAAGGTATTGATGGTGTATTCATGCGCTATGCTGATAAATCACAACAGTTAAAGTTGTTAGAATCCTTCCATAGCCTAGCATACGGAGGACATTTCTCATCCTCTGTAACAGCTTATAAGATCCTACGGGCTAGGTACTATTGGCCTACTCTCTTTAAGAATTTAGCAGAGTGGGTGTCCAAGTGTGAAGCTTGTCAACATTTCGTTGGTTGTCCTAAGCTAGCAGCTCTTCCCCTAAAGCCCGTAGTGATTGAAGAACATTTCTGCCAGTGGGGAATTGACTTCATTAGAACATTGAATCCTACCTCCAATGTCAGACACAATTACGTGTTGACTGCTATAGACTATTTTACCAAGTGGGTGGAAGTCGCACCAATCAAGCAAGCAACCTCGGAAGCCATGTGCAAGTTCCTTAAAGAAAATATAATTGTCAGATTCGGTGTGCCTCACAAGATTGTGGCTGACAATGCCTCCAATTTCTCATCACATGAGTTGACAGAATTTTGCTATGGATTCGGCATCACCCTGGCTCACTCATCTGATTATTATCCCCAAGGCAATGGGCAAGCTGAGTCCAGCAACAAGAACCTGGTTACCATAATTAGAAAGCTAGTAGATGAAAACCAGAGGACATGGCACAAAGCATTGTATGATGCGTTGTGGGCTGATCGGATTACCCCAAAGTGAGCTATAGGAATGTCTCCTTTCCAAGTACTGTATGGGATTGATGCTGAGATACCTATCTCAGTAGAGTTGCCAGCCTTACAGTTGGCCAAAGCAGTCGAAGATGTGACCTTTCAAAATTCTATTGAAAAAAGGGTTATGTACCTAGCTAGGCTAGAAGAGGAACAGAGCAAGGTGGTTGATCGCATTACAGATCATCAAAGCAAAGTAAAGAAATTTTTTCACAAGAAATCAAGGTACCATCATTTCCAAATTGGAGACCTAGTGTTGCTTTGGGATAAGAGGAGGGAGCAGAAAGGAATGCACGGAAAGTTTGATTCTTTGTGGAAAGGACCTTTTAAGATCCATTAGTTGAGTGGTGAAAATAGTTTCCATCTTTCATATCTTGATGGAGAGTTACTCCCTTTTCCTTTTAGCGGCCAACATCTAAAGTTGTTCCATCATTAATGCAAGATACTCTTTTGCATTGTACATACTTTACTTTCTTTCGTGTGTTTGCTTTTAGTCTTCTTTCTTTCCTTGTTTTGTTTTTTTTTTTCGGTTTTCTTCTTTTCTGACTCTGTAGCCCAATGGATAAAGCCAAAGATTCTGAGTTCTCTTCCTTTGATATCACAAAGAAATTCCCCAACTAGAGCCAGTTGTTATCTCATTTTTGAGTTTACGCCAAAAATAAGATAACCCTAAGAAATTTTTTGAGTTGGTTTTCTAAGAATGCCCTTTAAGAGAGATAATCAGGTTTTCAGGTTTTAATAGTAAGACAACATGTGTTTTGGATGCTTCATGTTGTGTGTTCCCCGAAACCCAAATCCCACATCAAGTAAGTCTTTCAGGTTTGCGGGTCTTCCGAGCATCGGAACATGCCCTCGTCAAAACATGCTTCATGTCGCATGTCTTCTGATCCCCAAAGCCCAATTTACTCCTTTGTTTCGGGTTTCCGGGACCATCAAGCATCATGCTTCATGTCGCTTGTTTCCCGCAACCTGAAACCCGAATTACTACGAAATCCTTTGTGTCGGGTTTCCGGATATCCCAAGCATGCTGACATGGCATTAATACTGAGTTGTCGGGTAGTTGACATGTGTCAACTGAAGTGTATTAAATGTGAAATTTCTTATAAATATTCAGATTTCCACATCATTTTTACTAGACGTACTTTTTACCTCATGGATTTTTGTGCATGCATCTTCGACCCAGAAACCTGACTCACCTCTGTGCCTGATTGCATTGCTAATTTTTTTATCATTTTGCATTCTGATTAAAGGTATTTTCCTTTATTCTTTGTTTGTGGAATAATTGTGTAAAGGATTCTTTCGAGTTTCTATCTTTTTCTTGTTGGGGTTATTGGGGTTTTATCTTTTCTATTTTAGGGTTGTTTCCTATCAGGTTTGTGTTTTAGGGTTCCCCCTTTGGAATGCTCACTTTGATTTATTCCCTAGAATGTCATTGTAATTAAAAATATATTTGGGATATCAACAATGAAAAATAACTTGCATGTTTCAACCTAACAATTACCCGATTCCCTCTTTTCAGGTTTCGCAGGGTGCTTTGCAGTGTTCAAAACCCACAGTGTATCAGAAATTTCAAGGTGTCGGGCACTTCAAAAATTATGGCATCCTCCCAGTGTGTCAGAAATTTTAGTCTTTCCGACATCCTCCCAGTGTGTCAGACATTTCAGTCTTTCCGACATCCTCCCAGTGTGTCAGACATTTCCATCATTCCGGCATCCTCCCAGTGTGTCAGTTTTTCTGAAGTGTTCAACACCTTCTGATCTCCGACACTCTCCTCCTTTGAAATTCCTCATGTCGGACCCTGGTTCATCACAAGATAAGATTGAAAAATTAGGGAGGATGAAGTACAAATTTAGGAAGGTGGATTCTCCCTCCTACATTGATTGTAATTATGACATCCGGGATACAGAGCTTGGAATCATATATATGGAGGATTTTTGGAATAGGGTCAAGAGCTCTTCCCAGACTCCATGGATGAAATCAATAGTTGGCAGTGGTCTACCTCTTGCAGCAGGTTTCCCTATTTCCACTCAGTTCCCCGAGTTCATCTTAGCCTGTGCTTCAAACTATGACTCTGCTTCTCGTTTTGTGAAAAATCAGGCGGGAGAAGTTGTAATCAAGTTGGACGGAGGTTACTTCGATGACCTCCTCAAGCTGCCTAATTTTGAGGAATATGGAGATGTGGATCTCAAGTCAGCCCAAAAATCCTAGGACAATGATCAGGAGGATTGCATCAAGCACGTGAATAAGAAGTTCCTAATCAAAGCCAAACCGGCTGTTTCCAGGTTCCCAAGACTTGTTCCTAGAAGTGATTTCATTCAGGAAATCAATGATATCATTACTCTGTTGAGTCAGGTTTTTGGTTTCCCTGAATCAAATGTATTCCAAGGATGGATGTACCAGTTCATGATCATTATTAAGAAGAATTAATAAGGAATTAATTGGGGTACTCTTATCAGTAACGAGATAGATTCTCAAATGACAACAGTCCTATCTACGGGGAAGTTTTATATGTCCTCGTATGTCACCTATGCAGCGGCCGACATGAGGAACTATCCTGGATTGGACACGAAGGGGAACAAGAAAGTGGATCATGTTTATTGGTATTTTCCTCAGCTAACAAGAAAAGGGTCTGAAGACCAATTCAGAAGGGTAAACGATGCCTTCTTTTATGAGAACATCTGCAGGTTAAACCCCGAACTGAGCAAAACGAGAGTCTCTGATGAGGCATGGGCTGAAGTTTAAAAATGGGGTTGTGTCTTCTTGAAATTTAAGAAATTCACATATCTTCAAGTAGTCATGTACCCAGGGGATCCTTTCCATTTACCCATATATCTAGGGGACAAACTAATCTTGATGGAGATGGTTAGGCAATTGATGGATTTTCACAAATTGCAATAGAGTAAACACAAGGCCGATGTATCTTTCCCAATTTCTATTGGAAGGTATACTTGTCCAATGGTGGTGAAAGCCAAGAACATTGTACATGAGCTTCAAGATAAGTTGAAAAAGCACATGAATCCCTAAGACGGGTTTGATTTTTGAGGAGTCCTTAAGGCATATGGAACTCTGCACCCACACGTGCCAAGTATAGAAGACATCTGAACTGATTTGTGTGATGAGGTTGTTGTTCGAAGAAAAGATCATAGTAGGTAGACACTTGTTGAGATTCAGACACTTGAGCTCGCTGACATACCAGAAGGTACTAGCGATAATGAAAGTGTTCTGGATCCTTCTTATGACAGATTGAATGAAGATCAATATTTTTTCCCACCTATTGATTGGTCTATCGGTGAAAAATCCTCCATTGCTGATAGATCGGCCCTGATTCTTGCATGCACCAAGGCATGGCTCACTTCTTGGGGAACAAGTTTCCAAGAAGATAATATTTCAAAGTTGGTTGTTGCAGAGGTGGGGCCCTCTAAAAGGGAAAAGGATAAAAGCTCTTCTATGGGACCTATAAAGGTCAAGTTTTTCAAGAAGATAAGAGAACAAGAAACCTCTTCAATTGTTACTCCAGTTGAAATGGTGAATGTGCCATTATCACCAACACCACAAGAAATAGGAGAAATTTCTTTGGAAAGAGAAGTAAGCCAGCCCCTGGTTTCACCATTTATTGACTGGCCAACTGAAGTGACCTTATCTCTTACATCCTAGGATTTGGCGTCAGGATCTGCGCTTCCTCCTTCACAACCACTTCTACCTCCTCTTTCCCCATCTACTTCATTAGTCATGTCCATCATTTTCTCTGAACTCTCACCCCTCTCTGCTAGGACCAAAGTAACTACCAACATGCCCCCTCCTGTGCCTCTTTTCACTGAATCTGCTACCACATTGGTAACTGTCCCCATTCCACCAGTGGATCCCTCTCCCCCTGAAAGTATGATCCCAACTTCTACAATAATGACAACTCCCTCTGACATGCCTCAATGGTTACTTGAGAAAACTCTAAGGAAAAGGAAGGTGGTTGTACCCATACCAGCCTTTGATTTTAGTTCACTCAAGGCTTCTACTGCTAAATCAGCCAAGAAACCCAAAATAGTTTCAAGGGTTTTAGTGGACGCTTAGGGGCATAAGTTTGCAGAGATCGCCACTCCCGCGACTGAAAAAACCAAAGAGGACATAACGGCCTCTGACTATTAGATAACCAGGGTGGCTCTAGGAGAAGTGACAACATAAGGAGCACAAAAAGATGCATGAGATGCTACGAACGTGCTATGTCAAAAATTGAAGGAAACAAAGGACAACAAAAATGAGCTTAAAGGAAAGGTGGAGCAGTTAACTAGAGTATTTCTTAAGCTCTCAAAACCCCTTGAATCCATACCATCTTCCTCTGTCCCTGTCGGATTCAATTTTTTATCAGTGCCTATAATTGAGAATATTAATGAAAAAGGAAGGGTGGTCGATGAGTGGACGCAAAGGCTGCTCCAACAGGGGAAAGAAGTGATTCAAGACACCGTAGAAGTCTATCGATCTTTGGGGAATATACAGAGTGATGGTGAAAAGATGGATGATGATTTCTCCCAAGAAATTTGACACCTTGATTTGAATTTCAAAGCTCTCCAGGTATTGAAGAAAATTCCATCACGCATCTTGGTAGAAGAAGGTGTCACCCCACATGAGGATAAGCATTTCCAGCTGACCAAAACCATCAAGTTCAAAAAATTCTGAACAAAGCTTGCAGTAAATTGAGAGAATCAAGAGATTAGTTGATTGATGGCAAGGAGACTTGGAAGAAGAACTGCTGAAAATCTATGCAAAAGTATCAAGTGGAAATTGTTGCATCCTACCAGCTGATGATCTTTTCAAACAAATCCAAGAATCAATTCAACATGAACCAACTCACGGATTTGGCATTGAAATAATTGACAGGTTTGTAAATATTGAACATTCTTTGGAGGCCTTGAGAAAGCTTCCCAGTAGGGCCAGTGACACTCACGAAATGTGTGAAGTCTTGAGTGATCATTCCATTGTGCCTGATGAAAATGAGATGCAAGGTATAATCCGGAAGTTCCAAGAATTTCAGAACAAACATGCTCAGTTAGAAAAAGAGAAAGATGAGGAAGAAAAAGATGACGATTCATACTAAGTCTTGATGTAACGTGTCATTTCAATCTTGAAATTGACATGTCTTTTTCATTTCTGTTTCGTCACATAGGAATCATATTTTGACTTGGTCTCCTACGTGAGAGTCAAGCAAAATAGGACTCTTGTTAACAAACTGTTTTATAGGGTTTGTCCTATTTTCTCTTAACTATTTTTATTATAAATAAGGGATGTACATACATTCCAAAGGGTTTATATTTTTTGAATATTGAGAGCTATCGTGAAGAAGAAAAACTTTGTGTTTTCTTTTAATCATTTGAGGAATAGGAGCTAATGTTATTTTTGCAAACTTTGTGTTATGAGATGTATCTTTCTTAAGATATTGTTCTTATGTTCATAATCTTAAGTTATTCTTTGTTTGGTATCTTGATGATTCTAATCATTTCAAACATTACATTTTTTATTTAAAGCTCGCATGATTATTTCGTGATCTGTGTTTACTCGAAAGAAAATACGTTCTTCTCATTTCCTTTCCATTGTGTTTCTTCCATAATAATAATTTCTGACCCAGTCCATTTATAAAGACAGCATCTTCATATAGTGTGGATATGGATTTCAGGATTTTATCCCAACCCCAATGGTTAGATTAGTGTGAATATTATACGCATTGTTTCTATTGTGTTTTAGATTAGTAATAAACAGGCAGCCTCACCTATCTTTGAGGAGGGATTTAATCCCATGTACTATGGTTGAACCTCATATTTTGACTTGACAAAATATCCAACCAACACTCCCTAACATTGTAAAGAAAATATGTTCATTTACTATTGTGGTGGTTCTTATTAACTATTTTGTATGTTGAGATTGTATAAATATAATCTAGGAATATTTATATTTTCACTTATTATAATTTGAGACTATGAGTGTATAAGTTGAATATGCTATTTCACAAAAATATTTTATTGTAAAAAAGATTTGAGTAGTTCTTATTAAACAAATATGTATTCCTAAATTAATTTTGAGCATGCTTGAATAGTATGTTTAGCTTCCAAAATAAAAATTGTCTACTACATTCATATTAAATGAAATAAGTACAATACGGTTTGTAAAGACTTGTCACATTGAAATATTACATTCGATTCAAAAAAATTATGCAAAAAAAAATTCTTAGTACAATAAGAAATGAGGAACGCCCTTTTATTTTTTACCTACATCACCACCTACAAGCATTTGATTTTCGATATAGCATTAACAAAAGAGACGTGTTTTTTATTTTTGATTGATTCACCGACCTCAACCATTTGATTTGATTTTTTTAATTTTTTTGTAGATAAGAACACATGAAACATGAAACTAATCATATTTGATATAAACGGTGTTTTGTCACACACTATTCACAATGTTTATTCGTCATAAAAGAAGTTAAAAAATTTTGGCGGCATCGAGCTCAAAACAAAAATTTATTTTCTCAAACCAAATGTGAAAGAGTTCTTGCAATGTTGTAAAAATATTTTAAAATAACACTATGGACATCGACGAGAAAATCAAGTGTTGATGACATGATGCCTTCATTTCATCAAAACATTGGCTTAGAGATTAGAAGCTTTGAGTTCATATTTACACAGGAATATTGTGTCAAGACTAAACACACTAATTATGAAGGTTATGGGAATCCCAACATATATCTCAAGAATATTAACTCCATTTAGTGGTAGTATAATGCATCATACCAGTGTAAAAATATAGTACTTATAGATGACTCTTTAGAGAAAATCAAATTCAATGATGCAGGGAACTACATAATTTCTAAAACATTTAACATAGATTCTAAGATAGAAGATAAATACTTGTTAGATGATTTGTGGCCTTTGTTGGAACCATTGAAGGACATTGAATATGTTTGGGATTTTATTAAATCAAAAACCCAATTATAGGGAGCTTATTTTTTGGAGATTTACTATTCTTTCTGATCTAGGAGCATACTCCATTATGTAAATATGGTTATTGGTAAGGAAATTTTGGTTTTAAAATGTGTCATTAGGTTCAGTAAGCCCTTGTGAGAACTTTATGTGTGTTAATGTGTGCTTGGACTTTTCAATTTTTGAATCTTGTACTTTTCCCTCTAAAAGACATATTCAAATTTGAGAACCATTTTTGGTTTTCTTTGGAGTTTAGAAGCATTTTAGTGGTCATTCCTAGTGTGTAAAAGTTAGAAAAAAAAGGAGTTTTAGGAGTCAAAAAAAGTGTGTTTAGGGGTTAAAGTCTTGGAGGTTAGAAAATTTCAATGTTGTGCATAAAATTATTATATGACCATGTGGTGCCAAATACCCCTATTCGAGTGAAAAATTGATTGGAGAAGGTATAAAAGAAAAGATCTAACTATTTTTCATCATCATTTAAAATCTAGGATTTTGCTAGCTAAGGCTCCAAGATTTGAAGGATTTTCTAGTTCACAAACTATCTGTTACAATGAAATCTATGTGTGGTTTTGTGTGAAAATATTTTTTGATGAAAAAACTTGATCAAATAGTGCTCTTTGTCTGAGATAAGTACTTGTTCTTAATAATATTATTCTATGTAATTTCCTATTTTTGTTTTCATTTCTAAAAGGAATGATACCCATATCGTACCAAGCCAAGAACATAGATGTTAATAAAACACCATGATCAATAAGATGAAAGAAATTCTCTAGAATAACTTTACATAAAACCTTTACAAAAAATGAGTAGCAATATCATATATTATTATGTAACTCAATGAAATACAATGAAAATGGGCCTTGCTTATATAGGCAAGGAATAACAATCTAAGAACCAATCAAGGTCGTATATCAAGCCATAAATAAAGAAAATAAATAGTCATCAAAGAACTATTCAAGACCATAGATTAGGAAAGAACTAGACATTAAGGATCTAGTCAATACCATAGATCAAGGAAATAACTATACCTAAAGACTAGATAATATCTCCCTAATATATAAATTAAATAAAAGAAATATCCACACACATAAGTGGGTGAGGAAAAATACAATAAAGGTAAAATAAAGTACCTAGGTGAACATGATCTAAGGTAAAATACCTACTCTAACACGCCCCTCAAGTGAATATAGGGGCCAAAATAGAAGTGGCATGTCCACAGTATGAGTCGCAAAAACTAAGCCTGATGAGGTATTCATGTAAAATATATCCATGAAGAAATCTCGAACCAAAAGAAGGAAAGAATCCTGCTAGAAGGAAAAAGAAAGAAGAAGAAGAAGGAAGATGTTCTCAGGAACACCCCCCAATAACAATGACGTAGCTTAGAATTTACCAGATTACACCCCAGTCACGCTGGCACATCACTCAGCCAAGACTAAGCACTCATCTGAAGCGTGCAAAGGTACCAGGTTCCTCTTTAGGGTTGTTGTAATAGGATGTTAACATGATGAAGGGAGAAATGTATAGATTCATAACTAATCCATCATTCTACAATTCATGCTACCTCAGATATATGAAAGAAAAATATTAAACAATAATCATGATTGGATTAATAACATGCACTCTTTAACTACACACAGAATGACACTTAGATTCATCCAATATCTTCCATCTATTAGTAAATAGAGAATCTCCTTAGATTATTTTCAATCTATACCAATGCATGTGTATGGAACTGATTTAGTGATTCAGTTATATGTGTATATTCTCTTTTACACATACATACATCTCTCATTCATAGATCCATATCTATCTCTAGATATAGCTCTCATATGTACCTAACATCACATATATATAGGGTGGGGAATTTTCCTTCACCACTTGTCTATTCCAGAAATAGGTCGCATGCTATTAATAGTTACATGCCATTTACAATCATAGCCACACATGCAAGTGTGTAATCTATAGTCCTCTTACAGTTAACTAAAGTGTCAACTCTATTCTCATCTTATCTCCATGCTTCGTACCACTTCTCCAAAAATAGACAATGCATGGCGCACACATCTCTACATCATTGATGTGGTCCCTACTCCATCTTCTAAAAACTTGACTAAGTCCTGAAATCTTAACTTGCCTTCCGCATGTGGGTCCTTCCTATACTGCCGCGCCCTTGGTTCCGGGCCTTCTATCCCATGTGGACTCCTTTGTGTGGTTTTAGACAAGTATTCTTTGATCAACAAACAAATTCTAAAACCCCAAGCATTCCATGCAAATCAAGGTAGTGAGGTGATATAAAATCCTTTGTAAAGATGTTTATAACCTTCTACTAAGTCAGAATGTACTCCAAGAAAAAACTCCATCCTGAATGTCCTGACGAATGAAGTGGATGTGTATCTCAATATGCTTGGTCTGTTAGTGATCAACTGGGTTGTGAGAAATGTGAATTGTAATTTTGTTGTCACACCAAATTATAGTGATTGAATCTTGTGGGAATCCAAACTCTGTCAATAACTATCAAAGCCAAAAAAAATTTGACTCATTGTAACTGATGCCTTGTACTTGTTATCCAAAATGTGCCCCCTGCTCATTTTGTGGCTAACTCCTCCCATTCTTCCCTCTCTTGTTCCTCAGTCACAAAATTTTACTTTTCAGGAACTCAAAACCTTCTAGAAATGACACCATTGGATAGAACTCTTTCTCAGCTTTCCAGAAAGGTAAAATTTTCCTCCTAACTCCATGTATTTTCCAAGTTATGGCTCGGCGGAGTTTTGTGGGAAATTTTCCCCTGAAAGGCCCGCAGCCAATGCGATGCTGCCACATGGCACCTAGAGTGGTGGAGCATGGGGAAATTTTGGAAAATTTTCCAAATGACCAAAAAGGTGCAAAAAATTTGAATTTTTGCCCGCCAACCCGATTTGGCCCTGTTTTGCCCTAAAACTTCAAATCGCCATATCTTTCGATCCAGAGCTCAGTTTTTCACGTTCTTTATATCAATGGAAAGTTGGTAAAATTCTATATAAGATTCCAGGGTCATTTTTTCATTTTGGTGGAGTTTGGAGAGAGATAATTAAGAAACACCTCTGGCACGTGGTCATGGACAGAAATGACGTTTCAACCACCATTTTTAATGAAGAATGGCTCGCATTCTCTCCCAGCATGGTTATAAATGTCAGGGAATGGGTCTTTCAGGGTGCCCATGCTATTTTGATGGCATTTTGGTCAATGGTTGAACCCCTTACATGTTTTCCCATGTTTCTCTCTCATGGGGTCGTGGTTTGCACTGTAAAAGCCAGAATGAGTTCATTTTTGCAAGGAGAGACACTTTTTCAGCTCTGCAACTTCCTTTTTCTTCCTCCTTGGCAGAATTTGTGAAGAAATTTTACCTTTCCATGTACTGCAATACCTTTTCTTGCCTCTGGATCACTGTAATGTACTGTATTGAATCTGGGATGTTGATATATGTTCTGTGATTAAAATCCTTCAATCCTTTCATATATCTATCATTGCTTTCTTGATCTTTCATTACATTTTGAGCATTTGTGCATGTTTTGTGTTGTGTTTCCTTATGGATTGTGTATTTCATGTAGTATCAGGTGTCTACAACTCCTTTGGTGCATCACCTATTAGCATTAGTTCTTTCTTTTTTGCATTCTCTATCTCTGTCTCCTTGGAATTTAGAGTAGATTTAGGAGTTTAAACCTCTGTAATTGTACAAGTGAAATAGCTGATCAGAGGAGTTAAGGAACCAACCTCTAATCTAGAGATTCCTCTTCCATTTTGCAAGTCCCACACTTGGGAAGAGGATTCAATGTTGTGCAATCACACTAGATGCTAGTATGATCAAACTAGAAATCTGGTCAACATCCAGGGGGTGCTGCTGATTTGCAACAATAGTTTTGGCATGCACGGTGGGACCTTAGAGGTCTTCCACTTTATCTTTGATAGGTTGGTGTGTTCCTATTAAAGATTCAGCCTTTTGGAGGCACTTTCAAAAGCACATCTGGGGACTCCATCTGGTAAACAACTCATTCTCTAAGTTGCAGACCTATTTTCCATTCATTTCCATCCATTCTTCTTTCCATAATTTTCATTCTTTTCCATTCCATGAAGTTGTGCAATCATGACTTCATTTCCATCATGGAATTCACATTTACAAGAGTAGCATATCACACCTCCAACATGTTTTACAAATCCTCCAAATCAGCATTTTGATCAAATTCAAAATCAGCATGTCTACCCATATGAGCAGCAGTGCCAAAGTCAGTTTGGATATGAAGCATGTCAAACACAAGGGTATGCTGGTTGTGAGGGAAGTCAAGAAGAAAATGCAGATCTGCTGGAACAAATCCAAAAAGATCGAGGTAAACATGGTGCAATCCAGGGCTCAAGCACAAATGCAAGCATTTAGAATTGGTTGTAGAGCACCTTGTCCATGGGTGGGACCTTTTCCAAGGCATTACAGCCAACAATAGAAGCTAGAATTCATGATTACAACACTACCATTGCTTGAAAAGTGGACTGAAGGAATAAAGGTGTATGAGAGAAGTATTCAACAACCTTGTCAACAAGTAAGCACACTGTCTCATGCCTTTTCTCTCCCTCTTTCCTAATCTGTTTTATCTTAGCAGTGTCAAGTTTTAAACTCTCCATTTGCTATCCCAAGTGTTGAATCCATTTCTCCATTCCCTAGTCTTCCATCCCATCTCAATTCTTCTGTCCTTTTCCATTCCAAACAGCCATTCCCTCCAAATAAACAAGAGTTCCTACCTCCTCCTCCACCACAAAAAATTGCAAAATCAATTGAGTTACAATCCACTTCTCCTCTTGCATTCCCAAATCCATGTTGGGAGGATAAAAATTAGAATTCCAATCAAGGAAAAAAGCAGCAGAAAGAAGAGCCAAACAAGGATGAAGAAATTCAAAGTCTGAAGAGTTGGGCTCTTAAATTCAAGATTAAAAAAATCCCCTTGATGGTGAAGCCAATAGAGGATGTTGAGTTGGAGAACAAGTGGAAAACAAGGCTGATTTTATAACAGCAGTGAAGCGAGAAAAACAGCAGTTTGTTGGTGATGAGTTGGGTTTCCATGTTGGCACTTTGCCCAAAGAAAATGTTGATCCACTTTGCACTGCAAAATCAGCCATCGAGAAGGAAAGAAAACCATCTCAAAACCCCATCTTTGAGGAGCAAATGGATGAGATCAAGTCAGTTTTTACAACAATAGAAGAAGAAAGCATTATTGATACGTTTTTTGCTTTCATTTGAAGGGGCTGATTTGATTGATGAAGCCATTGTGGAGGTGAACAAAACAGGTCCAAATTGTGAGCAAAAGGCACAAGAAATTTCATGCTTCTCTCCCACTTCATCTCTCCAACAATCTGATTGTTGGGATGAGTTTGGATTGACAATTTTCATGTTTGAAAATGAAGTTATACAGGGTGAAGAAAATGTAGATTTAGAGGCCACCATACAAGAGGGAGAGACTTTGCTGCAGCAAGACATTCAAAAGTTTGATTTTCCATCAGACTTAGAAGAATGTTTAGATGAAGAGCTAGCTGAAATTACCATGTTTCCTTCTTCACCATTCGTTCTCCAACAACAAGAACTTTCTGCCATGGAAAAAAGAGTTCAAGGACAACAGCCTATAGTTTGCAACATGCCTCTTGAATCAAAGCTGGAAGAATTTGATCTTCCAAAAGCTACAATGGAGGAACTCCAAATCCAACAATGTATTGCAGAAGGTAACAACAATGTAAAAGCAACTTCATTGGATGTTGCAATCAATAGCGAGGAGTTGCACACTATAGAAGAGTTCCATGTTGCCATGAAGGAAGAGAAAGGGCAGAAAAGTCCTACCATTGCTTCCACATCACCCACCCAAGAAGGTCTACAAGAAGACTCCATTTTTGAAATTAAAAATCAGAGCTATGGGCATATCAAACGGATCATACCTTGCCTAATAAGGTATTTGACTTCATTGGAGTCAAAGGAGAAGTCACAACCAGTCATGCTTGCTTCTAAGCATGAGGGTGAGCTACAAAGTACCAAGGATCAGCTGTCATACCTCTTCAATCCAAATGTAGAGCAACTAAAAGAGGTATTGGATTTGTTTTCAGTTGACACCTTGATGATTTGGTTAGAAGACTAGCTTCTTGTTGATTTTCCACTCATCCAATCAGCCATGTTTAGTGCCAAATCAGTTGCATGGTTACAACTTTTGAGAAAGCGAAGCTATTTCTTCCAACCAGTTGCAGGGTTTGTTTAGCCCACTTTTGCTTCTAGTTAGAGTAGGATAGGTAGTTTTTCTTTCAATAAAAGAAGTGCTTGTGCACACTCTGCATGTTCCATTTTGGAGCATGTATGACCTTTAGTTTTGTACATAGTTTTTGTGGTGCTGGTTTTGCTCTTGCACAATCCATTTCAATGGGTTTCCAAGTGGCTCAGAGAGGAGGTTTTCAAATTTCAGATCAATTTACAGGCTACAACTCATGACTCCATGCCCAATGGATGCTTCAAGCAACTGGTAACTTCATCTAGTAGGCAGATGACCCCTCTGAGTCGCCAAAATTGTTATCCAAAATGTGCCCCCTGCTCATTTTGTGGCTAACTCCTCCATTCTTCCCTCTCTTGTGCCTCAGTCACAAAATTTTTCTTTTTAGGCACTCAAAACCTTCTGGAAATGACACCATTGGATAGAGCTCTTTCTCAGCTTTCCAGAAAGGTAAATTTTCCTCCTAACTCCATGTATTTTTCAAGTTATGGCTCGGCGGAGTTTTGTGGGAAATTTTCCCCTGAAAGGCCCGCAGCCAATGAGATTCCGCCACGTGGCACCTAGAGTGGTGGAGCGCGGGGAAATTTTGGAAAATTTTCCAAATGACCAAAAAGGTGCAAAAAATTTGAATTTTTGCCCGCCAACCTGATTTGGCCCTGTTTTGCCCTAAAACTTCAAATCGTCATATCTTTCGATCCAGAGCTCGGTTTTTCGCATTCTTTATATCAATGGAAAGGTGGTAAAATTCTATACAATATTCCGGGGTCATTTTTTTATTTTTGTGGATTTTGGAGAGAGATAATCAAGAAACACCTCTGGCACGTGGTCATGGACAGAAATGACGTTTCAACCACCATTTTTAATGAAGAATGGCTCGCATTCTCTCCCAGCATGGTTAAAAATGTCAGGGAATGGGTATTTTAGGGCACCCATGCTATTTTGATGGCATTTTGGTCAATGGTTGAACCCCTTGCATGTTTTCCCATGTTTCTCTCTCCTAGGGTCGTGGTTTGCACTGTAAAAGCCAGAATGAGTTCATTTTTGCAAGGAGAGACATTTTTTCAGCTCTGCAACTTCCTTTTTCTTCCTCCTTGGTAAAATTTGTGAAGAAATTTTACCTTTCCATGTAATGCAACACCTTTTCTTGCCTCTGGATCACTGTAATGTAATGTATTAGATCTGAGATGTTGATATATGTTCTGTGATTAAAATCCTTCAATCCTTTCATATATCTATCATTGCTTTCTTGATCTTTCATTACATTTTGAGCATTTTTGCATGTTTTGTGTTTTGTTTCCTTGTGGATTGTGTATTTCATGCAGCATCAGGTGTCTAAAACTCCTTTGGTGCATCACCTATTAGCATTAGTTCTTTCTTTTTTGCATTCTCTATCTCTGTCTCCTTGGAATTTAGAGTAGATTTAGGAGTTTAAACATCTGCAATTGTGCAAGTGAAATAGATGATTAGAGGAGTTGAGGAACCAACCTCTAATCTAGAGATTCATCTTCCATTTTGCAAGTTCCACACTTGGGAAGAGGATTCAATGTTGTGTAATCACACTGGATGCTAGTATGATCAAACTAGAAATCTGGTCAACATCCAGGGGGTGCTGCTGATTTGCAACAACAATAGTTTTCCTCTGAAGATGAAAGTGTAATAGGATGATAATTTTTCCATGCCCAAGCAACTAGAGAAGAACCAAGACAAAAAAAAATCTAGAAGTGGAATTCCTATCATAAATAGAACATACCCAATCTGAATCTGTATATCCAACCAACTAAGTAAAACCCCTAGCGTAGTGTAGAAAAAAGTGGGAAGTTCCCTGTAAATATCGTAAAATCCTTTTAGTAGCATGCCATTGAATACTATGAGGAGAATGTGCAAATCAAGATACAAACCCTATTGTAAATGAAATATTAGGGTGAGTATGGGTTAAGTACATGAGACTCCCAACCAAATTCCTATACAATGTAGGATCAAAAAGTGGTGTGGTACATGTGGGAGTAAGAGTAACCCCCGATTGAAAAGGAGATGGACTGGGCTTCCAATCAGCCATATCAAAGCATTTAAGAAGATCATGGGTGTACTTTTTCTTACTCAAATGAATCCCTGAATATGTCTGAGAAATATGTAAACCAAGGAAATAATGCAATAACCCAAGATCTTTCATGTCAAACTATGTAGAAAGATCCCTTTGAATATTTTGAATGTGTGAAGAAGAACTACTAGTAAGTAACAAATCATTAACATACAAGACAAGTATCACAATATCCTCACCAACATGTTGTAGATATACTATATGATCAGAGTGGAAATGAAAAAAATGATTAGATAGAAGAAAATAATCCATCTTCTCATACCAAGACCGAGGGGCTTGTTTGAGATCGGAGAGAGACCTTTGGAGTCTAAAAAAAAGAGAATAATCCTGAACAAATCCAGCAGGTTGCTCCATGTATATTTCCTCTTGTAAATATCCATGTACAAAGACACTCTTCACGTTCATCTGGTATATAAGCCACCCATGTGATGCAGCAATAGAAAGTACAAGGCGTAAAGAATCCATCTTGGTAATGGGTGCAAAATTCTCAAATTAATCAATACCTTCAACTTTTGAAAAACCCTTTGCAAAGAAATGATCCTTATAATTTTCAATGGACCCATCATATTCATATTTTCTTCAGTATACCCACTTACACCTAAACATATTTCTTCCTTTAGGGTGAGATACCAAATCCCAAGTATGATTCTTCATCAAAGAAGAACACTCATCTACCATCATATCATCCCACTCCTGTATCCCATGATCCTTTGAAAAATATTTTGGATCCTCATAAACTACCTAACACAAAACTCCAAAACCTATAGAATGTGTTTCATGATGCTGGGTAGGTGGAAGATCTTATATGAAGGGTGTTTCCTTAGAAACTGTAGTACGAACCCATGTAGGCATACTTACAACATCAATGGGAAGAGGATCCTCAATGACATCTATAACCTCCTCATCAACCTCCTTAAAGAAAGGCTCCTCAAGATGAGATGAAGAAGGAGGCATGGAAGAAGATGAAGGATCATGAGAAGTGAAGTGCTCATCAAAATAAACATGTGTTTGAAAAACAAAATCATGAGTACCAGGATCTAAAAGTCAATAAGCTCTCATGTCCTCACAATACCCTAAAAATATCAAGGGTTTTCTCTTCTTATCCAAATATTTCATTTTCTTCATTGTGACAAAGGCCTAAGCATGGCTTCCAAATACTTGAAAAAATGAGACATCTGGCTTAGTGTTGGACCAAGCTTCCTCTGGAGTCAAATGCTCAAGTGCTCTATGTGGTGTTCAATTTTGAATGTAGTTAGCACAATTAACTACTTTTACCTAGTATATAGGAGGTAAATATCTATAATGCATCATACAATTATCCATTTCCTTCAAAGTTCTATTCTTTCGTTCTGCTAATCCATTTTATTGTGGAGTACGAGGAATAGAATGCTAATGAATAATGCCTTGAGTTGCCAAAAATTCAGAAAACTCATTGTGAAGTAATCCCCTCCATGTTAGGAAATTTTTATTCATAGTGTGAACATGTGGTTTGAATACTATTATGATTTAATATTTAAATAATACATGAGTGTTCAAATGGTTGTAATGCACAACTCATAGATAGGGGTGTGAGAGATTTTCTAGGAGAGAATAATGCTTGAGAGATGGTAGAGAATGGGTGAGCCACGAATCCTTGGTTTAAGGAGCTAATTGAGCTATTTATATGTAAATAATTCTCATGTATTATCATCCCGTATGAATCAAATTGAATAAAAAAATTTACGGTGTTAATTGTGTGTAGTTTCTATAAAATTTCATTGAGTAATTTGCACCAATGTTTATCATTGGTATCAGAGCATAAAAGATCTGAATGGAAGCCACGAGTTATCATATTTAACATCCTTATATTATCCCCGTATTAGGATCCCTTGAGCCATATGTTATACTGCTACATAGATCATTAAGTGTTTTTCACGTATATTGGATCCCTGTCTACTTCAAATGGTGTTGCCCCTTTCAGGTGAATCTGCAGTCATTTATTGGCTTCTAAAACTATGATTTGGACTTTTAGTTTCAGCTATAATACATGAATTCCTCTAATATTTAGATCCACATTAACCTGTGCATGCATCCCAAGTTACAACAAAGGTAACCCTTATCCGTCTATTTTTCCCATTTTCGGACATACCAAAAAAAACAAACAAGGACGGATTTTTTTTCCATTTTTGGAAAGGGTCCAGAAAGATGTTGGAGTTATAACTTGTAAGTTCCATAACTTTAAGCTGGAAATGTGTGTTTTTTTGAGTTGTACACATTGATCCTATGCTTTTTGCTGCCAGACCAAAAAATTTATTTTTTGCATTTTTTGCAAATATTTAGGAAAATTTTACTTTCAGCTTTTAAATACAAATTATTGTAAGGTTACATTTTTTACTGAGTTCGAAACCCATAATGGAAATCCCATTAGATAAATTCAACGGTTTAAATTTTTACACATGGAAGGTGAAAATACAAATGTAACCAATGAACAAAAATCTATGGGGAATTGTAAATGGAAAATAATTTGAACTAACAGATGCAACACAATTACTAGAGTGGCAAATTAGGGATGATAAATAAAAATCCATTATTGGGCTTGCTTTATTTGACACTGAGTTCCATTATATAGACTTAGAAAAAAATTCTAAAGACATATGGGATTTGCTTAGTCAGACATTTGGTGCAAAAGCTATGAATGATAAATTTACACTTAAGTTGGAGCTATTCAAGTTGAAAATGAATGAGGGTGCAACTATGTCAAGTCATATTAACGATCTTAGATCTCTTCTAAGAAAACTGAAAGAAGTAAGTTCTCAGTGAGATGATGAAGATTCAAAATCTATTTTTTTAAATATCTTACCTCCAAAATATAGTAATGTAGTTTTTACTCTTGGTCAAATGCCTTCTCATTCACTTGAAGGTATGATTTATGCATTACTAGTTGAAGAGAAAAGAACAAAAGAAGATATTGAGGAAGAAACTACCCTCTATACAAAGAAAAGTATCCTAGTTCTTCAAGAAACAAAAAAGAATTAGAATTATTTTATTATTAGAAAAAGGGACACAAGACTTCTTTCTGTAATGTTCATGCCAAATATATTTTATCAGGTAAGCTCAAGATGGACAAGGCCTATGTAGTTGATGAAGAAAGCACTGAAGAAGAAGAAGAACCTTAACAGAAGGAAGATGAAGATGACTACTTATAATAAGTAGCATCACTCGATGGAGGTTGGAGGCAACAGAGTAAGGAGGCGTTTTAGCAACCTCTTGTCAGGCACCATCGACAAAGATGCAATACTACTTTGGTGGCCATTTTTTTCAGTTGTGTTCAATTTGTTTTCTTTCAACATGTGTGGTGGTAAATAAAGAATAAATGGATAATTCCTATTCATAGTTGGGAACATATTTTCCTATATTTTATTCTCTTTTGTAAATTTTTGATGGGGAAACATGTATGTTGCTATGAAAGTGGTTAGTAGTCCACTAGAAAACTAATTTAGGAGTTTGTGAATCTCTTCAAAAATCACATCAAGAGTGGTTAATGGTTCCATTATAAAACCTGTTGGAGCTGATGGCACTCTTTGAAAACCATCCTATTGTATAACATGAGCATGTACAAGACATAACTCACCCATGTTCACACTAAGGGGGTGAATGTTAGGAAAAAAAAATTCATAGTGTGAGCATATGGTTTGAGTACTAGTATTATTTAATATTTAAATAATACTTGAGTGTGTAAATAGTTGTAATGCACAACTCATAGATAGGGGTGTGAGAGATTCTCTAGGAGATAATAATGCTTGAGAGATGGTAGGGATTGGGTGAGCCATGAATCCTTGATTTAAGGATCTCATTGAGCTATTTATATGTAAATCATTCTCATGTATTATCATCCCATATGAATCAAATTGAATAAAAATTATTATGAATCAAATTGAATAAAAATTTCATTGAGCAATCTACACCAATATTTATCACCCCATTTTTAGTGTGAAGGTTCTTTATGAAAACAAAATATTGTTTCTCAACCAAATCCTTGAAGAATTTGAAGTGTGAAAAAACATCACTTTTGTACTTGAGAAAATAAACCCAAGTACACCTCAAGAAATTATAAATAAAGGTAAGTGCATACTTAGCTCCATTGAAAGGGGGGGTAGTGTTGTCTACTCAAAATTCCCCTCCCCAACAAGAGCAAATTTCGAAAATTTTGAGTCTAAGTGCTTTTCTCTGAGGTACCTAAGTCATAAAATTGAAGAAATCCAAGTATTGGGCCTTTCTCGCATGTATTTCGGGCCTGTCGAACATTTTTGTCCCGACTGTCCCAAGTTCCAAAGTGCAAGTTGTTCCCCGATCGACCGAAATCCCCGAAATTGTCCTATCTTCGGGCCCGTCAGAATTTTTTGTTCCAAGTGTCCCGAAACTTTTGTGCAAATCATTTCATTTTCAGCCGAACCACCCGAAGCGCGTACTTCGCGCCTTTTTGTCCCAAATATCCCAAAGTCAAAAGTACGAGCTTTCTCTTTTTCGGCCGAAGCTTCCTAGTCGTGTTCTTCAAAATTCTTTGTCCCAAACTGAAAATGCGCCCCGCTTCATTTTCGGCCGAACCGCCCGAACCGCGTACTCCGGAACTTTCTGTCCCAAAAGTCCCAAGTCCAAACGGGCCCGCTGTTCCAATTTCGGTCGAAATGTCCGAACCGCGTACCTCGGGCATTTTCGTCCCAATTGTTCCAAAAGCTTTTTGTGCATTCTCTCTCCATTTCGCCTGAGCCGCGTGTTTCGCGCATTCGCGTCTCACATGTCCCAAGCGTGCCTAGTGTCATCCATACTTAGACGCTTTTCAAATTGGTGGTTGCGTAATTAAATGCGCATTGAATTCACTCCGCTCCCCAAACGGCTATATAATGAACATTTCCCCTTTGCATTTTCTCACATCTTCCTTGTTATCCTCTGCTCAAACCCTTGCTGCTTACGAACTTGCGCACGTTCCTCTGCTTCTATAATTCCATTCCAAGTCTAGTTTGCAACCTTGTTCCCCTGAAACTATCGACATGAAGATCAAATTTCAAGGACAAGAACAGATTTCTCCACTCGAGTCTGCTGTAAGCAACATTGGAGATAGCGAGGCCCGACATCTCGATTTCAGTGATTTTTGGGCAAGGATGGAAGATGCAAATCCCTCACCGATGGCTCAGACAATTCATGACAGTGGTTTGGCGTACGCTGGAGGATTCCCGATTTCAGTACAGTGTGCTGATACAGTGCTTGCATGCGGAGCTCACTTCGACCCCGATTCGAGCGAATTGACAAACGTACACGGGGAGCTCATTGCCAAGCTGGACGCTGCCGCCATTGCTACCGCTCTGAAGATCTCGGAATTGGACAATTCCATAGTTGTTTCCCAAGCCCAAGCGCAAGCCATGTTCGATCAAGACAGTGACAAGTACAGAGCACGAGTGGCGAAGTCCTGGCTAAAAAACCCTAGGAAGGGAGCTTCCCGCCTCACCAAAATCCTCATCCAAGCAGACTTCAACGAAGAACTATCAGATTTCATAATACTGCTGGCTCGGGTCATGGGTTTGCCTTCCACCAGCGAGTTCCATTTTTGGATGTGCCCGCTCATCAGTATGGTGTGCGAGGGTACACAAAATATCAACTGGGCTGAGATCATCAGCATGAATTTGACGGAGCAACTATCCAACGTGCTGCAAACAAAGAAGTTTTTCATGACTTCATATCTGATGTATACTCTGGCAGCATCAAGGCAATGGTTTGGATTATCATATATAGACGCCCACAAAGGCAACCCAGTGTATGCCTATTGCCCGCAGTTTACCTTGGAGACCAGCAACCACAATTTCAGAAGGGTTAATGATGCTTTCACTATGTACGTGGTCCGATTGCTCGAGGGTGACACCGCCAGGAGGTTTTCAGATGAAGCCATGAACTTGATATCACGGTATGGGGCCTACTTCATCCAATTCAGGAAATTCTCATACATCAGGCTTGCTGGTTATGAGAGTACTCCTCTGCGGCTTCCCATGTTCTGCAATGACAAGATGGCCTTGATCGAAATATGCAGGCAACTGGACAAGTTGCACAGGACTTGCAGAGACAAGAAGATTTCTGGCTTGCACTTTCCCATCTCTCTGGGAAATTACACATGTAAAACAGCCCTGGATGCCCAGAATATAGAAAGAACTTTGGTCCCTATCACCGTGCATTCTTCAAGCCAAGAACCTGCTTTGACTTGAAGAAGTTTATTGAACAGAATATCAAGATAGCCTATCACCATGTGGCAGAGGCAGAAGACTACTGGGCTGACTGTGCAGACGACTTTGAGGCCAGAAGAAGGCATTATGGCAGGTTCTCCTTACAATTGATTCAAGAACTTGGTCTGTACCAAGTTCCTGAAGGTCTCGAAGATGATAATTCTGAGCTATACTCATATGAGTATGAAAATGTGATCAAGCACACCCCTCTGGAGGACCTAGATTGGAATAGAAAAGAGAAGGATGATTTGACTGAAATCCTTGTTCCTGTCTTAGTCAGGACTAAGGTTTGGTTCAATAAGAAGGTCCGAGAATTCAGGAGGCACTCGGGAGAATCCTCCTCCAAGGATGAATCGACACCAATAAGAGAAGCACCAGTTCCAAGGTCCGAAACACCAAAGAAAACCCCTCCTGCCTCAGCAGCTCAGGGACCTGTGGAATCTACTCCTTCTCCATCCACTCAGGTATATAAGAAGAAGCTCAAGGAAGTAAAGAAGGAACCGGTGGAAAGAGATCTTCAGGAGAAACAGGTAGAATTGCCTATCGGACCAGAGAACATCATCATCCTCAGTGAAAGTGAAGAAAGTGAGAGGCCAACTCCTACAAATGTTCCTGAGGACCCAACAGATAAAGACAAGGAGGTCCAGAGCACTGAACTTCCAGGTACTATTGATTCTTCTACTGCCATTGTCTCCAGTGCTCCTTCCGCATCCCAGCTTGAGTCAACAGCTGCACAGACCCTAAGTGTCATGAGCTCCCTGTCTCTTGGTCCCCTTGCTTCGCCTGCAGATTCTTCTTCCTCTTTTGCATGGGTGCAAACCCTTGGTTGACAAAAGGAAGAGAAAACCATCCTCCCAAAGCTTGGGACCAAATTTTGATGCTGTTGCAGCCATGTTGGGCACCACGCCTTCCCGTGCCAAGAAAGCAAGAACCACCTCCAGAATAGTATCTGATACTCGAGGCCAGCAATTCCTGGAGATTGCCAAGCCTGCAATGGACAAATCAGAACAGGACTTGCAAGTATCTGACTTGGAGCTATTGAGAATCCCAATGGGAGAATCTACCCCTGAAGGCGAGATTCATAACCTCCAGGAAACAGTCACAAGAGTTATTGGGAGAGTGGAAAAAGGACAGCAAACTATCGAGCAGCTGGAAGAGCAAGCCCGAGTTCTTACAGGTTTCATCAAGTCTCTTCTATCTAAAGACAAAGTTTTGGATCCCACTCCCTTGACTACTCTACCTCCTCCTGTAACTCTAAGCCAAGATGAAGTGCAGGGTATTAAAGATATGCACAAGTATTCTGTCTATGGCAGAGCTATCGAAGCCATGGTAGATGATATGCTTGTTGCCGGGCTAAACTTCATCGATGAAGCCTTTAAGCTACATGGAAAGGTAGATAATTTGCAACAGAAACTATCCTCTACCACTGGGGTTATGGATAAAGAGCTTAAACTCTGGGGCAGTTGCATTGTAGACCTTCACCTCATGGGATAGACAGATGAGAATATCTTACTGGCAAATAAGATTTTCAATGATGCCAAAGACAATCTATCAAAATCCTGGGTCTACAGCGTAGAGTGGAAAATCAGAGTCCTGGAAGAAGCTGTAGGTGAAATGAAGAATAACTGGCAAAAGGGAGAAGCTTTCAAGACATTGGCAGCTGCAGCGTTCAAAGATATGCATTGTCATCTTCAGGATGAAAACTCTGGTGTTCCCTTGTCCTTGCAAGAAATCAAAGCTCAGTTCAGAGCTTTTGTCAAAGATAATCTTTTCAAGGAAGACTCCATCTCTAAGGACAAGATAAAGGAAATTTGTTCTCTTCAGTCTGCCATTGAAGAAGCAAACAAAGACTATCATACTCACGTCGAGTTTGATAAAGAGATGGAGAGATGCTTGGGATTTTGGACTCAGTCTGCAACCAACACGTCAGTCCCCCGTGGCAGAGATATAGCTGAGTCATTGAAGAAGTTCAGGCAACGGATTCTGAAGACAGTGGGTCCCTCCCAGTAGCCGGCCACCTGTCTCCTTCTCCTTCCTTTCCTCTTCTTTCCTTTCTTTTCTGTTTCTTTGTAATTAGTTAAGGAATTGCAATTGGCGGTACTTAGCTATTCTTAGTTAAAAGAAACGGTTACAAGACGTAACTGAATTATAATCTATATAATGGCCTTTCCACACCCATTTTGAAAGGAGGAAGAACTTGGAATTTTTACTGAAAGTGTAAATAGATCTTAAAGAAATCAATACAAAAGGGCTTTTCATTCTTTGTCTATCTGATTCTTGTCATATCTGTGTTTTCCTTTAATATTGTGAAGATCATTTTTATTCTTAACTCGTTTTGTCTCTCTGATTGCATACTGTTCAGTTTTGCAAGTACAGCGATCTTGTACAACCAAGAAGGAACTTTGTGTCCTTGATTTATAAATCTGAAGGAGGTTATTTATGGAACTTTGTGTCTTAAATTTAATCTCATGCAAATGATCTTGTCTTAAATCCTTTGAAGCTTCGCATACACGAAGAATTATTCTGCTATCTATAATTCTGAATGTTGCTATTCTGCTCATCTTCTTATTCCTTTTCCTCAGTCCTTGTGTAACTGATAATCCTTGTGGAAAACACTTTCGTAATATCCAAGTTTGACCATACCATGACGTTCTGTATATTTGTAAATAGGTTTGTTTCAGAATAAGGGAACCTCTGCCATTAAAGAGGAGGGACTTTTCGTCCCCTGTCTGTTGCTCTCTAAAAAGTCCTATTTGACGACCAACAGGTAGGAAAAACCATCAAGTCACTATGCATAAGCTCAAGTGGTGAGGAAGCTCTCTTTGACAAATTCTTAGGAAATGGATCTTGGTGTTGTTTCCCTAATGCATAGCCATGACAAACTCTCTCAAGACAAGAAACTCTAGGAATACCATCAACCATACCATGAGTGCTCAACTCCTTCAAATATTTGTAATTGAGCTGTCCAAATTTTTCATGCCAAATCGTACTCTCTTAATCTACATGAGAAACCAATCATGTCCCTAGAGATGAAGTTTCATCAAAACCCTAAAAGTGATATAGTCTAGGACTATGATCAATAATACCCTGAGCAAAAAGTGAATAAGGCTCCAAAAAAGTTCGTACTTCTTCCCTAAGTGGTGTAAAATTCATTGTTTTCCCTTGACCAGAATGAAAAATTTGATATACATAAAGAAAAATTGTAGTGATGTTAGGAACATATAGTACATCTTGGATACTACCACCATCAAGATCTATATCAAATTTTCCTTTAACATAAAGAAAGGAAGAATCTCCAACATCAATTTTGGATGTAGAACTCAAACCTAGAGAAACAAAAGACTCCTTGGAAGAAGTCATGTGATGATAAATAACAAAATCTATAACCCAACCATCTGCAAGTGGTGACTAAGATCTCCCAACAACATTAAGTGCTTTGTCATGTTGATTAGAAGGAGGTGGAGTGGAGATAGATTTTTGTTGTTTCTTTACTGCATCCTCTAAGGCTTTCATTCACTTATAACACCTATGTTCTTCATGACCACTACCCCCACTAAAAGAACATGAAAGGTTAGACTTATTCTCGGATTTAGAAGACTCATTGGGTTTAGAGTTGTTTTGTTTTGGTTTAGGATCACTTTGAGATGGATAAGCCGTGGATTTGGTTTTACTTTTTGTTTTTCCCTTTCCCTTAGGATTAGATGCAACTAATTCCTTGTGAGAGGTGGAAGACTCAAGGTGAGACAATTTTGATTCTTCTGTAGTAAGTATTTCACAAAATGTTTCTAATGCAAACATTTTGAATGTGTCACCTAAGGCATCCATGCTAGAGAAAATAGTAGAAGAAAAAATTTGGAATGGTACTCTCAACTTAGATATAATCAAGTAAACATGATATTCATCTTTCTTATCTCTCCCACTCCCCTTCTATTGTGTCAAAAAAATCTTGAACTTTGTAAGATAGTCTATAATTTTTAAAAAACATTAGGTTTAAGAGAGGTGATCTCAATTTCAAGTCGCATGGCTCTCATATGATCCACCTTATCAAATACATCATCTAATTTCTCCCATATTTTGAAATGAAAGTCACATGTTTCCAAATTAAATGAAATATTCTCACTTCCATAAGTTCCTATCAAACCCATACACTCATCAAATTGGCACTAGTACTAAAATTTCTCATTTTATCTAGTGAATACTGGTTGTTTTGAAGAAGTTAAATCCCATAATCCTTTTAGCTTAGTTATTGTTTCCATTCTTGGTTTCCATGTGTGGTAATTATGTGTTTTTAATGGTTCAACATGATCTAATGAAGAAGTAGACATCATTCTAAAAAAATATGACCAAAATAAATGTAAGAACCAAGCAATGCAACAAGACTCCCCCATATTTTGGCACTTTATAAAGAGTGTGTGTTACAATATGGTACTTTATAATTATAGTGTGATTATTAAAATAAATATTTCCAATGGAAAGAGAACTAAAAAATAAGTACTTTTACAAAAAATGGCACTAAAATCCAAGTTGTTGATCAAAAGATACAGGTTTTACAAGTTTATGTTCTGCTATTTAGTTTAGTTGCCACTATTACAAAATAAAATGCTCTTGCCTTCACCACATAAATAAAATGAAAGGGGGTTGGAGTTAAGCACATACTACTAGGAATCACAGGCTTTAAGCCCTCATATGACCATACCATATGACCAAGGGCTAAGGATTTTAATGTGTGTTTGAAAATGACCTTCACCACCCATAATAACAATCTGCGGATTTTCCCAAAATAGTAAAAATGTGCACAAATACCCACGGAACCCTGCCAAAAAAAGAAAGAAACATCTTGCCAAAAATTACCTGCTGCACGTCATCTGGAAAAGCTACAACATAGAATAAAAATGCCCATTACAGATCTCGAAAAACCCCAGAAAACTCATATTTTTTGGGTTTTAGTCTTGTTGATACGGATTCCAAGACGAACCAACGCATGCCTCTGCACCAAAAAAAAAACAAAAAACTATCTGCCTCTAGAAATGGTCAAGTTTACATTCGATCTTAGGGGTTTTTCCACCTTTTGGATCCAATGGAAGGATCTATTTCTCATAAAATGCACAAAACAAAAAATACAGACAAATCCCGAATATATTAATATACAAAAAAATTATTTATAAAACGAAGCTTACGTATGGATGTCAATAATAGTCTCCTACTCTGATACCATAAAAGGAACGATAACCAGATTGTACTGAGCCAAGAACATAGATGCTAATTAAACACCATGATCAATAAGATGCAAGCAATTTGCGAGAATAACTTTACATTTTGCAAACAAATGAGCAACAATATAATATATTATTATGGAACTCAATGAAATATAATGAGAATGGTCCTTTCTTCGATACGGTCGGCTACCAATCTCCGCCCCAGTCAAGGTCATAGATTCCCGCCATACCTCACTGACCGCACTCCTCTCACCGCCCTAGTCCCGACCCTAGATTTCGGCCAGACCTGCCATCCCGGCTTCTCCATCTCTAGATCCCGGACAGACGTATCCCTTCCGGAGCCTCAGATAATGTGATGCCCGCTAAAGTAGCTCATGCTTTAGGCTTGACCCTTACTCGTACTTATGGATCTTGCTACTCCATGGAAAGTAAGGAAGTACCTTTGGTGGGAAGGATTAAAGATGCACAAGTGGCTTTTGCTGCTTTACCTGAAAAGAAAGTCTTGGCTACCATACTAGTAGCCGACATTCCTCCTTCCTATGGAATGTTGCTAAAGCAGAAAACTTCTGTAAAGATGTGGGTGGAGAGAGATTCAAATGGATTGGTCACACGCTCTCATACCTGTCAATGGACAAATGAAGAAGCTACTACCTGAGAAGCAGTCCGAGTACATTGTGCAGAAGACAGATGATCCCAAGGCACAAATACTCTATGAGGACAGGGGCCATGGTAATTACATGATTTTGTCCGTTAGTAACCCGCCATCGGTTCCCTTGTAATGACCTCCCCCAACCAAAACAAAAGGATCCGAATTCCATTTTGCAAGGGAGGGACAAGTGAGAGAGAGAGATATAGAAGAGGTTTGCAGAGAGGAGTATTGAGGGCCCAAGACTTAACTGAGCAATTTAGATCATGGTTCACACTCATCCAGGCAATTGGGAGAGTCGAGGATGCTTCATCATCTCACTTCCGATTGCCGGATCATCCCACTGAGCCTTGCCTTTGCCACTGCATTCCTTGACTGCATCTGCTCGAAACTGTAAGTAGTCTCTTTTATTATCTTATATGCTTCTAGACACTACTTTGTGAACTTTTGATTCATAGTAATTATAAGCCCTCCTGGGTCTCCACTCGTTAGCACCCTGCCCTAACTTCATTCATCCCCTCTATATTGCTTCCAAAGACAGATTTCTCCCTCTCAAGTCTTCTCTAACCACTAACTATCCTCTCACCATCTTCCAACCTCTAAACCCTGGTACCATCTACAACCAAGCTCCGCATTTAAAAGGCCTAAAATCACTGCCCCTACCGTATCGGTACCCCTAGCTAGTACCGGTTTTATACCGCAGTCAGTTATCTAGTGACCGGTATCGGTCACTATGCCTTATACAAAACCCACCTTTCCCCTATTTACCTCCAAACAATCTCATATCAGCCTTGTCTGTCCTGTAACTTGATCTAAACTATCATAACTAGTTACGCCAATCAACGGCAAATGAACATTTATTATTGGTAAGTTTAGTCTCTATGCTTTTATTAACGAGGTACCTAAATCATGATTTCGCAATAGATTCTTTTTATCATTTACATTATTTGGTATTAAAAGGGACTGACACCTTCGAAGGAAGTCTAATATTCTGTGCCCAAGGCAGTTCCCTCACTTATTGTTTAACGAACATCTAGTGGTCTTGCTTCTATTTACAGGGTACGTCCTTCCCAGACAAACAGGATTTCTTACAATCGTCTGATCTCTCTACGGTACGCCACACCTTCCCAACACTCACAGTTTTCCTCCTACCCTCACCCGCTTATCTGTTTTCTCAAGAAAATGACCTAGATAAAATAATTCTATTCTGGAACAAAATTCTATGCAAACATTTTGGCACGCCTGTGGGACCCCTTCTTGGGTTTCTTTCTTTCTTGCTTGTTTTCATATAGGGAGCACACTTGTTTGTTTCTTTCTTCTAATATTCACAAAATATTTTGTCATTTGGTAAAGACTTGTTTTTTCTTTCGATCTTTGCTTAGTGAAAGTCCATCTTCTTAACCTCTCTTCTCTTTCTTTGCTTCTCGATTATCTTTTCGATTTGGGTTTAACCCGTTGCATCCATTCTTGCTTGTTGTTTTTAATTCTAGGAACATAGATAAGTAATAGTTCTTACACGTGGAGTGATACCACGGTATTGACGTAAATTATCTTAATCTCACTGCACAACACATACCAATCACATCATAATCTACCCACACGCAAACACCCCCCTTTCTGCAATATTCCTCCGCCCGCTTGAGGTAGCATTAACAAGCCAAAACAAACTTGACATCTCCCTTAGGTCTTTTGTTTAGGATTGACAATCATCTTGCGTCTAAGGCATAAGCCCAAAGTGAATTAAACACAATCCTAGGTAGTCTCTGATTTTCGTTTTGTGTATTTGCTTGTTTTTTTTTTCAGTTCTATTTCTCTGTATACCCTGTCTCCAGTGATCACTCAACAGTTTTGGTGGGTATACTAGCTTTGTTACCCCAAACCAGCAGCCTCTTACATTTTCATCTTCCCTTCATAGTGACCGACACCAGTCCTCTTCTAATGACATCGGTTACAGTGACCGACGTTGGCTACCGTCTAACCGACATCGGTTACTAGACCGATATTGGTTATTGTGCTTCACAGTTCCTAACAAACCAGTAACCTACCAATTCCAACATTTTGTTGTTGTTTCTATTCCTATTGATTAATTCCCTATTGTATCCTCTTGTCCTGGTTGTTATACCTGGCAAAGCCGCAGCCCTTGTTCACATTCTTGTTCCGTGTCTTTGCCTAATCACCCCCTTCTCATCCTTGGGGAATCCACGGACACCAGTGCTTTTCCCAGATCCCTGTAGGAGATCCGAACTTGCCAAATTTTTTGGATTCTAATCCTACCGCCGTCCAGTATTATTTGTCTCATACCCCTGACCTGTACACCCACGGTCGAGCTCCTCTCTATATGGCCGATTAGTATAGCTACTCCTTGCCCTTTCCCCACCTAATACCTCCACCTCACCGTCTTCAATCCTTAGCCCCGTCTCCCAACTTAAGTAGCTTCGGTAGTTTCATCATACATCACCAATTGGCCTTCTTTGGTTAATCTGGGCCCCGAAATCACTATACACTGTCACTTGTCCCTACCTCCTCTCTCCCGCAGATTGCCTCTTTCATAACTCTCTCTCTACCATCTATGCCACACGAGCTTTTTCCCCCCCCCCCCTCCCAGGCTCTACCCACCTTTTTTTCATTTCCACAGACTCATCTGTGCCGCAACTCTTATAAGACACCCTATTCAGCCACCCCCCAACACATTCTCAATCGTTACCTTATCACATTCAACCCACCATTGTCTCGTAGCGGCTCTTGGCCCAATCCTCCTCCCGTTAATGATGATAGCAAGCACCACAATCTAACCCTGACCATATTTAATCAAACAGAGGATGGCCAGATGCAAAATCTTTAGGCTTCTTTTCAGGAAGCATAACACCCTGACATAACGCGCAAGTTTTGGGTCAGGAAGCCCTATCATTCCTTTTGTCCCCCTTCATACATATCCTCCTAATGGGAATTACCAAATGTACTCACTTTAGTAGTAAGGATGACCTCAACACACTTGCATCGTTTATACATGCCTACTATCTGATTACCATGACTATGCCTTACTATCCATACCTTCCCCATGTCCTTATCAAGACCGACCTTTGCGTGGTACAGTACGTTAGCCCACCTCATTCTCTCCTTTACCAGTTAGCCCATCTTTTCTGGATCACTCTCATCACTATTGCCCAATAAAGTATCACATTCCAACCACTCTGCCCATCGCACAATTTTGAAGACGATCTATTCACAGCGTTGACGTGCCCGTGTGGGGGAGGGGGGTGGCGGGGGCTCATTCAACCAACTTACTTATGCCTTACCTCAGGCTTAGCTCCATCAAACTCCTTTCGGGGGCCTGCGCTAAACCATTCTTTCTCCACCCTCGCAAATTCAAAATTTCTGCAACCTTTGATGAAAGGGCCTTTCCTATGGCTCAGAAACTAAGATTCAAACCTTAGAGGAGGAAATTGAAGTTGTGCAACCAAAAAAACTCAAATTTCAAACCCAAGAACTCCACCAACAAACCACACCCCACCTCAGTGCACAGCTCCTGCTTTCGAAATCAAAAGGACCTACATAGCGGTGATGGTCAAATCCTCATCACCTATATACCCAGCAGCCGCACCACCTATAAGTTAAGCCAAGCCATCAGTACAACTCCCTTGGAGAAACTTATTTGGGATCTGGACCAATTGCTTCAAGCATGAGCTAATCACCTTTCCTCCTGTTAAACCTCACTTTTGGGTTTGTTCCACCCACGCTATACCTTCTTGTATAAAGAAAATTGACTTCTGTAACTTCCATCACAATTTGAAGGGAACCACAAGCCACGAAACTGTAAGATGTTTTGAAAAAACCATTTAGTGCAGGAAATAGTTGATGCAGGGGATTATAAACCCTCAATAATCCTTAATGCCCTAATAACCGAAATTTAAAAAAATCTTCAACAAAACCATTTCCAAACCATTTCATCTAACGTAACACAAACCAAGAAACCTCAAGCGAGTGAGAAGAGTGTGTATGAGATCCATGTGGTTTTCAACTCCCAACCAAGGGCTTCCATCGAGGAAATTTTTGAATCGGGCCTCTTACCAACGCACGGGTCCTCACCCCCTTCCTCCTTTCATCAGGACAAGAGGACCGCCCCGCCTATTCCTTACCATAAATGAATCAACGCCTAGATTATCTTTCTCATAGAAAATCCTCTTACACCAACATCCCCCTGCAAGACTGTGAACGGATTTTAAATCCAACCATCTATTTCCCCAAAACCATCTCCTATCCCACCACTCTTGCTGCAAAACAAGAAGGATCGCCACTTTTTCTGTCGCTCGTTTAGAGGAGGAAACCTCATCTAGCCTTACATCACCAACAACACATCCATTAACCATGATGGAATCCTCTAGAACCATGCCCTCGCCACTCTCTATCAGTTACTTCACGCCTAAATCTTTCAGCGACTGGTGACCTCATTAACACCCATTTGATATTCAGCGCCTCATTCGGCCCCCTGTATCACACCCCACAGTGGACCGGAATCACAACCCACTTCTCTTTCCATACCAAAACTCCTATCCACACGTTGACGATTTATCATTCCCCCAGAAGATAACGAGTCTTATGGGAATGTTTGAGTACACATGCTCTACTCAAATGTAGATGACTAATCCAGACACCTCTTACCATATGCATGAAGATTTTACAAAAGCTCAAAATGCCTATGTCCTCACCTTCATTCCCCCTCATCTTCTACCGAATACCTATCTCCCCATACGCACATCCATGCGGCTGGGCAAGAAACATATATGAACATTCCCCTTTGCATTTTTCTCACATCTTCCTTGTTATCCTTTGCTCAAACCCCTTGGCCGCTTTACAAAACTTGCGCCCGTCCTCTTGCTTCTATATTCCATTCCAAGTCTAGTTTGCAACCTGTTCCCCTGAACTATCGACATGAAGATCAAATTTCAAGGACAAGAACAGATTTCTCCACTCGAGTCTTGCTGTAAGCAACATTGAGAGATAGCGAGGCCCGACATCTCGACTTTCAGTGATTGTGGGCAAGGAGGAAGATGCAAATCCCTCACCGATGGCTCAGACAATTCATGACAGTGGTTCTGGCGTCCGCTGGAGGATTCCCGATTTCAGTACAGTGTGCTGATACAGTGCTTGCATGCGGAGCTCACTTCGACCCCGATTCGAGCGAATTGACAAACGTACACGGGGAGCTCATTGCCAAGCTGGACGCTTGCCGCCATTGCTACCGCTCTGAAGATCTCGGAATTGGACAATTCCATAGTTGTTTCCCAAGCCCAAGCGCAAGCCATGTTCGATCAAGACAGTGACAAGTACAGAGCCACGCGTGGCGAAGTCCTGGCTAAAAAACCCTAGGAAGGGAGCTCCCGCCCTCACCAAATCCTCATCCAAGCAGACTTCAACGAAGAACTATCAGATTTCATAATACTGCTGGCTCGGGTCATGGGTTTGCCTTCCACCAGCGAGTTCCATTTTTGGATGTGCCCGCTCATCAGTATGGTGTGCGAGGGGTACACAAAATATCAACTGGGCTGAGATCATCAGCATGAATTTGACGGAGCAAACTATCCACGTGCTGCAAACAAAGAAGTTTTTCATGACTTCATATCTGAGTATACTCTGGCAGCATCAAGGCAATGGTTTGGATTATCATATATAGACGCCCACAAAGGCAACCCAGTGTATGCCTATTTGCCCGCAGTTTACCTTGGAGACCAGCAACCGCAATTTCAGAAGGGTTAATGATGCTTTCACTATGTACGTGGTCCGATTGCTCGAGGGGGACACCGCCAGGAGGTTTTCAGATGAAGCCATGAACTTGATATCACGGTATGGGGCCTACTTCATCCAATTCAGGAAATTCTCATACATCAGGCTTGCTGGTTATGAGAGTACTCCTCTGCGGCTTCCCATGTTCTGCAATGACAAGATGGCCTTGATCGAAATATGCAGGCAACTGGACAAGTTGCACAGGGACTTGCAGAGACAAGAAGAATTTCTGGCTTGCACTTTCCCATCTCTCTGGGACATTACACATGTAAAACAGCCCTGGATGCCCAGAATATAGAAAGAACTTTGGTCCCTATCACCGTGCATTTCTTCAAGCCAAGAACCTGCTTTGACTTGAAGAAGTTTATCGAACAGAATATCAAGATAGCCTATCACATGTGGCAGAGGCAGAAGACTACTGGGCTGAATGTGCAGACGACTTTGAGGCCAGAAGAAGGCATTATGGCAGGTTCTCCTTACAATTGATTCAAGAACTTGGTCTGTACCAAGTTTCCTGAAGGTCTCGAAGATGATAATTCTGAGCTATACTCATATGAGTATGAAAATGTGATCAAGCACAACCCTCTGGAGGACCTAGATTGGAATAGAAAAGAGAAGGATGATTTGACTGAAATCCTTGTTCCTGTCTTAGTCAGGACTAAGGTTTGGTTCAATAGAAGGTCCGAGAATTCAGGAGGCACTCGGGAGAATCCTCCTCCAAGGATGAATCGACACCAATAAGAGAAGCACCAGTTCCAAGGTCCGAAACACCAAGAAAACCCCTCCTGCCTCAGCAGCTCAGGGACCTGTGGAATCTACTCCTTCTCCATCCACTCAGGTATATAAGAAGAAGCTCAAGGAAGTAAAGAAGGAACCGGTGGAAAGAGATCTTCAGGAGAAACAGGTTAGAATTGCCTATCGGACCAGAGAACATCTCATCCTCAGTGAAAGTGAAGAAAGTGAGAGGGCCAACTCCTACAAATGTTCCTGAGGACCCAACAGATAAAGACAAGGAGGTCCAGAGCACTGAACTTCCAGGTACTATTGATTCTTCTACTGCCATTGTCTCCAGTGCTCCTTCCACATCCCAGCTTGAGTCAACAGCTGCACAGACCCTGAGTGTCATGAGCTCCCTGTCTCTTGGTCCCCTTGCTTCGCCTGCAGATTCTTCTTCCTCTTTTGCATGGGTGCAACCCTTGGTTGACAAAAGGAAGAGAAAACCATCCTCACAAAACTTGGGACCAAATTTTGATGCTGTTGCAGCCATGTTGGGCACCACGCCTTCCCGTGCCAAGAAAGCAAGAACCACCTCCAGAATAGTATCTGATACTCGAGGCCAGCAATTCCTGGAGATTGCCAAACCTGCAATGGACAAATCAGAACAGGACTTGCAAGTATCTGACTTGGAGCTACTGAGAATCCCAATGGGAGAATCTACCCCTGAAGGCGAGATTCATAACCTCCAGGAAACAGTCACAAGAGTTATTGGGAGAGTGGAAAAAGGACAGCAAACTATCGAACAGCTGGAAGAGCAAGCCCGAGTTCTTACAGGTTTCATCAAGTCTCTTCTATCTAAAGACAAAGTTTTGGATCCCACTCCCTTGACTGCTCTACCTCCTCCTGTAACTCTAAGTCAAGATGAAGTGCAGGGTATTAAAGATATGCACAAGTATTCTGTCTATGGTAGAGCTATTGAAGCCATGGTAGATGACATGCTTGTTGCCCGGGCTAAACTTCATCGATGAAGCCTTTAAGCTACATGGAAAGGTAGATAATTTGCAACAGAAACTGTCCTCTACCATTGGGGTTATGGACAAAGAGCTTAAACTCTGGGGCAGTTGTATTGTAGACCTTCGCCTCATGGGACAGACAGATGAGAATATCTTACTGGCAAATAAGATTTTCGATGATGCCAAAGACAATCTATCAAAATCTTGGGTCTACAGCGTAGAGTGGAAAATCAGAGTCCTGGAACAAGCTGTAGGTGAAATGAAGAATAACTGGCAAAAGGGAGAAGCTTTCAAGACATTGGCAGCTGCAGCGTTCAAAGATATGCATTGTCATCTTCAGGATGAAAACTCTGGCATTCCCTTGTCCTTGCAAGAAATCAAAGCTCAGTTCAGAGCTTTTGTCAAAGATAATCTTTTCAAGGAGGACTCCATCTCTAAGGACAAGATAAAGGAAATTTGTTCTCTTCAGTCTGCCATTGAAGAAGCAAACAAAGACTATCATACTCACGTTGAGTTTGATAAAGAGATGGAGAAATGCCTGGGATTTTGGACTCAGTCTGCAACCAACACATCAGTTCCCCGTGGCAGAGATATAGCTGAGTCATTGAAGAAGTTCAGGTAGCGGATTCTGAAGACAGTGGGTCCCTCCCAGTAGCCGGCCACCTGTCTCCTTCTCCTTCCTTTCCTCTTCTTTCCTTTCTTTTCTGTATTCTTTGTAATTAGTTAAGGTATTGCATTTGGCGGGTACTTAACTATTCTTGGTTAAAAGAAACGGTTACAAAGACGTAACCGACTTGTAAGCTATATAATGGCCTTTCCACACCATTTTTGAAGGGAGGAAGAACTTGGAATTTTTACTGAAAGTGTAAATAGATCTTAAAGAAATCAATACAAAAGGGCTTTTCATTCTTTGTCTATCTGATTCTTGTCATATCTGTGTTTTCATTTAATATTGTGAAGATCATTTTTGTTCTTAACTCGTTTTGTCTCTCTGATTGCATACTGTTCAGTTTTGCAAGTACAGCGATCTTGTACAACCAAGAAGGAACTTTGTGTCCTTGATTTATAAATCTGAAGGAGGTTATTTATGGAACTTTGTGTCTTAAATTTAATCTCATACAAATGATCTTGTCTTAAATCCTTTGAAGCTTCGCATACACGAAGAATTATTCTGCTATCTATAATTCTGAATGTTGCTATTCTGCTCATCTTCTTATTCCTTTTCCTCAGTCCTTGTGTAACTGATAATCCTTGTGGAAAACACTTTCGTAATATCCAAGTTTGACCATACCATGACGTTCTGTATATTTGTAAATAGGTTTGTTTCAGAATAAGGGAACCTCTCCCATTAAAGAGGAGGGACTTTTCGTCCCCTGTCTGTTGCTCTCTAAAAAGTCCCTATTTGACGACCAACAGGTAGGAAAAACCATCAAGTCACTATGCATAAGCTCAAGTGGTGAAAAAGCTCTCTTAGACAAATTCTTAGGAAAAGAATCTTGGTGTTGTTTTCCTAATGCACAACCATGACAAACTCCCTCAAGACAAGAAACTCTAGGAAGACCATCTACCATATCATGAGTGCTCAACTCCAAATATCTGTAATTGAGATGTCCAAATCTTTCATACCAAAGCTTACTCTCTGAATTTGCATGAGAAACCAATCCTGTCCTTATAGAAGAAGTGTCATCAAAACCCTCAAAGTGATATAGTCTAGAACTATGATCAACAATACCATGAACAACCAGTGAATGAGGCTCCAACAAAGTTCGTACTTTTGCTCCATGTGGTGTAAAAGTCACTTTTTTCCTTGACCAGAATGACAAATTTGATATGCAGAAAACAAATTTGTAGTGATGTTAGAAACATATAGTGCATCTTGGATATTGCCACCATCAAGTTGTATATCACCTTTTCCTTTAACAGAAAGAAAGGAAGAATTTCCAACCTCAATTTTAGAAGTAGAACTCAAACCTAGAGAAACAAAAGACTTCTTGGAAGAAATCATGTGATGAGAAGCACTAGAATCTATAACCCAACTATCTGCAAGTGGTGACTGAGATCTCCCAACAACATTAAGTGCTTTGCGATGGTGATTAGGAGGTGGCGTGAAGATAGAAATTTTGTGTTTCTTGATTACATCCTCTAAGGCTTGCATTCACTTATAACATCTATGTTCTTCATGATTACTACACCCACAAAAAGAGCATGAACGGCTAGACTTATTCTTGGATTTAGAAGACTCCTTGGGTTTTGAGTTGTTTTCTTTGGGTTTAGGAGCATTTTGAGATGGAGAAGATGTGGATTTGGTTTTACTGTTTGGTTTTCCCTTGACCTTAGGATTAGATGCAACTAATGCCTTTTGAGAGGTGGAAGACTCGAGGTGAGACAATTTGGATTCTTCCCTAGTAAGTCTTTCACAAAATGTTTCTAAGTTAAACATTTTGAATGTGTCACCTAAGGCATCCATGCTAGAGAAAAATGTAGAAGCAAAAATTTGGAATGGTCCTCCCAACTTGGATAGAATCAAGTAAATACACTCTTCATCCTTTTTATCTTTTCCACTTCTCTTCAACTGTGTCAACAAATGCTTGAACTTGGTAAGATAGTCTATAATTGTTGGAAAATCTTCAGAATTAAGAGAGGTGATCTCAATGTCAAGTTGCATGGCTCTCATATGATCCACCTTATCAAATAAATCCTCCAATTTTTCCCAAATTTTGAAAGGAGAGTCACATTTTTCCAAATGAAACAAAAGACTGTCACTTATATAAGTTCCTATCAAACCCATACACTCAACAAATTTGCAGTGGTACTGATATTTCTCATATTCTCTAGTGAACATTGGTTGTTCTGAAAAAGTTAAAGCCCATAATCCTTTCCGCTTAATTATTGTTTCCATTCTTGGTTTCCATGTGTGGTAATTATGTGTTGTTAATGGCTCAACATGATCTAATGCAGAAGTAGATAAAAACACTATCCTAAAAAAATCACCAAAAAAAATGCAAGAACCAAGCAATGCAACAAGAGCCCCCCAGATTTTGGCACTTTATAATGAGTGCGTGTTACAATATGACACTTTATAATTATAGTGCGATTCTCAAAATAAATATTTCCAATGGAAAAAGCAAAAAAAAAAAGCACTTTTGCAAAAAAACGACACTCAAAACCGAGTTACAGAACAAAAGATACAATTTTTTCAATATTATGCTCCACTATTTATTTTAGTTGCTTTGATACCATATTAGAGTTTGTGGATCTTTGATGAAAAACAAATGCATGAGCAATTGCAGAAATCAAAACAACTAACAATAAGATGCAATATGGTCAAAACTCACAAAGGCAAGAATGGCTCCAAATTAGCTCCATGCTCCATACTCACCATATAAATAAAATGAAAGGGGGCTGGAGTTAAGCACCTACTAGTAAAAATCACAAGTTTTAAGCCTTCATATGATCATACCATATGACCAGGGGCTAAGAATTTCAATGGGTTTGTGACAATAACCTTTTGCTCTGATACCATAAAAGGAACGATAATTAGATCGTACCAAACCAAGAACACAGGTGCCAATCAAACATCACAATCAATAAGATGAAAGCAATTCACTAGAATAACTTTACATAAACCTTTGCAAACAAATGAGCAACAATATCATATATTATTATGGAACTCAATGAAATACAATGAGAATGGGCCTTGCTTATATAGGCAAGGAATAACAATATAAGAACCAGTCAAGGTCGTAGATCAAGCTATAAATCATGGAAAGAATTAGTCATCAAAGAACTAGTTAAGTCCATAGATTTATGAGAGAACTAGACATCAAAGATCTAGTCAATACCATAGATCAAAGAAAGAACAAATCAATACCATAGATCAAGGAAAAAACTATACCTAACAACTAGATAATATCCCCCTAATATCTAAATAAATAAAAGGAAATATCCACACACATAAGTGGGTGAGGATAAATACAATAAAAGTAATATAAAGTACTTAGGTGAACATGAGCTAAGGTAAATACCTACTCTAACAATTTACACCCTAATCACATGAGAGATTCTTAGGTCAATCCCTGTGGCAGATTGCATGACATGCAACAGTCTACGGCATTGCCTGCTACTCAGCCCACAATGAAGTATCAAGTAGTATGGTGATTCAAGAGGGTGCTACCACTTTCATTGCAAAGTCCAAATCTTAGGCAAGCTAGTCTAATGCAACGTAAGGAGAAAAAGAGTGCCTTGTCATAGTCAAGGGCAAACAAAGTCAATGTTGAGTCAACCCCCATCGCCAGGTCACAACAAGCTCCTCATGCTTCAGGAAGGAGCTACTATTATAGCAATGATAGTCATCAAGTTAGGCAAAAAAAAAACCAAGGGAATGATGATGACAATGATGAATACCCTGAAAATAAGAGAACGCTTCATGAGTTAGACCAAGACTCCTTCTACCTCAAGACTCAAAAAGGTTACATGAAAATAGTAGAGGAGGAGAATGATGATAAAAATATTCCTAAGCTGAGAAGAATATATGACTAATGGGGTGTCATACCAACAAGGAATGAGTAGGAAGAAGGGAATGGGGGTGAACAATAAGATAAGAGAGCCATCTAGATAGTTTTAAAGTATTACATGGTGAAAGCCACTTTAGAATCATTTAACCGGTGGGAGTGCGATGGATGCTTGAATAATTTGATATACTTTTTTAAGAGGATGGAGCGGGGGATCCATCTATTGTAGGCAATGCAAAAAGATTCAAGCTAGGTGTTTGACAATCTTGTAATGATGTCTCAACTTTCCAGGTCAAGTCATGAGGCAAGGAATATTACATCAAAATTTGAAAGTTTAAACTCTGTCAAAGATCTCAGCCTACAGTGTAAAACATCATGTTGACGATAAAGGGCATCATTTTGAACTCTTCCAAACCTTTATAATCAATAGATTTGTATAGAGGAATAACTTTTCTCTTACCTTGAACAAAATTTGTGGGAGCTCGTCTAAGACATTGAAAATGTCAAAGTTGAGAGAGCATATTGGTGTGATAACAGGAAGAAGTAACCTTGAAATTGTATTTTGGTTGCATCATTTGCAATGTCTAATAAGCTTCTTTCTCGCAAATATCCTAACAATGAAGAGGACTACTCTGAGAGTAACTTGGTTGGAGGTCCTTGGTTTTTGGGGTCCATGGGCCTTTTTCTAAGGGAAACGGAAAACATCTTTTGATCCTGATAAGGAGGATATTAACATGGCGCCAATTTTGGTATGACTCCCTGGCCTGCCCCTTGAGTTCTGGGAGGAGGATTTAATGATATGTATTGTTAAAACCTTTGGCACTTGTATAGCTTTAGATGGGTCTACTAAGTGCCAGACCTATGAGGATTGATACAAGCAAGATTTTGAGTCAATGCTTTTACTAATTACGATCTTCCAGATTTTATTTCCCTGCATTCAAGATTTGGAACATGGGTCCAAAAGGTTGAATATGAGGAGTCTATTCATAGATACAAAGTGTTCCACATGGTATTGGATCATGAAAATTGGAACCAGATTTCTGTACCTTAGAAACCCTACGTGGAAATCAAGGAAGAATATTTGACAAGTGATTAATCAAGGCTAGAAGTTAGGAATGACAGTTGCAAGAAGAGACAATCAGGACAAATTCCGGTAAAGCCTATTGGATGACTGAAGGTTATTTAGAGACTAAGGGGAGTTAGATGTTTTTGGGAATGACCTCAATATTAAGAGTGATAAAACAAGTAATACAATGGATATAGAAGTCAACAAGTGTTGAAACATAATATTATAGGAAGCAAAGGAAGAAGGGGAACTATCTAGAGTGATGATATAATCCAATATGGCTACTAAGCCAAGAAGATAAATAAGAGAGTCAAGTGAATACAAGGTAAGATAAAGGAATCAAGAGTTAAACCCTGGGGTACATATTGAACTCCTATTAGAAATATGGATAAAGTTGTTTTGGGAAGCACGCTTGGTTATAACTGTGAATGTAACAATGGAAAATTAGTGAAGAAGCATAAGTGGGAATATTTCAACTAGGTAATCTTTCTTTGATATTTTTTATTATCTTAACTCAACTCATTAGTTGGATTAGTCCTAAAATAAGTGTAGGAACAAGGTAGAGGAAATGGTTAAGAAAATAAAAGAAAAATCAAAAGTTGGCATGTTGAAAGAAGCTCATGAACTAGGGAAGGAAGCCAAGATGACAACTAAATAGTCATAGTTTATCTTTTGAATCAATTATCACAATTAAAGTGGGACTAAGGCTTTGCATCAATTGGTATCAGAGTAAAAATATGAGTTGAAGATATTGAGAAGAGTTTTGATCTAGTACAAATGAAGAAAGGTAAAATATTGACAAGGAGATGAGTGAAGAGAGGAATGTGAAATATGTCATGAATCGTGGTTACAGAATGCCACAGTGGATGAAGAAGTCATTAATAGAAAGAGAAGAGGCTAGGATAAAGCAAGTGCAAGATAGGATGAGGGAACAATAGAATATGAGAAGAATAGAAAAGATGATGGAAACAAGCTGAACATGCAGAGAAAGAGAATTGAAGAATATTAAGGCTCATGAACCAAACTTGATAGATGATGAAGACGAACAAGAACCAGAAGTAGAGGTGATTCAAGGGTTGATAGAGCTAATGAGATACAAGAATAGATAACAGGAGGAGAGAGAGAAAAATGGAAGAATAAATAAAGAAGAAAAGGGAAATGTGGTTTCAGCAGGAGATCACATCATTAAAACAAGATGTAGTAGAATTTATGGTGGTCATAGAAAGAGAAAATTAAGTACAAATACAAGAGATATGGATAGTGATGAAGAAGAGAGATAAGTGGCCAATCAAACAACTTGTAGAGAACAGGAAAATAAATAAGCTAATAATGATGATAAATAAAGAGGAAAGAAGAAAAAAGAAGATGAACAAGAGGATGTCTAAGAAAGAAAGAGAGGTGGTTACAGAAATGGTATTGATAGAGAATCAGACTGAAGGTGAAGAGATAATAGAAAAATTTGTGGATTTTCTTGAAGTGGATGATTTTGAAGGAAGTAGTCGGTATGTAGATATGGAAGAAACAAAGTTTAAGATAAAACAAAATAAAGTGATGTCAAGGAAACATGAACTTGAAGAGGTATTCAAGCCTCCCATTTTTTAATCTAACAATATATGTAGATGTGTGTTTGCACATATAAAGGATGATATTGATATAGAGGATGAAAGAAAAAATAAAATAAATTAAGAATAAGCAGAGATAAATGAACAATAGAATGTATTTGTCTATGAAATCTTAGAGAAATTAGGAGCAAAGATAATAGATTTAGAACATGTTGTAAATACAAAGAAATCATGTGAAAAAGATATGGACATTAGTTGCAAGTTAGAGAGAGAAGCAATTAGAAGATCAAAAACAAAAGGATGGAAGAAGAATATGAAGAGATATAGAAGAAATATTTAAGAAGAAAGAGTATAGCAATAGAGACATACGTGCATCATCAAGAGGTTGAAGTCAGAAATGAACAAGTCATAATTAAGCAATAGCAGCATAAACAATAAGAAGATGTGATGGATGGAGAATAAAAAGAAACCTATTAAATACTAGACCTCACTCATGAAGATAAAGAGAACTAAGAAGACTAGGCTAAGAAAATAATAGAAGCAATGTATAAAGAGCAAATTGAAGATGAAGATCAGATCAGAAAAAGGATGAAGGTACAGACAAATTTGAAAAGGAAAAAGAAAAGAAAATAGTGGAGTTCAAATTCTTCTTACACCTAGAGTATGATGCAGGAGCATCACTCCATTTTGTAAATAGTGTTAGTGGTTAGGAAATTTTGGTTTTAAAATGTTTCATTAGGTCTAGTAAGCCCTTGTGAGTCCTTAAGGTGTGCTAATTTGTGGTTGGACTTTTCAAATTTTAAATCTTGTACTTTTTCCTCCAAAAGATATATCCAAATTTGATAACTATTTTTGGTTTACTTAGGAGTTTAGAAGCATTTTAGTGGTTAATCCTAACGTGAAAAAGTTGCAAAAATGAGGCTTAGGAGTCAAAACAAGTGTGTTAGGTAGTTAAAGTATTGAAGGATAGAAAATTTTAATGTTGTGCACAAAGTAACTATATGACCATGTGGTCCCAAATACCCCTATTCGAGTGAAAGAATGATTGGAGTAGGTATAAAAGACATGATATAACTATTTTCATCATCATTTGAGTGATCTAGGTTTTTGAGATTCAAGGATCCAAGATTTGAATGATTTTTTAGTTTGCATACAATGTGTTACAGTGAAATTTGTGTGTGATTTTGTGTGACAAGATTGTCTGATGATAGAACTTGATCAAATGGTGCTCTTTGTCTAAGATAAGTACTTCTTCTTCATTATATTCTTGTATGTAATTTCATGTTTGTGTTTTTCATTTCTAACAATAAACTCTTGAGAAATTTAGTGGCAGAGTGCATAATACACAGTCAGGGTAATAAGAAAGAATGAAGTATGAAGGAATATGGGGATTAAAAGGATGTACAAGGCTAGGAAACTTAGGCATGTAGTTTGAAGGTCATCAATAGAGTGTTGATATTCACTGATGAGTGATTTAATGTTGTGCCATCACTTTGTGGAGGCTAACACCTTGTTGAGGAAGAATATATACTTTAGCATGCAAGTGTAAGTTAGCCATTTTTTAAAGAAGGAATGATTCAAGGAGTACTTTGAGATTTGGGGCAATTAGGAGTTAGAATGAGACTTATTCCACCTCTAGTGCTATATCATGAAAGGTATTTTATGAATTTTGATAGTTTTACAATGTTTTGAGTATCCTTTTGATAACAGTGACCTCAAAAATAAGTTTGCATAAGGGCGTGAGGGATGATTCATAAGATAGTAATTATCTTGATAGTTTCTATAGATGATGACAATCCTTTAGAATCATTCCAAAGAGTTAGATATGCTTGAATAATGAAGAAAGGTTCAAAATTGTTTCCTCGAGCCTACATAGTAGAACAAAAACCTCAATATAGGGTTTCAGAGGAAGAAATCCCATTTTCTTGGGAATGAGCCAACCAAATGCTTTGAAATTATGAAATAACCTCTGTTATGGTGTCACCTAAGTGTTGATGTAAGAATGGGATCAAACTCTTCCTTCCTTTATGTGATATCCATGATAGTGTGTATTCTTGGACTAAGAACACTATTTATATAGTGGTAAGAAAGGAACATTCGATGCTGATAAAGTATATTGGTCTGATAATAGGAAGAAGTAACCTTGACATTTTATTTTATTTACATCATTGATAAATAAGTATAAATAAATCTCCAAAGAAAAGAATTCCTTGACAATAACTTGGTTGGTTATATGCAACAGTGGTATAGTGATGTTATGGAAAAACTAAGTTAAGAGGAAAGCAAGTTAGAGTCTAAGTGGAAATTTGGAAACCACCTGTAATATAGTAAAGGAGATGGAGATTAAGTTTAAATGGAAGAGAGGGACTGTGAGGTTTGTAACAACCAAAAATTTTCAGCTATTAGAATCATAGTCCAATAGGAAAACATTGGAAGTCAGGGCTTGAGGAGATAAGGAATTTTGATGACCTTTTGTATGGTATTGGATCTTAAAAAGTGTAACAAATTTTCTCTACTCAAACCTAAGTCTTATTCAAGAGGAATAGTTTATAAATGATGAGGAAATTTCAAGTTACTGATGATAGTTGTACAAGAAAATATAGTATACAAAGTCCATACCTATTAGGAGAATGGTAGAATACTAAGGAGTTATACCTTATACCAAGCCCTCAATCTTTATAATTAAAAAACAAGTAATACACTGAAATGGGTGTAAAAAAATGTTGATAGTGTTGATAGTTATATAGTCCAATAGGGGTACTAAGACAAGAAAACATAGAGAAGAGACTCAAGTGAATACAAGGTAAGATAAAGGAATCAAGAGTTGAAACTTGGGGTACATATCGATCTCCTTAAATGGTATTAGAAAGATGGATAAAGTTGTTTTGGGAAAGAAACCTTGGTTTTATAGGAAAAAAATTATGCACTTTACACATAATTTGGCCCAGTCTTATAATACTATTTAGAAGGTTCTCAAGTGGATAAAGTACTAATTAATCCCACCTTTTGGCTATCTTTATTTTATATTTTATTCCATACTTCCCATATATTTTCCATCACATACGTGCCCATTTCGCAACATCCCCATCATTCTAGCCCAATATTAGGGCGTCCCAACCTATACTAGGGCGCCTTGGTCCTACTTATGGTTGCCCCGATCTATGCACATCCTTTCCCCACTTGTTTTTGAGACTTTTCTAGCATTTATTGTATTTATATTTTCCTCATTTGGGCTTGTCACGATTAATTACAAAATTAATATTGAGAGCCCTATAAATATAAATCTTATAAGACCATAATGAAGGTCCTAGCATTACACACTATTATTACTCCATCTAGAGTTGCATCCACATAGTGTCGTGCATAAAGGATTAAATATTTGTATCACACACACTACATATGGAGAGGGATTATATTCTATTCCATGAACGCATGCTACTTACATTTTCTATAGTTACTATTTTTTGCGACTTCAAAAAGTGCAACTGACACAAAAGCACCTAGGGCACGACATGCACACACTCACCAGAACTACATCCAAATTAAATGTAGTGCAACACTCATTGATAAGACCACTAATTTTTTGGATGAGGTTAGTCCAACCCATTCACTCACATATTTATTTTTTAGGGTTAAATACTTCTTTTTGTATTGTAGGTCATTATTCAACTCATCTGGTGAATCTAGTGCAACAAACGAGGAATATTTGAGACACTTTTTTGACCCAGAAAAATTAATATCTTGAAAAACTATTAGGACTACAGAGCCAAAATCAAGGACTAGAGAGCCTAGGGGTACTCTAGTCCCTTCCCAAGCTCTCTAGTACCTTTAGATCCACTAGATCCAGCCTTTACGAGGCCTTTGTGTAGTCGTTCCTGCTTCTGGAATGCACTGTAAGTTTTGCGACATTCTGTGATAGTTTTCTATTTTCAGCTAAGTCATTTCTCCTTCTTTACTTTCATACTTAGGGTTTTATTTCACTTAGTATAATTATTTGCAAGTATTCCATACTATTTTAGGCCAATTATTACAGTGTTTTAGTCCTCCTAATTAGATTAACTAGGGTTACTATTTCATAGCACATAGTCTTATTTTAGCTAATAATTTTGGTGAACCAGACACATCCTTCTACTACCTTCTAGGGTTTTTTATTCACACATTTTCCCACCATGTCATCTTCTTATCAGGTCATGCCCCAATCTTTATATCCTTCCTTTACACCTACTAAGGTCTCTAATATAACTACTATTTCCACCGACTTCATGTGTGTACATACCCAACACCATCCTCGCTTTGTCACACCTCCATCTTACCCATCAATCAATGTAGTTACTTGTAATTCCTCTAGCATGACACATACCTAAGATGACTTCTACATTAGAAGGTACAAATGTTGACAGGTGATTTTGTCTTAAGAAGGTTTACTCCTATGACTTTGGAAATCATTTTTGTAGCAAGAAAAAAAATCATATATTGAACAGGTACATTATGTTGTACTTTTGTTTAATATGAATGGAGCAATTCACCTCCCTTATGTAGAATTAATTCACTACTTGATTTGAGAAAATTGGGTTCTATTTTCTTAATTCTTATTTCAAAACAAAATTACCTCAAATCAATTCCATTGATCCAAGGTATGCTTTTGATTCATGACTTTGTGGCCATAACGAAAAAGTCAAATAGATCAGGTGATCTTTGGATTTTGACTGTGCTAAGGAGTGAATGAAGTCCTTATACCCTGCTGCATATTTGAATTTTGATATTTGGATGGTTATTCTTGATTTATTAGATTATAATGTCTGATTTGAAAGGTAACCTATTTTAACTATATGTTTTAATGCTAAGTGACTATAGCTTTAAGTTAAGTCTAACCTATGACTTTCCAATCTTTTGAAATTAAGATGTTGTGACTTAACTAGAGACCTACCTATGGACCTATGTGTATTTCCTAAACTAATGTTAACCTAACTTAAAGTATGGATAACCTAGAGGGGGCCTATGGAAGGACATGGACATTTGGTGCTCGATGGCATTAGTTTCTAGATATTTATTGAGATTTAATTCAGTATTATCTCTTCCTACCACCAACTTTGGCATGGGCATTGGAAAAGTTAGTGGAGGCTGAGCTGGCACCTCCACCGAGTTTAGTTGCATGCAAAACTTAAATTTAGACACTACTAAATGTGGAGATGGCGGTGGCATCGAAAAAGGAGGGAACTAATAGTCCTTGGCATTTAATGTTTTTAAACTTGGCATAACTACGTAGGAAAATTCATTAGGGGTTTTACAAGGTTGTTTTGATCTTTCGGTTCATTTTTGAGCTCGAGCTCTGCATGATGTTTTTTAATTCGTTGAATCTCTAGTTCGATTATTGCTTGACTGGTTATTTTTGCATTGCATAAACCTATTATTGGACTCTGTAAAAAATATAAGAATAAGATAGATTATTGGAAGCTGGTTGATGATGCATGGAGAAGAAGAGGCTTTTGAAGTTCTACGTGGAAATATTCTACAATCGGTGAAGGAGAAGCTCTATCAGGAATTATAGGATCTACCCATTAATTTATTTTTCTTTTACTTAATTGATTCATTAAAATAACTCTGCTCTTGGAAATAATATGGATTTTCTTAGTTGTTATGATCTCTCTGCTTGTGATTTTGTGATTGTTATTGCATATGTTTTATCAACCTTGTTGAAATAATGATCTGGGTTTCAATTTTCTCTATTTGGTTTATTGGGTTATGCTTTAATATTTCAGAATGATCTTGAGATGAATTTGATATTGTAGGTGATCTTTTTGAGCTGTGTGAATATAGTAGTAACTTAGTTTCTTAACATGTGGAACTTGGTTAGAGTACCTTGTTTCACCACTAGGAAACACTTCAGGTGTTAAACCATTTAAATATCTTGACTATTGCTAGATATTTCTTGAATCCTTTTTGGGGATTAAACTTTTACAACTCTGGCTTTAGCATATTCTTCTTATTTTTGATGGAAGGCTTTAAATTTTGAATACATGTCTAAATTTCACAATTTATGTGGTTATGATTCATGGTTTTGTGTTAACCTTCTTGTTTCAATCGTTTGTTCCTGTGAGTATTAAGGAAAGTTACATTTTTATGGTTTTTGCTTAGAAAGGAGTTTTTCATCTATTAAGACTTGTTAGAGATTTTTCGTTCATCAATGGAGGATATGGCAAGAATAACCATGTTAGCTCCTTGAAAGGAATTAATGCTTGTGAAAGTGTAACTTAAAGGCAATGTTATTCTTTCTTCTATTCTTTTGATTATTTGGGTGACCTCTGAAATGTAGGCATTTGATGCTACGAACGGAAACCTCTCGGGAGTATTAATTATCTTTGTAATGGGGTTTGTTTTCATCTTAAACTTTGTGAAAGCTCCTTTTCATCAAGTGGTTATTTTATGTTAACCTGCTTCTGGTCCATGGGCTATTAAACTCGATTTCAGTTTGGTTATGGATTAAGGAGAGGGTAGCTCTATTGAAAAGAAATGTCTGCTCTTGGCTTAGTGGTATTTTTATACATTCTTATCTTCTTTTCAAGCATCTAAGTTTTTGGAAGTCTGTTTTAGACTTATCCTTCACCTCCTTCTTTTCTTTTATGAGAACTAGGTGAAATGAATTAATTTTTGGATTTAAATATTGAAGCTAACAATACTATATCCTTTAATGTTGTTGGGTAAAATATGAATTTTGTTCATTGTTCTTTCTTCTCATGGATTTTTGTACATTCTATTTGATCCCTGATTAATAACCTATTAGGGTTTTGGTTTGTGACAATATAGACTGAGTTGGTCGATAATTTGTTCATGACTATCTTTTGGTCTCTTTCTAATCATGCTTAGACCTTTGAGGAAGTAATTCCTTTATCTCTCTTTCCTTTAATTGTATTTTTGTAAAAAACTTGATGAAGGTTTTTTCCTTCTTAGATTTGTTTCGTTAATAAAAATTCTAGACCTATTTGATAAGATTGAGTTCAGGTTGTGTTAGGGCAGTAATTTTGAAGTAGTATATGGTTGGATGGATTGTTTTGTTTTTGATGAGAATGTTCTATGTAAATATTTGTGTTTAGTAGAAGACAATTGAATGGTTGATTGAGTTATAATTGAATGATAAACCTTACCATTCTACTCTCTTGACTTAAGGATGGTAATTTTGTATCTTTTGAGGTTTGAGGGTAGTCTCATTTGCATGATAATATGATCTTAACCTCTGATGATGTATGTTTTCAGTTTGTTGGGCTTAAACTTAAATTGGTTTCTAATTTTGAATTTGAATATTAGGATACTTAAAATAGTAACACATTTAAGTTATGTGGTTTGGTTCATCCTCAACTTATTTCGTAAGTTTTTTAATTTGATTATTGGCATCTCAAATTTTTAGGATGAATTTAGGTGAATGTTATGTCAAGATGGAAGTACTATTGTTTAATCTAATATTGAACTATGCCTAAAATATAGTTAGTATAGTTGTCTCCTTATGTTAAATAGGTCTAACTAAGAGGTGAATCATGTAAAGTAATATATGAAAATCATATTGGCATTGTGATGAAATATTACTTATGAAAATTATTGTTTAATTTTTTTTTATGTAAGACAATAGTATGAAAGTTGAAGTTGTTTACATCATGATTTATTCTTACTTATGTTATGGTTTATCACTTTTTTCTTCTCTCTCTCTCTCTCTCATTTATGAATAGTAACTCCTTTTAGTATTCCTTTTTGTATTGCTCAAGACTTTTTCATAACAATAGAGTTTTCTTTATGAAATAGTTAGCTAAAATCACATCATTTTAATGTTTAGTGATTATCATTATCAATTCAATGAATTGTCCTGTGCTACCAATTTTGTAGATGGAATTTGTAAGTGATGAAAGGAGAAAATATTTATAGGAAGTTACATTTGTTTACCAAAGAGATTGGATATTTTATGATGAAATATGGATCATTATTGAAATGTATTTGTTGGAAAACAAATTTTTACTTGTAATTGATCTTGTTATTGTTGTTTGACATTACAAATGTCTGAAGTGTTTGGACTTATAATGTATGAATCCCCTTGATGAATGAAATATTTGTGGACTTGTCTGAACTTGATGTGTAATATTTTTGGGTATTCTTTGAATGGAAATGATAATTGTTTCTCTAATTTTTATATCACTAATATACCCTCTTGGGTTGGATTAAATTGAATAGAGGTCAAGGGTACTAGATGTACTACCCTCTTTAATGAAATGCAACTTATTAAAGTTGACATTCATGCATGGATATTCAACTAGATCACTATGGCTATATTAAAACATTTTTTGTGGGTGAATAAAACTATGATAATAGCTTATAATATACTATGGGGTTATAAATGAACATTTACCCTTTATAAGAAAAAGGGAAGACAACTTCCATGCAATAAAACATAAGACTTGTTGTAAGAACCTTTTGGGAATGAATCCGAATGTTATCCTTGGATAGTGGAAGGTGTGTTTCCTCTTGATTAGTTCCTTAACCAAAATATAAATGAATAAAAGGGAAATAAATGGAAATAGACTTCATTCCATTGAAGTATAATATAAAAAGAACTTTCTCTGAACTTATGTAAGCTAAGGCTTGAGTAGGTGAGTAAGCAACAACATTATCATGTATGTTGAATCTGTTATGTAAAACATAAATTATAATGTTAATGGAATAAAAATAGAACTTATAAAATGGTTAGGAGGAAGATGTATCTACATACCCACTATTATTGTAGTTTTAACTTATAACCCTAATGATTAATGAACACTAGTTGTTTTGTAGGGCTACTATAATTAACCCTTAATAAGGAAAATCAATAAGTCATTAACTTCTTTCTAAGGTATGTTCATCCAAATGAGAAGAACTCAATGAGATGTTGGCACATGCCAACCATTTTTGAAGACTTGGGTCTTCTAGAGGATATTGTGGTGCAGTTGACATGCTGTAATACCCTTCAGAGTTTAATTATCTAGATCTACATAAATTCAGACTTGATCACAGTTCTACCCTTGGTAGATCTAGGGGCATGATCTAGTGTCGGGGTTAACTCACGATGACTTAGGATAACTAGACACACTCAATTGAACTAGGTTGATTGATTATGTCTATGTACCCTTAGTCATCGTGAACAATCCTCCACACTACACTATGTTGTTAACCTTGGTGTAGACACCTATAATTACGCCCAAGCAATTTAAATACTTAAATTGCGCTAATTATCCCATTTCTCGCAAATCAACGACATATCGTCAAAATCACTCATTTTCCCTCATATCATCATTAATTAATTACACTAAGCTAATTAATTAAATTTCCTATCCAACAAATACCCTAATTAACGACCTTCCGTTAATAAATCACCCCTTCTACCTAGACTAATTAATTATTATTAATTAATTAGCTTTCCCTTCCATTTAACTAATAAATCAATATTTAATTGATTTAATCCCCTTATAATAGCCTAAATCATACTAATATTCCTCTAATTATCTTCTATAAGCTTACATCTACCTATTACTTAATCACCTTTGATTAATTAAAACACCCCCCAACTCCCATGACTTGCTAAGCATAAATTAAACCCTTCTAAAGTAAGGTTACCTTTAATAAAGCAACCTTATCCATTCCTAATCATGTTTTACCATTATCCCACATGCAAAGGGATAAAGTGTTTCCTTTATCCATTGGGCTATATAATGAGCCCTCCTTCTACCTTTATACCTACACCTAAACTCCTTAGAGAGCAAATGCAAAGCATATAGCAAAGAGACTAAGAGCTTGCACCTTACCCTTTTGAGAGTTCATCATCTTGAAGAGTTAAGCCTCTTTCTTAAAGTGCTTGGGTCATATGGGAGGTGTCAAAAGGGTCTTGTAGCCCAACTTTGATTAGCCCCCATTCCTAGGTTCTTGGAACATTAAGGACAACTATTTTGATAGCCAAGGAGCTTACTTAGGTCCATTCATTTATTTTTTGTTAGAGAATAGAGGATTTTAGATATTTAGCATTGTTAGTTTCAAATTTTGTATTGATGAATGCTAGCATCTAACCCTTGTTTAATTCTTATCATGATGGTGTTTATGTTTTGTTTTAGCTAAATTGTAGAACTATTTTAGGTGGTAGTGTAGAAACCAAATTTGTGTCTTACGATCCCTTGTGACCCGCATCTCATTTCGCAACCTAACCTCATCACCTAAACCTTACACAATTGTTTATTAATTACCTTGTAATTGAAAAATCCACATCACCTTACCTACCACCTCATTTTGCCACCTCATCATGACCTAGTCCTAACCCTAAACTAACCTAATTAAGACCTATAACTTGGTCCACACCTACACCCATGACTAATGACCCCTTTCTCGCACCCAAAACTGACCTTCTAGTCACTTGACCAAGCCCGCAACTAATCTCTTGAACGAAAAGCAGGGAAAGTGGGCTATTTTACTAAAAATAGCCTGCTTTTTCCTTATCGATATCGGTTCCTACTCGACCACCGTCGGTTACGTAACCGCCATCAGTTCCCTGTAAATGGGGTCCCCAAACCAAAAACAGAGGTCGAAGGATTTTTGAATCGAGAGAGAGCATCAGGAGCGATCAAGAGAATCCGGATCTTTACTTGGCTGAACAAAGACAAGTGAAGAGACAAGAAGGGTTTTGCAGCAAAGGAGATCAAGCCCAAGACTGCAACTGGATACCAGAGCCCTGTGATACTCAGCTGATCATCGGGAGGGAGATATCTCATCTTCTGTGTGTCAGGCCATCCTACCTAAGTTCTGTCTTTGTCATCAGAGTTCTTAGACCTGCATCTTTGTCAATAACTAGTAAGTTACATCTTGCATGTCCTTTTAATAATACTTCTTAGACTTTTGAATCATAGTCCTGACAAATCCATCCCTAGATCCACTACCCGGCAACATATTACATCTAACTATCCTTCATCTACCTCTCATCATCTCATTACCTAATATCACCCATATACCAGCCTTACAAACAACACAGCTACCCTACAACAACAACCACTCCACAATACAACTAACCCACAGATCCTAGGCCCTACCGATATCGGTTATCAGTAACCGGCATTGGTTACTATGGTTTAAAACCAGAAATCAGCCTTTCCCCTACCTATTTCAACAAAGCAACTTAATTAATATTTTACAGTCTTTGGTATTAATTCATATTAGCAGGGAAACTAACCACCTTCGAAAGGAAGTTTTATATTTCCTGGGCCCAAGGCAGTTTCCTCATTTATTGTCTAATAAAAATCTTGTGGTCTTGTGTTCTTATTTGCAGGTAGTCCTTCCAAGACAAAAAGGAGTTCTTCGCAGTTATCTTGATCTTTCTCTATGGTACGCGTACACCATCTCGATATTCAACAGGTATTCCTCCTAGCCCCAACCCTTATCTGTTTCTAAAAGGAATGAAAGGATAGAAGCAACTCTATTCCCAGAAGCCGAAACATTTCGAGTGATACAGGTAGTTCTTGCTTCATTTTATTTAGCATTAAGCAAAGTATACATGCACATATTTGGCACACCCGGTGGGACTTACTCCAGTGTTTGATAGTGTTACTAACCCTCTTTTACACTGATCTAACTTGTCTTATATTTGCATATCAATGTGGTGGGTTGGTGCAAAAATTTAATCTTGGTGAGAAAATTTCAAGAATTCATCATGTTTTCATTTTTAGAGCTTACTTTTTCAACATTTTACATGCTAGTTTTGTCGATTTCTTGAAAATTTTCAATTCTTAAGCATGTAGGTTAGTGATTGATAGTGCTGAGTCTTCTACTTACATATTAATGTTGTATATTTCTATCAAAATTTAATCTTGGTGAGAAAATTTCAAGATTTCATCATGTTTTCATTTTTAGAGCTTACTTTTTCATCATTCTACATGCTAGTTTTGTCAATTTCTTGAAAATCTTAAATTCTTGAGCATGTGTGTTAATGTTTGAAAGTGTTGAGTCTTCTATTCATATATTAATGTGATGGGTTGTTGTCAAAATTGAATCTTGGTTGGAAAAATTTGCCCATTTTACAGATTAAGGGACGTTTTTTTGACATTTTTTGAGTGCATGTCAAGTGCATACCCATGAGCATAAAAGCATATGTGTAACCCATCTTCCGAAGGCCATAACTTTTTCTCCCGAAATCGAAATGAATCCATTTTTTTTTCCGTTGGAAAGGTATTGAATTTAAATATGGAATGAAAACATAAATTTGAGATTTATACTTACAGAAATTGCAAGTTTTTCTATTATTTTAAAACTGGTCATTTTTTAACATGTCTAATGTTTTGATGAATGTTGTATTTCCATGCTTACTTGATTTAGACCAAAGCATGTGTGTGCTCTTCTCTTGCACATTTTGGTGATCTTGAGAATTAAAAATAACTTTTATCTCTATCTTGTTAACATTGGGATTAAACTTTGAAACTTGATTATTCATTTTGCTTAAGAGAATGAACCTTTTACAAAGCATTTTTCAATGGTCCTTTGATTTGAAGTTTTCCATTTCTATATAGTTGGGATAAAGTTTTTGTATTATCTTCTCTTGCACCTTAGGGTGATCTTGAGAATCAAAAACAACTTTAATCTTCATTTTATAACATTTGGTAAATTGGAAACTTCATCTTTCACTTTTGGTTTAAGGGAATGAACCTTTTACAAAGTATTTTTCAATGGTCCTTTGATTTGAAGTTTTTCATTTCTCTATAGTTGGGATAAAGTTTGTGTATGCTCTTCTCTTGCACCTTAGGGTGATCTTGAGAATCAAAAACAACTTTAGTCTTCATTTTATAACATTTGGTAAATTAGAAACTTCATCTTTCACTTTTGGTTTAAGAGAATGAACATTTATCAAGAATTTTGTATGGTTCATTGATTGAAAATATTTTCTTTACTTTTTAGTTGGATTATTTGTTGTGTATGCTCTTCTCTTGCATCCTTGGATGATCTTGAGAATCAAAAGCAACTTTTAATCCTCTTTTAAATAATGTGATTTTCTTAGAGAACTACTAACGCTTGAGTGCAGGACCTAAAAACACTTGTCAAAGAAAGGAGGAACCAAAACAAAATCAAAAACTACTAATACAGTTGTTATACAGGTTGCCAAAAGGTGTTCAAGCAAACCACACCTAATTAAACAAGATAAAAAGAACAACATATTCAAAACACTGTATTACAGGTTTCGGAAAAGGGTACGTCCCTCTCCGCTCAACTGGAACATAACCCCTTTGGCATAACGCCTTAAGCTACAACAATGGGGGTGGTTCCAGGAACCCCAAAGTAGTCCACGCAAGAGGGAACCTTGTGGACGAAATGGGAAGTGCTCTGCACTACCTACTTGACTAGTCATTCCTTTGTGAGGTAGCGTTACAAGTTGTCTGTTGTGGCAACCCTAGTGATAGTACACGTAGATGCACTAGTTACCTACTATTCTTAAAGGGGGTAAAGTAAATCCGAGATACTCCCAAACTAGTCAGTGTGACTTTTTCGGTAAATCGCACTCACTCTTGGCAACTTTATAACACCTAGGGCGAGAGAACCACCTAGGAGAATATACTTTGGACAGGAGCCCACTTTGACCATTTGAAAACAAAGTTGAGTTGTGAACCTTCTTTTTGAGAAACGTGTGACATATTACTTTTACCTAGTTTTTACTTGCCTTATGGCGAGACGAAACTCTGCTGAAGTAAGGCTAGCATTTTTTGTCATTTTTACTAATTTATTTCCTTCATATTCTTTTGACACTTTGTTGATCAAAAGAGGTGTGATTACCTTTGTGTTGCCATTCGACTGTTTCTCTCACTTTTATGTCCATTTATGCCCATCCATGTTTGCGGCTGGGTTAGTTAAACGTCTAAAGTGAATGGAGGCATTTTCATGTCATTTGGTAGCCATTGTGATCTTGATACCCACGTCAAGATCATCATTGTAGTTAGGCGTGGTTCATCACTGTGGAATTCCATAGAGGAGTTAGCTTGTTTATCTCGTATCATTACAATTTCGATATTTACGTCTTGTTTCTTGTAAACTCGACATAAATACCTATATTGTACGGTTACGCTGCACACATTCTTAACTATTCCTAGCTATACTTTGAGATTTTTTTTTGTTCGGTTTTATTATTACCTCGATTTCAAAAGGTGCTAGGCACTACCATTTGTGCATGTTATATCAATAACACCTCGATATCAATACTTCACTTTCTTGCAAAGTGGGTTAACATATCTTGGTGATATTGTTGTGTCATTCACAAATTGTAATTGGAACTTTTTGAGATATAGGTCTTAATCAAACTTGAGCTTGCTCATCATATATCTTGAGTGGGAGATCGCATTTAACTTCATGTATTTACTTACGTCTTGTTCATTCCTTTGAGCTTGGCATAAGTGGAGACATCTTGTTAATCATCTAGCGTCGCAAATTACTTTGAAACGTAGTCTAGGAGGTACTTCATTTGATTAAGTTTTGGTACCAAACGATTGTTTCATTGGTGACTTTATCACTCTATCACTTTGGTATTCTCACACTGTTAATTTACTCTTAACACGTACATCTTGTGTTTTACTTAGGGGTAGTCATTAAATTTTGAACAAATCTACAACTTACCTTAGTGAAACTTATCATGAAAACATGGTTCCCAAGACGTGTCTAGGGTTAAAGAAACAAACATATTAGGAACAACAGGCGTAAGCTTGGGAAACCTCTAATAGACAAGGGTCAAACCCATTTATAGGACATGATCTAGGACCACTATTTTCTGTAGAAAAGGAAACAGAAGAAATGGTTGATCATAGTGGAAATGAATTAGAATCACCACACACAGACTTTGATTTTGACCCCACTCTACTAGATGAGTTTCTCCTTAGAAACAAAGATAGAGTGTTGGCACGGGTCGTGGAATTAGGGGCTAAATTGCCCACCGAGAATGAACCAATATTACCTACAAATGACACTACTAAGGAAGAATGCCCACTTATCAATCTGGAAGATATTTTAACAGGCGAGCATGCTTCCACTTCTTACACAGAAAATGATAAAGTGGTAGGGAATAGAATACCCCTCATCAAAGTTCCACGAAGAAACAAGATAGAACATGAGACAAGGGAAGAACCTCCACAATATGAAGAGGAAGAACCTTTAGACGAAGAAGACACAAACCAAGTCACAATCCAACAACAACTCAGTAACCTAATCCGACAACTAGCTTTGCTTACTTTCCAGCTACAGAAAGAAACAAACAAGAATGTTCAAAAGTCAAGGCCTAAGTTTGGGATCCATGAACTCCGTTGATAAAACCAAGGAGAAGAGGACACGGGGTATCTTCATTTACACGTACCCGCTTCTCCCACTAGAGAGCAATTGCTCACACAAGAAGTACAATCTATGAAAGCAACGCTTGCAAGCATACAAGAGAGCAATATAGGGAGTATTAGGAAATACCAATATGAAGAACTATGCCCCTATCCTTTTGATAAGACAATGACCCTTCAACCCTTTCCAAAGAAATTTGATATGCCAAAGTTCGAAAAATACAAAGGAAAGGGAGACCCAAGGGATCATGTTAAATATTTCTACATGGCATGTCAAGAGGTGTCTTATAGTGATAATTACCTCATCAGAATTTTTCCTAAGAGTCTCAGAGGTCATGCATTGGAATGGTTTACGCGCTTACCACGAGGATCAATTTTCACCTAGCCAGAATTGGTGGAAAGATTCGTGCGTCATTTCTCGTATAACATAGAGAGTGACATCACCATGGCAGACTTGTGCGGCACAAAACAACGCCCAAATGAAACCTTCGCCAGCTTCCTCCAATGATGGAGAGGGATAACTAGTCGCTTCCCTTGTGCTTTCCTTGAGAAGCAGCTGGTCAGTATTTTCGTCCCTAATCTCAACCCAGATATAGCTTTCCACCTCCAAATGCATTGTGTCCGCACCTTTGAGGAGGTTATCGAGAAATGGATTCAAATAGAAAAGGCTCTCATTGCCAAAGGCACCCTCAAAACCCAATCTAAAGACAACCAAAGTGTCAAACCCACTGAAAAGCCAAAGATCTTTAACAAAAACAAAAACATGGTGGGAGACGGAATCATTGATTCCAAACGTGTTCAAACGGTCCAAACCAGTCAACATTTTAAACTAACTAAGGGACCAATTCAACCACCACCAAAGTGATGAACATTCACCTCCCTCAATGAACCGTTGTCCCTCATACTAAAACAGTTGGATGTGGCCAACATGATGACCTATCCTACAATGCAACCGTTTGATGACAATGCTCCTAAACCTTCATGGTATAAGGAGCATGAATATTGCGAAATGCATCGCGTTAAAGGTCATAAAAAAGACAAATGTTTGTGACTTTGCCACTATATTCAAGACCTCATTGACAACGGGGAGATAGAGGTGGATAACCTTGGCCGCATGCAAACACCTAACGAGAAAATGGGGATTTATAAGGAACCATTCCCCAAGCATGATAAGTCGGAAAAGACAAAGCCGGATCGGGGAGAGTCATCCCAAACCTATAAAGCCACGAATTACTTATATACCAAAAGAGATAACAATCATTACGATTCGCTTATCGGATGTATTCACTCCCTTACTAACTGTGTCAATACCATCCAGATCAAGGGAAAGGACTGTGCTATGGTAACAAGGTGTGCCCGCCTCGTGATTTCGGAACACTCTCTATTGACCCCGTAAACTGATAAATATAACCTTTTAGAAAAACTTGAGAGGACACCTGTTAAGATCTCGATCTTAGATCTTCTCAAGATATCCAATGTGCATAAGGAAATTTTGTATCAAACTCTTCAGGGGTCGGGAGTGCCTTTATAAGTCTATCCTAAGTACCTTCAAGCCGCAGTGGAAAATATTACATCAAGTGAGCATCTTACTTTCAACCATAGAGAGATCTCTGCCACGAATCCTACACATAATCTTCCCTTGTACATCGAGGTAGTTGTCACCTGCAGGAAAATCAAACGGGTGCTTGTGGACAACGGATCGAGATTGAACATCTACATGTTTAAGCTGGTCAAACAATTGGGACATACGGTGGAAGATCTTGAGTCCCATATTATTACTATCACTGCATACGACAACGTGGAAAGAGAGTCAGCAGGCACCATTACGCTACCCATGGAGGTGGGCCCCACTTGCCATCAGACAAAGTTTCACGTCCTAGACTTGGAACTTCCATATAATATGCTTCTAGGCCGACCATGGATTCATGCCATGTAGGCCATGCCATCAACATTTCATCAATGCATCAAGCTGAAGCATGAGGGACATACGGTTACAATACCAGGAGATTCAGAGCCCTTTGCTCATTGTAGAGCTCTTAATAGCTTTACACGAAAGGGTACATATGCATGTCCCTCCACAGATATAGCTATCCCTCTTCATTCTGAAACTATGGAATCTCAAGTAGATTCAAATTCTCTTAATTCTTATGCTCATGGGGCATCCACTTCCACATCGCCATTTGATTCATGGGAGATGAAAATTATGGAATATGGCTGTGGGGAGTATAATGTACAACAAGCACTCTTGGTTTCTGACCTCTCCTTGTCACCCAAGACTAGAGGTCGACCCAACTACCACTTCAGGAGACCTAGAGAGGAACACACTATTGGGTCATTCCTACCTAGAGGCTTGTTAGCTGAGGAAAAATTACTTGATCCACCTACTACTTGGGTCCCTGAGGACACTCAACCATCTTGTTATCAAACCCCATAATATGAAAAATCTAGCAGAATGATGTACTCCATGGGCTACAAAGGCCTAGGATGTGGGAGGAATGAACAAGGACAAAGAGAACCAGTCCCTCTTCCACATTTCAAAACAGAAAGATATGGCATTGGGATTCACCCTTATGGAGCACACCCCAATGATCAAGATGCGACTTGTTCTAAGCATGAGGATAGCTTTCGAGTACCTAGACAACGATACGGATTCCCATTGTAGCCTATATGAGGATCTGGCCTCCACAAACCTTTTCATGAACAATGTTGTCCTGACCATAACCCCCACCGAACCGACCCTTGACCTTGTGTACCCTTCCCTTGTTGAAAGGGACCAACAACGTCACATGCCACTAGATTTATTCGAGAATGACGAGGCTATTACAGAGTTCATGGGCATAAGGGATACAATTCCCATTGGAGATCACAAGAAGGGTTTCTTTATCGACTTAGACACCTACACCTACTTCGGTGAGGAGATTGAACTTTGTGGTCAACAAAATTTAAAGAAAAGCGAGGGCAAGAGTTCTAAAGAAAAGCCTCAGACAAAAATCAAAGTCCAAGTCACACAGTGAAAACCTCTTTGAGGCATTGGCTGACAAACAAATAAGAAAATCAAAGGACAAACAAAGTGACCACGCCAAGGATGAAAATCTCGTAGAGACATCCTTGGATGAAGATCTCAACCTACCTCCCGATCCTACGCGTATGGAGGATTTATCAAAATTGTTAGTTGAAGAAACCATTGATGTCAATATTGGTACTGAAGAAGATCCCAAGATAGTAAAATTGGGAGCATCACTCTCGGCCAGAGAACAAAAGACGTTCACTATGCTACTGCGAGAGTTTATTGATGTGTTCACATGGTCTTACAAAGACATGCCCGACTTAGATCCAACTTTAGTCATGCACAACCTGGTTGTGCACGCAGATGCTAAGCCTATCAAACAGAAGCTCTGAAAGATGCACCCAAGAGTGGCCTTGTTAGTTAAAGAAGAGTTGGAAAGGTTACTTGCAGCAGGATTCATCAGGCCAATTGATTATTCTGAATGGATATTGAACATTGTTCCTGTCCAGAAGAAACCTATCAGTATCTGAATCTGCACAGATTTTAGGGACATCAATAAAGCTTTCCCTAAAGATGACTTTCCATTTCCCAACATTGACATGATTGTTGACTCAACTGCAGGGTACGAAATGTCTATCACTCATGGATGGATTTTCAGGTTATAATCAAATTAAGATCGCTAAGGAAGACCAACACAAAATAGCTTTCACAACTCCTTGGGGCACCTTCTTTATCAGGTGATGCCATTTGGCATTAAGAATGCGGGAGCAAACTTATCAGCGGGCCATGACAGTAATATTTCACGATATGATTCATGACATCATGGAAGACTACGTAGACGACATCCTGGGAAAGTCCAAAACAAGAGAGGATCATCCTATCATTTTGCAGTGTATCTTTGAATGCCTGCGTGAATACAAAGTCAGATTGAATCCAAAGAAATGTGTCTTCGGTGTGTTATCTAGGAAAATATTGGGCTTCATTGTGTCGAGACAAGGTATTGAGGTAGATCCCGCTAAAGTGTCTACCATCACTGAAATGCCTCCACCTGAGAATATCAAGCAACTGCGTAGCTTGCAAGGGAAAATTCAAGCCATTCACCGCTTTATCTCCCAACTTGCAGATAAATGTCACTCATTCACCCATTTTCTTAAAAAGGATGTCGCTTTCCTTTGGGGACCTGAGCAATAACAAGCCTTTACTTTGCTTAAACAATACCTGGCTAATCCACCTATCCTCATGCCTCCTACTCCAGGAGAACCACTTTTGCTCTATATTTATGCTACGCAATACGCTATTGGTGCGCTGCTCTCCCAATATGACCTTAGCCATAAAGAGAAAGTGGTGTACTATCTGAGTCACACCCTCATCACCTATGAACTTAATTATCCTCAGATTGAAAAGGCTTGCTTGGCCGTCATTTTTACCTTTCAGAAACTTCGCCATTACCTACTAAATACTAAGACCAAGCTCATATCCAAGGTCGACCCACTCAAGTATTTGTTGTCCAAACCCACCCTCACAAGTAGAATGGCTAATTGGATCATTCTACTCAGTGAGTTTGATATATAATTTGTCCATCAAAAATCAGTTAAAGGACAAGTGCTTGCCGACCAGCTAGCGGAAGCACCTTTGCAAAGCACAAAACCTTTGAGTTTGGATCTGCCAGATGCATCTTTTCTCTACATTGAAGAATCTGTCGTATGGAAGATACATTATGATGGATCTTTTATGTTTCATGGTTCAGGTGCAGGAGTGGTCCTTATTACTCCTTCGGGTGATCCTATACCGCAGGCTTTCCACCTGGCCTTCCCTTACACGAACAACATTGCGGAATATGAAGCACTCATTGCAGGGATGAAGCTAGCCATCAAGTGGAATATTCAACATGTTAAGGTTGTAGGTGATTCACAGCTAATCATCAAACAGGTTAATGATGAGTATAAAGTTAAGGATGATAAGCTCATACCTTACAAAAAGTTAGTGGAAACTCTAATGGAATATTTTGTGCGCATCACCTTTGAGTAGATTCCAAGAGCACAGAACAGATCTGCGGATGCCATGGCAACGGTGGGATCTATGCTTCGTATTTTGCCAGGGAACAATGATATGCCATTCTTTGTAGAAAATCTACGCCAGCCCGCGTATGACATGCTGGAATCTTTCCTAGCTTGTGAGGTTGTTGGTCCCCATTCCCCATGGTATGAACCCATCTTCACCTATCTTAAGGACAGTACTTTCCCTCCCAATATCTCCCATTCTGAAAAGCAAAGCCTGATTCGCCAGATAGCCCGTTACACCCTTTTAGGAGGTACAATTTATCGTTGTAGCTATGATGGGAATCTGTTACATTGTCTGGGTGTGACGGAGTCAATCCAGGCAATTAAAGAAGTACACGAAGGAGTATGTGGAGCACATACAAACAAAATGGTATTGGCTAAGAAACTATTAAGAGTAGGTTACTATTGGCCCACCATGGAAACTGATAGTTGTCATTATGTTAGAAAATGTGTGCTTTGCCAAAAGTATGGAAATTTCATCCATTCTCCATCGCAACCATTGCAACCAATCACTACCCCCTGACCATTCTCTAAATGGGGACTTGATCTAATAGGGAAGCTTACTCCTACCTCATCTAATGGTCATACACATATCATCACAGCTACAGAATACTTTACAAAATGGGTGGAGGCTGTCCCTTTAACCTATGTCACAGGAGCACAGATTTCTAAATTCATCATGAATCACATTATTTGCCGATATGGTATCCCTGCAGCCATTGTCACAGATAATGGGAAGTCATTTAAGAACAAAACTATGAAAGGCCTTTTCCAATGGTTCCAAATTAGATTAAAATGGTCCACACCATATTACCCTCAGGGTAATGGACAAGCTGAGGCAACAAACAAGACTTTGGTAAGGATAATGGAGAAGATGGTTAGCAAAACTGGTTGAAACTAGCACCTACAAATCCACCCAGCCCTCTGGGCCTACCGAACATCAATTCACACTCCTACGGGTGCGATGCCATATTCCCTAGTGTTCGGGACAAAATCTATCATCCCTTTAGAGATTGAACTCCTATCCCTGCGAATTTCTCTTCGGGACTATTTGGATAAGGATGAAGATTATCGAGTGGCAATATTGGCTGAGTTAGAGCTCCTAGATGAGAGGCACATTCGCGCTCTTAATCACCTGAAGGTATATCAACACAGAATCTCCCGCAACTACAACAAGAGAATCATCCCTCGCCAGTTTGAGGTGGGTGATTTAGTTATGAAGGAGAACCAGTTCAACACCAGAGCAGAGCGAGAAAAGAAAGGGAAGTTCGAACCACACTGGTTAGGACCCTATGTCATAGTTGCCAAGTATGGCACAGGGGCATACAAGTTGGCTCACCCCAATGGTGATGAGCTCCGGGAGCCCATGAATGCCATGCATCTTAAGAGGTTTTATGCCTAAACATGACACAAGAAAGTCATAAAAATCACAAAAAAAATCAAAAAATACAAAAACATCAAGAAAATAAAATAAAATAAAAAATCAGAAAAAGAAAAAGAGAAAACAGGTCATCCACTAGTGAAAACCATGTAATTGTGGCACTTTGGACAAGTCCTTGGGTGAAAACCGGTTTCTGGCGCCTCGGGAGGATTCGTTGTTCACAAGCACTTTGTATTAGAAGGGTAGTCATCTTTGGCCTGGACCTGGTTCTGCCTTCGAGTTTCCTTGTGCACACCATTCTGTCTAGCCTTGATCCGGCTTTGCCTTCTTCTATTCATCTGTGAGGGATGTGGTCTTTCGTTATTTCCCATCTTACGCTAGGGGAAACTCAACGAGTTCACCTTCTTGTTCATTAGCGCATGGATTATGCCCTTGTATATTCCCCACCAAATGCTGGGGGCATCCATGCTTTCTTAGTTACCTACACATAGCTTTGGAAAACTGTTAAAACCACAAAAACAATATAAAATTGTTTCGAGAAAAACACAAAAATAATATAAAATTGTTTCGAGAAAAATATAAAAACAATAGAAAATTGTTTCGAGAAAAACACAAAAACAATAGAACATTGTTTTGAGAAAACACAAAAACAATAGAACATTGTTTCGAGAAAACACAAAAACAATAGAAATTTTTTTCACAAAACACCAAAACAATATAAAATTGTTTCACAAAAACCTAAACAATAGAAAATCAGTTTATGAAAACATATCTTACAAAAACATTTACTTGCATTGTCTTGTTTTCTTGCTTTGCTTGTTGTTTGTATAGTGTTTTGCATGCTCGCTTTTGAGTTGTTTGTTGCTTGGGTGTACTTTGTCATAGTTTATCTTTTCTTCCTTAGAATAGATTCATTCTTTCTTGTGCATATTGTAGTGGATTTCGACATGCTAGTGTGTTAATTCTTTCTTTCTTTCTTAATGCATTTGGTTGTGTTTTGTTACTTGTTAATAAGGCATGGTGATTCATGGTATTTTGCATTGATTCCTGGTGTTCTTTGTAGCATTTGGCTGTGTTTCTTGCATGTGCTCTATTTTTTTATCATTCACATCACATTACCATCACTATCATCACATCTAGCATCATCTATACATCATATATAAAAAAAATGCTAAGTTTTACATCATGCATGTATACTAAGCTAATCATCACATATCATATCATCAATGGGGGCAAGAGGGGTTACGCATAATCAAAAATCTATCCCCCCCGCACCAATATCATCATATCATCCCGTCCATAGACATCAAAATAACACTTGAAAACAACATTTGATATTGTCTATAGATCTATCATCTACAATCTACAGCACGCCTCAAACGATCACGTGCAATCACCATCTCTCCTAAGTGTCAGAGCCTCACAGTAAGTTTTCTAAACTGAGCGGTTAAAATGAACTGATTGTGATGTTTTTACCCCCCCCAGGGGGGTATATTAGCCTGTTTTTCACTGATCGGACGGCCAGGACACCCGTTTCGCTCACTGTTTTCTCCTTTATTCTCTGTGGAATCATTATTTTTAATTAAATAATTATTTTTATCTTATTTTTCATTGTATTGGGGCATTTTTTGTCCAATACCCCTTTCTTCTCCCCCGGACAATTTTATTGCTCTCTGGCGATTTTTATTCTTCTTCACACCCTCGTAAATAATTATTTTTCAAATAATTATTTTTTCTTCATGTTTCCACTAAACAAGGACATTATTTGTCATTTTTTTCTCTTTTCTTCCACCTAGGGCACTTTTTGTTGCCCCTAGGCCCTTTGCTTTCTTATTCTACTTTCTTCTACTGTTCACCATGGTTTGGAAAGCAAAAACAACAAAAACAATATATATATAAATCCAAAAACAAGGCAAAATTTTTCAAAAAATTCCTAAAAAGTAAAACACCCTACAAAATGGTAACTTGCTTCTTACGGCTGAAACTTGTGTCTTGCGCATGGTATTTTCTCCATATCCTATTGGTTTGTCTCACATCTTCCCCAATTAATACGACTCATGGATCACCAGATTCACAACCATTCACAACAGCTAGTTGCTTGCTTCGTCTGTACTCTGGGGCACTTTTGGTTGCTTGGTGTTGTTTCGTTGCACACAAATGCTTTTCATGGACCCGTGTCCATTTTCAATTCCCCTTGCATGTATCCTTGCTTGGGACATCATTTTTAACCCTTGTCTTCAATCATGAACTTGTGGATCTCTTCAGCACTGATAACAAAACATTTGTACAACTATCTTGACTGTTGTTGGGTTGGATATGTGCGTTCGTACTTGTTTTCCCTGTTATATGAGCTTGTTTCCTTCTCGTATTGCATTGCATTATTATATGTTGCGTGGATTTGGTACTTTCAGCAATGGACAATTATTCATAGTATGGATTTTCATGTCATTCTACCTTTGTCGTATGCTTATATTTTTCATACGGACCGATGATGTAGTTCCTATGGCAATATGATGACATCAAATTTGTTCCAAACAAATAAGTGGCTAGAGGTTAAGCTCTTCTCTCCTCTCATCCATATTTCTTCTACACCACTTCCCTTTCACCCCTAATTCTCCCTCTCCTCGGGGCATCCTGCCTCGTCCCCATTCTTCTGCCTACTTCTCATCTTTTTTGATCGTCGATCGGCTTCCTTCATCACCCCATTGACACTCGAGGGGGCATCTCTCCCTCCTACTAATTTTTCTTCTATCCCTTGAAAATCTCTTTCATCTACTATCTTTGAAGTGGCATCACTTACGCCACCCCAAAGAGGGGAAAATGTAGACACCTATAATTACACCCAAGCAATTTAAATACTTAAATTGCGCTAATTATCCCCTTTCTCGCAAATCAACGACATATCATCAAAAGCACTCATTTTCCCTCATATCATCATTAATTAATTACACTAAGCTAATTAATTAAGTTTCCTATCCAACAAATACCCTAATTAATGACCTTCCGTTAATAAATCACCCCTTCTACCTAGACTAATTAATTATTATTAATTAATTAGCTTTCCCTTCCATTTAACCAATAAATCAATATTTAATTGATTTAATCCCCTTATAATATCCTAAATCGTACTAATATTCCTCTAATTATCTTCTATAAGCTTACATCTACCTATTAGTTAATCACCTTTGATTAATTAAAACACCCCCCAACTCCCATGACTTGCTAAACATGTATTAAACCCTTCTAAAGTAAGGTTACCTTTAATAAAGCAACCTTATCCATTCCTAATCATGTTTTACCTTTATCCCACATTCAAAGGGAGAAAGTGTTGAATCCTTTATCCTTTGGGCTATATAAAGATCCCTCCACCTACCTTTTTACCTACACCTAAACTTTCTAAGAGAGCAAATGCAAAGCATATATCAAAGAGACTAAGAGCTTGCACCTTGCCCTTTTGAGAGTTCATCATCTTGAAGAGTTAAGCCTCTTTCTTAAAGTGCTTGGGTCATATGGGAGATTTCAAAAGGGTCTTGTAGCCCAACTTTGACTAGCCCCCATTCTTAGGTTCTTGGAACATTAAGGAAAACTGTTTTGATAGCCATGGAGCTTACTTAGGTCCATTCATTTATTTGTTGTTAGAGAATAGAGGAGTTTAGATATTTAGCATTGTTAGTTTCAAAGTTTGTATTGATGAATGCTAGCATCTAACCCTTGTTTAATTCTTATCATGATGGTGTTTATGCTTTGTTTTAGCTAAATTGTAGAACTATTTTAGGTGGTAGTTCTTCTTCATTTGATTTAGCATTAAGAAAAGTATACATGCACACACTTGGCTAGTGTTAAACCTTGAACAATTGGACTAACAGGAGTCAGTGAAGACCATTCTAGATAAAATATCAAGTGGGGTGAAGGACATATTCCATTTGATGAGTATGTCATATAGGAATATAAACATGAAAAGTATGTTTAAAATCTTTCGCCAAAGTATCGCAAGCTGTTAGGTTGCATTGTCCTATGTCATCTAGTTTAAGAAGCGAGATTTTAGATGAATATCAGTAACATATATTTAGATAGGCCTCTTAAATAGAACACTTAATACCCTAAAAAGGGGTAAAGGAACCAAGTATACATAATATACACATTATTAAGTTAACATGAGAGATCGGTAGTCTACCGAGTCATAAAATGAGATATCATTGTTCCACTGAGTCATTTACAATTGCATATGGTTTTCTGTTATGATATTGATTGGATTTGGAATGTGTGTTCTAAATTACATTGATTTAGAACAAAGAAAATTACAAAAAAAAAATTCCCTTGTTTCTAAAGTCTTAGAATGGGAATGTGACATCTTGGTATCAGAGCTGAAGGCTACATCTCTTAGACCTATTGTGTCCATAATATTATAAAAATTACATTTTATTACTAACATAAAATGGATAGAATGAGAGGAAATGCTACAAACAACCCACCATCTAGTGGAGAAGTAACTACTGCCCAAAACTGAGATGAGATCCTTGCTTCCTTGTTGGACATAAGAGATCGTCTAGTTGTACTTGAACAAGAAGTAATGGGAAATGAGGAGGAGGAAGCAGATGTTGGTAATAACAATCAACCACTTCCTGTGGACAATGCCAATATTGGGAATCTTTGCATTGATAACAATAATGCAACCTATGCTAATGCAAATGCACCCAATCATCCTGAGAATAAAAAGGCAAGATTGGAAACTGAACTCACAAATGACATAAAAAGGATAATTCCACCCAAGTTTGATGGTACAAAACTAGCAGATGGAGCTGAGAACTAGCTCAATGAAATGAAGAAGTAATTTGCAATAAGGAAATTCTCTGAGGAAACAAAAGAAATATGGGGAGCTTATCAGCTTTCCCATGAGGCATCTTCTTGGTGGGATAGCCGTAAGTGATTCGTAACCCAGATTTACCCCTTTAGCATAAATCAAATAGTTTTTTAAAATAAACGGAGACTAAAAGTTTCAAATCCCAAATAAAACATCTTTGGATGGGGAATTATTCTCAATTTCCTTTAAATCAATAAAATTTGGATTTTCTCTAGAATCAAGTGCAAGTGTTCGAAAAATATTAAACTCAATTCTACATATTAAAACTCTTTTTTAGTGTTGTTTATCAAATTCCCATAAATTGACTTATCATTCAATAATTAATTTGCAATTGAATTAAAACTAAACACACACATCCCTCTAAATTAAAAATAACAACACTTGATAACTGAGTCCACCATTTTTGGGGCTACGTCTTGGGGTTCATGAAACAACAAACCGATCCATTAAAAATATGTAAATATTAACAATTTAGAAACTTACATCTGAATGGATTTCAGAACTGCAAATAGTACTGAAAAATGACTATGTGAAGACTCTGATGTGCTCAAAAATACATCTTCTCAACGTCTGTAGTACCTGTACTGCATCTCTGAGGTTACGGGCACGATTTCTCCAATAAGATTGTGTAAAAATTCTTAAATAATGGTATATGTAAAAACAAGGAATATCTCTGATGTATCAAATCTAAACTCCTCTAAATAACCCTGCAAACATGATTATAATAGTCTCCCATGACCATAGACTGTACAAAATAGAAATAACATAACCACAATCTCAGGTATGTGTTGGCCTTTACAAAGAAATGGGTCATCTTTTATAATGCACATAAGACCCTAAAATATAGTTTAGGACTTTATCGACCAAGTCGCCCTCCTAAAAAACTCATTGGCTGAGTTGGTTTGGTCGCACATTATCCACACTAAGCTCGTGGGTTAAAACCATTTTCACCAATACCTCAGTTGCTTTGCATAGGGTGAGAAATCCTACATTGACTGGTGCGAGGGGGGTGGATAGTTTTAATAGGGATCGCCACCCTATTCTCCTCGTGGCCTCGATCACACCTTATCCCTTAGAATCAGTCCAATGTTGTGTGTATGTGGTGTCTTGATTGATCCATGTGGTGAGCTCTACGTTGCATTGTAGATTGTGGGGTCAGTTGGTTTTTTTACTGCTGTGCATTGGATGTGTCACCAATTCAAGTGGTGAGGTGTGAGAGCTGTGGGGTCTTCCGCCTGCCCTGTGTTGGCCGGGCTATGTTCCTATCTCATCGTGAGTTATTTGTAGATTGGCATTGCATTGCATTGGACTATGTCAGCTGAGATAATAGGGGATAACATAGATCCTGAGAAATATGGAAATAAATTGATCCATGTGGAATAAAATTCAATCTTGATCAATGTTGAAATAAACCCGTTCCATTTGAGTCATGAGGTAAGCATGATCAAATCAGTTAATAAATAAAGTAGCTCACCAAGATAAAATTGAGCACGTCGAAATGTGATCAACTCAGTGGGGATTTAATCACCTCACTGAGCCAAAATAATAGCTCGTCGAGATAGCTCAACGTCAACACAGTGGTTTGAAATCCCACCATGTTGGTAACACTACTAGCTCTCACAGTGGTTGGGCTCCCTTCGGTAACAAAAGTTGAGCCTCTTGTTACCAAAACCATATTTTCTCACCTAACAAAGATTGGAGGTCACAAACCAAACAAAATAACTCTCTTTTGTCTTTTCGCCACATGTCACAGTGTTATTGGTCCATTATTGACTTGTTCACTAGAGTTGACTTTCTCCTTGACTAAAATTTGATCGAACATAACTAGAGCTCCAAATGTCCATTTGGCATGTTCTCATAGTCATCAAAAATCTCTCAAAAATATCTTCTGCACTGTCACAGTTTAGGGAAAATCAGAGAATATATTGGACTTAAATTTTTCCTCTAGATCACACCTCCACACAAAGTCCTTTTGGCCTCCAAAAGGTATAATAATCAAACTGAACCATAAAACAAAGATTCATATCTCTGTGATTTCTCTTCACTTCTATAACCATCTTCCTGCAGTGGTCACAATATACATGAGTCACAAAACAACATCTGAAGGTATTCTCTGCATAGGGGAAAAAATCTCTCATCAAGAGTAAAATTCTCCAACAATGGCAATTCTCTTCCTTCCACATCTTCTTGCACTCATAAACATATACAGGAGCTAAATACAATACAATGTATTATGAAGCTAGTCAATCCATGATGACATAATAAAAATTCATTTATATTACACCATGTCTGTATCAGTAAAATAAGATGTTTTAAATCTCCTCCAGAAAGTTAACTATCCAACTGACAATTGTAACCTGATTGTGAAGAGTAAAATAAACTCTTACCAAAATCTACCAAAAATAAAATGACCTGATACTCTAAATAGTCATACTTGATGAATTATCTCAACCCCTGCACTACACGAAGGCTAAGGTGTTCTCCCATGAGGGTCTAATTATATTTTCCACAAAGGTAATCTCCACAAAGGGAAATCTCCTGACAAGGGGTTAAGTTCTCCTAAACAGGGCTAAATCTCCTTTATAAGGGAAAATTTTCTTAATATGTGACTATCTCTCCACAAAAATGGGAAACACAAAGTGTTGCATAAAAAATGGTGTTCTAGGCCACCATGTACAAAACTACCCTTAGGGTCTTACAACAACTATAACATAGTATTTATAAACATTTCCCAAGGTACAATGGGACTTAAATGTGCAAAATGAGTGCAACATCCTTAGTAAACAATGCACTATATACATATGCACAATACATGAAAGAATAATCAAAGGAAATAGATGTGATTACCATCCCTTAAAACAACATAGTTAACTGTTGTGTCCTTGAAACTGATTATCATCTCCTCCCATTATACCTGTCAAACTCTAATGTCAAACTTTGGAGACTTTAAAAAATAAGAGCTTCTTTACCAACTCACAATTCTGCAAGTATTGTAAGAAAATATCAGAAACATGGGGATGAAAACTAAGAATGTTAAACCTATCTCGAGGTTTTCCTCACTACTGACTTCTCCCTGATTCATACCTCCAAAACTTATCCAACTAAGCTAGTTTTCTAACCACTTCATCACAATGGAAAAACTGATTACAAGATAGCAAAATATAACATCATAGAAGTTGATAATACCATAATTGTGAGATGAACTATACATGATAAACCTATCTCATAGTTTTCTCACATTGGCAACTCAATATATCATTCATAACACAAGGGTTATGAAAATTCCATCTTGATCCAAAAAGTTATAAATTTCCCTGAAATAGTGTTTGAAGTAAATTATAAGCATACTACTCAATACTATAGTAATGTTAGTCAAAACTATTCTGTTAAATCATTTTATCAACACAAGGGACTATTTCCCTATTCATGGTTTTAAAATTGAATAGGAGGTTTTATTTTATTTAAAACTCTATCTCAGGAGATTTAAATGATCCATAAAATTTTTCTAAAGGCTTTAAAACAATTTGAAATCAAAGCATATCATAAAGTAACCCACACAAAGGCTATCCAAATCCACGGATTTAACACAAAAATGTGTAACATAGTTATGTTCACAAATATCGTATACCTCTGTAGAAACTGTAAAATGCACCCATTGAGTACTATTTGGCTTAATGTTGGTATGTTAAAAATCTTACTTGTTTACTTCTTGCAACACTCAAATGACGAAGTGAAGACATAAAACCAACTTCAACCAATTAAAAACTCAAAACATAAAGTGTGAAATATTGTTCAATATCGTGAATGAAGCCCTATTTTCCATTTTTATATCTTACCATGGAACTAGTCTTTTCACTTGCTCCTTATATTAAAGGAAATAGGATTCCATAGTATGATTAGTAATCCAAAACTAAAGGCCACACAAAGAGTTATAATTACAAAAAATATTATGTCCATGCCAATAAGAAATCAGATCAAAATCATACCTTATTCTACCCTTTGTGTAAGAATGGTAATAGGATAACAAATTCTTCCTCTTGAATTTGAGAACTATAAAAGCATAGCATTTTAACTGACTGTGGCCCAAGGTAGAAAGGATGATCCTATCTCAACACCCTTTCACATCTGTAAGTGACAATTTTTTTGTTCATCATCCGAATTGAACCTGCAACACTAGTGGTTTCAGAACCTTAGAAGTTGGAACATCCTCCAATTCTCCTTTGCACTAGCCAAATCTACATGGTTAAATAAAATAGAAGAAAAATACAACATAACAATAATCTGATATCCAAAAAATCCCAAATGAATTATATCAGCAACTGAAGCTAATTGAGCATTATCCTGCTCTGATACAAAAATTAATTTGAAACCCGGATTCACCCCCTTAGAATAAATCAAACAGTTTTTTTTATAAACAGATCAGATATTGAAATTTTCAAATCCCAAATAAAATAGATTTGGATACGGAATTATTCTCAATTTCCTTTAAATCAATAAAATTGGATTTTCTCTAAAATCAAGTGCAAGTGTTTAAAAACTATTAAACTCAATTCTACATATTAAAACTCTTGTTTAGTGTTGTTTATCAAATTTCTGTAAATTAACTTAGCATTCAATAATTCATTTGCAACTGAATTAAAACTGAACACACACATCCCTCAAAAGGAAAATAACAATACTTGATAATGGAGTTAACCCTTTTTGGGGCTATGTATCCAAGTTCGTAAAATAAAAAACTGATCCATTAAAAATATGTAAATATTAACAATTTACAAACTTACATTTGAATGGATTTCAGAACTGCAAATAGTACTAAAAACTAACTGTGTGAAGACTTTCATGTGCTAAAAAAATGTCTTCTTAACGTCCATAATATCTATACTTTATCTCTGAGGTTACGGTCATGATTTCTCCAATAAGAGTGTGTAAAAACTCTTAAATAATGGCATAAGTAAAAATAAGGAATATCTCTGATGTATCTGTTATCTAAATAACTCTCTTAATTATTAGGGTCATTGGTATAAATATTATGGCTCTAAGTTATTCATTTCAAGGTTACACGTGCTCAAGATAAATTGGCATATTCCCTTGGTTACATTTTTCCCTTGGCGCCCCTTCTTGTCCTCAAGCGCCCTCACGTGATTTTTGTTCTCTCCTTCCATTTTCCTTTTCCTCTTTGTTCCACTCCTCCCTTGTGCTCACCTTTTGCACTTTCTCCTTCTTCCTAAGTAGCTTCTTCACCCTGCATGCATATATGACTTGCTTAAATCAGCTAAGTCCCTAGCCCAATCATGTGCCCCACCCATCACTTTGTAATAGTTTCCCCTTCACCATATGTTATTTTCTCACCAATTTACCTCTTTTCCCAGAACATTGTTATGCGTGACCTTATGTGCCTTCCTCTACACGTCCTTCCATCACACCTTCCTTTGTACCCTTCTGTGCCAAGTCTTCTTCTAACATGCCTGAGCATTCCGCGTGCATCCATTCAAAGTGCACCAATGAGGCATCAAATCCTCGCAACAAATCAGTAAGTGGCACATGGCAGAAATGAAAAATATTTACATAGTTGGCCATCATTTCAGCCAATCCACACGTACTACATGTTTTAAGTACGCCGACAACTCTGACAGTTGTATCTTTTGTTGTAGAACTTAGATCGGTGCATGCCTAGACTTGTAAGAAAGTTGCTGACATCAACTATATAGCCATATATTCAAATTCAAATTCTTGGTAGATCTGGTAGATGAGAAATGGGAAAATTTCTTTCTGAGCATTAATGAGCAGATCTGATTGCTCTAACCACTTGATTTGATATGATCTACCCTCCTTTCTTCTTCAACACGTCAAACATGCTTGGGGAATTGTATTTCACATATCTCTAGGTGGATTGTAGGCATTAAATGCTTCTTGTGGGTGTTTATGTTTCAAATTCAGGTTTTCCCTCATTCATCCTGCATGGATTAATCTATAAATGTAAGAGAAAGGCTCATTTGTTATGTTGGACACCCTAGATCCTTACGCATTTTGCTAAGGACTCCATACTTTATATATTTTAAGTTACAGACCTCTAGATCTGGTTCTTGCATGTGGATATCATCCTCCTTCATCATTGTAACAACTTTGTGCATTTCTAGAACTAATAGAAGCATCATTTTCGTGACTATTCTCTATGACCTAACATGTTTGCATTCTTCTTCTTGCCTTTTCTTTTGCATGTTGTGTGATTGGTTGTGTCACTTTCATATCCCTTGGAACTCCATTATTTAGTTTGTGTTCCATGAGGACGATCTAGTAAATATGTGTTTAGGTCTATGCTACTGCATGCCTATCCTCCTTTCACGCATTTCCTTTCATTCTACTCAGAACAAATAGTGTTCATCCCTCTTTTCTAGTGCTATCACCTTTTAGTGTAGTTTTCATTTTCATGTTATCCTTCTATCCTGGTCCCTTGGCATTGTTAGCTTAGTTTTCCTTTCCAGCACTAGGAGTAGCAGTAATAGTAGAAATAGATAGAGGAACCAACCTTATCTAGAGATCTGTCCTAAGCGCACAAGGTCCCACAACTTGGGGACAGTTCCATTGTGGTCTCAAACACCTCATGCCCCTTCTAAGATCTGAGATGTGGGTGCATGTTTGAAGCATACCAACTAGTTTCTGGCATGCCTGGTGGGACCATCATTGAAATCTCAAATTTCATATCTGTAAGTTCTAGTGTGTGGAATTAGTAATTTTAGCCTTTGGAGGCTCATTTCAACACATCTGGCGACTCCCAACATTTTCAGATCTCCTATTTTAGCATAGCTCATGAGCTGCCTTTTATGAGAAGAGTGCATAAAAGAAGAAGTGTATGTAGCATGAAGGATTCCTTTGAGTATCTCTAGTGTATCCTTCGAGGATAATCTACTCTAGAAAGTCCAGCGTCTCACACATATCCATCTCGTATGCTTACCGTGCCCATTCAACTCCTCCCCAAAAACAGACAACTTGCGCACCCTGCAATTGCACTTCAGAAACCTCCTCCACTGAGAAACTTTTCAAACTTTACTGGAAGGAGACCCCTTTGTTCTCAGTTGTGCAACATGATATGCCAAATGGTGTGCTCAAGAGGATTCCATACTTTACATGTGAGAATCAACTCATGCCTTAGGAGCATATCCAGGATATAGAAAATGTGTGCTCTGATATATCTGATCAAACATGATGATCTAGAAGTTAGGCTCCTTATAGCCTCTTTCAAAGGTAAAGCAGCTCCAATGGTACTGAGGCTTGAGACTTAGATCTATCACTACTTGTGATGATCTTGGGAACAACTCTTTGCAACTAATTTGAAGGACAAGTCAGATCACCTATCTTTGGTGGAGCAATTGACAACAACAAGGAGGGTGCCCAACAAGTAGCAGGATGATTTCAACATCAAATTTCAGAAGACTTGGGACATAATCCCTTTTGTGGTAAGACCTACAGCCCAACATGCTTTCTTATATTATTTGAAGGTGCTCAACAGTGACATTTCAGTTATGATCCAATCCATAAGAGGTAGGACTTTACTAGTTGCTTATAGTATTGCAGTAAGGGCAGAAAATAGACTTATTGAGGCAGGAAAGTTAGAGATCCTAGACACCTATGCCCTTGTTTCCAGAAATGTTACAAGCACCCTAACCTTTGGTATCACCTCTATTCCTATTCCTGAGCAAAGTGTACAACCAGTTGCCTCAACATCCTACTCTCCAGCGTAACAAAAGGAAGATGAAGAATTGAAGGCCTTGATTAGAAACTTATCAAATAAAGTCATATCATTAGAAAAGCAACAGGCACAAGCCTATAGAGGTAATTCTAATCAGGCAGCATGGCCAAAGCAATCAGCCTTGGTTGAATCAATATGGAAATTAAAGATACACACCCAACCACAGAATGATAGATGGCATCCCAATGCACATCTAACCTTGATAGGTTGTTCCTCCCATGCAACCTTCTCTTATAGCACCCAATGTAAGTCGAGCACTTGTTCCAGTTCATAACAATTTGATGCAAGAGTCAGAATGGTGCTTCCCTTGTAACATGCCTCATAGTCAATATCACTGTGCCAATGTTGCATGTACCCAAGCCTTCATGATCTAAAATGCTTCAGTCTTGTGAGCCTTCAACAAGTTCCCCTGAAAGCCAGAGAACCAAGAAAAGATAGAAGCTCCTCCAGAGATCCAACTTGATGTTCTTTGGTGTTGAGGACTTTTATGTGCAATCAACTAAGATGTAGAATGATACAAACAGGCCACATGACCCAAGTTGCTGAACAACATAAGTTACTAAGAAGACAATGCTCATAGTCAATCACATGCAGGTCATCAATTCCCAAGCAATCACATTGTAGATCCTCATAAGCAGAACAGATGCAGCTAAGGCATCCTAATAGTAAAGGAACTCAAGTTCCTACATGAGTAAGGTTCTCATGCAAGCTCCTTCTAAAGCAGTGCGCCCCCCCTCCTTTAGTAGGTCAAGCCTCTGCTCTAGCTAAGGCTCCTAGGCTTCTACACCTAAACAATCAAGAAGGGATGTTGTTCCTCAAATGCATAAGATATGGGGCCTTCCAATTTAGCATTGTTGACCAGATGAAGAAGACAAACATAAAATGTCACAATGTGGGATGCCCTAACCATTCCATCTCAATAGGATTTTTTGCTTGAAGCTCTATGGCCCAAATTCCACGCACACTGATCCAACTGTGCAAAAGCCACACGCTTCTATAACATCTACCAAGAAGAGGAGAAGTAAAGTAAGTAATTTTTTTAAAACCCCACCCTTCTATATGTCCTTGATCATAGAAAACACCTGGTGCATAATTGCATGATAGACTCGGGCAGTAGTACTTTTGTTATGCCTAAGAAAATAGTTGATGCCTTAGGTCTGAAATATAACCCTTTGTCTAAAGGAGTCTTGCAACTTGATGGCTCAATTTTCACCACCTTAGGAGTCATCAAGGATCTTGAGTTAACCCTCCATGCATGTCCAAGCCTAATAATAACTCAAGATGTGTCAATCATTGATCTACCTCCTTTGTTTTCCCTATGTTTTTCAAGAGAGTTTACTGCTAAAGTGGGTGGTTACTTGTCTTCTTATTGGTCTCATATGTTACTCAAGACAAGTTATGGTACCCAGTTTACCATACAAGCTAAGCCTATATTTTCCTATCATGTAGAGTCATATGTCCCATCCCCTCTCCAAGCCAACTGTTTAATCCATGAAAAACAAGCTTCAATTCTATGAAGAGTAGCCTCTTCCACCCTTTGTTCCTGACCTAGTGCTTGGATGAATGGGCGGAAAGACATCATAAATTTGATCCATATGTTAAAGAATGAGGAACCTTATGAAATATGGGCTTGGTACTTATTGCATTCTTACAGAAAAGAATTATGTGCTACTGTGCGCAGTGCTCAAGAAAAATGAAAAAGTTGAGCTAGGTCTATGGAAGTTTTACTTTGATGGATCAAGAAGTAGAAATGGCATGGGAGTAGGATTGGTTCTCATTTACCCTAAGGATGAGAAATTATTCTTCACAAACAAGATGTAGTTTGCATGTTCTAACAATGTGGCAGAGTATGAAGCACTGGTACATGGCTTGCTCATTGCTGAAAATAAGAAAATTAATGCACTACAGATCTTTGGGGACACATAACTGGTTATCCACCAGGTTACCAACAAATTCTAGACAAAGAATAAGCTTCTCAAATCTTATAAACACAGATTTTGGGACCTCCCTGAGAGATTTGATGCTCTAAATCTAGAGGTGGTGCCTTGTAAAATAAACAAAGAAGCTGACCAGATGGCCATGTTGGGTTCACAGTATTCTCCTACGGAGGAATTTTTCAAAGGAAACACTCAGCACATTAAGATGGTGATCAGACCATCCATTCCAGATAACAACACCAGCTGGAAATTGTTTGACAGTGACACGTAGATTTTCCATTTCATCCAGAATGAAGCTGAGTTCTCATCAAGCATGTAAGATGACTTGCATAATAGCTATGGTGACCAAGTAATACAGCTGAAGACAAACAAGTTGCCTAAAGGGCTAGTCACCTTAGAGAAAATGTTTAGCCTTGATGATGAGTTCAAAGGTGAAGAAAATTACATGCACACTGAGCACAAGAAGACTATTTCTCAGTCATTATTGCGCACCAAAGGGAGTTTTTTTCTCAGGCAAGACTTGCATGCATGATGAAAAGTAGGCCTTCATCTCTCTCTGTCAAAAATATAGTGATATCTTCTCATGGGAGTATGAATACCTCAAAGGTTTTGATCCAAGTGTTACTCAACACTCCATTGACCTTGATCCTAGTATCAAGCCCATTAGACAGAAGAAACAACCAGTCAATCCAAAGATAGAGCCCCTCATGAGAAAGGAATTATCCAAAATCATTGAGGCAAAAATTATTTTTCCTATCAAATACTCTAACTGGGTTGCAAATCTAGTTCTAGTACGTAAGAATAATGGTGAAATTAGACTTTGTGTTGATTTCAGAGATTTGAATAAGGAATCTCTAAAGGATCATTATCCTTTTCCTTCAACAGAGCATATTGTGCAGACTCTGGTTGGTGCACAAAGATTCTCCATGCTAGATGGCTATTCAAGTTTCAATGTGATCCTGGTCAAGGAAGAGGATCAATTCAAAATGGTGTTTACAACCAAGTGGGGAACATATGCATTATCAGAAATGATGCCCTTCGGTCTTTCAAATGTAGGCATAACATTTTAGTGTGCCATGGATATAGCCTTCAAAGGATACATCAACGAGTTCATCTTGGTTTACCTAGATGACATAACCGTCTTCTTAAAGGAAAGCGCAGATCATATGGTGCATATATGGAGAAAGTATTTGAGAGGATGTAGAAAGTTTGGGGTATGTCTCTTAACCCTAAGAAGTGCAATTTTCCGGTGGCGCAAGGAAAGCTCTTGGGCCATGTGGTTTAAAAGGATGGCATTGTAATTGATCCTGAGTGCATTTCAGCCATCCTATCTCTTTCCCTACCAGTGCACAAAAAGGCCTTACAATCCTTCCTTGGAAAAATCAATTTTGTTAGGTGTTTTATCCCTAACTTTGTAGGACTGGTTCGGTCAATCACCCTCATGCTCAAGAAGGACACAAGCCTTCAGATGGATAGTAGAAGGAAGAGAAAGAACTTCAACAAGATCAAGCAAGAAATTACTTTGCATGCCAACACTCATCAACCTAGATTATTCAAAGGATTTCATCCTTTATGCTTATGGCACTGATGCAAGTGTTACTACTGTTATCCTGACACAATAAAATGAACAAGGGATGGAATAACCCATGGCACTTTCTTTAGTCAGAACGCTGAAGGATTATGAACTGAAACTACAGTCACATGGAGAAGATAGGTCTTCACCATCATGTGTGCACTCAATAAATTCAAGAGTATGCTCGCCACCAATCATATCAAGCCGTTATCTCCCACTCTTTTGTCAAAGGACTTCATCATGGGGCAGAAATTAGTGAGAAAAGAGCACGATGGGTAACCAAAATCATGGAATATGATGTGACTATCAAGGCCAACAAAGCTAGTAATAGGTAGCTCACTTTGTACGTAGATTGTTGAGGATGTGCATAGTGAGCCTGAGGCTTCATTATTTCTTAGATGAATACCTTCCTACATGCATAACTTGAGTAGAATACGGACCCCCGACGCACATGACTAGAATGAAGGACATGATCACATTCCTTTCCGAGAGGGCACATACCCTCCTAGTCTAAATAAACCAAAGAGAAGACATATAAGGTTAAAATCTACCCCCTATGTTTTGATTGATGGAATTATCTTCAAAAAGAATCTTGATGGCATGTACTGTTAAGATGTATCAATGACGCACAAACTGAAAAACGTGTTAGTAGAATTTCACGATGGATTCTCTGGTGGAAACTTCTCTACCAGAACTAGAACAATGAAAATCATAATGGTAGGTATCATTTATGGCCTACCCTTTTTGTAGATACACATAGATGGGTCATGAAATATCAAGGAGTATGCTTTCTTTGTAGGTAAGAAAATATTGGCAACACTTCCCTTTCTGACCAATCCAAGACAGATCAGCCTTTTGCGTAATGGGGTCTCGAACTTCATAGGCATGATCAATCTAGCCCTTCAAGCACTAGACATAAGTGGATGTTGACAGCTACATATTACTTCACCAGATGGACAGAGGCTGTCACAGATCAAGGAATCAACAGAGTCAGTTATCCTTGAGTTTCTTGAAGTTATAGTCACAAGGTTTGATATTCCTTAAACCATTATCTTTGACAATGCAAAATACTTCGTTGGTCCTAAAATCACTGATTGGGCTCTAAATATGGGCATTTATCTAAAAACCTCTTCCAACTATTACCCTTAGGGAAACATTCTGATAGAGTCAACAAACAAGAACCTGATCAGAATCATGAATTGCATAATGAACATCATCCAAAGACAGTGGCATATAAAGGTCTCATGCATAGTCTGGGAAGATAGAATCACAGTCAAAAAGGTAATAGGAACTTCTCCTTATAATCTTTTCTATGGAAAAGATCCTACCCTTCTTTTGACACTAGAACTAAATTTATTAGCGCTTTCTTGACAGCTAAAATTTTAAGGCACAAAATAGAGAGAAATCAGAATGGCAGAACTGGTTTATCTTAAAGAACTAAGGAATTTTTCCATGATCAAGCTAGAACAACATCAATAAGAAACAAAGAAATGGTTTGAAAGAAAGGCTAGGCCTCAAGTTTGTAAGGTTTGGGACTTGATTCTAAAATGGGATGCTGACAGAGCTAAACCAAGGTTTCATTCAAAGTTTGATGCACTTTGGAGTGGCCCATACATCATCAGTTCCTGTAAGGAGGCTAAATCTTTCGAGTTAACTCATCTTGATGGAGGCATGCTACAAATCCTAGTAAATGGTATCTATCTCAAACCCTTCCATTAAGTGTATTCGGATCAAGTTGTATATATTATATTAGTTTCAATTCCTCCAAGTGCGTTACACGTACACTATTTGTTTAAGCATAGTTATTTCTTCTCATGTGCTTCTTGCATGTACTCTTCCATTGCTTCTAGAATTCAGAGCTTCTCTCAGTGGTTGCATGATTCAGAAAAAAGTTAAGAAATGATCTTGAAGTGACTATAGGGGCAGTTCCATGATTACATAACAGACTCCCTACCCAATGAATTCTCCAGGCTACTGATCTCCTTCATCTAGTAGGCATATGGCCCAAAAAGTCACCAAAAATGTTATCTAAATAAATCTCCTAGTTATTAGGGTAAGTGGTATAAATATTTTAGCTTTAAGTTATTCATTGCAAGGTTATGCGCACTCAAGATCACTTGGTATATTCCCCTAGTTGTAGTTTCCCCTTAGCACCCCTTCTAGTCCTCAAGTTCCCTCGTGCACTTTCTGTTCTCTCCTTCCATTTTCCTTTTCCTCTTTGTTCCAATCCTCCCTTGTACCCACCTTATGCACTTTCTCCTTCTTCCAAAGTATCTTCTTAACCCTACGTGCATCTCAGACTTGCTTTGATTGGATAAGTCCATGGCCTTCTCGTGCACCACGTCCATCACTTTGTAATAGTTACACCTTCACCATGTGTTCTATGTTCACTAGTTTTCCTCATTTCTTGTGCACATCATGTGTGACCTTTTGTGCCTTCCTCCATGTGCCCTTCCCTCACACCTTCCTTCATGCCCTTCTATGCCAAATGTTTTTCTAACATGCCTAAGTGTTCCGCATGCATCCAATCAAAGCGCACCAATAAGGTGCCAAATCCTTGTAACAAATCAGCAAGTGGTACGTGGCATATATGAAAAATATTTTCATAGTTAGCCATCATTTCAGCCAATCCACATGCACCACATGTTTTTCAAGTGCCGACGAATCTGACATCTTCTAATAGCCATATCTTTCACAGCAGAACTTAGATCGGTGCATGCCTAGACTTGTCAGAAATTTTCTAACATCAGCTATAGTTCTAGAGATTCAAATTCAAATTCTTGGTGGATCTGGTAGATGAGAAATGGGAAAACATATTTTTGAGCAGGGAAAATTTTAGTGGCAAATTTTCATAAACTCGTGAATATTAGGGATTTTGGAAATTGGAAATGGCTAATTTTCAACAGTCGGCTTCTGCCCAATTCACCTAAATTTTCCACCGATAACTCATTTATATGGGTGAATTCGCCTACTGTTTTTATTTTAAATTAAATTATGCATGTATTTTGCCAACATTTCTTATCATTGTAACTCATCCAAGAACTTTGTGACCTACCAAATCGCCTTAACCACGACACATTTTTCAAAAATTCACCATCAATTCGAAAGTCAATTTTGGAGATTCGCCACCCATTCTAAACTATTTTTTCAGAGGGGGGTCTTAAAATGAACCCTGTTTCTGAGCATTAATGACCAGATCTGATTGCTCCAACCACTTGATTTGATATGATTCTCCCTTCTTTATTCTTCAACACACCAAATAGGCTTGGGGAAGCATATTTCATAGATCTCGAGGTAGATTTATAGGCATTAAATGATTCTTGTTGGTGGTTATGTTTCAAATTTGGGTTTTCCCTCCTTCTTCCCTTCTTCATCAATGGATTCATCTATAAATGTAAGAGCAAGGCTCATTTGTTATGTTGGACACCCTGGATCCTTATGCATTTTGCTAAGGACTCCATACTTTCTATATTTTGAGTTGCAGACCTCTAGATCTGGCTCTTGCATGTGGATATCAACCTCCATTATTATAAAATCTCTGTGCATTTCTGAAAGTAATAGAAGCATCATTTTGTGACTATTCTCTATCCTAACGTGTTTACATTCCATCTTCTTTCCGTTTCTTTTGCATTGTGTGTTGTTTGTGCTATTTCATGTCCTTTACAGTTCCTTATTTAGTTGTGTTCCATGATAATGATCTAGTGAATACATGTTTAGATTTGTTACTCATGCCTATCCTTATTTCATGCATTTCCTTTCATTCTCACTCAGAGAAGATAGTGTTCATCCCTCTTTTCTAGTGTTATCGCCTTTTAGTGTAGTTTCCTTTTATGCCATCCTTCTATCTCTAGTCCCTTGGTAATGTTAGCTTAGTTTCCGCTTTCAACACTAGGAGTAGCAGTAGTAGTAGAAGTAGATAGAGGAACCAACCTTCTCCGGAGATCTGTCCCAAGCATATAAGGTCCCACAACTTGGGGAAAGTTCCATTGTGGTCTCAAACACCTCATCCCTTCCAAGGTAAAAGACTCAGTTGCAGGTTTAATCAGCCAACAATATCATATCTCAACTTCTTTAAATAACCCTAGAAACATGATTATAATAGTATCCCATGGCCATAGGCCGTACAAAATAGAAATAACATAACCATAGGCTTGGGTCTATGTTTTCCTTTACAAATAAATGGGTCAGTTTTTATAGTGCACATAAGACTCTGAAATCTTGTTTAGGACTTTATTAGCCAACTCACTCTCCTAACCAACTCGGTGGCTGAGTTAGCTGGGTCACACATTATCCACACCGAGCTCGTGGGTTAAAACCCTCTTCACCAATATCTCAGCCACTTTACATATGGTAGGAAATACCAAAATGACTAGCATGAGTGGGGCTGGTTGGTTTTAATAGGGTTCGCCACCCTATTCTTGTCATTGCCTCGGTCACACCTTATCCCTTGGAATCATTCTAGCACTGTGTATATGCGGTGTGTTTACCACTCCATGTGGAAAGTTCTGCATTGTGTTGTATATTGTGGGGTTATCTAGTTAGTTTACCATTGTGCATTTGAGGTGTCTCTGATCCATGTGGTGAGGTGTGAGAGTTATGGGATCTTCTGCCTGCCCCATGTTTATTGAGCTATGTTCCTATCTCATCACGAGTTTTTTGTAGATTGGTATTGCATTACATTGGACTATATTGATCGAGATAATAGGGGATAACATAGATCCCAAGAAATATGGAGATAACTTTATTCGTGTGGAATAAAATCCAATCCTGAGCAATGTTGAAATAAACCCATTCCATTCGAGTCATGAGGTAAACATGATCAACTTGGCTAACAAATAAAGTAGCTCTCTGAGCTAAAATTGAACACGTCAAAATAGGATCAACTCGGTGGGGATTTGATCACCTCACTGAGCCAAAATAATAGCTCGTCGAGAAAACTCAACATCGACATGGTGGTTTGAGAGCCCACCATGTCGATAACACTACTAGCTCTCACGGCGGCCGGGTTCCTTTCTGTAACAAAAGTTGAGCCTCTTGTAGCCAAAACCATCTTTTCTTACCTGACAAATATCGGAGGTCACAAACCAAAAAAAAAAACTATATTTTTCCTTTTTGCCATGTGTCATAGTGTCAATTGTCCAATATTGACTTGTTGATTAGAGTTGACTTTCTTGTTGACTGAACTTTGACCAGACATAACTAGAGCTCCCAATGTCCATTTTTCACATTCTCATAATCGTCAAAAATCTATCAAAAATATCTTCTGGACTTTCATAGTTTAGGGAAAATTAGAGAAGATATTGAACTTGAATTTTTCCTCTAGATCAGTAAGGCTGAGTTGAACATTGATGAAATAAACATCACTTGGGATTAATTTAAATTTTATTTTAGGCAAGGATGGGTGCCATAACTTTACTATGATCAATAATGACTGAATTTTAGAACTTAGTTCAAGAAACTTTAACTGTAACAGAGTACTGGGAGAGGTTTACTAAGCTCCTTAAGTACGTACCTCAGTATCAAACTGACGAGAAATTCATGATATGAAAATTAATTATATGATTAAATCCCATTATATGTGGTGAAGTGGATGTTCACATCCCAACCACTATGAAAGGGGTTGCTGAAAAAGCCATAAGGAGTAGAAATTGAAAGCGATCGCTTCCCATAAGGAAGAAATAAGAAAGAAAGTTCCTAATTCTTCTTCATCCCTTGTACCCAAAAAGGGACCATAGAAAAAGTTTGGTATGAAAAATAAATTTTTTGCTAATAATAACAAGAAAACTACAACAAATAAACATGTTGCTAATGTATGGAACAACTTTGTAAAGAAAAATAATAATAGACAGAGGTCCTATGGAGGATAGAAAGATAATTTTAAGGCTGGAAATAAATTTGAGCCTAAGCAAGGACCTGTAAGAGGCTACTTAAATTATGGCAAGGATCATTATGTGAATCAATTTCCTCTAAGGATGGATAAATGCAATCAACAACATAAGATACATGCTCCGATAGCTGACAAACAAGCTAAAAAGCAAGTTACACTTATAGAAGTTCTAGGTAAGTTATTTGGTATATATGTAACTATAATTTTTGATACTGGAGCTACTGAATGCTTTATTTCTACTAAATTAGCTTCAAAATTTAAAATAAAATATGGAAAAATGGATAAATCATGGACTATACATTATGGAAATAATGTTGTCCACACAGGTTAGTATTTGTCTTTTTGGAGTCGTCCTTAACTTACCTAGTTTTTCCACTAAAGTAAATATTTATGTTGCCCCTTTGGGGTATTATGATGTAATCATAGGTGTTAACTGGCTAGCTGAGCATAAGGCAAAGGTTGATCATTTTGAAAAATATATAATTTATCTGGATGATCTGGAAAAAACATCAAACATCTACGGGGTAAAATGTGAGATTTTAGTTAGGAAATTGTCAACATTGCAACTTAAAAAGGCTAAAAACAAAGGTTACATTTTATATGAACTAAAAATTTCTAAAACAACTGAAGGGGATAGTGACTTCTTGAAAAGATACCCACTATTATGAAATTTTAGTGATGTGTTTCCAGAAGAACTACCTGGTCTTCCATCCAAATGGGAGTTTGATTTCATGATTGAGATCAAGCCGGGAATCAAACCTATTTCCAAGGCACTGTATCGAATGACTACCATTGAATTGGTAGAGCTTAAGGCCCAGTTACAAACTATTATCTAAATGTTTGATAAGACCAAGTGTCTCACCTTGGGGAGCACCAGTAATTTTTTTGAAAAAGAAAGATGGAACACTTAGATTGTGCATTGATTATAAGATGTTAAATAAGGAAACAATCAAAAACAAATATCCACTTCCTATAATTGATGATCTGTTTGATCAGATGCGTGGTGTATCAGCGTATTCTAAGATAGATCTTTGATCTAGATATCATCAATTAAGAATCAAGGATGAAAATATTCATAAAACAACTTTCAAAACAAGGTATGAACATTATGAATTCACATTTTTACCATTTGGTTTGACAAATGCACCTGCAACTTTTATGAATTTAATGAATAATATTTTTCAATAATTCTTGGAAAAAATTTTGCTTGTATTCTTGGACGATATTCTCATATATTCTATAAGCATTGATGAGAATCATGAGAATTTAAAAATAGTTCGAGAAATCTTAAGAAAGAGAAGGTTATATGGTAAGTTGTGTAAATGTTCTTTCTACAAGACAAAATTGCGCTATCGGGGACATGTCATAGGTAAGGATGAAATAGTTGTAGATCCCTCAAAAATTGTTGTAATAACTAAGTGGCCTACACCTATGAATGTACATGAAGTTAGAGGCTTCATGGGTCTTGTTGGTTACTATAAGAAGTTTGTTAAAGAATTTTCTAAGATTGATGCACCAATAACTTTGTTGCAGAAGAAAGATCAGAAATTTTTGTGGAGTGAAATTTACAAATCTGCATTTTGGACTCTACAGGATTAGTTAAGTTTTGCACCTATTTTGGTTATACCTAATCCAAATGGAGACTTTACTGTAGTAACGGATGCATCCGGGGAAGGGCTTGGAGGTATTTTATTGCAAAATGATCATGTTATATCATATGAAAGTAGAAAAATCAAGTTACATGAACTGAACTATGCTCCCCATGGCCTAGAGCTTGTTACCATTGTTCATACACTTCAAGTATGGAGGAATTATCTTCTGGGTAGACCTTTTAAGCTAAAAATTGGTCATCTAGGGCTGAATTATATTTGCACTCAGCCAAATTTGAATGCAAGACAACGAAGGTGGTTAGAATTTATATCTTAGTATGATTTAAACATAAGTTATATTAAAGGAAAGGAAAATATAGATACAGACACACTATGTCATAGGAAACATATTTATGCTCTTATAACTTTGAGAACTTAGTTTAAGGATGAATTAAAAAGTGTTGTGGAATCATATTCTTATTTTTATCAAGTAAAAACAACACATGTTGCAGATCCAAATGATGGGATATATAAAGGTTTTCACTTTGATAACGAAGGAATCTTGAGATTTGAAAATAGAGTATATATACCTTCGTTAAATGAATTAAGAAATAAATTGTTAACTGAATTTCATAATTCATCTTTTTTGGACATCCCGACATTACAAAAAATGTTTTCTGATATAAAACAACAATATTTCTGAAAAGGGATGAAAAAGGATGTGATTGATTTTGTGACACATTGCTTAGAATGTCAGCATGTTAAAGTTGAACATATGCATCTAGTTGGTTTATTGTACCCTTCTAGCATACCGCAGTATAAATGGCAAGTAATTAGCATGGATTTTTTTCAAGGGTTACCTATGTCAAGAAATAAACATGACGTTATTTTGGTTGTTGTTTATAAACTAACAAAGGTAGCACATTTCACTGTTGGTAATCTTAAGGATGATTCACCTATTTTAGCAAAAAGATTTGTGCATGAAATTTTTAGATTGCATGGAGTACCTAAATTGATCAGATCCGATAGAGATCCAAGAATGACATCTAGATTTTGGAAAACACTTAATGTAGATTTGTGAACTAAACTGAATTTTAGTTTAGCATATCATCCAGAAACGGATGGGAAAATTGAAAGAGTTAATCAAGTTTTGGAAGATATGTTAGGAATGTATTGCATGGATCAACATTATAAATTAGAAGAGTACCTTCCATTAGTTGAATTCACTTATAATAACACGTACTACGCCTCTCTGAAAATGACACCTTTCAAAGCCTTATACTGAAGGAAATGCAGAAGTCCAGTTAGCTGGGATAAAATTGAGGAAAGAGAGGTAATTGAACTTGAAATCCTTACGGAAATGGAACAAAAAGTTAAAATGAATAGTGACCGTTCAAAAGAAGTAACAAATAGGTAGAAAAGTTATGCAAATTTAACAAGGGTTGACAAGAAATTAGAACTTGGTGAGAAGGTCTTTTTGCGGGTTAAACCAAAAAAATTTCTATAAATTTTGGCAAGGCTACCAAGTTATCACTTCACTATGTGGGACCCTTTGAGATTGTTGAAATAATCAACCCTTTAGCTTATCATTTATCTTTAGCTCCTTTATCATGAATGCATATGTTTTCCATATTTCTTTTCTTAAGAAATACATTTCAGATTTATCACATGTGTTAAATTAGAATTCCTTACAGGTCCAAGACCCATGAATAATCATGGTTAAACCCATCCGAGTGCTAGAAATTCACCAGTTGCACTTAAGACATCGTGAAATAAGTCAATGTAATGTCTAATGGGACCAGTTTAACGAAGAAATTGCAAACAAGAAAAACCAGAATATATGAAAGTTACTTTTCCATATTTGTTTGAACATAATTGATTCTATGGTTTGATAAAACTTTAAGATTTTATTTTTAGTATATCAATAAATCTGCTAGTTTTGGGCAGAAACTAAATTCTTTAGTACTAAAACAACGATTTTAATGTTGAATGATTATCAAAATTTGAATTTTTGAAATCTGGTTCTACTAGGAACTTATGAATGAAATAATTATAATTTGGTTATATTCTTGATTGAATTTATTGACTAATTTAATCATCAAGACGATCATGTTTTTTAGGATGGAGGTATGTGACACCTCTAGCATGATAGGTACCTAAGATGACTTCTACTTTAGAAGGTACAAACATTAGCAGGTGATTTTGTCTTAAGATTGTGTACTCTTATGACTTTGGAAATCATGTTTGCAATAAGAAAAAAATCATCTATTAAATAGGTACATTCTGTCGTAATTTTGATTAATATGAATGGAGAAATTCACCTCCCTTATGCAGAATTAATTCACTACTTGATTTGAGAAAGTTGGGTTCTGATTTCATAATTCTTATTTCATAACAACATTACCTCGGATCAATTCCATTGATCCAAGGTATGCTTTTAATTCATGACTTTGTGGTCATAATGACCAAGTTAGATAGATCGCGTGATCTTTGGATTCTGATGGTGCTAAGGAGTGAATGAAGTCCTTAGACCCTGCTACATATTTGAATTTCAATATTTGGCTTGTTCTTCTTCATTTAGTAGATTGTAATGCTTGCTTTGAATGGTAACCTATTTTAACAACATTTTTTAATGCTAAGTGACTATAGCGTTAAGCTAAGTCTAACCTATGACTTTGTAATCTTTTGAAATTAAGATGTTGTGACTTAACTAGAGACCTACCTATGGACCTATGTAGATTTCCTAAACTAATGTTAACCTGACTTAAAGTATGGCTAACCTAGAGGGAGCCTATAGAATGACATGGACATTGGGTGGTCGATGGCATTGAGTTCTAGATATTTAATGAGATTTAATTTAATCTTATCTCTTCCTATTGGAAACTTTGGCATGGCATTGGAAAATTTAGGGGAGGTTGAGTTAACACCTCCACTGAATTTAGTTGCATGCAAAATTTAAATTTAGACAATGCTAAATGTGGAGATGGCGGTGGCATGGAAAAAGGAGGGAACTAATAGTCCTTGGCATTTAATGTTTTGGAACTTGGAAAAACTTCCTAGGAAAATACATGAGGGTTTTTATATGGTTGTTTTGATCTTTCAATTCATTTTTGAGCTCGAGCTCTACATGATGTTTTTCAGTTCATCGAATCTCTAGTTTGATTCTTGCCTGACTGGTTATTTTTGCATTTCATAGAGCTATTATTAGACTCTGTAAAAACTATAAGAAGAAGATAAAGTATTGGAATTTGGTTAACATTGCATGGAGAAGAAGAGGTTGTTGAAGTTTTACTTGCAAATATTCTGCAATCGGTGAAGGAGAAGGTCTATAGGCATGATAGGATCTACCCATTAAGTTGTTTTTCTTTTACTTAATTAATTCATTAAAATAACTCTAATCTTGGAAATAATCTATAATTTTTTAGTTGTTATGGTCTCTTTGCTTGTGATTTTATGATTGTTATTGCATATGTTTTATCAACCATGTTGAAATAATGATCTAGGTTTCGATTTTCTTGATTTGGTTTGTTGGGTTATGTTTTAATCTTTTAGCATGAGCTTGAGATGAAGTCGATATTGTAGGTGATCTTGTTAGCTTTGTAAATTTGGTAGTAACTCAGGTGTTTAGCGTGTGGACTTGGTTAGAATACTTGTTTCACCACTGGGGAACACTTTAGGTGTTAAACCGTTTAAATACCGTTTAAATATCTCGACTGTTGCTAGATCTTTCTTGAATCCTTTTTGGGGATTAAACTTATGCAACTATGGCTTTAGCATATTCATTTTAGCTTTGATGGAAGGCTTTAAAATTTTAAGACATGTCTTAATTTTATCACTTCTATGGTTGTGATTCAAGGTTTTTTGTTAACCTTCCTATTTTAGTCATATGTTCCTGTGAGTATTGAGGAAAAGTACATTATTCTAGGTTTTGCTTTGAAAGGAGTTTTCATCTATTAATACTTGTTAAATATTTTTTGTTCATCAATGGAGGATATGGAAAGAATAAGCATATTAGCTCTTTGAAAGGAATTAATGCTTGTGAAAGTGTAATTTAAAGGAAATGTTATTTTGTCTTCTATTCTGTTGAGTATTTGGGTAACCTCTTAAATGTAGGAATTTGATGCTAAGAACGGAAACCTCTCTGGAGTATTAATTATCTGTGTAATGGTTTTTTGTTTATCTTAAACTTCATGAAAGATCCTTGTCATCAAGTGGTTATTTTATGTTAACTTGCTTCTGGTCCATGGGCTATCAAACTCAGTTTCAGTTTGGCTATGGACTAAGGAAAGGGTAGATTTGTTGAAAATAAATGCCATCTCTTGGCTTAGCGGTATTTTTATGCATTCTTATCTTCTTTTCAAGCATCTAAGTTTTTGGAAGTCTATTGTAGATTTGTCCTCCTAGTCACCTCCTTCTTTTCTTTCTGAGAACTAGGGGAAATGAATTACTTACTAGCTTTGGATATTGAAGCTAAAAATACCATATCCTTTAATGTTGTTGGGTAAAATATGTTGTTCATCATTCTTTATTCTCTTGGATTGTTGTACATTCTATTTGATCCTTGATTAATTCCTTGTTAGGATTTTTGTTTGAGACAGTATATACTGAGCTATTCAATAATTTGTTCATGACCATATTTTGGTCTCTTCCCAATCATGCTTAGAACTTTGAGGAAGTAATTTCTCTCTCTCCTTCCTTTAAAATTATTTATGTAACAAAATTGATGAAGGTGTTTTCCTTATTGGATTTGTTCAGTTAATAAAAATTCTAGACCTGTTGTATAAGATTGAGGTCAGGTTATGCTAGGGAAGTATTGCTGAAGTAATGTATGATTGGATGGATTGTTGTGTTTTGGATGGAAATGTTTTGTGTTTAGTAGAAGATAATTTAATGGTTGATTGAGTTAAAACTGAATGATAAACCTTACCATTCTACTCTCTTGACTTAAGGATGGTAATGTTGTATCTTTTGCAGTTTTAGGGTAGTCCCATGTGCATGGTAATTTGATCTTAACCTCTGATGAGGTCAGTTTTCAGTTTGTTGGGGTTAAACTTAAATTAGTTTCTAATTCTGAATTTGAGTATTAGAATACTTAAAATAGTAACATACTTAATGTATGTGGTTTGGTTCATCCTTAACTTATTTCTTAAGTTTTTAATTTAATTATTGGAATCTCAAATTTTTAGGATGAATTTAGGTGAATGTTATGTCAAGATGGAAGTATTACTGTTTAATCTAATGTTGAACTATGCCTAAAAGATAGTTAGGGTAGTTGTCTCCTTATGTTAAATAGGTCTAACTGAGAGGTGACTCATGTAAAGTAATATATGATAATCATATTGGGATTGTGATGAAATATTACTTATACGAATTACTATTTAATTATTTATTTTATGTAAGACAATAGTATGAAAGTTGAAGTTGTTTACATCATGATTTATTCTTACTTATGTTATGGTTTATCACTTTCTCACTCTCTCTCTCATTTGTGAATAGTAACTCCTTTTGGTATGCCTTTCTGTATTGCTCCATCTTTTTCATAAAAATAGATTTCTCTTTATGAAATAGTTAGCTAAAATCACATTATTTTAATGTTTAGTGCTTATCATGCCCAGTTCAATGAACTGGCCCATGCTACCAATTTTGCATATGGAATCCGTAAGTGATGAAAGGAGAAAATATTTATAGGAAGTTACATTTGTTTACCAAAGATACTGGATCTTTTATGATGAAATATGGATAATTATTCAAATGTATTTGTTGGAAAAGAAAATTTTACTTGTAATTGATCTTGTTATTGTTGTTTGACATTAGACATGTCTGAAGTGTTTGGAATTATAATGTATGAATCCCCTTGATGAATGAAATATTTGTGGACTTGTTTGAACTTGATGTGTAATATTTTTGGGTATTATGTGAATGGAAATGATAAGTGTTTTTATAAATTTTCTATCAGTAATATACCCTTTTGGGTTGGATTAAATTGAATAGAGGTCAAGGGTACTAGATGTACTACCCTCTTTAATGAAATGTAACTTATTAAAGTGTACATTCGTGCATGTATATTCAACTTGATCGCTATGGCTATATTAAAACAAATGTTTTTGGGTGAATAAATCAATGATAATAACTTATAATATACTATGGGGTTATAAATGAACATTTACCCTTTATAAGAAAAAGGTAAGACAAATTCCATGCAATAAAACATATACTTTTTTTAAGACCCTTTTGGGAATGAATCTGAATGTTATCCTTGGATAGTGGAATGTTTTCTTCCTCTTGATTAGTTGCTTAACCATAATAGGAATGAAAAAAAGGGAAATAAATGGAAATAGACTTCATTCCATTAAATTCTAATATAAAAATAACTTTCTCTGAACTTATGTAAGCTAAGGCTTGAGTAGGTGAGTAAGCAACAACTTGTCATGTATGTTGAATCTGTTATGTAAAACATAAATTAGAATGTTAATGGAATAAAAATAGAACTTATGAAATGGTTAGGAGTTAGATGTATCTCCATACCCACTGTTAGTGAAGAATCACAGCACCCCTGAATGTCTGCAACATGATGGGTTGAGACTCTTAGTGTGATTTCACAACATAGAGCATCTCTCAAAGTGTTGGACCTTGCGAGTTGAGAGATCTCTTTGGATTAAGGCTAGTTCCTATTCTTCTGTTCAGGTGCACACAAATAAATTGTAGATCTATTCTAAAACCTACTCTATCTTACCAAGGAGACAAGGTTGAGAAGATACAAAAAATAAATCTAAGATAATGAGGTGATGCACCAAAGGAATGTTAGAAACTCATTTTTTAATTTAACACAGGCCACATAAATGTAATAAAAACATCATGTACAGGTAACCAAACTATAATGAGAGATCAAAAAAGTAACAATGAAACACATGAGAGGGTCAAGAATCATCCACAGACATATATTATTACTCCAAAGTCGATACAGTACATTATAGTGGCCAAGAGGTAAAACTTAGCATTACAACTTGAATGGGGAAGTTAGGATTCCATGAACTCATCTGCATACTAGAGGAGAAGGGAGAGTGCAAAACAGAAATGTCCAACCCTTTTCAATGAGCCTAGATCCTTCTTTTATAGATGTTACACAGAGAGAAGAAGGAGAGAGGCAGGAAAACTAATTTTAAGCTCAGCTACCGACCATCAATGCCCCTACAAATCTACCCACAATCTTTCGAGTCTGTCACTCTGTTTCTGCTCGGCGTATCGAAGAAAGAAGAATGATAGATCAAATTCAATTTGATCTAGTTGTTAGAGAAATCAGATCGCGTATTAACGGCATGAAGATGTTTTCCCATTTTTCACCTACCTAACCTCGCTAACATTAAAGTTTCGGGTTTCCATGGTGTAGACGAGGTCGAGACCTTTCCAATAGTGCCAAAATTGTTGAGTTTCGGGCACTGGGTCGAAAGATATGTCTATTTGAATATTTCAAGTTGGGTCCATACAAAAATGGTGAAAACTAGTTAGCATAATGGGTTTGTGGGCTTGAAACTCACTTTGTGCCTTTTGGCACCAAAATACAAAACTGTAAAAATTACCCCGCAGCCCCGAAATTCACTTTTGGCAAAAATTCATCTTCGGGCCCACTAGCCCACATTTTCCATTTGGGTGAAAATTATCTCCCAGGCCCACCAATCCGCATGTAATTAAGGCTTGACACGTGGCTCCTTGGGCATCAACAGAGGTGTGGCTCATTTTTTCACTTTACGCCTTCTTGGGGCAAAAAGTTCAAACTGCCTCCGCCGACCCGTCGACCCACTTTGAATTTTCAAAATGGCCACATGCCCCTTTATGGGCCTTAGGAATTTTAGTTCATTTGGCTCTAATATCCCCATGGGATTTCGGGCCCAAAATTCACTTGGGCAAAAAATCATCTTCGGGCCCGCCGACCCACATTTTCCATTTGGGCGAAAAGTCTCTCCCAAGTCCATTGGTCCATAACTTGCAAAATATGAGGAGTTAGAAGGACTTCTTTATATTTTTGGAAAGGGAAAGAAATTTCCCACCTAATGAAAATGCTTTTAGGAAACCTTAAGTGCTTAGAATATCTAAAAAATTGGATTGAAGCAATAAAAGAGGAAAAATGGGTGCAGTTAACTAGAAATAAGCATGAGCTTATTTTGGATAACAATTTGGTGACTCAAAGGGGACATGTGCCTACTAGATGAAGAGATCAGTTGCCTTTAGAAGGATCCATTGGGCATGGAGTCATAATTGATAGCATGATCTGATATGAACTTTGGAAATCCAATCCCTGAGCTTCTTGGACATTGTTGGTTTTAGATTTGACCTTGAATCTTTTGGAAATGGGCCCTTCGAGACTCGATTTTAGTTGCTCTGCATTTGTTCTATTTTAAAATCAGCAACTGTCGTGGTGTTCATGGGTCTCCCTGATGTAAATGTTGAAGGGCCTGGTGAATTCACTAGGAGGCACATCAAATTGTATAACAATGAAAATGTGGAGCAACAAAAAACCTGTGCCATAACACTTACGGAAAAAAAACCTATGCTACAACAAAACAATGTGCATACACACTTTATTAAATTAAAAACCTAAGCTAATATTTTACAAGGGTGAGGAAATTTTCCTTTTAGTAGTAGTGTTTAGGGTAGATGCCATTGACTGGGATCTGTAATTCTTCACCATCCAACTTAGCTAGCTGAAAGGCATTGCTACTTGTACATCTTGTGACCATGTAGGGGCCACTCCAAATGGCATCAAACTTGGAAATCTTTCCTTGTTTTTCCCAATCTGCATCCCACTTCATAACTAAGTCCCCTTCTTGAAAGGTCCTTGTTCTTGCTTTCTTATCAAAGGTATTCTTGATCAATGCTTGATTCTTCTCCATGACCTACATTGCATACTCTCTTACCTCTCGTACTTCCATCAACTCTGTATACCTAATTTCCATAGCTTCAAACTCAGCCACTTCCAACTGTTTCATGAACTCCAAAGTGGGAAACTCCAATGATATGGGAAATACTTCCTCTTTTCCATAGATGAGCTTGTATGGGAAGCTTCATGTGGACCTTTTGGATGTGATCCTATCAGCCCATAGAGATGATTTGAGATTTGTATGCCAAGTTCTCTGATTTTCATCAAGAGTCCTTCTGATAATCATTAGCAGGTTCTTATTTATGGACTCTGCTTGGCCATTACCTTGAGGGTAATAGTTTGATGAAGTGTTGAGGTACATGTTATCCAAAATGTGCCCCTACTCATTTTGGTGGCTAACTCCTTGTGTTCCTACCTCTCTTGTGCCTCAGTCTTCATTTTTTGATTTTCAAGCACTCAAATCTTTCTGGAGATGGCACCATCAGATAGAGCTCTCTCTCAGCTTTCTAGAAAGGTAAAGTTTGCCTCCTAACTCCTCGTATTTTTAAAGTTATGGCTCGGTAGAGTTTTTGTGGGAAATTTTCCCATTGGAGGCCCACAACCAATAGGAAGCTGCCACGTGGCAAGGGAGTTCGAAGGTCGGAGGTGAACTTGGAAAATTTTCCAAGTTTTGGTCGAAGGTTTAAATGGAAAATTTTACCCGCGGGGCCCGCGGACCAATCACAGTGTGACACGTGTCACAAGGGGAGGCATAGTAAAAAAATTGGCTAAGTGTTTGAGCAGGAAAAATTTTAAATTTTGGCCCGCGGCCAATAGGAACTCGCCATGTGGCCAAGGAGGGTCGCAGGTGTCGGGGTTAAAATTGAAATTTTTGCTAAGTTTTGGTATAAGGTTCAAGTGTAAAATTTGGCCCGCATGGCCCGTACCCAATGAAAATGGGCCACATGTCCAAAGGACCCCGAACTGGCGGGGGAGGCATAGTAAAAAAATCGGCTAAGTGTTTTTTGCCAAGTTTTTTAAGGGTGAAGTTTGGAGAAAGGGGTCCGCGGCGAATGGGAATAGGACACGTGTCCTAGGAGGCCGGGGAGTTCGGAGCTGGGGAGAATTTTCAAATTTTGGCCAAGTTTTCGGCAAAAGGTTTAAAAGTGAAGGATGACCCCATGCCCCCTGTCCTCCAACAAAATCATGCCACGTGTCCACAGCTGGCGGGGCACGGGGAAAAAATGGGAAATTTTCCCAAAGTATAAAAAGGTAAAATTTTCAAAGGAAAACCCGCGGAGGAAGAAGGAGAGAGAATTCCAATGGTGAATCAGAAGTTGACATGTGGAATCTAACCAGCGGAGCGTGGGATTTTTTTTAAAAATTTCCAAAGATAAAAAAAAAAAGTAAAATTCGAAAATTTTTCCCGCCGATCCGTTTTTTGGCCCGTTTTTGCTCTAAATCTTCAAACAAGCATAACTTTTGATCCAGAGCTCAGATTTACACGTTCTTTATATCAACGGAAAGATTATGAAATTATCTACATGATTCCATGGTCAATTTTGAATTTTGGTTTATTTTGGAAGGATAAAATTAAAAAATGCTTCTGGTACGTGTCCATGGCCAGAAAAGACGTTTCAACAACTAATTTCAATGCAAAATGGGTCGCTTTTCTCTCTAGTATGGGTTTGTAAGTACCTCCATGATGTTTTAATGTATTTTCATTCAATGAGGGATGGCTCCCATGCATTTTTCACATTTTCTCTCTCCTAGGCTCGACCCATGTACTGTAAAAGCCAGATTTGGCTCATTTCTTCATGGTTGAACACTTTTTGGCATAGAAAACTTCTTCTTTCACCTCCAGCAAGTGATGGTTGCAAGAATCAGACCTTTTTCAAGTATTGTAGCAGGTTTATACCTCTTTGAGGGTGGAATGCAAGATATTTTACATGGAAATGACAGTGCAAAACTCTGTGAATGCTTTCAGTCCTCTGTTTGTATTGTTTTACTTCATTTTAAGACCTCTAATTGCATCTATCAGCTTGTGTATGTTTTCCCTTGTTGCATTTCATGAATTTGTGTCTATTTACATGGTAAAAAATGTTTCACCACTCCTTTGGTGCATCACCATCATTAGTTAGTTTTCAATTTTTGCATTTATATCCCTGTCCCCTTGCAATTTAGAGTAGGATTAGGATCTGAACCTCTGTAGTTGTGCAAAATAGAGATCTAAATCAGAGGAGTTTGAGGAACCAGCCTCTAATCTAGAGATTCCTCTCTCATTTTGACAAGTCCCACACTTGGAGAGAGGTTTCCATGTTGTGCAATCACACTGGATGCCTAAAACATCAATTCAGAACCTTGATTTGCATCCAGGGGTGTTGCTGATTTTGCAATAACAGTTTTGGCACGCCCGGTGGGACCTTAGAGGTCTCATTTTTATTGCAGCAAAGTTGATGTGCATCTGCTGCAATTTTCTTGCTTGAAAAGAGCTATAATTTGCATACCTGGCGACTCCAAGGGGAAGAATCAACTAGTTTCAGTAGTGTAGGCCTGGAAAACTCATGAAAAGAATCACCACAAGGTCAAGAGTTGGAGAAGAAGAAGTGGCTGTTTGAATACCTGCAGTTATCTCCAAGAAGAAGGCAAAGAGGAAAAAGGATTCAAAGGTCTCCATCTCCACCAAACAGAACTCTCTCAACTCCTCCACGTGGTAGGCCTTTCATTCAGTCAACAAGGGTTTTAAGACCAATTAGAATGGCACAAAACAACCCCTATGTCAACTTCACAGGTAGCAACCCACTTGCCCTCAATGCACAACATCCAATTCCAATTGCATCCTTGAATAACATTCCCTACTTCACTGGAGAAAATCAAACTACTCCAGGTGATCATGTTAAAGACATTGCCAATCTTTGTGCAATTCATGAAATCAATGAGATGCAAGTGGCTGTCAAATTGTTGGCATCTTCATTCAAGGGGAAAGCATTGCAATGGCTTAGAAGCCTTGGAGCTGGATCTATCACAAATTGGAATCAACTATGTATAGCACTTCATGAGAAATTTGGAGAGAAGGGAGACAACTTGTCTCTTTTGGAGCAATTGACAACCATCAAGAGAGCTCCCAATGAGCAGCTGACTGATTTCAACTTCAGATTTCAAAAGACTTGGGAGAGAATTCCAGTGGCAGTCAGGCCAGCAGCAGAAGGTGCTTTTCTCTACTATCTCAAATCTCTAAATTCTGATATTTCTATGTTGATTCAGTCCATGGGAGGCATAACTATCCCTATGGCTTATATCATTGCCATTAGGGCTGAAAATTGTTTGATCCAAGCTGGCAAACTAGCCCCTAGACCTCCCATGCCATTGTTTCCAAGTTTAGAGAGCCCAAACACTAATCAAGCACCTAATTTAGCTCCTTCTCCCATTCCTAGAAATCAGAGTTCAAATGAAGCTTCTACTTCATCTCCAAGTGCCCCAAATGAGCTTCAAGAAGTCATGAAGCAATTGCAAAACCTAGGCAATGAGATGGTCACTCTCAAGAGGCAACAAACCCAAGGTTTTAGACCTTCTTATCAGCCCCAAGCTCAGCCCAACAGGCAGCCATACAAACCAAAAAGACCTCCTAATCCAGCTGCAAATATAAATCAAACAATGCCTCCTGCCAATAGACCATTTCAGCCCTATAATCCAAATGTCATATCTACCTCTAAGGCATTGGTGCCAACACAAAACAACGTTGCTCAGGAGTATGATTGGTGTTTTCCATGCAATGAACCTCATAACCAATCCATGTGCTTCAATGGTGCTTTGAATCAAGCATTAATGGTGACAAGTACTGGCATGGAGGGTGAGGGCAGTTAAGGAAACAACCAACAACAAGAAACATCCCAACAGAAATCAGCTCCAAATGACACCACGTTCGTAAATTGGCAAGCAAAGGATTTTTGTGGCATGAATCAAACGGTCTCTCAAGGTGTGGTAGCCAACACAAGGTCAAAAAGAAGGAATTTGGGTGAAGAACAGCCATTAGCTCCAACTAATCTCCAACCCTCTATGGCTCCACAAATGGTTGGCAAACAAAATCCAGTTGTAAATGCACAAGGACAGCTGAGAACAGCTCCTAGGCCAACTCAAATACCAGTTGTTTCTGCCCACGTGCAAGGAGTGAATGTGCAAACAAAGGGATAGAAAAGAGATCCTTCATCACCATTCAGTATCATTGATCAGATGAATAAGACAAATGTTAATATATCAATGTGGGAATCCCTGTCTATCCCAGGCCAAAGAAATTTGCTACAAGCTGCCATGAAGGACTGGCCAACTTCGAATCAGCAAGTTCAGATGTAAGGCAAAGTGCTTACAAATGCTACCTAGCCTGAGGGGAATTATGGAGGACAGCAAGGTAAAATGTTGAAGCCCCCTCCCTTCTATGTTTCATTAATCATTGGAAATCAGCTAGTGCACAATTGCATGATAGACTCTGGGGCAAGTAGCTCAGTGATGCCTAAACAAATAGCTAATTGGCTAGGGCTCCAGTATGAAACAGTATCCAAAGGGGTAGTGCAGCTAGATGGGACAGCAGTAGCAACAGTTGGAGTGATTAAAAACTTGAGTCTTACCTTGCATGCATGTCCAAATGTTGTTGTTTTACAAGATGTATCAGTCATAGACCTTCCACCACTCTTTGCCCTTTTCTTGTCAAGGGACTTCACAGCCAAGATTGGAGGATATTTGTCTACTGATTGGTCACACATGCTGTTCAGAATGAGGTATGGAACCAAAGCTACAGTCAGGTCTAAACCTATTGCAAACTTCCACATTGAGCCTTACACTCCAAGTCAGATTAATGGCAATTTCTCAGCATTTGATCAAGAAGATCACCCAAGCACTGATGAAGCTGACATCAAGGTTGGGAGCATCCTAGATCTAACTCTTAATGAATGGGAAAACAAGGTACATGCTTTTGATCCTTATCAAGAAGTAGAAGAATCTGAGCTAGGGGTCTATTGCATACATGAAGAAAATCAGCCCATTCCTAGCATCACCAAACCAAACCACAAGGATGAGAATGAGGTATGGCAGCTGTTTTTTGATGGATCAAGGAGTAGATAAGGCACAAGAGGTGGAGCTATGCTTGTTTCACCTCAAGGAGTAAGGTACTATTCAGCTTTTAGATTTCATTTTGCATGCTCCAATAACATTGTTGAATATGAAGCCTTGGTGCAAGGGATGCATTGGGCAATCAAGAAGAAAATAAAGAACTTGCAAGTCTTTGGTGACAGTGAATTGATTGTAAATCAGGTCAAGGGATAGCATGTTGCCAAGAATGATCTACTTAAGTGCTACAAGAACAGGGTATGAGACCTCATGGAAGATTTTGAGGGTTTTGGCATCAAATCCATTCCTAGGAAGGAGAATCAAGCTGCTAACAGGCTTGCAGCAGTAGGGGCAGCCTTTGACATTGTGGAAAGCATTCAAAAGGACAAGGTACAACCAAACATCCACATGATTGTGAGGCCTTCAGTGCTGGATAACAATGTCAGTTGGTAAGTATTTGAGAATGACCAGCAAATCATCCATTTCTTGCAAGAAGAAGCTAAGTTCTCAGCTAAGAATCAAGAAAAAATGGAATAGCAGTATGGTGACCAAGTGGTACAGCTGAGAACTAACAAGCTGCCCAAGGGACTTATCACTTTGGAGTCCATTTTTAATCCCAATGATCAGTTTAGGAAAGAGAAGGCAAACATTCAGGTCAAGAGAGAAGATTCAGTATCCATCTTGGTGGAAGAGAACAAACCATTGCAAATTGAAAAGATGACAACTGAACAAGAAAGGTATGAGTTCATACAGCTGTGTCAAGAGTTCCCTAATGTGTTTGCTTGGAGCTATGAAGACTTAAAAGGTTTCAATCCCAACTTAGCTCAGCATACCATTGAATTGGATCCAAATACTAAGCCTGTCAGGAAGAAACAAAGACCTGTCAATCCACATATGGAGCCTCTCATGAGGAAAGAATTAAACAAGCTGATTGAGTCAAGGATCATATTCCCAATCAAGCATTCTAGTTGGGTTGCCAACTTGGTTCCAGTCAGAAAGAAGAGTGGAGAGATCAGATTGTGTGTTGACTTCAGAGACTTGAATAGAGCATCTCTCAAGAACCATTACCCACTCCCTTCAATGGAGTAAATCTTACAAGTTATGGCTAGCTCCGAGAGGTTTTCACTACTTGATGGCTACTCAGGCTACAATCAGATTATGGTGAAGGAAGAAGACCAGTTCAAGACAGCCTTCACAACCAAATGGGGAACTTATGCATACAGGAAAATGCCATTTGGGCTATCCAACGCTGGTGCCACCTTCCAAAGAGCAATGGACATGGCATTCAAAGGTTTGATTAACAACATGGTGCTGATTTACCTTGATGATATCACAGTTTTTTCCAAAAATGCAACAGACCACCTCTCTCATTTGAGACAAGTCTTCACAAGGTGTAGGAGATTTAGAGTGTCTTTGAATCCTAAGAAGTGTATCTTTCTTGCACATGAAGGAAAGTTCCTTGGCCATATTGTCTCTAAAGAAGGATTAACAATTGATCCAGAGAGGTTTGAAGCCATAAGAGCACTACCATTGCCAAGCCACAAGAAGGCCCTTCAGATTTTCTTGGGGAGAATAAACTTTTTCTGGAGGTTTGTCCCAGATTTTACAGCCCTTTTCAAACGTATCACCAAAATGTTAAAGAAAAGCATGGCTTTCAAGTGGACAATAGAAGGGAAGGAGAGTTTTGAAGCAATCAAAGAAGCCATCTCTCAAGCACCAACTCTCATCAACCCGGACTTCTCCAAGGATTTCATCCTCTATGCCTTTGGAGGTAATGATACTATTTCTACCATTTTGGTATAAGCAGAACAAGGACAACGATGAGCAGCCAATTGCTTTCTTCAGCCAAAGCCTAGATGACTATGAGGTGAGGTATTCTTTTATTGCGAAGCATGTGCTGGCCGTAATCAGAAGCTTGAAGAAATTCAAGCATTTAGTCTCAAACAACAAGGTCCAGTTGCTGGTCTCACATGCTGGGGTTAAGGACTTCCTCCTCAATAAAGATTTGAACGAGAAAAGGGCAGGTTGGATCACCCGTGTCATGGAGTATGACATTGAGATCAAAATCACCAAGCTGGTAAGAGGAAAAGGATTGTGTGAGCAGCTATTTTGGGGGAAGCAAAAGGAAGCATGCAATGAAGAAGAGGCTGTTTTGACAGTTCAAGACAGCCATGTACAAGGCAGCACTCAAGAAGAAAATAAAGCTGCCCCCACTCCTTGCTGGACCCAAGGTATTATACACTTCCTAAGCACAGGCCTATGCCCTCCGGAGATGAACAAGACCCAAAGAAAGACACTTCAGATTGCAGGCTGTCTCATATTCCATTGTTGATGGAGTTTTGTTCAAGAAAGATGTGAATGGAGTGCTGCTGAGATGCATTAGCACAAATCAGATTCATAGGGTATTGGAAGAGTTCCATGGTGGACCAGCTAGTGGTCATTTTGCACCGAGAGTGACAACTCTAAAAATCATGAAGGCTGGTTATTATTGGCCTAAAATTTTCAGTGATTGCTATGCATGGATCAAGAGGTGTAAGAATTGTGCATTCTTCACAGGAAAAGAAAGACTTGCTGCCCTTCCATTGCATCCAATCTCAGTTGACCAGGCATTCATGCAATGGGGTTTGGACTTCATTGGAGTCATTAATCCCAATTCAAGTCAAGGGCATAAATAGATTTTGACAGCCATGGACTACTTCACCAAGTGGACTGAAGGTAGTAGCACTCAAAGAAGCAAATGAGTCCAGCATCTTAGACTTTTATGAGGAGATAGCAACCAGATTTGGTAATACCTGCTACAATAATCTCAGATAATGCATTAGCATTCATTGGATCCAAGGTAACTGAGTGGGCTATCAAGAACGGGATCTACCTAAGCACTTCATCAAACTATTACCCTCAAGGTAATGGCCAGGCCGAGTCTACAAACAAGAACTTGTTGAGGATCATTAGGAGGACTCTTGATGAGAATCAGAGGTCTTGGCATACCAAACTAAAATCAGCCTTATGGGCTGATAGGATAACCCCCAAGAGATCCACAGGTAACTCTCCATTCAAGCTTGTTTATGGAAGAGAGGCAATCTTGCCCATGTCACTTGAGTTGCCAACATTGGAACTCATGAAGTAGTTAGATTTGCTAGAGTTTGGGCCCATGGAGGTGAGATACGCAGAGTTGATGGAGCTACAAGAGATTAGAAATCAGGCATCCCAAGCAATGGAGAAGGATCAAGCTTTGATCAAGAAGACCTTTGATAGGAAGGCCAAGGATAGATCTTTTCAAGTTGGAGATCTAGTGTTGAAATGGGATGTGGTCTAGAGCAAAACTGGGAAGAGCATTAAAAATTTTGATGCCATTTGGAGTGGCCCATACATGGTCACGAAGTGCAAGAACAGCAATGCTTTCCAATTGGCCTCATTTGATGGTGAAGAACTGTAGATTATAGTCAATGGAATCTATCTCAAGTATTGCTTCTACAGGGAAATTCTCCACCTTGTAAATATTAGATTAGATTTTCATTCCTCCAAGTGCTTTGCACATTTTTTTGATGTAGGTTAGTTTTGTTTCCCCTAAGTGCTTTGGCATAGCTTGCTGTCCATGGAGATGTTTTGCAGTCCTTGCTTCCATAAGGTGATATTCCATCTTCCTCCTTGCAACATTCTAAGTCAGGTTGGGGTTCCAAAAATAAAATTTGATGACTCCATGCCCAATGGACTGCTTCAGGCAACTGGTACTTTCATCTAGCAGGCAGATGACCCCTCTGAGTCGCCAAAATTGTTATCCAAAATGTGCCCCTGCTCATTTTGGTGGCTAACTCCTTGTGTTCCTACCTATCTTGTGCCTCAGTCTTCATTTTTTTATTTTCAGGAACTCAAATCTTTCTGGAGATGGCACCATCAGATAGATCTCTCTCTCAGCTTTCTAGAAAGGTAAAGTTTACCTCCTAACTCCTCGTATTTTTTAAGTTATGGCTCGGCAGAGTTTTTGTAGGAAATTTTCCCATCGGAGGCCTGCAACCAACAGGAAGCTGCCATGTGGCAAGGGAGTTCGGAGGTCACAGGTGAACTTGGAAAAATTTCCAAGTTTTTGGTCGAAGGTTCAAATGGAAAATTTTACCCGTGGGGCCCGCAGACCAATCACAGTGTGACACGTGTCACAAGGGGAGGCATAGTAAAAAAATTGGCTAAGTGTTTGAGCAAGAAAAATTTTAAATTTTGGCCCGCGGCCAATAGGAACTTCCCACGTGGCCAAGGAGGGTCGCGGGCGTCGGGGTTAAAATTGAAATTTTTGCTAAGTTTTGGTAAAAGGTTCAAGTGTAAAATTTGGCCCGCATGGCCTGTACCCAATGAAAATGGGCCACGTGTCCAAAGGAGCCCGAACCGGCAAGGGAGGCATAGTAAAAAAATTAGCTAAGTTTTTTTTGCCGAGTTTTTTAAGGGCGAAGTTTGGAGAAAGGGTCCGCGGCGAATGGGAATAGGACACGTGTCCTAGGAGGCCGGGGAGTTCGGAGCTAGGGAGAATTTTCAAATTTTGGCCAAGTTTTCGGCAAAAGGTTTAAAAGTGAAGGATGACTCCATGCCCCTTGTCCTCCAATGAAATCATGCCACGTGTCCACAGCTGGCGGGGCGCGGGGAAAAAATGGGAAATTTTCCCAAAGTATAAAAAGGTAAATTTTTCAAAGGAAAACCCGCGGAGGAAGAAGGAGAGAGAATTCCAGTGGCGAATCAGAAGCTAACATGTGGCATCTGACCAGTGGAGTGTGGGATTTTTTCCAAAAAAGTTCCAAAGACAAAAAAAAAGGTAAAATTCGAAAATTTTTCCCGCCGATCCGTTTTTTGGCCCGTTTTTGCCCTAAATCTTGAAACGAGCATAACTTTCGATCCAGAGCTCGGATTTGCACGTTATTTATATCAACAGAAAGCTTATGAAATTCTCTACATGATTCCATGGTCAATTTTGAATTTTGGTTCAGTTTGGAGGGAGAAAATTAAAAAACTCTTCTGGTACGTGTCCATGGCCAGAAAAGACGTTTCAACAATCAATTTCAATGCAAAATGGGTCATCTTTTCTCTCCTGCATGGTCAAAAATGTTAGAGCATGGGTTTGTAAGGACCTCCATGATGTTTTAATGTAGTTTCATTCAATGAGGGATGGCTCCCATGTGTTTTTCACGTTTTCTCTCTCCTGGGCTCGACCCATGTACTGTAAAAGCCAGATTTGGCTCATTTCTTCATGGTTGAACACTTTTTGGCATAGAAAACTTCTTCTTTCACCTCCAGCAACTGATGGTTGCAATAATCAAACCTTTTTCAAGTATTGTAGCAGGTTTATACCTCTTTGAGGGTGGAATGCAAGAGATTTTACATGGAAATGACAGTGCAAACTCTGTGAATGCTTTTAGTCCTCTGTTTGTATTGTTTTACTTCATTTTAAGACCTCTAATTACATCTATCAGCTTGTGTATGTTTTCCCTTGTTGCATTTCATGAATTTGTGTCTATTTACATGGCAAAAAATGTTTCACCACTCCTTTGGTGCATCACCATCATTAGTTAGTTTCAATTTTTGCATTTCTATCCCTGTCCCCTTGCAATTTAGAGTAGGATTAGGATCTAAACCTCTGTAGTTGTGCAAAATATAGATCTAAATCAGAGGAGTTTGAGGAAATATCCTCTAATATGGAGATTCCTCTCTCATTTTCACAAGTCCCACACTTGGAGAGAGGTTTCCATGTTGTGCAATCACATTGGATGCCTAAAACATCAATTCAGAACCTTGATTTACATCCAGGGGTGCTGCTAATTTGCAACAATAGTACACACCATTCTTTACTTCCCAGTTAGTGATCCTTATACCAAGGAATTTCAATGCATTATCTGATATAATGGTGGCAGGGAATCCAAACCTGGAGAATATTCCTTCATATAAATCAAAGATGTTGGATTCATTTGCTTCTTTTAATGCCATTGCTTCGGTCCACTTGGTGAAATAGTCTTCTGCAGTAAATATCCACTTGTGGCATTGGCTTACATTTGGGTTAATCAACAAAATGAAATATAGTCCCCACTACATGAATAGTTGATCCACTAAAATGGGACGAAGGGGCATGGCTACTAGCTTCTCCTTTCCTGTGAAGAATGCACACTTTTTACACTTCTTGACCCATGAGTAGCAGTCCCTGAACACTGTAGGCCAATAATAACTAGATTTCATGATCTTGAGAGTTGATACTCAAGGGGAAAAGTGACCTCCCACTTATCCATCATGGAACTCAAGCAACACTCTCTCAATTTGGCCTGTCTCAATGCACCTCAATAGAACACTATTGATATCCTTTTTAAACAAGACACCACCAAAAATCACATATGGAATGGCTTGTAGTCTGAAGTATCTTCTCTTTGCTTTGTTCCATTCTAGGGGCACAAACCTATTTGGAGGTAATACACCAAGGCTTGGGTCCAACATGTAGTAGGTGCATCATTATCTGGTTACTCTTGATCATTTTTTAGAAATAGGACAACCTATTTTCCACCCACCTACTCATCCTATTGCTTGGAGGTGAGATGTTCACACAAACCCTTGCCTTGAACCAGTTAGGTCACCTTGATATCAATTTCATATTCCATTACCTGAGTGATCCAACCTACTATCTTCTCATTTAATTTCTTGTTCAGGAGAAAATCCTTGACACTAGCATGGGACACTAGTAGTTAAATCTTATTGTTTGATACCAAATGTCTGAAATTCTTCAATCTCCTAATAACATCAAGGACATGTTTTTCAATTAAAGAGCATTTTACCTCGTAGTCCTCCAAGCTCTGAATGAAGAAGGTTATTGGTTATTCTGAACCTTCCTCATTGGGCTGGAACAAGATGACTAAGATGGTGTCTAACCCTCCAAAATCATATAGCATAAAGTATTTTGAGAATTCTAGGTTAATAAGAGTTGTAGCGTGTGATATTGCAAGCTTGACGGCCTCAAAACTCTCTTTTCCTTCTACTGTCCATTTAAATACAAGACTCTTCTTTAACATCATTGTTAAATGCTTCAAAAGAGTGGTAAAGTCAAGTACAAACCTGCGAACAAATTTTATCCTTCCTAAGAAGATTTGGAGATATTTTTTTTTGTTTTGGTAATGGAAATGTCTGGATGGCTTCCACCCTTTCAGGATCAATTATCAACCCTTCTCTCAAGACAATGTTTCCCAAAAATTTCCCCTCATGAGCCAGGAACACATACTTCTTTGGGTTTAGTGATACTTTGAACCTTCTACACCTGCCTAAGGTGGAAGAGATGGTCTGCAACATTCTTTGAGAAGACGGTGATATCATCTAGATAAACCAAGACAATATTTTTGATTAGGCCTTTGAATGCCATGTGCATAGCTCACTGAAATGTTGCTCCAACATTTTATAATCCAAATGACATCTTCTTATAAGCATATGTGCCCCATTTGGTGGTGAAGGTTGTCTTGAACGGATCTTCCTCTTTCATCGTTATCTGGTTATAGCCTGAGTATCCATCTAGCAATGAAAACCTCTCAGAGCCAGCTACAACCTACAAGATCTATTCCATTGATGGAAGTGGATAGTGATCTTTGAGTGATTCTCTGTTTAGATCACAGAAGTCTACACACAACCTGATTTCCCCACTTCTTTTTCTCACAGGAAAGTTTACAGCCCAACTTGAATGCTTGATAGGGAAGATGATGTTGGCCTCAATTATTTTCTCATGAGAGGCTCGATGTGATGATTTATTAGCCTTTTCTTCTTTCTGAAAGGCTTAGATCTTGGATCTAACTCGATAGTGTGTTGTGCCAGCTTTTGGTTGAAACCTCTTAAATCTTTGTAAGTCTAAGAAAAGACATCTGGGAATTCGTGACAAAGTTGAATAAAATCATATTTGTCTTATTGAGTGCTTACATTGCCAATCTGCAATGTTTTTCCTTCTTCTATGAAAATGGGCTCTGAATCTTCACCTTTTACCTAAATATTCACCTTCTCCTTTCAAAATTGGTGATTTGGGTTGAAGATTGATTCCAAAGTGACAAGACCCTTTGGTAGTTTTTTGGTCCTCAACTACACCACTTGATCACCATACTACTGCTCCAACCTGTCTTGTTTCTTGGAGGAGAACTCAGCTTCTTGTAGAAAGTTGACAATTTGTTGATCATTTTTAAAAACTTGCTAGCTTGTGTTTTTGTCTGGGAAAACTGGCCTCACAACCAACTTGATATGGGGCTAGGATTTATCACTCTTGATACTCTTCACAACATCGAAGGCTTCCCCAATCACTGTCAATCTATCTGCTACTTCATTCTTCTTCCTTGAGATGAAATTGATGTTGAATGCTTCAAAATCCTCGATGAGGTCCCATACCTGGTTATTGTAGCTCTTTAGCATTTCGTTCTTAGCAGTGTTTTATCTTCAGACTTGATTTGTGTTATCCCGTAAAATTGACAAGGGCAATTTTACCGATAACCATACCGAAAATTTTGTTTCGATCTCTCGATTAAGGATCCATCGCGTTCGAAACGTTGTAAAATCCCTTCCTGGGAAATCTAGTTTTTGAACTTAGTCTTTTTGAGCCTTTTTTGGCTGGGCGCATGAAATTGCTTTGCAACACTAACTTTTGGTGCGCCCCCTTAAAAGCCTTTGGCGCATGGTTTTTTATGTTAACACATCTTTTAGTGTGCCAAAGGATGTTGAGACTCTTTTGCGTGCGCCAAGGCACATGCGCCTGTGTTGACACAACTCTTGTTGCGCCACCCTTTTGGTGTGCCAAAGGGCGCACATAATATCATTGCAACACCATGTTTTGGTGCGCCAAAGGGTGCACATAACTTTATGTCGACAATGCTTTCGGTGCACCAAAGGCGCGCTCAATCTTCTGCTGTCAAATACTTTCGTGCGCCAAAGGGCGCACGCTTTCCCCTGTCGACAGAAACTTTCATGCGCCATTTCAAAAGTGGTTGGCGCATTGATGACAAGTTTTTCTATATATATCAGTGTGCGCCCAATGTCATTTTCATTCTTTTTGTCGAGCACGTGATCATTCTAAACTTGTCAGCCTCTGCTCCGTCGTTTTCATCGCCCTGTGGACCCATTGAAACTTTTGCTATATATCCAGGTAAGAGGATCTTCTTGTTCCCTCATGCGTTGTGTGCTTTCGGTTTTTAGTGCTTTCATGGTCTAGTTTTAGCTTGCTGGTTGGTGTTTTGATTAAATAGAAATATGTTGAGCTAGCCCCCCCTGTGCTGCCTTGTCTTTTTCTTCTTTTCCTCCTCCTTTCCCTCCCTCTTTCCAGATCTGCTGGTAGAGGGTGTTGTTTTGAAAGAACTTGGTCTGAAAATCTCTTTTCTGAAACCTTATATCTCCAAGCAATCTTTGAAATGGAGGAAAGAAGGAAAAAGTGTTGAGCAATGAGAGGCTCTATTTTTCACATTGGCGCACTGGCGCGTCTTGTTACACTAAAAACAGTTGCGCCCCTCGGCGCATCTACCCGCCTTGTTACATGAGCAAAACCCGCGCCAATGGCGCGCCCTTTCTGCCTGCTGCATCATGAACTCATGTGCCCTCAAGGCGCTCCTCTGTCGCGTGCTACAAGTGCCAATCCCGCGCCCCTTTGGCGCGCTGTTCATCCATGTTGCATCCCTTTTTCATGCGCCAATCGGCGCACCCAGCTCCCATGTTACACGAGTTATATTTGCACAAGTATGAAACTATAGAGGCGCAGGCGCATCCCCGACTACAACAACATCATGTTGTGTTAACCCTTCGTGCGCCGCGCCATATCCCTTTGGCGCACGAAAAGTCCTTGCTACATGATACACCCATGCGCCAAAGGGTGCACCAAATCTCAATGTAACACGCATTTCCTGTGCACCCTATATAAAATGCAATCTGTAACATCCATGCACCATGCGCATTTGGCGCCAGTTTAGCCTCTGCAACACTCCTTTTCTGTGTGCCTTATCTATTTGGCCTGCAAATTACATTTTTCATGCGCCCTGCGCCCTGAGCCTTAAAATCTCTAACTCTTTCTTCTGCTAGCATTCCAATGGAAGATCAAATGACTAATTCAACCTTTTTGGATTGGGTCTCACTTCTTCTTCATGCAGATCAGCAACTGAGTTCGAAAGAACACATGTCTACGTCAAGCAAGAAACCCACCAAACCAAGAGGAAAGGCTAAGCTGACAGAAGAAGAGATGAAATACAAATATCAGAGGGTCAGGATGCCCGAATCACAGGCTGAGTGCAGTATGGATGTCAGAGACTCAGAATTGGGTCACATTGACATGGAGGAATTCTGGGTTAGAACTCAGAAGGTTACGAGAAGTCCATGGATGGACAAATTGATAGGCAGTGCCCTGCACTTTGCCGGAGGAATCCCCGTCAGTGCCGTCAACAACGAATTCATGATGGTGATTGCCCAATGTTACAACAAAGACACAAGATGTGTCGAAAATAGCAAGGGCGAGGTAGTCATAAACCTCACTGCCCGTCATTTTGAAATAATGCTCGGCATCCCTCATCACCGGCAATTTGTGGCCGTCAGCCAAAAGGAATGCATCAAGGCCTGGGAAGACAACGAAGACCAATGCATGCAGCTGATGAATGAGGTATACTTGAAGAACAAGAAGGTGGTAACCCGGTGGCCCCAGGTCATCCACCGCAGTGATTTCTCAGAAGAACTCAGCGACACTATCACTTTCCTGAGCAGAGTCTTCGGGCTTTCCGACGCCCACTACTTCCATAAATGGATGCTGAGGTACTTGGAGACAATGAATAAAAATTTACCCGATCAGCGCTTTTACTGGGGTGAAATAATAAGCAGCACCATCTCTGAGCAGCTACAACAGTTCGCCACAACAGGAGTGTTCCATATGAACTCCTATGTAGTCTACGTTGCAGCGTCGGCAAGGGATTATCCGGGGCTGAACCGAAGTGGAGTATGGCCTCAGGCCAAAATATTTGATTACTACCCAGAGCTGAGGCTGGAGAATAGCATCCAACATTTCACAAAAGTTAACGATGCATTCTTTTATCATGTCATCTGCCTGCTGAGGCCAAACATGACTCATAGCCGGACAACCAAAAACATAGTGGCAGTCACGGAGAAATGGGGGGCCCTGTTCACCCAATTTCCCACGTTCACCTATCTGAGGGCTGCCAACTTTTTGGGAGAGCCAACCAGGCTACCAAGGTATGCCGGGCCTAAGCTGATTCTACTAGAACTGTCAAGGCAGCTGGTCACATACCATGAGAAGTGCCTCAAAAGAAAGAAGGGTGGAACTCCTTTCCCCCTCACAGTGGGCCGATACACATGCTCCACCCACCATAAGGCAAAGGAAATGTTCGCAGAGCTGGAGCTACTCAACTTGAAGCATGACTTCCCAGCCAGGCCTACCTTCGACCCAAGAAGCTGCCTGCCAAAAGCGAAGCTCGATCCGATCCATGTCCCTCAAATTGAGGATATTTACATTGACGTTCTCCATGAGGCGGAACTCAGAAGAAAGGATCACTCTCGCTTGGCATTGGCGGAAATCATCCAATACGGAGTGGCCATTGTCCCCGAAGGCTTCCAGACTACGGAAGATGAAGTAGATAAGGTGTATAATGACACAGATGGGGACAATTGGCCCTTCCCGGCCATTGACAGGAACAAGGCTCCTCAAACAATTGAGGAGAGGGTCAAGGAGACTATGCGGCGAACAGAGCACTGGTGTCGCATGAACGGGCTGATCTACCTCGGGGTAGATTTCACAACTTCCCCGTTGGGCAATGCACCTCCAAGGTCCAAGAAGCAGCTGAAGGACAAAAGTGCAGAAGGTGAAACTAGCACCATTCAGGAAGAAGCCCCTGAAAGTCCTCTTCCCTCAGAGCCAGAACAGGTTATAACTCTGGAGGAAGAATTGACAGAGGATAGTCCTATACGCCCATCCACCCAGGATGTCGGCGTCGCTACAACTTCAGAGGTCCCTTCTATCCCTTCTTCTTCTCTTCCTTCCCCTCCTCGAGTGACTCAAACGACCACCCCTTTGGTCGTGTCCTCTGCCCCTTCTTCTACTCTTTCCCCTGCTTCTTCATCTATCTTCTCCTCCCTCACTGATTTGTCTTCCTCTATTTCTTCCCTCATCTCCGAGCTCCCTTCCCTTCCTATGTCTTCTACAGTTACGATTTCCCTTCCTCCCGTGGACACTTCTTTGGCTATTCTCTCAATGCCGCCGCCGCGTGTCTCCACGTTTTTCCCCTCCTCTACCGTTGCTGCCTCCCCCTCTGTCTCTGGTCCTTCTTCTATAGGACCAGCTTGGATCTCTCAGCAGCTGAGCCAGCAAAAGAGGAAAGTTCCCATCGCTTCGATGGACTTTTCGGTAATTCCAGCCAAAGGGGCAAAGAAGCACAAGCCTGTAACACGCTTCTCTCAAAGTGCTGCAGGTGAGAGAGTTATGGAAATAGCTTACCCCGACCCCCTCAAAGAGAAAGAAGATCTGTCTCCAATAGATTTTACTGTGACCCAAGTCACGATGGGGACGTCTTCTCAAAGTCTCCAGGGGGAAGCTCTTTCCGCAGTTGATGCACTCTGCAAAAAGTTTCGGGAAATGAAAGAAGAGAAAAGGCTACTGAAGGAGCAGAACAAACACCTGCTTCAAGCCTTACAGAAGATGGGAAGTGCACCTCCCACAACTGCCGCCGAGACTCCTGAGCTGCTCAGTCAGGAGAAGATCAATGAGTATTCAAAGATCGGCGAGCAGGGTATGGCCGTTTCTGCTTGGAGGAGCCAAATCCTCAAGGACAGTGAAAGAGTGATCGCCGAATATGTCAATCTATATCTGAACATCGGGAAGGCGAATAAGGAACTCCAAGCATTAGCAGGTCCAATATCAGAAGAGCTAGAACATGCTAGACTCCAGCACGAGACCTTCCAACAAATGTTCGACTGTTCAGTCAAAGATCTGGTCAAGTTCGGAGTCTTCGGCCATCCAAGGGCCCTCAACAAAACCATGTCCACTCTGGACTATCAGATAGATCAGCTGGAATTCGTTCTGGAAAAGATAGACAAGGTAAAGGAAGAGGCCCTGGATGCAATGCATCAAATGGAGAAAGTTGTTCTCGCCATGACTCCAGGGTTGCTCACTCCTTCCCTTACCTTGAGATCAGCCGATGACACTATCCGGATCTTCAAGGAGATAGCTTCTCAAGGGACAGGGCTAGAGGTCACATTCGACACTGAATCTATCAACAACCTACTGGCCTGTAGGGACTTCATCGGGTTCCTTATCGAGGCAGAGAAAGATTATTCCAAACTCCCGGAAAAGCTCATAGACGAGCGGGAGACTTGCGAAGCAATCAGTGAACGGCACAAGGATCCATCACAGGATCAATTTGGGCCGATGATTAGCAAGTTTTTGGAATACCGCGCTCAGTTCCACATATCATCACCTGAGCAGCATCAGAAACAGGTGACCCCTTTTCGGCCGCAGGATGATGATGATGAGTAACTTCTTCTTCTTCTTCTTCTTCTTCTTCTTCTTCTTCTTCTCTCTTTTCTCCAACTTTATTTTTGAAATGTCTAAAATGTGTTGACACAAATGATGACATCATCCATGTTGCATCATGGGATGATGTCATCCACCAAGTTGTCAAAGTCAACATGACTTTTAGATATTTTGTAAATATCTTTGTAAATAAGTGGTTGGCTCCATTTTGCCTTCTCTCTCCCTCATCTTCTATAAATACTGGAATACTTGTTGTATTCAGTGTGAACATTTTTTAGATAGAAATAGAAGTGAAGAGAGAAAGACTTTGAGCTTTCTTGTAACAGAAGAAAACAGTAATACAATTATTAAGACTTTGTGCTCAATATCTGTGTTATGCATTAGGTCTTTCTTACGTTAGATCTGCATGTGTTTAATCTGTTGGATTCATATCTACTTTCCTGTCATTTTCTCATCAGTATTGCTTTGTTTATTTACGCAAGTAGGTTTGGCTCTGTTTACTACCAAACCAAAAATGTAAATCTTCTGACCCTTCTGCTTTGGAATTCATTTCTTTTCTTCCTTCGGATCTGTTCTTTCTCTCCTCCCTCTTTCATTCCTTTCTTTTCTCAGCCTGAAACACTCTACTGGGATGAGATCCCAACCCCCGAAGGTAGAATCTGTGAGACTTGCATAGGTTCCTGCTAGTAGAAATAGCAATAAACCAGTTTCGCTTTGCTGACTCAAAGAGGGGCTAAGCCCTGCACACTGTTGGCTCGTCTATCCATAGATCTGTCCACGCGACAGATTTTCAGACCAACAATTTGCAACTAACTCACTATCACCAAACACTTGCAAGTTTCTTATAAACCTTTTCCTTACCCAATGCATTCCATGGACCAAAGCCTCATACTTTTCTATATTATTTTATCAAGAAAATTGGAAATGGAAAGCTGAGTAGTATTTCATACCTTGAGGTGAAAAAAACATAGCCCCTCCTCTGGCTCCTTGTCTACTCCTTGAGTCATCAAAGAGCAACTGCCATACTTCATATTCATCTTTGTGTTCTGGCTTAATGATGTCAGGAAGATGGTGATTCTCCTCATGCAAATAGTAGAATCCTATCTCATATTCCTCCATCTCCTTATAAGGGTCAAAAGTATGTCTCTTGTTTTCCCACTCATCGAGAGGAAATTTTGGAATGCAACTAACCTTGGTATCTGCTTCACAAGTGCTTGGGAGGTCCTCCTGATCAAAGGTTGAACAATTGGCATTGATCGGTATGGGTACATAAGACTTAATGTCATAATATGCAATGGGCTCTGATCTAATTGTGGCCTTAGCTCTGGACCTTGTTCTAAATAGCAGGTGTGACCAATCAACAAATAGATAGCCCCCAATCTTAGCAGTGAAGTCTCTTGACAAACACAATGCAAAATGTGGTGGAAATTATATGACTGATACGTTCTGCAACATAGTCACATTGGGGTAGGTGTGTAGTGTGAAGCTCAAATCTTTGATGACTCCAATAGTTATCATTGTTGTCCCATCCAATTGCACTACCTCCCTGGATATGACTTCGTATTGAAGACATAGCTAATCAACTATTTGTTTTGGCATTACAGAGCTACTTACTCCCAAATCAATCATGCAATTATGTACTAATTTTTCCCCAATGATTAGTGAAACATAGAACGAAGGGGGATTCAGATTCTTACCTTGTTTTCCTCCATGATTTCCCCCAGTATGAGTTGCATTTGTAAAATATTTATCTTACTCGTTAAGGGGCTGATTTGAGCTTAACCAATTGGCTATAACAGTCTGCAATAGATATCTTTGTCTTGGAATAGCCAATGACTCCCACATTGAAATATTCACAGTTGTCTTCTTCATTTGTTTGATGATGTTAAATGAGTTATCCTTTTTCTGCCCCTTTCGTGGTACATTTTTCTCTTACACATGGGTCATTACAACTGGTGCCCGATTGGGTTTGGAAGGTGGCTTGGAATGACTCTGCATATTGGGATTTGCATTATGAGTGCCAATACCTTGTGGAGTAATGAAGGGTTGAGGATTACCTGATTTTGGTGACTATCCCTCTCCAATATTCCTTTTCTTGGACCATGTATTGGCAGTTACACTTTGAGAAGGTGTTTGATTCATCCCACAGAAGTCTTCATCCTACCAATTGACAAGGATAGTCTCACTTGGAGATGCTTCTTGCTGAACTCCTTGCTGCTGATTTTCTTCTTGGCTAGAATCTTGTGACACACCAATGGTTTGTACCATCAAGGCCTAGTTTAGTGCACCATTAAAACACATTGATTGGTTATGTGGCTGATTACATGGGAAACACCAATCATATTCTTGGGCCATGTTGTTTTGTGTTGGAACTAAGGCCCTTGATGTTGAAGCTCTGCTTGGATCATATGATGGGTAAGGCCTAGAAGTTTGAGTTTTTCCTTGGTTTTGGTTCTGATTTGTAGCCTAAGTTGGTGGCCTATTTTACTAATATGGAGGATAACCTGATACTAAGCTTGAGGCTGATATGGATGAGAACTCTGAGCTTGTTGCCTCTTGATAGTTACTAACTCATTCCCTAGCTTTTCTAGTTGTTTCATAACTTCTTGAATCTCTTTTGAGGTGCTAGAGGATGAGGTAGAGGCTTTAGCTAAACTTTGATTCCTATGAGTATGTATAGGAGCTACTGTGGGTGTCTGACTAGTGCTTGAGGCTGATAGTTGTGGGTATAGAGGCATGGGTGGCCCAGGAGAAAGTTTTCTAGCCTGAATTAAACAATTTTCAGCTCTTATGGAAATGTCATAACCTACAGGTAAGGTGGTACCTCCCATTGATTGAACCATTAAAGCAATATCAGAATTTAGAGCTCTAAGAAAGTATAAGAAAGCACCCTCATCTATGGGCCTTACAGCCAATGGAATCCTGTCCCATGTCCTTTGAAATATGAGGTTGAAATTTGTCAATTGCTCATTAGAGGCCCTCTTGATTGTTGTAATTTTCTCCAAAAAGGATATATTATCTCCCTTTTCTCCAAATTGATTATGAAGATCTCTGTATAGATGGTCCTAAGTTTGAATAGAGCCTACTATTAGAATCCTAAACCATTGTGAAGCTTTACCCTTAAGTGAAGAGGCTAGTAACTTAACTGCAATGTCTATCTCAGTGATCTCATGAATTGCATAGACATTGACAATGTCTTGAATGTGGTCACTAGGAGAAGTATGGTTCTCTACAGTGAAATATGGGATGCTCATTAATGCTATAACTGGTACTAGATTTTGTGCATTAAGGGTGAGTGGGATGTTGCCAATGAAATTGACATAAGGATTTGGCTATGTCATCCTGATTGGCCTGAGAACCCTTGTTCATTGAATGAATGGCCTACCAGGAGGAGGTGTTGACAAGGTTTTGTTTGGTGGAGATGGAGACCTCTGGGCTCCTCTCCCTCTTCCCCTTTCGTCTAGGGACAAGTGTAGATAGAAAAATAGTCCCTCCTCTCTGGTTCTTGACCTTGTTTGTATTATTCTCATGAACTTGACAAGCTTGGACTATTGAAACCAGTAGATTCTAATTCTTTTGGAGTCGTTAGATGTGAAATTTGAAAGCTTCTTAAGAGCTAAAATTACAGCAAGTGCACATCAATCTTGCTGCAATAAAGATGGAGACTTCTTTCTCCCACCAGGTGTGCCAAAACTATTAGTGTAGAATCACAGCACCCCTAAATGTCTATAACTAGATGGGTTGAGACTCTCAGTGTGATTGCACAACATGGAGCATCTATAAAAGTGTGGGACCTTGCAAGTTCAGAGAGCTCTCCAGATTAAGGTCATTTCTTATTACTCTGTTCAGGTGCACAAAAATAAATTATAGAGGATCTATTCTAAAACCTACTCTATCTTACCAAGGAGACATGGTTGAGAAGATATAAAAAATAAACCTAATCTAACGAGGTGATGCACCAAAGGAATGTTAGACACTCATTTTACAATTTAACACAGACCATAGAAATGCAATACAAACACCATGCAAAGGTAACCAAACTATAATGAGAGATCAGAAAGGAAACAATGAAACACATGAGAGGGTCGAGAATCATCTACAAACATATATTATTGCTCCAAAGTTGATACAGTACATTATAGTGGCCAAGAGGCAAAACTTAGCATTACAACTTGAATGGGGAAGTTAGGACTCCATAAACTCGTCTGCAGACCAGAGGAGAAGGGAGGGTGCAAAACATAATTTTCCAACCATTTTCAATGAGCTCATATCCTTCTTTTATAGATGTTGCACAAAGAGAAGAAGGAGAGAGGTGGGAAAACTAATTTTAAGCTCATTTACCAGCCATCAATGCTCCTAAAAATCTTCCCATAATCTATTAAGTTCGTTGCTCTGTGTCTTCTCGACATATTGAAGAAATAAGAAAGGCAAATCAAATCCAATTTGATCTGGATGTTGGAGAAATCAGATCACATATTAATGGCACGAAGATGTTTTCCCATTTTTCACCCACCCAACCTTGCTAACATTAAAGTTTCAGGTTTCCATAGTGTAGAAAAGGTCGATACCTTTCTAAAGGTGCCAAATTTGTTGAGTTTCAGGAATTGGGTTGAAAGATATGTCCATTTGAATGTTTCGAGTCAGGTCCATATAAAAATGGTGAAAACTAGTTAGCAGAATAGGTCCGCGGGCCCAAAACTCACTGTGTGCCTTTTGGCACCAAAATACAAAAATGTAAAAAATTTCCCCATAACCCCGTAATTCACTTTTGGAAAAAATTCATCTTCGGGCCTGCTGGCCTGTATGCAATTGAGGATAGACACATGGCTCCTTGGGCATCACCGGAGGTGCGGCTCATTTTTTCACTTTACACCTTCTTGGGACAAAAATTTCAAACTGCCTCCATCGACCCACTGGCCCGCTTTGAATTTTCAACATGGCCACGTGCCCCTTTGCGGGCCTTAGGAATTTTTCTTCATTTGGCTCTAAGATCCCCCATGGTCTTGCAAGCCCAAAATTCACTTGGGAAAAAAATCATCTTCAAGCCCGCCAGCCTGCATTTTCCATTTGGGTGAAAAGTCTCTCCTAGGTCCGTCGGCCCGTAGTTGAAAAATATGAGGAGTTAGAAGGACTTATTTATATTTTTGGAAAGGGAAAGAAATTTCCCACCTGATGAAGATGTTTTCAAGAAACCTCAAGTTCTTATAATATCTAAAAAATTAGATTGAAGCACTAAAAGAGGAAAAATGGGTGTAGTTAACCAGAAATAAACATGAGCTTATTTTGGATAACACCCACTCCTATTGTAGTTTTAACTTGTAACCCTAATGATTAATGAACACTAGTTGTTCTGTAGGGCTACTGCAATTAACCCTTAATAAAGAAATTAATAAGTCATTAACTTCTTTCTAAGGTATGTTCATCCAGATGAGAAGAACTCAGTTGGATGTTGGCACACGCCAACTACAGTGTAGTACCTTTGTGAAGACTTGGGTCTTCATGAGGATACTGTGTTGTAGTTGACATGTTGTAATACCCTTCAAAGTTTAATCATTGATATCTACATAATTTATGACTTGATCACATTTGTACCCTAGGTAGAGCTAGGGGCATGATCTATTTTCGGGGTCAACTCACGATGACTTAGGATAACTAGACACACTTAATCAACTTAGGTTGATTGAGTATGTCTATGTACCCTTAGTCACCATGAGCAGTCCTCCACACTAGACTATGTTGCTAACCTTGGCTAGGGTAAAACCTTGAGCAAGTTGTGTAACATTCCCATTTTAAGACTTTAGAAACAAGGGATTTTTTTTATTGAATAATGTTTTCTATTCTAAATAATCATAATTTAAAACACATATTCCAAGACAATAAATCTCATAACATAAAACCGTATGCAACTGTAAATGACTAGGTGGAACACCAATTTCTCATTTCATGACTCGTTATCATACCGATCTCTCATGTTAACTCAATGATTTATATACTAAGTATACTTGGTTCTCTTACCCTTTTAGGAGTATTTAAGTGTTCTTTTTAAGAGGCCTATTTCAATATTTGTTACCAATATTCATCTGAAATCTCACTTCTTAAACTAGGTGAAATAGGACAATGCAACCAGTAGCTTGCGATACTTTTGCCAAATATTTTTAACATATTGTTCATGTTTATATTCCTAGATGACATACTCATCAAATGGAATATGTCCTTCACCCCACTTCATCTATTATCTAGATTGGTCTTCAGTGACTCCTGTTAGTCCACTAGTTCATGATTTAACCCTAACCAAGGTTAGCAGCATAGTTTAGTGTATAGAACTACTCACGATGACTAAGGGTACATAGAGATACTCAATCGACCTAAGTCAATTGTGTGTGTCTCGTTATCCTAATTCGTCGCGAGTTTCCCTCGATACTAGATTATTCTTCTAACTTAACCTAGGGTATAACTATGATCAAGTCTGAGTTTATGTAGATCTAGATGATTAAACTCTTAAGGTTGTTACAACATTTCAACTGCAACATAGTATCTACATGAAGACCCAAGTGTTCACAAAGGTACTATACTGCAGTTGGCATGTGCCAACATACGACTGAGTTCACCTCATCTGGATGTACATACCCAAGAAAGAAGTTAATGACTTAATTATCTTCCTTATTTAAGGGTTAGTTACAGGAGCCCTATTGAACAACTAAGTTCATTAACCATTAGGGTTATAATTTAAAATTGTAATTAGAATTTCTATGAAGATACATCTTCCTCCAAACCTTTTTTGAAGATTTTTTTTCATTCATTAACATTCTAATTTATGATTCAGTTTCACAAATAGATTCAGCATACTAATAGAGATTTTAACTTAATTAACTTATCCAAGTATTATCTTGTTTAAGTTCTGAATCAGATCTTTTTATAATAAAATTCATTGCAATGAAGTTTAATCCTATATATATTTTCTTTTCATTGGTTTTATTCAGATTAAGGAATTGATCAAGAGGAGTCACACCTTCCTCAATCCAAGATAACATTAAGATTTAATTCCCAAAAGGTCTTAAAATAGACTTCTTATCATTTTATAATAGTTTCCTTCCCTTTACTTATTAAGAATTAAGGTTCATTTATAACCCCTTAACATTCTAAAAGTTATCATCATGGTTTAATTTACCCACTAACATTGTTTTGGTAAAGTCATAGTGATTTAATTGAATGTCCATTCATGAATTCCAACTTTAATAAGTTCTATTAAATAAGAGGGTAGTATATCTAGTACCCTTAACCTCTAGTTTATTTTAAATCAACCCGAGAGGGTTTATTAATTATATATAAAACAATTAGAGATAAGATTATCATTTCCATTCACATAATACCCGCAAAGATTACACATCAAGATCAAAAACTCACAATTCTTTCATTCGTCAAGTGGAATTCATACATTATAATTACAAAAAATTCAGACATTTTTAGTGTCAATCAACATCAATAAGACTAATTAAAAATACAACTTTCCTTTCCAACAAATACATTTCATTAATGATTCATATTTCATCATAAAAGATCTAGTCTCTTTGGTAAAAAAAGTAACATCCTAAAAGATCTTTTCTCCTCTCATCACTTACGAAGTCCATCTGTAAAATTACTAGCACGGGTCAGTTCATTGAACTGAGCATGATAAGTACTAAGCACTAAAACGATGTGATTTTAAATAATTTTTTCATAAAGGGAACTTTTCTTTTATGAAACAGTTAAAGCATTATAGAAAGACATACCATAAAGAAATACTAGACATAAAAGAGAGGAAGAGATAAGGTCATATAAAAATAGATCATGATATAATCATATTAAAATTTCAACTATGATTACATAAAAATAATTAAAACATTAATCCAAATAAATAATATTTCACCAAAATCAAAACTTCTTTTCATTTACTAATTTTCATGATTCACTTCTTAATTAATTCCATCTAATCTGAGAAGATACTAACACTACTATCTCTTAGGAATATATTTGCATTAGATGGAACGATTGTACATTCATCTCAGTATTATCTCACTTAATTTCATCCTAAAATATAATATGTCAAGTTCAATCAAAAATTAGGATAAATTTTAGGATGAACCAACGACACATTTAGAAAAGAGTTTCTTATTAAAGAATTATATATCCTAACTTCATAGTCAAAAACCAACCTAAGTTTAGGATCAGTATCAAACAAAGTTTTTAACAAATCATGAAATTAATTTGACATGTATTTGGAACTAATCACGCAATCCTAAATGAGGTACATAATTACCAATGTTAAATTCAAAGAGAAGAATGGAGGAATTCAACAATCAGCTATAGATCCTGCAATCCTTCAAATATATTTTCACCCCATAAGAGACATACTTAAGAATTTTCCAACCTAACATACCAATTCTTTAGAGTAACCTTTTTCTTCAGCTATCTTATTCTAACACAATTGGGCTTAATTATTCAAGCAATTCCTAGTGGAGGTATAACGATACAAACCAAATAGGTCAATTCCCTCTTCAGGAGTGATACAGGTGAAAGATAAAAGGAAGGAGAGAAAGATATTGTTCACTCTAGATCCAAGAAAGGATATTATAGATAAGTCAGGTCTCTATTGTCCTTAATTGTAAATCCCAACAGAGGTTAGATCAAGGCTCAGATTAGATGATAGTTGTCCTCAAGTAGAAGAACAAAGGACAACATTTATTTACCTTTCATAATTCAAGGAGGATTGTATTATAAATACCTTAATCCCCCAAACTGCAAGTAACCATCTCCTAATAGATACAAAGGAAAAAGGAATAGAGTAGCTAAGGATTAAGTCTTCCTAATCTTCCTAACTCATAACAGAAAGAGGAGATATCATCGAATAACAGTATAGATGAGGCCTCAAATACGCATTCCATAAATAGAGGTACCCTTTCCTAAGATCAAAAAAGAACTGAAGACAAATTTGATGGCCCAAGGCCAAGAAAACAATTAACCCTAAGAAAGCATTGAAGCCCAATGAATTATTCAAATTTACAATCAATAACTGTGAATGTAACACAAAAGCTACAAACTGAAAATGATTTTTTCTTCTAAATAGTAATTACATCAATTACAGGAATAATCCAATATGCCAAATAATAGAAGATAGAGTAACACTTTATGAATTTACCCTTTTTTGAGAAACAATTTCCTTTTTAAGGAGATAGCACAGTAAGCTTACCCCTCCATTGTTTGTGAACAAAAAAGTGATAACAAGACTTAACAAACAAAAACTTCCTTTCAAGCCAACTTAGAACAATTCCTCATCCATAATAATCACTGAAAAAGACAACTGAAATAGGAAGGATAAACCCCAACCCAGATTCATAACCACAGAGAGATAAAAGAAATGTCATCACGACCCCACGTCTTGTGCACGAAGTCAAACTTAGAAGATATGCTAAACTTGGAAATGCAAAAGTCTATTTCCTTCAAGCATTCATTCAAGCTTAGACAAGATTCAAGTTACTCTATTGTTTACTTACTGAAGTATTCTCATAGAAGTGTTACAAGATCCCATCAAAAAAGTTCCATACTTAAAGAAAAATGAGTTACACACGATCTCAAAAAAAGTGTAAGTAGTTACAACTTCTTCCCAATGCAAACAGAAGTTAAGCATATCTTTAAAATTTCCAAACAAGGAATTTAAAAACCGAAAACAGATCTTCCATAAAAATTTGGAATCAAATATAAAAACACAGACAATAATACAAGCATCGAAAGCAAGATTATAACATCATACAAAAACTCATTTGTTCCCCAAGAGTAGAGTTCTTTTTATGAAGAAATTTAAGAAAAAGCAAAACAACTTAATGGGTGGATCCTATCATGCCTGATAGAGATTCTTCCTGATTTGTAGAAGATTTCCAAGATGAGCCTCAATAGCCTCTTCTTCTCCACGTAACATCAACCAACATCCAATTCTCTATCTTCTTTTATAACTTTCACCGATTCCAAAATAGCGCAAGAATTTAAAAATAACAGTAATACCAAAATATAAATGTTGGTTTGAAGAATCGAAAAACCCCATGTAGAGCCAAAGCTTGAAATGAACTAAAGACCAAAATAAACATGCAAAAAACCCACCATGCATTTTTCTTAGGTGGTTTCTTCACCAAAAATGAAGTCAATAAATGCAAAGGAAAACAATTCCCTCCTTTTTCTCCACACCACCACCACCTAAGTTTGGTGGCAACGCTTATAATTTCAAATATTACATGCAACTACAATTTAGTGGTGATGCCAACTAGGCATGCACTAAACTTCTTGTACCTCTACCAAATTTGGCATTTCATAATAATAAAACCAAAAATAAATTCCATTTAATGCCCTGAAAATCAATGCCACTGACTATAAAAATTTCCATGTAGTCTATAGGTACCCCTTAGGTTAGAAATAGCTTAGGTTATATTATTATTAGGTTATAGAATCAACCTAAGTTACTAGGTAAGTCTATAGTTACCTTAGGTTACATTTCAATTAAATAAACATAACACACCCCAACTTAGGATAGATATACCCTTAGACTAGGGTCTCAACCTTAGTGTTTTATAATTAGGTCTAAGGTCCCTATACACCACTCAGTGCCTTAATAATGGTAAGAAGAAATAGGTCATCATCAAAGGCCCAATGCTAAGTAGGGATCTCAGAAGAAGGGTTCTTCACAACTGTAACCAAATCAAGGCCTAATCTAGCTTCATCTTTATTTTCTGAATGCCAAGACAACAAGACAAAATGGTAAGAACTGAAGGATACCTTGGATCAATGGAATTGATCCAAGGTTTTTTTGTTTACAAAAAATAGGTTATGACAACAACAATACAATTTCATCCTCATAAGAAGTGAATTAAAATGAATAAAGAGATGAATGGCCTCATTATCAAATAAACAAAAATCACAATAGAATGAACCTAATCAACAGATGATTATATCCATTACAAACATGATTTCCAAAAGTCATAAGAATACACCTTCCTAAGATAAATCACCTATCAATGTTTGCACCATCAAGAGTGGAAGTCATCAAGGTAGAAGTCATGCTAGAGATGTTACAAGTGGACTGACAGGAGTCAATGAATACCATTCTAGATAATAGGTCAAGTGGGGTGAAGGATGTATTCCATTATATGATTATTGCATCTAGGAATATAAACATGAACAATATGTTTAAAATATTTAACCAAAGTATCACAAGCTGTTGGTTGTGTTGTCTTATGTAACCTAGTTTAATAAGTGGGATTTTAGATGAATATCGGTAATAGATATTCAGATAGGCCTCTTAAATAAAACACTTAATACCCCAAAAAGGGGTAAACGAACCAAGTATACATAGTATACAAATTATTAAGTTAACATGAGAGATTGGTACTCTACCGAGTCATGAAATGAGAGATCAATGTTTCACCAAATCATTTACAACTACATATGGTTTTCTGTTATGAGATTGATTGGCTTTGGAATGTGTGTTCTAAATTACATTAATTTAGAACCAAGAACATTACAAAAAAAAATTCTCTTATTTCTTGTTGGCGAAAAAAATTGTCTTGTGGATAAATTGGTGGGTTTCAAGCCAACGCTATGGGAATCTAAATCCCTCTACTTGAATGGTGCAGCTTCCCTATGTGCATGCGTGAAAAAGTGGATTTCAATGGTTCGACGAAAGATCTAACAGGGGCTTAGATTCCTATAGCATTGGCTTGAAACCCACCAATTTTTCCACAAGACAAATTTTCTCACCAACAATTTTTCGCGCCCACTGTGGGGTATATTTTGTAGCATCTGCACCTAAAAATGACCTCAGGGTCATAAAATACAAAAAGATATTCTAGAAGAAAAGTTTTTGGAGATTGAATAATCACACAAACTACATGGATGTAAATCATGGTTATTCTAGGAAATCCTCCCATTGAGAGACTTGATTTACTCTTTCACATCCGAGAAGACATTACTTCTGATATGTGAGAAGCTATTTGGCATAATAGACAATGTTTCAATTAATACTTCATTTCTATAAGGATTCTGGACCTGGAAGAGGAACGTACTGCCGAATTGGAAAGATAGAGACAAAATCTAGCACCCCAGAGAAGAGCATAAAATTTCAAGCTGGCTTATAGAAGATACACCCAGTAACTAAGGCAAGGAGGACAAATTGATCCCACATTTGAAGAGATTGAAAGAGAGGCAAGAGTTGAAGAGGAGATAAGGGATCAACTTCAAGAAATATAAAGACTCCAAATTGAAGCAGAAGAAAGAGCAGCAACAGAAGCAGCCTTAGCAAGATTGGAGGATAGAAACAAGAAAATAATGGATGATCATGAGGATGAAATACGTAGGCCTAATGTGCCATGGTGAAGAAACACTGGTCCACTTTCTCTTCCACAACCACTTCATGAGCTCCCAAGAGGCTCAAGAAATAACTTCCCAAAATTCAAAGGGGATGGTTCTTAACTCCTTGAAGAACATGTAGTAGCGTTCATCACTTCTTGTGGAGTGTTAGGAGTTAAATATGAAGATGTTTTAGTTAGGTTCTTTATGGATTCAATCTAAGAAAAAGCTACTGAATGGTTCTACATATTGCCCCCAAGATCTATCACATGTTGGGAAGATAAAAGAAGTGCATTTGAACATAGGTTCAAGAGTACAGAAGATTGTCAGGATCTGCTAGTCCAATTGGTTCAGATGAAGAAGGAGACCTCCAAATCAATGAGATATTTTGTAGCAAGGTATGATAGGTTAACAAGAAGGATCCCAGAAGATGTGGTACCCTCTAAAAACAACTTTAAAAGGTTCTTCATCAGTGCTTTTCCATCAGAAGTTGGTTTCTTCCTCAGAAGATCCCAACCAAGAACATTGAAGGAAGCTAAAGACTTTGCAATTGAGACTAATGATGATCTAATTCTTTCTGGAAAAGTGAAAGGACCAAATGGGAAGCAAAAGGGTCATAGTTCAAATTCAATCACCATTGATCCAATGTTCCAAAAAATGGCAAATGACCTAGTTGCTTTGAAGAAACAATTTTCAAAAATCATAATGAGGAATGCTCTAAGGAGACCAAATCTTCCTGATAGACCAAGAATTTCTCCACCCCCTTGTAGGCTTTCTCTTGAAGCACCACCAGTCACTACCATCTATGACACTGGGGAATCAGAAGGAGGAGCATACATTGAGGAAATTGAAGAAGAAAGCATGTATGACTATGAAAATTATCTTGAAATTGAAGAGGTTGGTATGCACAATGGCCTGATTGAATACATTACTGATGAGGAGGAAATTAATGAAGAAGCTCCAAGTTTTTCATGTGTTGTTTTCACTCATACACAATCCAAGAATGGTGTTTCAGCCTCAGCAGTTGCAGCATATGATAGGAAGAACAAATAAGATTGCTCTCCAAAGCTTCTACAAAACAAGATCATCAGCAGACGATGACCATTGTCATCTTCCATGGAATCAGCCAAAGAAAAATCAGATTCATTGGTTTCCAAGGATCATGTTGTTGTGCCAATTAAGTTATCTGATTCTTCACCCTACTCAAAAGTTGTTAAGAGAAATTCTCTTCAAAATACTGGTTCTGCAAGAACATCTAAATTTCAATCAAAGGTTATACCCTCACCTCCTTCCAAGCCAATTGCTACATTTGAAAAGGAGAACCCAACACCCAAAGTAACAAAACCCATGTCATTTAAATCCTTTCCCATTGCTGGAGCCTCTTTCTCATCTACCATAGCTCCATTTTACTTTGTGGAGCATGCAAGAAAAACCAAAGTTCAGGTCTCTGAAATTGAATACCAACAAACACATCCTGACCAATTTGATAGATTCATCAAGGCAGTTTGTGGTAGTACCCCTTTTTCTTCAAGACCAATCTCTAAAGGCCTATTACCCTCACCATCCATACCACCTTCTCAAAACATGTTGTCCCTCAGTGCCTCTAACACCAACAGAGTTCAGCCTTTCTACCTTTCACTTCTTATCAAAGGATTCTAGTTGAACAATTGCATCATAGACTCTGGAGCCTCAAATAATGTGATTCCAGGAAAAGTTGTAAATTCTCTTAGCCTCACTTTGACCCAAGTAAATGGCACATGCTATTCAATGGAATCCAAACAAGTTTCATTGGTAGGAAGAATCAAGGATGCTCAGGTGGCACTAGCTGATTACCCTACCAAGAAGATACTCCTGACCATTTTGGTGGAAGACATCCTAGCCTCTTTTGGTATGCTGTTGAGAAGATGTTTTTGTAGAGAACTAGGTATAGAAATAAAAATGGATTGGTCATCTGTAACTATCCCAGTGAAAGGATAAATGAAGAAGTTGTTTCCAATTAGGAAAATGAAATTCACAATAAGGAAATATGATTATTTAAGAGCTAACATCCTCTTTCAATATTGTGGGTTAGGAAACTACTTCCTTACATCATAAAAGGAAGAGAACATGCCACTCCTCATGGAGGAAGAAGAAGATCAGATTTGGACGATAGAGTTTGATGGCACTCATTCCAGAGTAGGTTCAGGAGCTATTTTAGTATTGTACTCTCCCTCCAATGAGGTATATCCTTTTGCCTTCAAGCTATAATTTTACAAGACAAATAATACAATAGAGTATGAAGCATTACTCTTAGGGATGAATGCAGCAGAGGACATAGGAATCAAGAAGCTGAGATACAAAGGTGATGTAGAGGTTGTGGTAAAGTAGGTCCGCCAGCAATGTCAGGTGAAAAACCCTAGACTCAGGCACTATAGAAACAAAGTATGGGACTGCATTGAATCCTTTAATGCATTCTCCATTGAAGCTATCCCTAGGGAGTAGAATGAAAAGGCTGATTTTCTAGCAGTGTCATCTTCCTTAGTGACACCTCATGCTTCTTTTGGTAAGGATAAAGTGACCATTGAGATGGTTTTCAGACCTAGTGTACCAGACAATGTAAATCACTAGCAAGTCTTCAATGATGATGATCAGATCCTAGCCTTCTTAGAACAAAGGTATAACTTCAATAATATTTTCTTTGAAGGAAGTGAAAAACCACACCATGAATCAGTCCCCAAAGAAGAGAAGGAAGGAAATGAAGGTATTGATGAAGAGGGAGTAATCAAACTCAAAGGAAACAAAATCCCCAAAGGCCTAGTTTCTTTGGAAGATCTCTTTGATAAACGTGACAAGTTCATCCAAGAGAAATAAAAGTAGTCTTCTCGGTGTCCATCTCATTTTGATCAAGAAAACTTTGGCACTTCAGAGAATCCAAGGATGGTTAACATTGGTAAATGTTACTCACTAGAAGAGAAGAGAAAGTTTTTTTCTCTGATAAAAAAGTACTCAGATGTGTTGGCCTACTCCTAGGATGAACACAAATCTTTTCAGCTAAAGGAAATGCATCACTCCATTCCTTTACAGCAAGGAGTTAAGCCCTTCAGGTAGAAACAAGTGCCCTAAAATCCAAAGATTTCTATGTTATCAAAGAAGAGGTGACAAAGATTTTGAATGCTAAAATCATCTTCCCCATCCACCATTCAACATAGGTGGCTAACATTGTACCAGTAAGTAAGAATAATGGGGAAATAAGGATTTGTGTAGACTTCCAAAATCTGAATCAGGCATCTCTCAAGGACAACTACCCTCTTCCAATCATGGATCATATTTTGCAAGCAGTCATTGGATCTGAAATGCTCTCTTTTCTTGATGGATTCTCAGGGTACAACCAAATCAAGGTGGCAGAAGAGGATTGCAAAAAAACAACCTTCACAACACCTTGGGGCACTTTTGCCTACAACAAAATGCCTTTTGGCTTGATCAATGATGGGGCCACTTTCCAAGAGCAATGGACTTGGCATTCAAATATTTGAAATATTGCATTTTCATTTACCTTGATGACCTCACATTTTTCTCAAAGAGGAGGGGAGATCATATCTGTCATTTGGAGCAAGTCCTTGCAAGGTGTAGGAAACATGGCATTTCTCTAAATCCAAAGAAGTGCATTTTTGGAGTCATATAAGTTAAGTTGTTGGGACACATTGTGAACAAACATGAGCACACATTGACCATGAGAGGATCAGAGCTATCCAAGCACCAACCTTACCAACGATCAAGAAGGGATTTCATTCATTCTTTGGAAAGGTAAACTTCATTCGTCATTTTTTGCCTAAGTTTTCTGAACTAACTACGCATATAACTTCCATGATGAAGCCTCAAGCAAGTTTCAAATGGAATAAGGAAGGAAAAACAACATTTTAGGATATCAATAAATCCATTGCCAAATCTCCAACTCTTATATCTCTAGATTTCAACAAGGAGTTCATCATGTATTCCTATGCATCAAAACATACACTCTCTGTTGTCCTTGTTCAGAAAAATGATGAAGGTTTAGAAGCACCCATTGCTTTCATGAGCTAAAGTATAGCCAAATGGAGAAGCATGCCTATGTAGTGCTTAAAGTTGTTCAAAGTTTTAGATTCTACATTATCAATTCCCATACAATGGTTATGGTCCTTAGAAGTGCAATTAAGTCCATTTTGACTCAACAAGATCCTGGGGATAAGAGAGGAAGTTGGATTGCGAAGACCCAAGAGTATGACTTGGATATTATGCCCTTTAATCTAATAAGACGAAAAATTTTGTGCCATCTTATTGCTAAAGATGAAGCTCTCAGGGCTCAGTGGGGAGAAAAGGATGATGTTTTCTCAACCTGTTCAGGAGACAGTCCACAAGTGCTCTTTGTCACCACTACTAATGAGTGGTATGCTGATATTGCTTACTACCTCACTTATGGAGAATCCCCTCCTCATCCTGACTACAAAAAAATAAGGACACTCAAGCTAAAGGAATCCAAGTTTGTGATCTAGAATCATGCATTTTACAAGAGAGGCCTAGATGGTTGTTTCCTCAGGTGTGTAGATAAGGAGCAGCAAGAAAAGTTTCTCAGGGCATATCATGATCAGGATTGTGGTGGAAATTTCTCATCAATGGTCACCACACATAAGATCCTCAAAGGGAGATATTATTGTCCCTCCATCTTTTTAGAAACTCAATATTGGGTTTCCAAATGTAAAGCATGCCAACAATTTGTTGGAAAGCCACAACTAGTTGTATTACCACTCAGACTTGTGGTGATTGAAGAACCATTTCAACAATGGGGGCTAGATTTCATTGGTGTTTTGAATCCTCATTAAAGTCCAGGGCATACTTATGTACTCACTACAGCTTATTACTTCATTAAATGGGTGGAAGCCATTCAAACCAAGTAAGGAAGCTCTGAAACATTCTGTAACTTCATCAAGGAGAATATCATTGTCCATTTTGGAGTACCACAAAAGATTGTTGTAGATAATGCCACCTATTTCTCTTCAAAGGAGCTCACTAAGTTTTGTTATTGTTTTGGAATCTCCTTATCTCACTCTTCTGACTAATATCCACAGGGAAATGGTCAAGTTGACTCAAGCAACAAGAACATTGTGACCATTGTTTACAAGCTAGTAGATGAGAATCAAAGGAACTAGCACAAGAAGTTATATGATACATTGTGGGATGATAGGGTCACTCCTAACAAGGAAATAGGTATGTCACCTTTTCAAATGTTGTATGGAGTTGAGGAAGAGATTCCTCTCACAATTGAGATACCAGCTCTCAAGTTACTATAAGAAATAGAAGATGGTCAATACAAAGACTCCATTGATAAGAGGATCCTCTTCCTGGAGAAGCTGGAGGAAAACAAATGCCAAGTGGTGGATAGAACTAAAGAACACCAATTGAAAGTGATGAAGATATTTGACAAGAGGGAAAATGAAAGAGAATTAAAGGTTAGATATTTTGTCCTGCTTTGGGACAAGAGAAGAGAACCAAAGGGTAGCCATGGAAAGTTTGATTCATTATGGCTCGGCCCATTCCAAATTCATGGAGCTTATGGTGAGAATATTTTATCCTCTCATACTTGGATGGAACACCATTGGAATTGCCTCAAAGTGAGAAATACTTGAAACTGTATCATCAGTGAAAGTGGGTTGTCCCCCGCCTTGTACCATAGGTTTTTTCGTAGGTGTGTTTTTCCCTTTTCTGTCGTGTGGTTTTGGTTTAGTTTTATTTGTTTGTTGTTGTGTGTGGTTTGGCTTGTGTGTTTCCTCCTTCTTCCTTTATTTACCAGAATTGTACATGAATCTACAAGGCCCAATGGATAAGGCACTGGTCAATGTAATATGTTTTGAAACTTGAGATTCTGGATCCTCATGTCGTACCCTAGCCATGCCCATTTCACACCATGTTCCCAAGCTAGAGCTAGTTTTTGTCTCCCAAAAACTACTCTACGTTTTCATAGGCAAATTCAATTTTTTTGAGCTCATTCCCTTTGTTGGTGTTTAAGCCATGTTAGAGATTCAAGAAATCAGCAAAATTCACGCCCTAGAGCTGTTTAAACCTCCGTTTTTCTTGTTTTTAGAAATCCTCCATTTCTCAGTTTGTGCACATAATATCCTCTTTGTAACCTCCATTTTTTAATCAAAATTATTCACTTGTTCTATGGCTAGGGTTTTCAAATCATTGTTTTACTTTCATGCCTCTGGTTCGTGAAGGAATTTCAAAAATTGGACTCAAAATGATGAATTTTTATTTCTCTACGTATTTTCCATAGTCGGGATGATGGGCTTCTTTTCCCCATCAAATTTTGACCCCAATGAATGCAGGTACTTGGTCTGATCCTATTGGATGGGAAGGAACAAGATTTTTAGTGAACTTAACAGTTTTGGTCACTTTTGGAAAAAATGGTAAATTTTCCCCATGGCTCCGCCAAGGTCTCGGGCCCACCATTGAAAATTCAAAGTAGAGGAGTGGAATGATGGAGAACTTTGAAATTTTGAGCCTCTTTGTAAGAAAGGTGAAAAATTAAAAAGTAGCCCGTCGCCCCAATCAGGCTAGTAAGGAAAAAGTCAAAGTTTGAGCCCACTAGGAAAATTCAAAGGTGAAGCCCGCCGTTGAAAAGTAAAAGTAGAGGAGTGGAATGGCAGAGAACTTTGAGATTTTGAGCCTCCTGTAAGAAAGGCAAAAAATTAAAAAGTTTCCCATAGCCCTGATCAGGCTAGCAGGGAAAAATTCAAAGCTTGATCCTGTAGGGAAAAGTCAAAGATGAAGCCCGCTGTTGAAGAGTCAAAGCGGAAGAGCGGGTCAGCGGAGGAGATTGAGTTTTTGATCCTTTTTTCAAAAAGGTTAAAATGTTTAGAAAAGATCCGCGACCCCGTATCCAACCAGAATTTGCCACATGTCTAAGTTGAAAAGTAAAAATGGGGCTACGAGCCAATTTGTTCCAAATTGCCAAATCTCATGAAAAATCACAAAATGTGAAAGGCTTCCCCCGTAACCACTCCAATCCATTCCTACCACGTGGATGGCCCAATTTCAGAGTTAGAGGAGAAAATCAAATGGTCTATATTAAAACTGGCAAATCAAATGTAACGGTTGCTTTGCAAGATCTATTTTTTAACCTGCCATGAGCGTTTTCTTCAAAACAGAGGAATTTGAAAAGGTGTTGAGGATTTGTGAAGTTATAACAGTTTCTTATGAAGAATATAATGGATTATCGATGTCATTCCAAGGGCTATTGATTGATTTCAAAAATACTAGAGTGCTCTGTAACTGGAAAAGATGGAAAATGCCATTCTTCTTCTATTTTCTCTTCTTCCTCAAATTTCTTCCATTCTCAAGCTATGTACAAACTCTGCTCGAGCTTCAATAATAAAAGAAGGTATTTTTTCCTCTTTGATTGAGAAATTAATTGGTACTTTGTGACTAATGAGTTTCATTCGGTCTTGTAGCTTCTCTTGTGGATTTGTTTTTCTTCTAAATATAAATGCATGTAAATGAAATTTCTAATTAATGTGTGTGGGCATCTGATATTCTACTCATAACATTAGTTTCTCCTACCTCCATTCTCACTCCCTTTCCCCTATTTAGACAAAGTTTGTCTCTAGTGAGAAATTGCTAGCTTTGCCACAGGGTCAGTGGAGTGCCCCTGTTGGATCTCTGGTTGAAAGGCCACCATTGAAATCCACTTTTTCACACATGCACATATGGAAGCTACACCGTTCAAGTAGAGGGACTTAGATTCCCAAGTGTTTTCTTGAAACCCACCAATTTGTCCACAAGACAAATTTTATTGCCAACATTTCTAAAGTATTAAAATGGGAATGTTACATTGCTACCCGCCGTATTCACATTACTCCACCAATTACTCCACATGTTTTGCTGCCAAAACCAATTGTACCTACCACTCCATAAGCTACTTCTAAATGATATGATATCATTGACTAGCTTAAGAATACCCCACCTAAAATATCACTCTATGACTTATTACGTAATGTGCCAAGTTGTAGGAACACTCTTAAGGCTACCCTTCATGGTATCCATGTTGAATGTAATCACTCTACTAAAGCTTTCACCCTTCTCATTTACTCTATGTTTAGTTTTCCTCAGTCTATCTCCTTTACAGATGATTATATATCACCTGCCACCAAAAATAACCCTTGCACCCCGTTGCTCATTACTGTTGTTGTTAGCATTACTTGTATCAAGTGTTTTCTCATCGACAATGGATCCACCATTAACCTTTCTTCCCATTCTATCTTATAATAATTAGGTATCAATGATAGTCTCATCTCATGTAATTCCACTCTCATCCGTGGTTATGATTCTTCCACTTGCACATTCCTTGGTACTATATCCCTCCATATACGTGTTAGACCTAAAACCATTCTCATTGAATTCTATGTTCTTGATGCTTCTTTTCAATGCAATCTCCTCCTAGGCAAACCTTAGATCCACGCCATGTAAGTCATGCCCTCCAGTGTACATCAATCTATTAAATTCCTTCATGATGGGTATGAACATACTATTACCACTAATTTGGAACCATTAAAATATTGTCACTTCTATGCCTATCCCACCCCCTCATCCTGTTTAGTATGCTAGCGTTTATATTTATGCTGTTGGTCAATCTAGCATAACTATCTCCACTATTCATGTCATTCCTTCTCATGCTACATCCACTCACACTTCAGCTATTCTTTCACCTATAATTTTACTTTCTAGTACACCTACCTCCACTACCCCTAACATTATTTCTTGTGTCATATCCACTCACACTATTAGGGTAAACATAGTTTACTAGAGTTAATTTAGCATTTAACTATGGTGATTAGGTAATTTAATATTGTTATTAGTGCTTAACCATTATATTGTTTTATTATTGCACATAGGATATTTGTTTCATTGTTATAACAAAATATTTGTTATATTTCTGCTTCCCAGATGTTTTGAAAGCTTATGTAAACAGGATTATTGTTGCACTTGGGCAACTTAATTATTTGTTTGTATTTGGTTGTTCAATATCTATAAATATTGTAGCTTGTACTTCTGTAATTGATTTTCCTGCATATTAATAAAATCGTTAGGCTTCTATCCATATTTTCTAATTATATTTGGTATCATAGTAGGTTAAAGCTCCTAGTTAGGTTGGAGAGAGGTTGCAGAAGGTAGAAGTATCTTGGAATAGAAATATAATTTCCAGGAGAGCCTGTGTTTCCTCAGTAGCTTCCTACACATCCCTACATCCCCACAACTCCCTTTCAATTCTAGGTGTTTGGAAGGTAAATTTTATTTTTCACTAGTGCCCCTTGCACTAGGAAAAATTTACCGCAGGAAATATTTTTTTAAAAAAATATATCATTTTCCCCATTAGGGGTTTCTCCTCTAAATATAGAGGTTTGCATAGTATCTGCTATTTTAGCAGACTACTTGTTTTGGAGGCTTGTGTGTTGAATTCAATTCCAGCCTTTAACCGAGCTCTCCACAGAGCTCAAACCGAGATGGCTCGGGACATAAGAGGGTTGCTTTATGAGAAGAGATTTGGTTGCATGTATCTAGTTGAGTCCCCTATCGAGAACCTATCTGAGTTGTTCCATTTCTATTTAATATGATCCATTGAAATACAACGCTGAGACGAGTTACATTTTCATTGAGCAAACGAGCTATTTGAAGAAGTTCTACACACATTGAGGTGACTACAACCGAAACCAAGCCACATCCAAGCCTGTATCCAGGTTACGTTGGCCATCCACCGATATCCTAAGCAATTTACATTCGGAAAATATAATATATACTATTAAACAACATAGAATCTTTGTTGCATTGGTTGAGCACAACAACCAAGCCCTATTTTTTGCACAAGATAAGCCAAGACTCTTACATTACGGACCGAGTCACATTTAAAAAATCCAAATGATGCCTCCAAGTTAGAACCCTGTGGCCGAGTCACATTGAGCTATTGGTGATTTTTGCAAACACTAACAAGCGGATTAACCATAATTGGTGGAGAAATTCAAAAGCAAACACTAACAAAAACAATGGCATGGATATTTCAGGGAGATAAGCTTTAGATCTAGTTTTTTAGCGTGCCCTAAAACCTCCCTCCACCTTATCATTAGCACGTGGACATCCAACAAGGAAACCAAGTCAACTGTTTCAAAGGTTAGTCGAGTTAATTACAATTCAAATATAAATTTCTTCATTTGGTAGCATATGCGCTAAAGGCGCTTTATTGGTTAGCTAAAGGGCTTTGGTTAGGTAAGGTTAGGGGTTCGACCCCCACCCCATAAAGAATTTTATTTTTGAATATTGAAGTTAGCGAAAAAGCTAGCAAAATCACCAACTATAGCACCAAAAACACCACTAAAGCCCTTAGAGATAACTAAATCCACTACTAAAATTAGCAAGAAAAACCCTAATTAGGGCCAAAAAAACCTTTCTCCTAATTTGCATATTCTTTCATTATCATCAACATTTTCTAAAGGGGGACCTCTAAAAAGAACATTTTTATCCATTTTTTGTGGCTTTTTACTCAGAGAGCTACAAAGTGCTCTGGAGGCCACCAGGACCTCGCAAAACAAAAAAACATTTCCTTCCATTAAATTTGCAGGTTGTCATATTCAATCGCGAACCATTGTAATTGCTTTAAAACTGGCAGAAATTTGTAAAAAAAATAGTGAAAATTTTGGTTCTGTATCACTCATGAGATCTTTAGATCTCTTTTGCAGCATTTGGTATAAATAGTACCTCTAGGAAGTGCTTACAGGTAAATTCACCGCGACTACTACTTCACTTAACGCCTAATATAGCTACAACAACATCGTCTAGGCATCGGCCCTTTAAATCAACAAAGATTAATAAAGATAGAGTGCACACACTTTGAGCCCTCCCATCCACCTATGAACAATTTCATGACGTAAATCTATAAACTAAAATTATCTGAGTATATAGCAAAGTTACATGCATGTATGAGGATATTTCTTTGAACTAGTGTCAATAATCTCACAGAACCCTTTCAGTACTTTCTTGGTACCATGTATCGAATTATTTCAGGTACGTTAATAACTCTTTCATTTACTACCGAGTATATAAAAAGGGTGAACTTCTTCCACGTACCAATGGGTATATCAAAAGGGCATGTATATAGAAAGGTTTGGTATATCATACTGGCGATATATAGATTACAAGTGTAAACACTAAAAATCGAGACATATTCCCCTACCACTTTTTTTTCACACTATGCCCACTCATGTCCTTTATGCACACATATTAATTAATTTAATTAAAATAATGAAATTACTTAATTACTTCACCTATCCACCTCACTTAAATCTAACTCACTTATCCACCTCAATGAAGACCCATTCACAACCTATTAATTAACTGAGACTAATCTATAAAAATCCTAACCAACTAAGACTTAATCTAGACCTAACAATTAACTCCAACTACTTCTCCAAGAAATACTCATACTTATTTGGGTGGATTCCATCACTTGAGACTCGAATTAAAGATATCAATCATGCCAAAAATAGTAAATATTAGGCCATTTTTGGCAAAACTAGAATTACCTTCCTTAACTGGCATTGGTTATTCCTCAGCTAGTGTTGGTCACCTAACCATTGTTGGTTAGGTTAAATACAAGTTCCAACTCTTCACCCAGGTTGGTTGGTGAATGATTGATTCAGAGGAGTTTTATTTGATTCAAGAGTGAATCTAAAAGCTTCCTACATCCAAAAGACACAAAACACTTAACCATAGGTGCAATAAAACATCTAGTTCTTCTTCCAAAACATTAGTATACTCACGAGAGTACACCAGGAGCATTACCGTAGCACTAAATCCCAGATATCTTCTCAGACCAACTACCGTATTCACAAGATCTATATGTGCAAGTATCTATGATTCCAATCGTATTGTGCTTGCTCACAATATCAATACTTTATTTATTTTATTATATTTCATTTCTTCCCGTATTCCTTTATCTCCTTCTTTCCTCCAACCCACTTTTTAACCATACCAAACCTTTACACCCTCTCTCATCACCTTCTCAGCATTCTTGATCCTTCTAAGTAATTTTACAACCCTACCTACACCACTCTCACCCTCTATACAATCACATAGAGGTTTTAATAAAACCATTTTAATATTTTCTCATCAATTTCCCATACCGACATAGGTCACCTAACTGTCATCAGTCGTCTGCATAACTGACACTGGTTGACTAGACAATGTCGGTCTCTATGCCATTCAATATCTTCTGACTAGCAAACCTTCAATTCAACAAAAATCAACCCAAATCTTGCCTAAACAATTCCAAACCCTTTTATCAGATCTATGTAAGACCTGCATAACCCAGAACAACCTACCGAATCAATGGATCTAATCATAAATTTTCCTGTCAGATTAGATTTACTTATTTTATTTACGTGAGATACCTAAGTCATATAACTATAGTATGATTTCTTTATTTTGTGATACTTTCTACATTAATTTGTAGATTTGAAAGTGGATTGACAGCATTCTAGGAAGCACCACGCTTCTTAGATATACCATTTACTAGGTAGTCCACTAACCTATATTATTAATATTATTTTTTGGCCTTTTATGTTTATTACATGTCATTCCCCCTAGCCAAAGGGAAGCTCTCTATGATCATCTTGGATAAAATTCAATAATGTGCGCATACAACCAACAACCTTCTTTGACTAAAATAGATATTCCTCCTATGCCAAAACCTCTTAATTGTTTTGTCTCTATCACAAAACTTAGACATTAGAAGCCTTTGTCTCTGTTTCACGTAACTCTCTGACTTATGATGAGATTCGTAATGAGCCTATTTACTTTTTCTATTCCCATTCGTCTATACCCTACACATTAGGAAATGCCAAAATTTAATTAATTTAATAGAAAATAAGACCCACAACAACATTTACGGTATTTTAAACATGTGTTATCTCACCATTCCCGATGATGCTTTGCTTTTATGAACATTATGAATGTCTCTGACAAGACATGCTTTATATTGGTATAGTGTACTACCCAAACACTCCATCTTTTCATTTAACCAGGTAGCTCAGGATTTTCTAGATCATTTTTCTATCAACATTGTCAAGAAGGTGACAATGTCTGACTTGTACGTGACACACCAATATGAGGATGAATCTATCACATATGTTTTCACTCGTTGGCGTAACCTAATCAATCAAATCACATTCAAACTACCACAAACCAAGTTTATAGATTTGTTTACCTGATCTTGTGCTATACACATCTCATCAACTCTCCAAGTCCAAAATTTTCACACATTTAAGAAGGCATTCACAATGGCATAGAAACTTGAAATTCCCACTATCAAAGAAAAGAAAATTTAGTTACAGAACTGTAGAGCTCCCTTCATACCAAACAATTATTCTTCTTCTTCTAAACCACAAACCAATCATTCTCACAACCATTCAAAGGTTAAGGGATGTGCCAATGTGGTGGTCTTGGAGGCCATTCCATCTCATCCATCAAACCAACTAAAACCATCTTCTAATATTTCTTCGGTCCAAACTTTCCAATTCAAACGATAACAACGAAAATATACTCCCATAAGAGATCCTTACTCCTTCATCTTAGAAAAAAATCTCAAATATGGGGCCATTGATCTTCTACCAATCAAACCACATAATGGTTTTGATCCCTCTCTCCCTTTGCCTACATGGTATAAAGAAAATAATTACTATAATTATCACCATGTAAGAGGTCACAATTACGGAAATTATATAACATTTAAAAAACATTCTCTAGGAGATGTTAGATAATGGTGAGCTTGTCGTAGATAATTCTAATGTACTAGCCAACCAAAACCTGCATATCTTTAGGAATCCATTCCCCAACCACAATCATGCATTAAAACCAACTAGTGAATCTTATGACATGTAAGCGCATGATGTTCACACCATTTTTGACACGATCCCCCTTATTTCCACTTAGTTTCCCATTATCCCCTCTTTTGAAGATATTATGACATGAACTCCTTTACACACGGAGGAGTCTATTCCCTCCACTTCTCTACCCAGGGAGGAGTCCCTTGCACCTATTCCTTTGTCTATAGAGGAACCCCCTACGTCCATACCTCTACTCATCAAAGAACTTGCTGTGTCTTCCCATCTACCCATGGAGGAGCTGATTGCACCACCACTTTCACTTTCCAATGAAGTTGTTTCACCTAGTCCCCCACCCAAAGAGGAGTCCCTTTTTCCTTCTTCTCAAATAAAAGGGATCCTAGCCCATTCGATCCTATTACCCAAGGAAGAAACTGCGAAATGTTTTTTTTCATCTCCTCTACCCATAGAGGATCCATTCATACCCTGACTATCTATAAGTGACACTTCTCCCAGGACCTTCTAGGATCCTGTTGATCTCCTCACGTCGCTTTTACCTATTGAGGAGGAGGAAAAGACATTTATTCTATCCCTCAACTCAGAATTTTCGATGGGTATCACAACATGTTCATCATTATCTAATCCAAATGATTTCTCATGATTGGCTTAGATTATGTTGACAATTCCATGCTTTTGAGATGCCTTCAACTCCCTTTCCCCACTCAATGGAAAATTTCTTCTGTTGATACTTATAAAATTTATCTAAAGGTGTCTAAGATAACCAAAACTATCCTACCTATGCCAATTTTAATTACCTCTCCTTCATTACCCTTACCTTCATCTAAACCGTTATCATCAACCAAGCCATTGTTTATGCCAAAAACCCTATCGGAATCCATACCTCCATCTGTATCTAAACCCATCACCACTTTGGGAGTCATTTTTAAATCAATCTTAGTCCATCCTCCTCTCAAATTAGATACATCCACACCCTCACAAACTGTCGTAAAGACTGTTCCCTCACCTAAGAGGAAAACCCAACCTTTTAGGTCACATACACCAGCTTTTTCCACTACCCCACTGTCACCTTCACCACTTACATCTATCCTAGGCCCGCATCTATCAAAATTGGTCAAGAATCCTTTTACCCAAGATAAACTAAAACTACAACATCACACCTCCTCATCACGGTCTTTTATTCTACCCAAAGTTCTTACCCAACCTATACCTTTGCCATCACCTTCATCCCTTCTACCACCCCTACCAGCACCACTTCATGTACCCTCATCACTACCCATGTCATTTCCTTCTCATTAACCATTCCCTTCCACAATACCTCCCACTACTATCTTCACCACACCTCCATTGTCACCTTGGTTAACCCATCCCCTTTCGACATCTACCTTCCCTTCTACATCACGCACTACTCCTACACATTTACCCAATAAAGTATAACCAAAACCCAAAGTCCTTGTACCTTTAAAAAAATTAGTTAAACCTACACCACCTTCAACAACCATCTCACCAGCTACAGCTTTACCCAAGAAGGTGTATCATAAACCTAAAACTGTATTATCTACCAAACAGGAAGTCAAACTTACTCAACCTCCAATTCCACCTTTAGTGACATCTTCTTCATCAATATTACCCAACCTTATAATAATACCCACACTTACTTCACATTGTGATCCATTGGCAGGATCTTACGCCAACATCCTGGCTAACCTCTTAGAAACCTTTGTTATCAAATTTCCACTACCTAAACCTTATGACCCCCTCAAACCCAAATAAACAGGGTTTGATGACACTAAAATTTGTTCTTATCATTGTGTTACAGGATATGATGTTAAAAAATGTAAGGCTCTCAAGATTATTCTTCTTCACCTATGTGCTATTGAATAAAACTTTACTGTGATGATCGATTAGATGAGGACCCCATTCCACCTTTGCCTATCACCATACATCTTAACCCCATACTTAGTTAGCAACCTACATCTCCACTTCCACATCCCTTTTACCATCCTCCGTAATTTGAGATCAACTTTCTCTGCATTAGAGAGCTAGCCCCAAATCCTCCAAAATGTAAGTTTTCCATACTCCTTTTACAAGACATATGTCCCGCATTTTCATTTCCTATATGTTGTTACACCTTCCATGACACACCCTCTTCTTTACCTCATATCAACATGGTTCGAGTCATTACTCAATATCTCAAAGACAAAGAGAAATAGATGGCGGGTAGCTCATTGACAACATCTTTACCCAACACTCCATCTACACCTACCCCTAAAATCACAATCCATGGACCCACATACGCCACTTCAAATGGAGTTTCCCTTCATGAAATGATAAATTAATTGGCGTAGTCACCTCTAAATATGTCAGTATATGATCTCATCCAAACCTATGAATCTCACTGCCAGGCTCTCTTTAAGATCCTGCAAACCATCGAGGTACTACCCAATGACCCTTTTCCTGTCAATGTCATATTCACTCTTCACCACGTAACTGCACTAACTGCTTCACCAAAAACTTCTCTCCACACTACCACACATCAAGTTTCCACTCTGAGTTTCTCTTACTCGTAAATTTCCCCTTTCCATTCAGATGATTGATGGGTGTCTTTATTCCCTTCATTTAATCAAATTTCTTTTTATGTCATATTCAAACCAAGGGTGTTTCTGAAGCTATATGCAACAAGAATAATCTTATCTATCTAGTAATTGACTGTAGGTTTCTTTTTATTTATTTTGTTTTATGAGGGGTTTTTGCAATGTATTAAGGATTTATTGGCCAAAACCTTTATTGAAATCACACTAGGAAAACTTTCTGGAGAGAAACACTCTTTACAGAAATAAATTTCTGGAAATAAACACACATTTACATAATGAAATAGATTTCTGAAAGTAAACACACATTACAGAAATAAACACAAAATTGAGAATGCTTGGAAAGTTATTGCCAAGAAATAAGAATTTAATCTAGAAAACCTACAAGGATAAGTCTACAACAGATTTCAACTTAAGGAATTGAGAGCATTTACAAATTTAATAGATCTAAACTATTTTCTTTAAAAATATAAATACCAACAAAAATAAGGATCCTGGTTCTTGGAGGAGTGGGTGCTTACTACACCTCGAAATAGGATTGGACAACTTAAGTTTCTCTCAAAACATAAATGGCTATTTTATTGATAAAATGTTTTGCATTACAAAATATGTACTGGTTCTTTCTATCCCTCTGTTTAATCCTCTATGTATCGATCTATATCTATTTTTTCCTATATCTAATCTATTTTCAGGTTTGTATGTATATACTTCTTCCAGGGGTGCATTAATGGCCATAACTGTTCCACTGATATGATGGAACTGAATCGTGCCCAGAATAGATGCTGAATTGGAACATGATTGGGTGTACGGTTGTGTGATAATTATCCTAGATATGTGAGTATGGAGAGTTGGAAGTCTTCTAATATGCTCTAGATTAATAGGATCGTTGATTTGAAAAATCATCGGCTATTTGGAATAAATTCATATCGGTTCTAGAACTTTAGAAGAGTTTTGTAACTAAAGGAAATTGTTCCAGGTCTAATCGAGAGAGTTTCGGAGCTATTTCCAGGAGTTCCGGAACTAAGTCCAAAAGTTCCAGAACTAAGTGATAAAACTCATAACTACATGGTGGAGTTCTGGAACTAAGTTTGGTAGTTCCAAAACTAAACCATATTTATCCCAATGCTTCCAAAAACATGCTATCTGCTTCATATTTGTTCTTCCGCCTAATTGTGACCTGTTTTATTACAAAACTGAGTTCCGAATCACTTAGTTAGGAATTTCAGAGTTTTTAAATGTTAGAACTACAATCATCAAAAGATGGAAAATTACATCCTAACTTATATTAGATCAAACAAAAGTCACAAAATGTAATCAAACTTGATAAAAAGGAGAGTCAAATAAGATCATTTATTGTACATTATTAAGACATATTCTGGCCTTATCATCTTCCCCATACTTACTTGTTTGTAAATCCCCTTACAAAATTTACTATTCAGATCTTGGTTCATGGATTTTGCATTCCAATTGATTTCTTAGGTCAAATGGTTGATACTAAATATTCCATTGTTTTAATCCAGAGTTGTTATATCCTAATCTAGATACTACCTTCTTCAGCCATGCCTCAAATTTAGTAGGATCTTGTGGTTCTCTGTTCTACCATGGTGACATGGGGGTGAGAAGGAGTGGAGGTATTTTTCTCATTCCCATCCATATTCCTTTGTTCTTTTCATTGATCTAAGGAATTAGCATACATAAGGATTTTTCTCTATGCAAACTCCAGATTAAGTTTGTGGGAGATATTACTTCCCTTATTCTCAATGCCACCATGAGAAATTCCCATATTTTCAAACATGCCTCATAAATATCTTCAAATTTTTCCTCTTCATAAGAGGTGAAGGCATTAATACTTCTCTAAAAATTTCCAAGATAAGTTTCCCTCAACCTTTTATCAAATACATGGGATCTAAAATGTGTAGCAAAGGCGGGTGGTTTACCATAGTGAATCCTCATATAGAGACCAGATGAACTAGCCTTTAACAGATGCTCTGACTCTCTCTCCTTCCATGAAATATGATTTTGAAGAATAGAAACAAATGCATTAAGATGGCTCTCCCCTACATACAAATTGATCATAAAACCTGATTTCTTTTCCAGCATGAAATTGCAGAGATAGAATTCATAGAGAATATTTTTCTGCTCTACATTAGCTAAGGAATAGGCTGTCGTGAAATCAGCTTCATCTTTTATTTCATGTGGAAGGCCACATGTTATCCTTGACAACTGATAGCGAATGAATTGTTCCTCTAAAAACACACTATATGTAGTAGAAGGTATCCTGCATGCAAGTAATTTCTCACTCATCATGCAAACTATTTGTATTTTCAGAAGATATTTAAATTTATCTTTTTCTTCTTTGTAAAAATTTTCTTCCCTTTATTTTCTTTCTTTCTTCTCTTCTTATATCTTGCTTTTCAAGTCCTCATTGGATGTCTTGGCTTCATTGAGTTCTCTACAAGTATCATCTCATAGTTTTTTAAGTGGCCAATAAGTCAGTTCAGTTTATGCAGAGACTGTTGACATAGTAGTTAATTTTCTAGAATTTTGACATTCTTCCTCTTTCTCCATTATCTATTGTTTAACTCTTGTCAATTCCTCAGTCTTGTTAGTGAGCTGAGTTGTTAATTACCCAATGACCAATTCTCTTTGTTCCAATTTAAATTTGAGAAAATTCAACTCCTCATCCTTTTCTCTAATAATGAGTTCTGCTCTAGACAAAAATAGAGTATGTTTAACTTGTTGCTTCTCTTCTTTCTCTAAAATTTCCTTGGCAGTTAAGCATTCTTCTTCTACTAGAGGGGATTTCACTTTTCATTTCCAAGATTCCAATTCATCTTCTTCATGTGATGGTGTTGTTGATTCACCAATCTCTTAGAAAACTTGTTCCTCAAATCTCTCATCTTCTTTTTCTATCTCTTTTGACTTGGTCCAAGAGGATTCATGGCCATGCTGCTCAAAATATTAGCAACTTCCTTTTCCAGCCCATCTTGATCTTCCATTGCCTCCAAAATTTCTCTAAACCTTTTATGAATTCTCCCTCCTTGAGGAGCCCACAAATGTATAGAAATGGGTCTCCTCCTAGAGCTTATTCTAATTTTCACCTCTTTCTCTTCCCTAGGTGAACTTTCACTGTCAAAGACAGATATTAGCTCTCCTGTAGCTACTGTAGAGGAAGGAATTTCTTTAGAAGGCACAATAGTTCTACAGTTTTAGTCCTTCTTCCAAATCTTCTTCTTTATGATATTTCCTCTCCCCTAGTTCTTTATTTTCCTCTATAGTGGCATCAATTTCCAAATTAGTTGCAAGAACAGAAGGAGTTGCTATTACTCTCTTGATAATATCAAGGTTCTTCTTAAACTTGCTAAGAAATTTCTCCCAAATTTCTTCCATTTTTCTTTGAAAGAAAATGGTACTGGCACACTAAATGCACTAACCCATGATGTTTGATTATTACCACACCCCAGGAATACCTCTAGGCCATTGTATGGATGGAGTAAAAAAGAAACCCTAGAAGGTTTACTACATATTCTAGTTTTGTAGCTCCATATCTAAGGTATATGAGTATCTTCAAAACTTCTCTTCCTACCAACCCGAACTGACCATCAGAGGTTAAATACTTGACTATCTAGAATTCCACTCTGTCAAAGGGTTTGGGAAAGTTGGCCTTTCTGACCCCTTTTATGATTTTCTTTGTGTTGTAAATATATTGGGGTGTAGCTTCCCCCTTTTTTAGCAGGGTTTCAACATGTTCTTTTAATGTCCCTCTGACATGGTTTGGGACATGCACAATTGGCACTCCAAATATATTACTTATTGTATTCACAGAAAGAGGAATGAAAACATTTCTAACCTTTGTCCTGGATTGCTCTAAATTTATAAAAAATTCTCTCACCAATTCTTCATTATACTTGGGAAACTTTCTTATAAATTCCATCCATCCTTCCTGTTGAAAGATAGCTACCACTTCTTCATCTGCAATGATATGGGTATCATCCTCTGGTTATGAATTCTTTTTAATCCCCATGATAAAGAGGTGATTCAAATTCGTTCTCCTTCAAATTGTTATTATGTCTCATTGGCAACAAAATTATTTTCTTAGCTACGGAACGGACATAATTAGATGCGGAACTTAGTTTGGAAATGCAAATCAAATTTTGTTGTTTCTTCCTTGGATTTTCCTACAGTTTCTTCTTCACTTTGTTTATTCTACCTAATTGGTATCCCATTATAAGTGTGCCGCCATTTTTTTCCACCGACATCACCCTCATGATTACTCATTTTTAATCATAATGTATAATAGATGACTCATCATATCAAATTTTAAATTAAATCTAATCACACATGTGAAATTTTAATCTAACTTTTAATAAGTTAAAGACATAATTACCATCCTTGATGATGTAATCCTTCCGTCATGATGACTAATCATTCCTAAAAAGTGAAACAAAAGGAAAATGGTTAGAAAAATAGCTGGAATTCCAAAGAATTTTTTTAGTTTTGAATTATCCATTTATTTGAGAAGATCAACCGTAATTTCTGGTTTTTAATTGATCTCTGAGAGAAACTATTTTTTGGGGAAGAGAACGCCATTTATTGGTTTTCACTCTCTTCCATTATTTTTTTTTCTCTTTTTTTTTTTTCTTTTTCTTGGGGGGAAGAGAACGCCATTTACTTGTTTCCATTCTCTTCCCTTTATTTTGGATCTATCCATCTAATTATTTGATCATTTTGGAAGAATTGTGTTCTTCCATATGATCAAATTCTTTATTTTCTTCAATCTGCCTCAAGAATTCATCCTTAGTAGGAGGCTTCCTATAAAACTTTAGCCTATGACCATTAACCAAAAATTTTCTTCTACTACCATCAATGGGAAGTAATTGAATAGAACCATTGTCAAATATCTTAGCAATCTGATAGGGTCCTAACCATCTGGTTCTCATCTTACCTTTGAATTGTTGGTACTTGGATTCAAACATTAATTCTCAGTCCCCTACCTTGAATTGACTCTTCTTGATATATGTGTCATGCCATTTCTTCCTTTGATCTTAGATTATTTTTGTTTGCTGAAGTGCTTCCATTCTTAACTCATCCAACTCATTGAGTTGAAGAATTCTTTCCTTTTGTGTTGCATCCAACTCAATACCCACTTTAACTGTTGTCCTTAGTGTCTGTAGTTCAAATTCAATAGGTAACAAGGGATTTTTCCCATAGACTAACTCATATGGTGAAAATATTGTTGTAGTCTTCTAGGTTGTATTATAAGCCCAGATAGGCTCTGGTAGTCTTTTTACCCAATCTATTCTTCCTGCTTTAACTATTTTGGTAAGGATTTTTTCCAATTCTCTGTTTGTTACTTCTACTTGTCCATTTGATTATGGATGATAGGGAGATGAATTCCTATGATTGATCTGATAGTATATTATGAAGGCTTGGATCATGATAGACATGAATTGTGGCCCCTTATTTGAAACTATACTTCTTGGTGCACCAAATTTTACCATAATTTTGTGCCGAAGGAAATCAACAACTACTTCTTCAGTGGAATTTATTAAATCATGCACTTCTACCCACTTTGTCACATAATCAGTACACACAAGAATGTTCTCTTTTCCTTGTGAAGGAGGATTAAAGGGACTAAAAAAGTCCAATCCCCATCTTTCAAATGGTTCTATAACTACTTGAGGTTTCAGAGGCATTTCATTTGTGAAGGTTGGTTATCCCATCCTCAGACAAGGATCACACCGCTTGAAATATTTCTTCACATCTTTGTACAGAGATGGCCAATAATAGCCAGTGCCAAGTATCTTGTGAGATATTCTTTTTACTAAAAAAGTTTCCTCTACTTGGTTCATCATGACATGCCCTGAGTATGTCAAAGATTTCATCTTCTCTCACACACCTGCGTAAAACCAAATCAGGACCACATTTAAATAACATCTTGTTTAACCATTTAAAATGTGCACTATTTTTTATTAACTTCTTCATTTGTTTATTAGTGAAAGAAGCAGGAAACTTCCCTATTGAAAGATAATTTTTCATGTCAGCAAACCATGGTGTATCAACTGAAATAGCAAACAATTGTTCATCTGGAAAGTTTTTCTTAACTGGATCTTGCTCCCCTGTAGTGGTTAATCTTGACAAGAAATCAGCTACCACATTATATTTTCCTGGATATTCCACAATGGTAATATCAAATTCCTGTAAAAGTAATAACCATCTAATTATCCTACATCCAACCACTAGTTTATTCATTAAGTATCTAATTGTTGATTGATCTGTATGTACAAATATCTTATACCCTGTAATATAATGTCTAAATTTATTAATTGCACAGATCATAGCCAAAAATTATTTTTTAGTGGTAGTGTAATTTCTTTCAGTGGGTGTAATATTTTTACTAAGATAGTAGATAGCATACATTTTTCCTTATTCATCTTTCTATCCCAAAATTGAACCAATCGAGTTATTTGAGGCATCGGTTTGGATGTGAAAATATTTCTCCCAATTAGGTCCTCTCAATGTTGGGGAGATTATTAATTTCTCTTTAATTTCTTCAAAAGCATGTGTTAGAGTAGGTATTTACCTTAACTCATGTTCATCTAGGTACATTATTTACCTTTATTGTATTTATCCTCACCCGCTTATGTGTGTGGATATTTCTTTTTATTTATTTAGATATTAAGAGATATTATCTAGTTGTTAGGTATAGTTCTTTCCTTGATCTATGGTATTGACTAGTTCTTTCCTAGATCTATGGTATTGACTAGATCTTTGATGTCTAGTTCTCTCATAAATCTATGGACTTGACTAGTTCTTTGATGACTAGTTCTTTCCATGATTTATGGCTTGATCTATGACCTTGACTGGTTCTTAGATTGTTATTCCTTGCCTATATAAGCAAGGCCCATTCTCATTGTATCTCATTGAGTTCCATAATAATATATGATATTGTTGCTCATTTGTTTGCAAAGGTTTATGTAAAGTTATTCTGGAAAATTACTTTCACCTTATTGATCGTGGTGTTTGATTAGCATTTGTGTTCTTGGCTTGGTACGATCTGGTTATCGTTCCTTTTATGGTATCAAAGCAGGAGATTGCTATTGACATCCGTCTGTAAGTTTTATTTTGCAAATAATTTTTTTATATATTCATATATTTCAGGATCTACTCATTTGTTTGCAAAGGTTTATGTAAAGTTATTCTAGTGAATTACTTTCATCTTATTGATCGTGGTGTTTGATTTGCATCTGTGTTCTTGGCTTGGTATTATATGGTTATTGTTCCTTTTATGGTATCATATTTTATTGCTACGTGCAGTCATTTTTTTTTTTTTGTTGTGTAGAGAATCGTGGTAGTTTACCTCGAGATTTGTGTCATATGTGAAGGAAAACCAGAAAATTGTTTTCTAGGTTTTTAAAGTTTTCCAAGATCAGATCTAGTTTTTGTTTCTGTGGGTGTAGACTTCTCAATCGGCACGCAAGAGGTATTTTTCGAAAAAGACGTTTCTTTCTTTTGGCAGGGGTCCATGGGTGACGGTGCACATTTTTCTATTTCAGTAAAATCCACATAACATACCCATTAAAATCCTTAGCCCCTAGTCATATGAGGGCTTAAATCTTGTGATTCCTACTAGTAGGTGCTTAACTCTAGCCCCCTTTCATTTTATTTGTGTGGTGAAGGCAAGAGTATTTTATTTTATTTTAGTGGCAACTAAAATAAATAGTAGAGCATAATATTGAAAAGCTTGTAAACTTTGATCGGTAACTCGGTTTTGAGTGCCATTTTTTTGCAAAAGAGATTGTTTTTCCATGCTCTTTCCATTGGAAATATTTATTTTGAGAATTGCACTATAATTATAAATTTCCATATTGTCACATGCACTCATTATAAAGTGCCAAAATATGGGAGGGCTCTTATTGCATTGTTTGGGGGTCTTGTTGCATTTCTTCATTCTTACATTTATTTTGGTGATTTTTTGAGGATGGAATCTACTTCTGCATTAGATTAGGTTGAGCCATTAACAACACATAACTACCACACATGGAAACCAAGAATAGAAACAATAATTAAGTAGAAAGGATTATGGCCTTTAACTTCTTCAGAACAACCAGTGTTCACTAGAGAATATGAGAAAGTTCAGTACCAATGCAAATTTCATGAGTGTATGGGTTTGATAGGAACTTATGTAAGTGATAATCTTTTATTTCATTTGGAAAAATGTGGCTCTCCTTTCAAAATATAGGAGAAATTGGAGGATTTATTTAGTAAGGTGGATCATATGAGAGCCATGCAACTTGACATTGAGATCACCTTTATTAATCCTAAATATTTTCCAACAATTATAGACTATCTTATCAAGTTCAAGCATTTGTTGACACAGTTGAAGGGGAGTGGAAGAGATAATAAAGATGAAGAGTGTGTTTACTTGATTCTATCCAAGTTGAGAGAACCATTCCAAAAATTTTCTTCTACATTTTTCTCTAGCATGGATGCCTTAGGTGACACATTCAAAATGTAAAACTTAGAAACATTTTGTGAAAGACTGACTAGGGAAGAATTCAAATTGTCTCACCTTGAGTCTTCCAAATCTCAAAAGGCATTAGTTGCATCTAATCCTAAAGGCAAGGGAAAACCAAACAGTAAAACCAAATCCACACCTTCTCCATCTCAAAATGTTCCTAAACCCAAAGAAACCAACTCAAAATCCAAGGAGTCTTCTAAATCCAAGAATAATTCTAGCTGTTCATGCTCTTTCTGTGGGGTAGTAATCATGAAGAACATAAGTGTTATAAGTGAATGCAAGGCTTAGAGGACAGTCAAGAGACAAAAAATTTCTATCTCCACTCCACCTCCTTCTAACAGCATGGAAAAGCACTTAATGTTATTGGAAGATCTCAGTCACCACTTGCAGACAATTGGGGTATATATTCTGGTGCCTCTCATCACATGAATTCTTCCAAGGAGTCTTTTGTAGCATGTTGGTGAGGATATTGTGATACTTGTCTTATATGTTGATGATCTGTTACTTACTGGTAGCTCTTCTTCCCACATTCAGAGTATTCAAAGGGCTCTTTCTACACAGTTTGACATCATAGATCTTAGGTTATTGCATTATTTCCTTGGTTTGAAAATTTCTCAAACAGATTTAGGAATTCATTTGAGTCAGTAAAAGTACACCCATGATCTTCTTAGGTGCTTTGATATGGCTGATTGTAAGCTAAGTCCATCTCCTTTTCGGTCTAGAGTTACTCTTACATCCACATGTACCACACCACTTTGTGATCCTACATTGTATAGGCAGTCGATTAGGAGTCTCATGATCTTGACCCATACTTTCCCTAATATTTCATTTACAGTAGGGATTGTATCTTGGTTTGCACATTCTCCTCATAGTAGTCACTAGCAGGATGTAGGATTTTGCACTATTTGCATGGCACTTCCAACTTTGGCCTACACTACACTAGGGGCTCTACTCAATTGGTTGGGCATACAGAATCAGATTGGGAAGGTTCTATTGATGACAAGAATTCCACTTCTAGCTATCTTTTCTGTCTTGGTTCTTATCTAGTTGCTTGGGCAAGTAAAAATCAACAGGCTATTGTACTTTCATCTTCAGAGGTAGAGTACAGGGTAGTAGTTACAGCGAGTCAACAGATTCTTTGGCTTCGCCAGATATTAACAGAGTTTAGATTCCCACAAGATTCACCGACTATAATTTGGTGTGAAAAGAAAAGTGCAATTCACATTTCTCGCAACTCAGTTGAGCACCAGTGGACCAAGCATATTGAGATACACATCCATTTCATTCGTCAGCACATTCAGGATGGAGTTCTTTGCTTCGAGTACATTCCAACTCAGCAATAGGTTACAGACATCTTTACAAAGCCTTTTGCATCACCTCACTACCTTGAGTTGCATGGAATGCTTGGGGTTTCGGAAGTTGTTCTTGGGGGGTGTTCATGAGAACATCTTCCTTCTTCTTCTTCTTTCTCTTTCCTTGTAACAGGATTCTTTCCTTCTTTTGGTTCGAGATTTCTTCATGGATATATTGTACATGAGTACCTCATCAGGCCTAGTTTCTAGGACTCATATTGTGGACATGCTACTTCTATTTTGGTCCCTAGCTTCACTTAAGGGGGGGTGTTAGAGTAGGTATTTACCTTAGCTCATGTTCACCTAGGTACATTATTTACATTTATGGTATTTATCCTCACCCACTTATGTGTGTGGATATTTATTTTTATTTATTTAGATATTAGGAGATATTATCTAGTTAGGTATAATTCTTTCCTTGATCTATGGTATTGACTAGTTCTTTCCTAGATCTATGATATTGACTAGATCCTTGATGTCTAGTTATCTCATAAATCTATGGACTTGACTAGTTATTTGATGACTAGTTATTTCCATGATTTATGGCTTGATCTATGACCTTGACTGGTTCTTAGATTGTTATTTCTTTCCTATATAAGTAAGACCCATTCTCATTGTATTTCATTGAGTTCCATAATAATATATGATATTGTTTCTCATTTGTTTGCAAAGGTTTATGTAAAGTTGTTCTGGTGAATTACTTTCATCTTATTGATCGTGGTGTTTTATTAGCATCTGTGTTCTTGGCTTGGTACGATCTGGTTATCATTCCTTTTAGCATGTTGACACTTTTTATCTAAAATAAATTCACAGTCCTTGGTAAGAAAATTAAACATGGGGGAATAAATTTTACTAAAATCCTTGATAAGGTTCCTGTAGTATCCAGCATACCCTAAAATGACTTGATATCTATGGGGGTTTGAGGAATAGGTAAGTATGAAATAATCCTAATTTTGTTTTTGTCAACTTGAATTCCTCTTTTTTTTAAATGGTGTTCTAATACAATCCCTTCATCAACCATCATCAAACATTTTTCATGGCTAAGAGACAAGTGGTGTTTCTCACATCTTGTCAATACTCTATCAAAAAATTTCAAGGCATCATCAAATGTATCTCCATGCATAGTAAAGTCATCTGTGTATACCTCTACATAGTCGTTTGTTAGGTATGCAAAAATTACTAATACAACTCTTTGAAAGGTTGCTGGAGAATTACATAGTCCAAATGGAAATACCCTGTAAGAAAAGGTACCCCATGGACATGTAAAGGTAGTTTTATCATGATCTTCAGTAGCAAATCTAATTTGATTATATCCTCTAAAGCCATCCAGGAAGGAAAGGTATTATTTACCTACAAGGTTTTCTAAAACTTGATCTATGAATGGTAAGGGAAAATAATCTCTCAGTGTGGCTTTATTTAGTTCCCTATAATCAACACAAATTATCCATTTTCCATTCTTTTTAGGAACAATTACTAGAGGAGACACCAAATGACTATCTGAGATAGGATAGATAAAGCCTACTTGTAATATTTTTTCAATTTTTTGCTTGACTATGTCTCTCAAGGTTGGATTTAACCTTCTCTGAGGTTTCCTAACTGGTTTAATTTTTTTAGTATAGATGTGATGGGTGCAGATACTTGGATGAATTCCTTTCATGTCTTTATAGTCCCAAGAAAAATATTTAGTATGATCTTTCAGAACATCAAACAATTTAGCTTCTTCATCATTCTTCAACCAAATATTAATATTCAAAATTTTATCTGATTGAATCTCAACATGTTTTGTTATAGTGTATGATGAACTGGTTTGTTGAAAGGGTTACATTAAGGTGCTTAGTGGACATGCATGTGGTAACAACATATGATATGCAACAACATCTCCAAAATTTCCTTGAGACAGAATGTTGGACAAAGGACAACAGGAAGAGTTATGATACTTTTCTTATTATAGGTCTAACTCCTCATCACTGTTGTTTTCCAGAAATTCTTCATCATCTCTTGATGTATGTGAATATGAAGCTACATATTCTTCCTCTCCCCATGAGAAATATCATTCCTCTGGAGTGAAATTATCTTCATTTGTAGGGAATTGTTGTTTGTGTGGTTTCAGAACAGATTCTGCAGGTTATGGAACTATTCCTGACTGCTCTAATGATAATTGGTGTACATTCAATGGTGGGTTAATCATATCTTCTATTTCCCATACATGATCCTGTAATGTTATCATATCCAAAGAAGACATATTTTGCTCATTAATATCAGGATTATCAACCCATAATTTCTCTTTATTATCAATAAAAGGTCATGCAGAGGGATATAATGAATTTTTCTTAGACTTCTTACCATTTGAAATAGTCATATCACATGACCTACAATCAATTAAGGCAGCAACTGTAGCTAACCATGGTCTACCAGAAATAATGGGATAAGCAAGTGTTTTACCTTTTGGCTGCAGTATAAGGAAGTCAACTAGATATTCCCATGACTCCACCATAACTGCCACATCTTCGATAAATCCTTCTGCTTTTATTACAGATTGGTCTTCCATATGTAATATGGTGTTAGTAGGTTGTATTCCTTTTAATGGTAATGTTTTCAAAGTGTCCATTGTCATTATATTTATAGCTACTCCCAAATCAACAAAAAAATTATGTATATCTTTATTCCCTATAGAGACAGAAATAACAGGGCTTCCAAGATCTCCATATTTGGGAAGTAGGAGCTTTCCTACTAATAAATCAGCAAGTTTCCCATCTACCTTAGTATTCCTGGTCTACTGCTTCTTTCTTCTAGGTATTTTTAAACATAACAGTTTGATTAACTTGTTCAACTCCAGAATATCCTTGATTGCTTACAATAATGGTATTTCAATATTTAATTTCCTTAATTCTAATTCTAATTCCTTGGTTCCTATAACTTCTTTAAATATTTCGAGAAATGGAGTCTTAGTAGAGTTTCTTTCCGGTTCCTTATCTCTTTATTTTTCATCTTTCTTGGGGACAACCAGACTAAGGGTTTTTCTTTTGTCATTTAATTAATAATAACAGGTGGACTGCTAACTATTTTTCTAGATCTAGTGTGAATATCCTTACAATATATTGCATTAAGATCAATTGGATTCTCTTGTTTTGTTCCATAGATAGGGGTTGTTTGTTTGTTTCTAGGATTAGCAACTGGTTGTGTTGGTATTTGTGTTTAAACCACATTTTTAGTTTGTGAATTTTGTGTTGGGGCACCCATTATGGCTTGTTGATTCTAATTAAGATATGTTTTCCCTTTAGCATAGTTATTAGGGCTCCATCTAGGTTTTGACCAAGCATATTGGTTATTTTGACCAGTACATGGTTGTTGGTGTCCTTGAGCATACCATGATTGACCTGCCCAATCTTGGGGATTCCAAGTTGGTTGAGGGGCCCAATGTGGTTTTCCCCAACTTTGTAGCACTATTTGAGTAGTCCATGGAATCATCCAAGGATTAGGAGATGACCTTGGCATGAATTGTACTAGGATAGGTTGTCTCTAAACAAAGTTTACTTCTTCTGATGTGCTGGTTTGTTTGAGATGGTTTCTTATAAATGGAAGAAGAGAACAAACATTACTCTCATGGACCCTAGATTCATAGATAAGGCACATTTCCATTTTATCTTAAGGACAATCTCTTAATGCATGCTTTTTCCTACATCTAGGACAATACATGGCTAATGCCCTCAGTTTTAGCATTTGCTTTGGCTTGCAATCCATCCTAGATGGAGGTTTATTGAAATTGTATTTATTATTATAAAGTTTTCCAATTAATTTACTCAATTTTTTCCTACCTTATGATTCACCTGAATATTGTAACTCATTAATTTGAGTTTTTAAATCTACGTATGTGATACTTGAATAATTATCTCACAAATTGTATGTGTACTATTATTCATTCATAATAGATCAATAGTTTCCACCTCAGATGTCAATCAAGGGTTCACAACCGACGATTGCATCTTCTTAGACCTTATGAGAGCACACAACACGGTTAATTGTCACAATGCAACTACCCAACCCATGTCACAAAAAGTGACACATTCAAAGAAACTAGACTAAATCATATAAAGAGGAATCTTTTAAAGACCAAACTTACATATTTTAACCAATTTTTCAAGCACTATTTTACACATATCAATTCTCTCCTTGCTAAAACTTCCATTACCAGTAATCTTGATATTATCTCTAGGAATGATAGTTTCCATTTTTGAATTAATTGAGTAATAGACCTACATGTTAATCCAATTAAAACATCTCATTGTTGTATCCTATCATGCCTGGATGGATAATTAATCATGATCTTTAAATAGATCATAAACTGTCATTTTAATCAATAACAATAATCAATAACTGTAATTTCCATATCCAATATCCATCTAGTGTCAAGATCCTTAGTTATTGAAATCCCTATAAATGTTTTAAAGTCTAAAACACATCATAATGTTCACTAATCATATCAAATCTAATTATCCTCCAACTAATATGGGATGGGATATCTACAGTGGCCACTATCACCCTAGGTTCTCATAATGTCAGCAAAATAATAAATGTTCACAGTCTCTCAAGTATGTGACTAGTCCTACTCATTACTAATCCCACTATCGTCTGTGAAAAAATTCAAGGGGATAGTAAAAAATTTCACAGATTATCAGGTAAAATTAATGGACATTGTGAATCAAAAGTGATTGTCTATGATTTAGGTAATGAAGATATCCAAAAAACTTCAACATAAGGGATTTACTTCCCTCTAGTGATTGATCCAAGACATTCTACTAGGTGTAAGTTATCTGCATGTCCTTAAATCTAACATGGGACAATAAGAGCTATAAACCTATATCAGATGATCATAATATGATAATGAATGATTCACCTTTGGATACAAAACAAGATTAATCTACTCACAAAGAGGATAAGAATGCAATACCTCATGTGGAAGATCTACTCTTAGTGAAACAATTGCATCCTACTATTGTGAAAATGAAAATTAAATAAATACCAATCAAGCATAAAAAAAATCGTACGGTCTCAGAGAACTTAGGGAATACAAAAGGCCAACTAGGGGGTAACACAACAATAGATTCCAAGGATATATATACTCTACAAAAAATGAGACAAATTCTTATTCGGATGATGAAATCGATTGGGATGTTAAGTACAAGGCACATATGAATGATCCCAATTACTATAAAATAGTTTGATATGTTAGATGAACATTTTCACGTGGGGTTTTTGCAATGTCTTAAGGATTTATTGGCCAAAACCTTTATTGAAATCACACTACGAAAACTTGCTAGAGAGAAACACTCTTTGTAGAAATCAATTGCTAGAAATAAACACACATTTATGGGATGAAATAGATTACTAAAAGTAAACACACATTATAGAAATAAACAAAAAATTGAGAATGCTTGGAAAATGATTGCAAATAAATAAGAACTTAATCTAGAACACTTGCAGGAACAAGTATATAACAGATTTCAACTTAAGGAATTGAAACTATTTACAAATTTAATAGATATACACTATTTACTTTAAAAATATAAATACCAAAAAAATAAGGATCCTAGTTCTTGGAGGAGTGGGCCCTTTCTCCACCTCGAAACAGGATTGGACAACTTAATTTTCTCTCAAAACATAAATGGCTATTTTATTGATAAAATGTTCTGCATTACAAAATATGTACTAGTTCTTTCTATCCCTCTATGTATCGATCTATATCTATTTTTTTCCTATATCTAATCTATCTACAGGTCTTTATATATACTTCCGCTAGGGCTGCATGTATGGTCGTAACTATTCCACTAATACGATGGAACTGGATCATGCCCAAAATAGATGTTGAATTGGAACATGGCTAGGCATACAGCTATGTGATAATTATCCTGGATCTGCAAGTATGGAGATTCATAAGTATTCTAATCTTCTCCTGATTGATAGGATCATTGATTTGAAAAATCACCAGCCATTTGGAATAGATTCTTATCGGTTACGGAACTTTAGAAGAGTTCCAAAACTAAATGAAATCATTCCTGGTCTAACCAAGAGAGTTCTGGAGTTATCTGTAGGAGTTACAGAACTAATTTTGATAATTTTGGAACTAATTAATAGAGTTCTTGAACTAAGTCCAAAAATTTCGGAACTAAGTGACAGAACTCGTAACTACATTGTGGAGTTTTAGAAATAAGTCTAGTAGTTCCGGAACTAAACCGTATTGATCCCAATGCTTCCAAAAACATATTATCCACTTCATATTTGTTCTTCTACCTTATTTTGACATGTTTTATTACAAAAATGAGTTCCAAAGCACTTAGTTAGGAATTTCAGTGTTTTTAATAATTAGATCTACAATCAACAAAAGATGGACAATTACATCCTAACTTATATTAGATCAAACAAAATTCACAAAATGTAATCAAACTTGATAAAAAGGAGAGTCAAATAAGATCATTTATTATACATTATTGAGACATATTCTAGCCTTATCAATGATCCCGATCCATCTCTCTTTATCTTTTTTCACGTCGATGATACTCATGTCCAGTGAGTTATGATTAATGGGGGTGAAAGTATCAATATCATTTCCTCACATGCGTATGAGAAAATGTGTATACCTGCTAATTACATGCATAATAACCCGATTATGTTGCACTCATTTAATGATGCCATCACATTGGCATGTTCATCCTCCATATTTGTGTGGGTCCTCTCATTCTTCGCAAAACATTAACTAATGTTTACACTATTATTTTCACTATGACATGCTTACTATGTTAATTACATAATTGTTTTACAATAGAGTAATACATTCTCTATTGTTTCTAGTTGTTTTAAACATGTATTCTTGTTTGTTTTTTGTTGCATATTTATTTTTCTATGCACCATGGTTTCCACCATGCACAATCCCTTCTTGCCAGTACAATTTCTCAAAGGTTTCCACCACTTTATCATTCTATGTGATACTACACAAATTATTAGACATATCGAACATGGGTAAAAATCCTTTTGAGTGGCATGCTCAAATGTTTTCTCACACATACCTCAAATGAGGGGGAATTTAAGAGGATATTTCTATAAATATAGAAACATTACAAGATACAAGAACAAATTGTTATCCAAAATTCACCCCCCCAGGGTAAATTTGATAACATGCATCAGGATGTCCAAATTCCAAGAAAAATGACTGACACTGAGCAAAATCAGGTTTCTAGGGTCCCTTCAGGAATCTTTCTAAACTCCCCAGGCCGAAGAAGGAAGGAGCAAGCTTAGAGAAACTGCGGAGAAGCTTGCAGAAAGCAAGTAATTTGGGCCAGAAAAAATTGTGAAAATCGGTTAAGTCCTAGTCCAGCACAAGGTGGGACAAGTGGGACAAAGGTACGCGAACCGCCCAAACCGGCCGAAATGAGTCCAGTCGGCCCACAAAGCATTTGGGACAAGTGGGACGAAAGTACGCGGCGGGCGCGAAATGCCGATTCAGCCGAGAGAGAAAATCGACTTAACTGCTGAGAGTGGGCAGTTCGGGACGAGTGGGACAAATGGACGCGAAATGCCCGAACCGGCCGGTTCACGCGAAATCAGCACAAGGAGCCCAAAAACAATTGGGACGCGCGGGACAAAAGGACGCGAACCAGCCGAACCGGCCGAAAGGAGTCAAGTCAGTCTGAAACAAGTGGAACAAGCGGGCCAGAAATACCCGAACCGGCGAATCGGCCGAAATTGTCCCAAGAGGTCCAAAATCAAAAGGGACGTCCGGGACGGATGGACGCGAAGTACGCGGAAGACCCGGCAGGCCCGAGAACCATTGAGAAATTGCCACGTGTCATCAAGAGAAGCCAAAAGGTCAAAGGGCAAGGTTTGAAGCGCTGGCCTGAGCCAATAGAAATTGGACACGTGTCCAATGGAGCATAGAAGTGCAGAGCTCGGGGAGGAGTTGGAAAGTTTGGCCAAATCTAAACCAAAAAGGGTAAAAGTGAAGGAAGACCCGGCAGGTTCGTCAACCAACCAATGCATGCCACGTATCCCTAGTGGCGGGGCATGGGAAAAAATGTGGAAAATGTTCCAAGAGCGCCAAAAGTCAAAATTCAAGAGACAGCCCGCCGAAAAGTAGAGGAGAGAGAATTATTCAGCGAATCAGAGCATGCCACGTGGCGTCCAAGTGGCAGTGCGCGGGAAAATATTTCAAAATCCGTTTTCGCCTGTTCCGTGTCCTAAATCTTCAGATCGACATATCTTTCGATCCAGAGCTCGGATTTGCACGTTCTTGATATCAACGGAAAGCTGCATGAAATTCTCTACATGATTTCTAGGGTCAATCTTGCATTTTGGTGTAGTCTGGAGGGAGAAAATTGAGAAACGCCTCTGGCACGAAATAACAAGCAGAGATAATGCTTCAACAACCACTTTAATGCAGCAGACAACCCGCCGCTTCTGTTAGGCAAACCGCCACTTTGCCAGAACCCGCCGCTTCTGCCATGATGGACGAATTAAATGCAACCTAGAGGTGGTTGGGGCAGTTCGAATTCCTCTCTCTTTTCTCTCCCATTCTTCCTATATATTGTAAGGAGGGGTTTCTTTCTGGTGTTGGACATTTTTTCTGTTTTGCAACCCCTCCCTTCTCTCCTGCTTCATAGAGAATTTGTGGAGTTTTCAAACCTCCCATATGAGACTGTAATACCCTATTGTACCTCTTGGCATATTGCAATGTATTGAATCGATCCTTTGAGCAAGTATATATGTCTGTGGTTGAATTCTAAACCCTCTCATGTATTCATTGTTGTCATTCCTGGTCTTTCATTGCATTTCTGTCTATCTGTGCATGATGTTGTATTGCATCTATATGGTCTGTGTTTATGTGGCAAAATATGTTCTTCATTCCTCGGTGCATCACCTCCATTAGTTTAGATTTATTTTACGCATTTTCTTACCTTGTCTCCTTGGCAGATTAGATTAGATTTTGAGAAAACCCTCTGCATATTTCGTGTGCATCTGAACAGAGGAATAGGAACCAGCCTTTCTCTGGAGATTCCTTTCTCACTCTTCAAGTCCCACACTTGGAGAAAGGATTCAATGTTATGCAATCACACTGGATATTAAGTATGATCAACCTAGAAACTCTGATCAACATCCAGGGGTGCTGTGATTTTGCATCAACAGTTTTGGCACGCCCGGTGGGACCAGAGGTCTCATTTTTTATTGCAGCAAGGTTGATGTGCATCTGCTGCAATTTTCTTGCTTAAAAAGAGCTATTATTTGCATATCTGGCGACTCCAGGGGGAAGAATCAACTAAGTTTCAGCAGTCAGGCCTAAAAGCTTATGAGAAGAATCACAAGGTCAAGAGTTGGAGAAGAGGAAGTACCGTTTGAATACCTGCAACTATCTCCAAGAAGAAGGCAAAGAGGAAGAAGGATTCAAAGGTCTCCATCTCCACCAAACAGAACTCTCTCAACTCCTCCACCTGACAGGCCTTTCTTTCAATATACAAGGGTTTTAAGACCACTCAGAATGGCGCAACCAGTAAACCCCTATGTCAACTTCACAGGCAGCAGCCCACTTGCTCTCAATGCACAAAATCCAATCCCAGTTGCAGCATTGAAGAACATTCCATATTTTACTGGAGAAAACCAGACCACTCCTGGTGATCATGTCAAGGACATTGCTAACATTTGTGCAATCCATGAGATTAATGAGATGCAAGTAGCTGTCAAATTGCTGGCGTCTTCATTCAAGGGAAAAGCATTGCAATGGTTTAGGAGCCTTGAAGCTGCTTCTATCACGAATTGGAATCAGCTGTGTATTGCACTTCATAATCAATTTGGAGAGAAGGGAGACAACTTGTCTCTTTTGGAGCAGCTGACAACCATCAAGAGAGCTTCCAATGAGCAGCTGACTGACTTCAACTTCAGATTTCAAAGATCTTGGGATAGAATTCCAGTAGCAGTCAGACCAACAGCAGAAGGTGCTTTTCTATATTACCTTAAAGCTTTAAATTCTGATATTTCTATGTTGATTCAATCTATGGGAGGCACAACTATCCCTGCTGCTTATAGTATTGCCATTAGAGCTGAAAATTGTTTGATTCAAGCTGGCAAGCTAGCTCCTAGGCCTCCAATGCCATTATATCCAAGTTTAGAGAGCCCAAGTACTAGTCAAGCACCTGTCTTAGCTCCTATTCCCACTCCTAGGAATCAGAGTTCAAATGAAGCTTCCACTTCATCTCCAAGTGCCCCAAATGAGCTTCAAGAAGTCATGAAGCAGCTGCAAAATTTAGGTAATGAGCTGGTCACACTCAAGAGACAGCAAACTCAAGGTTTTAGACCTTCGTATCAGCCTCAAGCTCAACCTAATAGGCAGCCATATCAGCCTCAAAGGCCACCTAATCCAGCTGCAAATATGAATCAAACAAGGCCTCCTGTCAATAGACCATTCCAGCCCTATAATCCAAATGCCATATCTGCCTCTAAGGCATTAGTACCAGCACAAAACAACATTGCCCAGGAGTATGAATGGTGTTTTCCATGTAATGAACCCCATAATCAATCCATGTGCTATAATGGTGCTTTAACCCAAGCTTTAATGGTAACAAGTGCTGGTGTGGAGGGTGAAAGTAGTCAAGAAAACAGCCAACAACAAGAAACATTCCAACAGCAACCTGCCCCAAATGACACCACATTGGTAAATTGGCAGGCAGAGGATTTCTGTGGTATGAATCAGGCAGTCTCTCAAGGTGTTGCAGCCAACACAAGGTCAAAAAGGAGAAATTTGGGTGAAGAACAGCCATTAGCCCCAGCCAATCCACAACCTTCCACAGCTCCACAAATGATTGGCAAGCAAAACCCAGTTTCAAATGCACAAGGGCAGCCAAGAACAGCCCCTTGGCCAAATCAAATGCCAGCTGTTGCTGCCCATATTCAAGGAGCAAATGTGCAAATCAAGGGACAGCAGAGAGATCCTTCATCACCATTCAGTATCATTGATCAGATGAAGAAAACAAACGTCAATATATCTATGTGGGAATCCCTATCCATCCCAGGCCAAAGAGATCTGCTGCAAGCTGCTATGAAGGACTGGCCAACTTCGAATCAGCAGGTTCAGAGGCAAGACAAAGTGCTTACAAATGCTGCCCAGCCTGAAGGAAATCATGGAGCACAACAAGGTAAAATGTTGAAGCCCCCTCCATTTTATGTTTCATTGATCATAGGAGACAAGTTGGTACATAATTGCATGATTGACTCTGGGGCAAGTAGTTCAGTAATGCCTAAACAGATAGCTGATCAGCTAGGGTTCCAGTATGAAATAACAACTAAGGGAGTAGTGCAATTAGATGGGACAGCAGTAGCCACAGTTGGAGTTATAAAAAACTTGAGTCTTACCTTGCATGCATGTCCCAACGTGGTTGTTTTGCAAGACGTCTCAGTCATAGACCTTCCACCACTCTTTGCCCTATGCTTGTCAAGGGACTTTACTGCCAAGATTGGGGGATATTTGTCTGCTGATTGGTCACACATGCTGTTCAGAACGAGGTATGGAACTAAAGCTACAATTAGATCAGAACCTATTGCAGATTTCCACATTGAACCCTATACTCCAAGTCATATTAATACCAATTGCTCAGCATTTTGATCAAGAAGATCACCTCGGCACTGATGAAGCTGACACTAAGGTTGGAAGTATCCCAGATTTGACTCTTGATGAATGGGCAAGCAAGGTGCATGCTTTTGATCCTTATCAAGAAGTAGAAGAATCTGAGCTGGGGGTCTATTGTATACACAAAGAAAGTCAACCTGTTCCTAGCATCACCAAGCCAAACCACAAGTATGACAATGAGGTATGGCAACTATTTTTTGATGGATCAAGGAGTAGGCAAGGCGCAGGAGGTGGAGCCATGCTTGTTTCACCTCAAGGAGTAAGGTATTATTCAGCTTTTAGATTTCAATTTGCATGCTCCAATAACACTGCTGAATATGAAGCCTTGGTGCAAGGGATGCATTGGGCAATAAAGAGAAAAATAAAGAACTTGCAAGTTTTTGGGGACAGTGAGCTGATTGTAAATCAGGTCAAGGGACAGCATGCCGCCAAAAATGATCTACTCAGGTGCTACAAGAACAGGGTGTGGGACCTCATGGAAGATTTTGAGGGTTTCGGCATCAAGGCCATTCCTAGGAAAGAGAATCAAGCTGCTGACAGGCTTGCAACAGTAGGGGCAGCCTTTGACATTGTAGAAAATATTCAACAAGACAAGGTACAGCCAAACATCCACGTGATTGTGAGGCCTTTAGTGCCGGATAACGATGTCAGTTGGCAGGTATTTGAGAATGATCAACAAATCATCCACTTCTTGCAAGAAGAAGCTGAGTTCTCAACTAAGAATCAAGAGAAGTTGGAACAACAATATGGTGACCAGGTGATACAGCTGCGAACTGACAAGCTGCCCAAGGGACTTATCACCTTGGAGTCCATTTTTAACCCCAATGATCAGTTTAGAAAGGAGAAAGCAAACATTCAGGTCAAGAGGGAAGATTCGGTATCCATCTTGGTAGAAGAGAACAAGCCATTGCAAATTGGAAAAATGACAACTGAGCAAGAAAGGTATGAATTCATACAGCTTTGTCAAGAATTCCCTGACGTGTTTGCTTGGAGCTATGAAGACTTGAAAGGTTTCAATCCCAACTTAGCTCAGCATACCATCGAGTTGGATCCAAATACTAAGCCTGTCAAGCAGAAACAGAGACCAGTCAATCCACACATACAGCCTCTCATGAGGAAGGAGCTGGCTATGTGTTGACTTCTGAGACCTCAATAGGGCATCTCTCAAGGACCATTATCCACTCCCTTCCATGGAGCAAATATTGCAGGTTGTAGCTGGTGCAGAAAGGTTTTCACTACTTGATGGTTACTCAGGCTTCAATCATATTATGGTAAAGGAGGAAGACCAGTTCAAGACAGCCTTCACAACCAAATGGGGCACATATGCTTACAAGAAGATGCCATTTGGACTGTCGAACGCCGGAGCAACATTCCAGCGAGCTATGGATATGGCATTCAAAGGCTTGATCAACAAGACAGTGCTGATATACCTAGATGATATCACTGTCTTCTCAAAGAATGTTGCAGACCATCTCTTTCACCTCAAGCAAGTTTTTCAGAGGTGTAGAAAGTTTGGAGTGTCTTTGAATCCTAAGAAGTGCATCTTTCTTGCACATGAAGGGAAACTCCTTGGCCACATTGTCTCCAAGGAAGGATTAGCAATTGATCCAGAGAGGGTTGAAGCCATAAGGGCTCTACCATTGCCAAGTCACAAGAAAGCTCTTCAGAGTTTCCTGGGAAGGATAAAATTTGTTCGAAGGTTTGTCCCAAACTTTGTAGCCCTTGTCAAGCCCATCACCAAAATGTTAAGGAAAAGCATGGCTTTCAAATGGACGGCAGAAGGTAAGGAGAGTTTTGAAGCAATCAAAGAAGCCATCTCCCAGGCACCTACTCTCATCAACCCTGACTTTTTTAAGGATTTCATCCTCTATGCATTTGGAGGTGATGACAGTATTTCTGCCATTCTGGTACAACAGAACAAATATAATGAGGAGCAGCCGATTGCTTTCTTTAGCCAGAGCCTAAATGACTGCGAGTTAAGGTACTCTTTTATTGAAAAGCATGTGCTTGCAGTAATCAGAAGCTTGAAGAAATTCAAGCATTTATTCTCAAATAACAAGGTCCAGTTATTGGTCTCACATGCTGGGGTTAAGGACTTCCTCCTCAACAAAGATTTGAATGAGAAAAGGGCAGGATGGATCACCCGTGTCATGGAGTATGACATTGAGATCAAGATCACCAAGCTGGTAAGAGGCAAAGGTTTGTGTGAGCAGCTCGCTTCCAAACAACCAGACAGCCCAAAAGATGAAGAAGACGTTGTCCTGCTATTACAAGAAGATCAAAAACAGGAAAATGATGATGTGTCCACCCCCTGTTTGACTCAAAATATGATACATTTCCTACAAATGGGCATGTGCCCTCCAGAAATGAGCAAAGCGAAAAGAAGGTACTTCAGATTACAAGCAATTCCTTATGTGCTTGTTGATAATGTTTTGTTTAAAAGGGACATCAACGGTGTTCTATTGAGATGCATCGGGACAAGTCAGATCGAGAGGATCTTACAAGAGTTCCATGATGGGGAGGTAAGAGGCCATTTCACCCCACGAGTAACAGCTCTCAAAATCATGAAAGCTGGTTATTATTGGCCTAAAATATTCAGTGATTGCTATGCATGGATCAAGAGGTGTAAGAATTGTGCATTCTTCATAGGAAAAGAGAGACTTGCAGCCCTCCCATTACATCCAATCTCAGTTGACCAGCCATTCATGCAATGGGGTTTGGACTTCATTGGAGTCATCAATCCCAATTCGATTCAAGGCCACAAGTGGATTCTTACAGCAACAGACTATTTCACCAAGTGGACCGAAGCAGTAGCGCTCAAAGAGGCAAGTGAGTCTAGCATACTAGACTTTTATGAAGGGATAATAACCAGATTCGGTGTGTCGGCCACCATCATATCAGATAATGCATTAGCATTCATAGGTTCAAAAATTACAGAATGGGCTGTCAAGAATGGAATCTATTTGAGCACCTCTTCAAATTATTACCCGCAGGGTAATGGACAGGCAGAGTCCACAAACAAGAATTTGCTAAAAATCATCAGAAGGACTCTGGATGAAAATCAAAGAACATGGCATACAAGGCTAAAATCAGCGTTATGGGCTGACAGAATAACACCAAAGAGGTCTACAGGTAATTCTCCCTACAAGTTGGTCTATGGGAAGGAGGCAGTATTGCCTATATCATTAGAATTGCTAGCCTTGGAGCTCATGAAGCAGCTTGAGTTATCTGAATTCGAACCAATGGAGGCCAGGTATGCAGAATTGATGGAATTAGAAGAAATCAGAGAACATGCGGTTCAGACGATTGAAAAGGATCAGGCCGTAGTAAAAAGATGGTTTGATAAGAGAGCTAGAGTAAGGACCTTCCAGGAAGGGGACCTAGTTCTGAAATGGGACGTAGATCGGGCAAAACCAGGAAGGCATTCCAAGTTTGATGCCATCTGGAGTGGTCCCTACATGGTCACGGGGTGCAAAAGTAGTAATGCCTTCCAATTGTCTGCATTGGATGGAGAGGAACTTCTGATTCCGGTTAACGGAATCCATCTTAAACATTGCTACTAAGAGAAACGTTTTGCCGTTGTAAATATTAATTTAGATTTTTCTTAATTCCTCTAAGTGCGTATGCACATTGTCCTGTTGTAGTTAGGTTTCTATTTCCCTAAGTGCTTTGGCACAGGTTTTACTGCTCTCAGGTTGTTTTCTACAGTTCAGAGTGTTGATGGAGGGGAAGTTGCAGTATCAGGCTTGTTTCAGGTTAATGCTTAACTCCATGCCCAATGGACCACTAAAAGGCCATTGATCTTCTACCTAGCAGGCAGGTAACCCCGCTGAGTCGTCAAAATTGTTGTCAAAATTTCACCCCCCCAGGGTAAATTTGATAACATGCATCAGGATGTCCAAATTCCAAGAAAAATGACTGACACTAAGCAAAATCAGGTTTCTAGGGTCCCTTCAGGAATCTTTCTAAACTCCCCAGGCCGAAGAAGGAAGGAGAAAGCTTAGAGAAACTGCGGAGAAGGTTGCAGAAAGCAAGTAATTTGGGCCAGAAAAAATTGTGAAAATCGGCTAAGTCCTAGTCCAGCACAAGGTGGGACAAATGGGACAAAGGTACGCGAACCGCCCGAACCGGCCGAAATGAGTCCAGTCGGCCCACAAAGCATTTGGGACAAGTGGGACGAAAGTACGCGGCGGGCGCGAAATGCCGATTCAGCCGAGAGAGAAAATCGACTAACTACTGAGAGGGGCAGTTCGGGACGAGTGGGACAAATGGACGCGAAATGCCCGAACCGGCCGGTTCACGCGAAATCAGCACAAGGAGCCCAAAAGCAATTGGGATACGTGGGACAAAAGGACCCGAACTGGCCGAACCGGCCGAAAGGAGTCAAGTCAGTCCGAAACAAGTGGAACAAGCAGGCCAGAAATACCCGAACCGGCCGAATCGGCCGAAATTGTCCCAAGAGGTCCAAAATCAAAAGGGACATCCGGGACGGATGGACGTGAAGTACGCGGAAGACCCGGCAGGCCTGAGAACCATTGAGAAATTGCCACATGTCATCAAGAGAAGCCAAAAGGTCAAAGGGCAAGGTTTGAAGCGCTGGCCCGAGCCAATAGAAATTGGACACGTGTCCAATGGAGCATAGAAGTGTGGAGCTCGGGGAGGAGTTGGAAAGTTTGGCCAAATCTAAGCCAAAAAGGGTAAAAGTGAAGGAAGACCCGGCAGGTTCGTCAACCAACCAATGCATGCCACTTATCCCTAGTGGCGGGGCGTGGGAAAAAATGTGGAAAATGTTCCAAGAGCACCAAAAGTCAAAATTCAAGAGACAGCCCACCGAAAAGCAGAGGAGAGAGAATTATTCAACGAATCAGAGCATGCCACGTGGCGTCCAAGTGGCAGTGCGCGGGAGAATATTTCAAAATCCGTTTTCACCTGTTCCGTGTCCTAAATCTTCAGATTGACATATCTTTCGATCTAGAGCTCGGATTTGCACGTTCTTGATATCAACGGAAAGCTGCTGAAATTCTCTACACATTTCCAGGGTCAATCTTGCATTTTGGTGTAGTCTAGAGGGAGAAAATTGAGAAACGCCTCTGGCACGAAATAACAAACAGAGATAATGCTTCAACAACCACTTTAATGCAGCAGACAACCCGCCGCTTCTGTAGGCAAACCGCCGCTTTGCTAGAACCTGCCGCTTTTGCCATGATGGATGAATTAAATGTAACCTAGAGGTGGTTAGGGCAGTTCGAATTCCTCTCTCTTTTCTCTCCCATTCTTCCTATATATTGTAAGGAGGGGTTTCTTTCTGGAGTTGGACATTTTCTGCTTTGCACCCTCCCTTCTCTCCTGTTCATAAGAAGATTTGTGGATTTTTCAAACCTCCCATATAGACTATAACACCGTTTTTTGCCTTCTGGCTATTGCAATGTATTGAATCGATCCTTGAGCAATATATATGTGTCTGTGGTTGCTTCTAAACCCTCTTACATATTTATTACTGTCATTCTTGATCTTTCATTGCATTTTTGCTATCTGTGCATGGTGTTGTGTTATATCTACATGGTGTGTGTTTAATGTGGCAAAGCATATGTTCTTCATTCCTCGGTGCATCACCTCTATTAGCTTAGATTTATTTTATGCATTTTCTTACCTTGTCTCCTTGGCAGATTAGATTAGATTGTGAGAAAACCCTCTGCATATTTCGTGTGCACCTGAACAGAGGAATAGGAACCATCCTTTCTCTGGAGATTCCTTTCTCATTCTTCAAGTCCCACACTTGGAGAAAGGATTCAATGTTATGCAATCACACTGGACGCATGAACATCAATCTAGAAATATGATATGTAACCAGGGGTGCTGTGATTTTGCATCAACAGTTACTTCCAAAGCTAACCCGTCATCATCTTCACAAGATTCAAGTAGTTCATCTATCTCAGCTTCCCAAGTCCCAACTTTCGATCCCTTGGTAGATATTTTTCAACGTCTTTCCTTGGGGTAATATCATCTCTATAACATCAATACTTTCCTTACTCCTCAAGAGTGTGATAGCCTACACCAACATCCATATTTTGACCGATATATAGGATAAGTAATTTCATATGGTCCTCCTTATTTCTTCACCAATCTGACATATGGGGGACTAGATGTTGCTTCCTATTCACCTGAACCACCAATCACAACACACCCCTTTTCATCTGATTTCATACACCTCACTAACTTCCAATTCACCCATAGAATTCTCCATTGTTGTGGATAGAATGTCTTTGTATGTTCTCTTTATGAACAAGGTCGTCACACAGTTATACCCTGCATAATCTAGAAGCCTAAAGATCGTAGTGGTATCAGCTTCACTACACCACCTAGTCCAAAGAATGCTTGCGTTCACCTTGTAGAAGAAATGAAACCTTCCCTACCTTAATAACCTAGTATTCCATCTTCTACACCATCGTCACTTATCACCCTATCTTCCCCTACGGAGTCTATGCATCTAGAATCCATTCCTCCTAACTTCTCTTTTCTTGTAAACGCCATTTCCTTAAGACCTCTAACCTATCATCATGTTGGTGAGGCTCCTTCTTCCATTCCACTCCTTTATCCTGACATGTTTGATGATGACACATTGTCTATCAATGTTGTGCAATGTAAAGATGATGATTCTCTACTTACATATCTAGTTGTAGAGCATTCCTACATTCATCGGTCATTACCATCAGAGACACAAACCATGTTGAATGAATCAACCATAAAGATCAACATTCACACTTAGGACAACCCCTACATTCTAAATATTTTTCAATATTTAGATCCTACTGAGCAAGAAGCTTACACTTCTTTCCTCTGTGACCATAGCAACGCTTTTTCTTGGTCGTACACTGATATGCCTGGTATTGACCCAAATATCTTGGTCCATAATATCATCACCCTTCCTGATGCTAAACCCATGAAACAGAAGCTGCAAAAAATGTACGCACACATTGCCCTTCTTATAAAAGAATAACTCTAGTGCCTCCTTTCTTTTTATTTTATTCTACCCATTTATTATCCCCAATGGATTTCTAATATTTTTCCTATCACCAAAGCGATAGGGGGACTCCACATATTTATAGATTTTTGTGACCGTAACCTAGCTTACCCCAAAGACAATTTTCATTTACCAAACATTGACCAACTTTTTGATCTAAGAGCAGGCCATGAGATGATATATTTCATGGACAGATTCTTGGGTTATAACCAGATATTACTCACCCTAGAAGATCAACATAAAACTGCCTTCATCACCCCTTAGGGGCATTTTATTATTGGGTCATGCCCTTTGGTTTGTAGAATGTTGGTACCACTTATCAGCATGCAATGACCATATCTTCCATGATATTATGCATAGCATACTAGAAGATTATGTCGATGATATTTTGGGTAAATCCAAAATTCATGATAAACATCTTCACTTTCTTAAAATTATCTTCGATCGTCTCATCAAATATTATGCTTGCCTTCATCTGAAGAAATAGATATTTGCGATTCTCTCTAGAAAGATCTTTTGTTTTATTATTTATCTATGTGGCATTGAAGTCGATCCTTCTAAAATCAAGGCCATACTTGAGATGCCACCACCTAATAATCTTTGCCAATTGCATAGTTTGCAAGGAAAGTTATAATCTATTCTGTGTTTTATTTCCCAATTTTCATATTGATGTCATCCTTTTCATCATATTATTAAAAAGGATATATACTTCAATTTGAATGAGGAGTGTCACAAAGCTTTTGAATCATTTAAAGAATATTTTTTCATCGAATAGTGATGCACGCATAAGAGAAAAATAGATAAGGTAAGGATGAGGAGGAATACTTGTGAGTGAAGGTGGAAGGTAGAGTGCACGCGTTCTGATTTCCCAATCCAATGCTGATTGTGAGAAATTATTTTTTTCTAGGAGGAAATACCTCTGAATACAAACAAGACCAAAAAAGGAATATTAAACAATATATGTTAGCTAGCGTATGTTATATCTAGAAAGTGTAGTACTTCCTAGATGGCTATCAATCCACTATTTAAAACAGCTTAATGCAAGAAATGATGTAAACCAATAATGTCGTACTCTAGTTAATATGATTTAGGTATCTCATTCAAGTATAGTAAACAAATATAATCTAACAAGCTAGGTTATGATCAGATCTAGAAGTCAGACAGGTAAATGAAGTGGTTGGGACAGGTCAAGATCAAGCTTTAGGTGATTTGGGTTTTTTGGATGAAAGGTATGAGGTTGTTGTTATAGGAAGGTTTTTTTGACACAGAGACTGACATTCATATGGTATGACCGATGTCATTTGAGAGGAAATGGATGACAGTTCAGGTTAACTGACGTCAGTAGGGTTGGGATGATATAAAATTAGTGAAAGGTGGGTTTTAGTGATTCTATGGGATTTCTGAGAGAATGGAAAAATAGTGGGGAGGTACATGACAGTGTTTTGGGTAGTCAGAGGTGCTTGGAGTTAGGTATGGGAGGTTAGGAGGTTGCAGGTGGTTGGGTAAAAGAATTGATAGGGAGGCGAGAGGCGATGTAATGAAAAGGAGATTAGAAATCCAAAACAAAGATGAAGAAGCTAATCTAAATAAATATGGAAAGGTGTAGATCCAAATGTATTTACTAGTGTTTGTAGATATAGTGTTTGTATGGAGGTGATTGTTGATCCATGGAACTGGTGGTCAGTGCCATGGCTGTGCTTCCCATAATGTTACTATGAATGATTTCCTTTCAGATTAGTGCTTGGTTTTTGGTTCAGGATGTCTGGATGTGCATGAGTGCTCTGGTGTGTGCTTATATGTAGATATCTCTTCTCCAAAACTCGAATAATTCTTCCAACCTATCAAACAAGTTTACCAAAGTTAATATATGGTAAACAACAATGGTTTAGGGTGACCATCATTGGTTTTAGGTTGATTGGCATTGGTTAAGGTGGAAAATCCTAGGTTTACTAAAAAGACAAATCTTGTAAATCTTTTTGGCTAGCTTTGTCCATTATCGCAGATCAAAACTGAATGTTGCACTTAGATAAGTGGGAATGTGGTTAGAGGAAGAATAGGCATGTGATTTTAGGGTTGAACTAATTCTTAGTTAATTAAGGTATGTAGGACTAAGTCTTAGTTAGTTATGGTGAGTGGATATTGAGTCCTAGTAAAAGGGAAATATGTTAAGAATAGGTTTATAATGAGGTATCTAGGTGAGGTGGAAATTGGTTTAATTAAGGTAATTAAATAATGAATATTGTGAGTGTGGGCATTGATTTTATCATGGGTAATTAAATTAATATACATGTGGGGTGAATGGGAAGTGTTACCCAAATTTTGTGTTTACATTTTTCCTCTTTTTGTCAAGTAGCTTGTATTGGTAAGCAATGCTGAAAAAAATAGGAAGTGGTTGCCTCATGTGTGGGTGAAGGTGATCCCCCTCAAACTAGGCCATGATGAGGTATAATACGGAATCAGCGAGTGAGTTGATAAATGTGTAGTTGGTGGAAGTGAATGTAGGTGGGTAATGGTAGTGGTTAACTTGGGTAATAGGTAATAGGCCAGGGTCCAAACTTAGGTAATGGGAAATGACAATCAAATGCACACACCGTAAAGATTACAACGCAGTACCAAGTTGAAGATCTTACAAACTCTACATCATCTAAGGTCAATAGTTTTATCTAAATAAGGGTGAAGTGATTCAGGTATCCAGGGTAAAGGATATGGTCCAAAAACACAACATATGTTAGGTGCAGGAACATTTAGGTATGTTGTGATACGCCAAAGGTTTGGTCAGGATAAATGGAAATGGTAGTTAGGATAAAACAATGTAGGTAACAACATCAGAAGTTATAGCGAGGACATAAGGTCAATGGTCACAATGAGTAGGTCAGGGTCAGGAAAATAGGTCATGACACGGGTAAGGACTAGGTATAGGTAAAATAACAAATCCCAAGACGTAATTAAGGAAATTTACGGGTAGTGTGGGATTTTAGGTATGGTTTAATAGGTGTTCGCAATGATAAAAGGTATTTTAGAACTAATGGTTTTAGGTAAAAGGAATCTTAGCAAGGAAAAATAACTATAAGGGTTGAGCGATACCAGTTATAGGGTGACTGATGTTTAGGGCACAAATATGACCGACATCGATTAGGTCGATTTGGGTTTATAAATAAAAATTCCGTATATTACAGAATCATTGTTGTGTTGTGACTTTTGAGAAAATGACAGAGCCATTCGACCTTGTAGCACTTTTTCTAGAGAAAATGATAAGGCATTATACCAGGATGAGGTGGAGATTACGAGGTGGTGAGAGGAGCTAATAGACGGGTCTACGAGAGTGATGTGATTGATTTGATTAGTTAGAGATGAGGAGTGGAGTTTGGCATGGCAGAGGTGGGAGAGGGTTAGGTTGGACTAGTGGCACAGTGGCTAGATGTACCACCGTGTAGATGACACCGTGATGAGGTAGGATTCAATCCAATTCTATGCTTGTTAGTTAAAATAGTTTTTAGAAATTGGTTTGGGTAGAAATGGTTTTGGCTAGGAATTAAATTTTAATTTGGAAGTAAAATTGATGAAATGGGAAGGGTAGGAAGTCCAATGTGGGTTAAATAGGGGTAGGGGGAACAATATTAGAGGTTTGGGTAGGATAGAATAGGTATTTAGGTTAGTATGGTCAAATTTAGAGAAGGGGGGGTGTTTGCAGGTTTGGACGGTGCAACAATGACCGATGTTGGTCAAGGTTTGGTTGACGTCAGTTGGCATTGGCTGGCATCATTAAAGTATGAGGTGACTGATGTTGGTGATGATGGAATGATGCCAGTCAATAGGGACCGATGTCAGTTGGCTTTAGCGGGAAAAATATCAATAAGCAGTACAGGGTGGTAGGGAAAGGTAGGTAATGGGATATAAAGATACGTTTAGCAAGGATGGGTAGGGTAATATGCTCACATAGGATAATAAGTAGTAAGGGTCTTGGGATTAGGGTGGTTGGTTACTAGTGATGTTGGGTATGGTCAAGGTTTAACAATTTTTTGATTTTTTGGGTGTAGGATAGGGACCAGTTGCGGATGAGAGACAGAGTGTCGCCACTCTTACTAGTTGTACGATCAAGGGTGACTACCAAGGAGTGGAGGCACGTGATAAATTCTAGCCTGATTGGTGTCAGATGCTATAGGTACATAGTTCGGGAGCTAATATTTATGGTTGCACTCATCGACAGATGGGATTCAACGACCAACACATTTCATCTATCGACGGGTATGATCACAATCACCCAGGAGGACATATATAGAATCCTGTGATTACCCATAGTGGGAGAGTAGGTGTATTCTATTTTCTCATAGGTATTAAAGGAGCTGATGTTGATGGTTTTTAGATATAGTATGACAGAGATGAGGTTCCATAGCATGATCCTAAGTTATGGAGATTTGTACATAGCCCATCCTGAGGAGATGAGGTTAGTTATCTTGATTATGGAGGTAGTGTGTTGTTTTGTGTTACCAAATGCAGAGGGTGGGAGATTACCACAGGCGCTAATGGGGGTTATCTATGACATGATGGAGGAGAGGACCCATTTTTCTTTGGCACAAGAATACTTGGTGTAATTATACAGGGAGCTATGGGCCTATGGGAGGCTTCAGAGGTTCAGTTTGAGTTGCACCTTTCTTCTCCACTATTGAGCATATGAGCGCATCGTATGTGTGTGTCCAATTGGTATGCCCTGACCAGATGCATTCAATACAGCTTGGTTCAAGTTGGCTATAGGTGTTTGGTGCCTATTGTTGGAGAGCGCAGGGATTCCAGAGCTACACATGATGTAGTGTACTATAGGTATATACTAGAGGTGTTGTCTGGAGTGGAAATTATTTAGAGGCCGTATGTTGGCTTCCCTTCCTACGAGTAGATGGCAATAGAGTAAGATGAGCTACAGTTTCTCATATGGATAGAGGGGTGTCATGATGGAGGAGAGGAGGAGGAGACACATGATACTAGAATGGACATCAGATGGGCTGATGATTCATGCCATCACTTTGTTTATTATTTTTTATATTTACTATCATGTGCGCTGATGATGGTGAGGCTCTACATGAGAGGTTTTTTGAGATTTTATTTTATCATATATCGGCCTGCGTGGCGAATATGGTGACATTGTAGATGATAGTGTAGAGATAATTTTATGTATTTGTATTGGTGTACATTTGTATTGATGTGTAAACTTTCATTGGTATAGATGATGGGATTTATGGTATGGATGATGTAGTTGCTTTAATTTCCATTTTTATATGTATATGGGTGGAAACTAGGTGGATTAGGAATGATGGAGTCAGATCAACTTAGGCATGACTGAGTTAGGTTGGTTTAGGCATGATGGAGTATAGGTCATACTATACACATGATTGAGTAACTAGGTCAGTTTAGGCATGATGGAGTTAGGTCAGTTTAGGTATGACAGAGTCAGTGTTAGTTTAGGTATGATGGAGTCAAGTCAATTTAGGCATGATTTGATCATCTTTTTTGGTAATTTCAATTTAATTTCCAAGTTATTAGTAACATGGGAAATAAATGATGAGTTATATGTATGTTATGGTGAAAATTTCTAAAAAATTTGATATTATAGAAGTGTGGAATGATTGATTGGATGTTTTTATGATGTGGTAATGTGGTGGATATGGATGTTTATATTAATTTCCCAATTTTTTAGAAAATGGAAATATAAGATAGAATATGAATAGAAAAATGGGGGAAAATAGTTTAGGGTAAAGAGTGGCCAAGCTAATCTCCTAAGGGCCCCATGCCCTCAGGAGTGTTACCTACATAGCCCTGGTGAAAAGGAGCCTCAAGCCTAGATGTAGTTCTCGCATAAGCTATGGAAATAATATGATGAATTAGAGAAAAGGGTTGGTAGGTTTGAGGCATGATTGAGTATCAGTCATAGGCATGGTTGAGTCTTAGGTGATAGGCATGGTGGAGTCATAGGTGATAGTGGAAATATTTTAAAATGTAGGTGTCGATGGTGTGGTCATGTATATGGTAATCAATAAGTAATGAGGAAGGTAAATGGTAAGATGTGGTAAAAGAGCCACCTAATTAATAATAACCTTAATGAGTCTCATCATACTAAATATTGGGCTTATGAATGTGAGAACCTAAAAGGCGTTACATAATGGACTATTCTAAGGGTGAATAAAGTTCACATGATTATGAAATTTCACAGTTGTGGTAATTCCATTGAGTAGATAGGAACAGTAGGGTGAAAGAGGCAATGAGGTGAAAATAGGTGGTTTAGCATAACTTAGTGTATGAGAACATGTTTACCTGGTACAGAAACCCATGATCAAAAATAGGCAAGTCCATAAGGACAATAATTATTATTATCATTATTCTTCATGTATTTTTATAGTCTGATTGACTGTGGGGAGTCTATATGTGATGACTATATTATCTCCTTGAGGTCTTCGTGAAGCTGATTGATGCGCGAAGCTTCTGAAAATTTTATTATATTTTTGCAATGACTTTATATAGCTGTCCTTCGAGGGAGCAAGTCTATTTATAGCGATGAGATAGAGAGAAGAGATGTCCCTTTTGAGGGAGTCATCTTTTTGCTGGAATTTTGACCCAAGAAGTTGAATCCCATTTTATCTTTTGGACATTATAAGCCATGGACAAGACTATAGAGGAAGATGAGGTTCTTGTTTAGAATAAAAAACCATAACACACATAGGTTAACTATGAAAGAGATGGTTTCAAGTGATGAATGACCATGGGATTCCATATTTGAAAAAGATGAACAAGTATCCATGAGAATCATGCCATAAGTAGATCCATGGTACTCATATTGAAGATAAGGCTGAAAAGGTGACAGGATAATCACATGATTCTATGTTTAGTCGTTGATCCTCAAAATATGAAACATGGAAGGTGAATTGCACTCAATGGACATGAGTAGGTCAATAGACATAACATGATATAGGATTTGATTTCAAAAATAAAATGGTCTAAGATGCAAGGAATTGAGGGGCTCAAGTTCAGGTTTACCTTTGAAGTGAAGAACAAATGATAAGCACATGATCCATAGGTATGAGTAATGATATAGGGTTTCCAAACATGTTAGGAGAAAACTTATCCTCACTTACGTGTTCTCTTCTTTGGTTACATGTAGATTTTCCTTTCAGGACTGAGGTCACCAACCTAGAAGGTTCACTCATGGACATGTTTATCATATGTGCACATTTGATACATGTTATTGGTATATTAGGAGATGGTCAAGAGCATTAAGACGAATGTTCATCCAACATCTCAAGTTGTGCTAAATGTTCTTGGTGAAATTCATTGTCATTGAGCATGTCTTGCAATGAGATGCAGAGAGATGGAATCTGGACTTCGAGAGGCAAGATAACCTCGGTATTGTAGACTAGAGATAAAGGTGTGGCAACATTCGAAGTGTGAATACTATTTTGGTAAACCCATAAGGCTGAAAGGAATCTGCGTATGACAATCCTTCCCATTATCGTCCACTAATTTCATAAGAATTTTGTTTCAAGGTTTTATTGGTTGATTCTGCTTGGCCATTTTTTTGTGGGTAATAAGGTGAAGAGAAACCGAGTTGAATGCCAAAATCATCGTCACAAATCTTTTGTAGGGTTTTTTTTGAATTTCTTTCCATTATCAATGATGAGGTGGTGAGGGGCACCAAAGCGATAAATGATTTGATGGTTGATAAATTCACATATTTTCTCAGCTTTTGCATAAATGATAGGGAAATGGATCTTCTACCCATTTAGTATAGTATTTAGTAGCGGTTATAATCCATTGATGGAGTTGTGAAGAATGAGGATTGATACTCTCCAAAAATATCTAAACCCAATTGAGAGATAGGCCAAAGTTCTCGTGTGACCTGCAAGGAATGACTAGGTGTATGATAAAGATTGGCATGTTGCTAGCATTTCACACAAATGTTTGACATACTCACAATAGTTGTACGGTTTGGGGTTGGCCAATAATAGCCAAGGATAATAATAAATTTAGCAACAGCTAAACCACTAAAGTGACTGTTATCCACTATTTCACAACACCCCAAGGTTTACACAAATATTAGATCGTTCACTGAGCTCACTGTGTGATTGAAGAACATGGGTACCATCTCCAAGTCAATGGACTTGCTACTTGAGATAGACTGCCAGATAAATCTGGTTCTTTCTACTAAGCTACCAGCCACAATCTATTCAAAAATAGGAATTGCGGGGTCTGAGATCCTAGGGATAGTAACTGTCCAGAGAGGACTAGGAGCAAGAGAGTGCATGGAAAAAATGTCACTGATACTCAAGCGATTGATATACCAATAAAGAAGAGTTTCAAACAAGTCTTCAATGGTGTCGCCATATGTCCCAGGTCAAAGTGGGTCATACGGGGAAAAGGTGCTAACAGTTCTCTACATTCCCTTACCCCAAATACGTGTCACAACAAGTTCCATACATTCACAATGGGCCGCGACTCCATGCCAAGTATAAAGTAGACACAATATATTTGTCAATAAGTTTGAAGGGGCCCGAGGGATGCGAAAAACCACAAGCAGGGAGTCAAGGAGTATCCACAAACTTGTAGCTAAAATTTCCTTTATGATGCAAAATGGCATCTATTAAGGAATAAGGGCCTAGATCACCATGCAAGGAATCCACTTCAAGGATTTGCAGTACATTGGCTTCATGGAATAAAGGGGAAAAGAGTAAATTCTGCTCCTCATAAACCTAATTCCCTTCACTAATATAGTTGCAACACGTCAATTCCCACATTATCTGAGAGAGAGAGAGAGACCCATTTTTCAAGTTGAAAATCCCAAAAAACCCTCCTGTACGGACCTGACTTACAAAAGGTAGTGAATGGAGTGAAATGATGTTCTCTTTCTTGACTCAGAGGCTTGAAATATTGTCCCATAATCTTGACACCATTCAGAAATGTCATCTCATGCCTCACCTAATGCATCCCATGCTACCAGTTTAAGACTTTAATTTTTGAATATGGCCAGGTTAGGTACAAGGAATCATCATTGATTTCTCAGGAAATGTCTAGATTGGGCCTTGATAATGTAGGATTTCCATCTGAGAAATACAACAATTTATGGCCTTCTAAATTCGAGCATCTATTTCTGTTGCCTTTCAGGCATCTTCTGTCATCAGACGGCATCGAATCAAGGAATTCACTAGTAGCTAAAGATGGATTTATTTTCATATGTTTACTCTTATTAAGAATAATAACAGCTAGTAATTGTAGCTTCAGAGGACTTTTCCTGTTTCCCTCTAGAAAGTCTTTATTCTCTCCGATAAAATCTATAAGCTACAGGGTCAAAAGTTGATGGCCATTGTGAAGTTTGGGGTCTGATTTGCAGTGTCTTCTTCCTTGCATGCAGACCTCTCGGCTTTCTTCTCTAGTTTCGAATGTGGAGTTCAATTCAATGTCCCTTGGCTTTGTAAATTGGGCATGAAAACTTTCCTCTTCACCCACGTCATAATTGATGTATTTTGTGAACTCCTAGAGAAATAAAATTTGTTTTCATGAAACTCATGTCCTGTGTGTACCATCCTTTGACTCAGGCCGTGAGGGTCGCTTGACTCGCCTCTTCACCATTACAGGGTCCCTATTGTGCATATCGGTTGATGTCGGCATTACAGGTTTTGGATGAGCTATGTTGAAGGTGTTTGAAATGGTTTTCTGTGTGAACTTTATCCTTGGTCTATGATGCATCTTCACATCCTCTCCATTGCTCACCTCTCTCCATTTCAGGTAGTTGGGTTTTGTGATTAGCAGTTCCCTTTTCTCGGTGTTATCACCTTCTGTAGTGTAGGATTTTTTTATTTTCATTCATTCTCTCTCTCTCTCTCTCTCTCTCTCTCTCTCTCTCTCTCTCTCTCTCTCTCTCTCTCTCTCCTTGGTCCCTTGGAATTGTTAGATTAGGAGTAGATAGTCACATTTCCTTCCTGAGAAGTAGTTTAGTGCTAGGATTAGGAAGAGGAACTAGCCTTCTCTAGAGGTTCATTCCCATTTACATGTCCCATAGCTTGGGGAATGATCCAATGCTATGACAATCACACCAAATGACCCTACCTTAGAAAATTAGATCCATAACTCATTTGGGGGTGCTATGATTTCACACTAATAATGACCTCTAAAAATTCCATCGTGAACTTCCTTAATGGTGTAAGGAATTTTAGTACTTGTAAGGCATCATAAGAGAATATTATCAAAGACATGCTTATAAAGGATACCACCCATGATGACATAGTGAGTGAAAATTTCAAGAAAGGCACATTATCCATTACGAGTGAGATCAGGAGGTAGAATGGAAAGGGAAAGGTAGTCTTCAAACTACTTCTACCAAAGGTCACGTGGGTCAGGTGCAATGGCTCCAATGGAATGGACCTCATGAGGTAAATAATAGGGTGATTGCAACCTTTATATTATGACTAAGATTTTGGAGTTGGCAGGAAAAGTGAGATATCTGAGAAGCTAGGACAGGCCATGGTATTTGTAAATTTATTGGTAGAACATGGGGTGGTTTTAAGTTCATAATGGTCAAAGGTATTCAAAAGCATGTCGACATGACATTTGTACCTTTGTACATTATTTCATTATGACACTGGTATATACCATTGACTTGGTTTACAACTAGTTAGGAATCAACAAATATATTAATTAATTTAACATCTAGGCAGATGGCGGTTTCAAGGCGTAATACAAGTGCTTCATATTTGGTGATGTTGTTAGTACACTCAAAATCTAGTTTGAAATATAACAGGCATAGGTTCACCATCAAGATGAATGAGGATAACACTTGCACCACCTCCATGTTGAAATTTTGAACCATCAAAGAATAAGGTCATCTAGTAAGTGGTATCATCCAATGAGAGTGTAGCAATGGATTCGTCATGGAAATCAAAGTTAGAGGGTTGATCTTCAGAAAAGAGGTGTGTCTACTAGTTGGTCAGATAATGGGTTGGCCTTTGACATACTTTTAATGAATGAATTCAAGGTCAAGGTTTGCAAGAAGCATGAGCCAATGTGTAGCATGTTGATGTTAGTAGGTTTTGACGTACATATAATGTAGATGGATCAGTGTTAGTGACAACAAAGGTTTTGTGGTCGAGTAGGTAATGACGTAGTTTAGTGGTGACAAAAACTAAGGCTAAGTAAATTTTTTCAATCATGGGTGTACCTAGTATCATAGTCCAAAAGTGTGTACGGATTATATAATAAACTGACTTATCTCTCTTGTGTTGCTCGTCATCGAGATGAGTGAGCATGAGCTCCTAAGGAATTGTCAATGGTAGAAGATGTATGGGTAAAAGGGTTGGTCATCCTTAGGAGGAATGAGAATTGGTGGTTGAGAGAAGTTATTGTTTTAAGGCGTTAAAGGATTTGTGGCATTCATCATCCAATTTTAATGAGACGCCCTCCTTGAGGATATGATGAAATGGTTGACAACGGTTGAAAAGTTGTGAAATGAACCAACGTGAATAGATTGCAACTTACCTTGCAAAATTCAAATTTGATAGAGATTAGTAAGTGGAGGCATTTTAATAATAGCCTTCACTTTAGCTGGATTGAACTTCTATGCCACACAAAGAAATGATGAAACCTAGGATTTTCCTGAAATTACCATGAAGACACACTTCTTACATTGAAGGTGAACACAATACTTGATGAGGAAGTCAAAAATGACCTTAAGGGACTGTTCAGATGATTTTCCACGATGTTTAGATTTGGAAAGAAGGTCATCTACGTAATCTTCCAAATATGTGATGCATGATGTCATGAAAGATATAAGTCATGGATCTTGCTAATATGTAGCACCAACGTTTTAAAGACCAAAAGTAATGACTCAATAGTAAAAGGTCCCTCAGGGAGTGATGAAGGCAAGTTTTTTGTTGATCTTCTAGAGTGAGTAATATTTTATTATAACCTAAGAAACCATCCATGAGTGATAGTCATCTCATGGTTGGCGGTGAGATCAACCAGTTGGTCAATGTTTGGTAGAGTAAAATCATCTTTGAGGGCAAGCGAGGTTGAGGTCATAGGAATATCGATGCAAATGCGGAGTCCCCCTATCTGCTTTTGTGATAGGAAAAATGTTAGAAATCCATTAGGGATAATCAATAGAGTATGATGAAGGAAACCAGGAGAGAAGGTGTTGAAGTTCTTCTTTGACAAGAAGGGTAATAGTGAGGATGCATTTTCTGTAGCTTCTGTTTTATGGGTTTGGCATCAAGAATGATAACGATATTGTGGACCACAATGTTTGGTTCAATACCAGGCATATCAGCATAGGACTAAGCAAAAGTGTTGCTATGCTCCCAGAGGAAAGAGGTAAAAGCTTCCTGTTTCAGTAGCATATCTCAAGACTGGCCTATCTTTAAAATGTGCGGGTCATCCTAAGTGTTAATATTGATTTCAATAGTCAATTCATTCAACATGGTTTACATCTCATAAGGTAACTACTAGTCAATATAAGAATATTCTGCACCAAGGTAGGTGAGGATAGACTCATCTTCCTAAAATTGAACGACATTAATAGAAGGTGTATCATCATCATTCATGTTAGGATAGAGGAAGGGAAGAGAAGAGGGGGCCTCGTCATCACATTGATAAGTCTGAGGTCCTAGGGAATATGTGTTTATTAAGAAAAAAATTTAGGAGGAATGGATTCAGGATCTATGGACTCTGTGGGTAAAGGTGGTGACATTGGTGAATGGGGTGGGGAAGGTTTGTCTTACTCAATGAGGTAAATGATGCGGACCTTCTTGGGAAGGTGGTGTGAGCGAATCCAATACTGCTATGAGTCATTGTTTTAACAGGTGGTACATGAAATGATAGTATAGTGCATCCTTGTTCATAAAAACCAAAGCCAAATCCTTTCCATACATAGTGATGAAGGAAAGTGTGGGTGAAGCAGAGGTTATTGAGGGATTTGAGATCGGATGAAAAGGTTCATGTTTGGGATGGAGGTTTAGGTGAATAAGTGGAAGTATCAAGTCTCCCACATACATTAGGTTAGTACGAAGGTGGGTATGACCATAACGGTAAAACCTCTCCCATGTAATAGTCATAACGAGGATGTTGACGTAGGTTTTCATGCTCTTACAGAAGTGAGGAATGTGTATCGATATGTTGTAGGGGTGGTCCTCCCCCAAGAGTGAGGTGTTGAAAAAAACACCTTCCAAGGGATCGATAGTCGATATGTGGGTAGCGTGGATAGATGAATCACTAGATGATTGGGTGGGAGGGGTATCGGGTTGGTTGGGAAGTAGATGGGTCAGTTGCAGAGGTTGCATCTGCAGTAGTAGGAATATAAGAGTTAGATGTGGGAGAGGAGGTGGTAGCCTCTGGTGGATGGGCTCATGTGGGTGAAGGGGAAGTGGGACTAATGGAAAATTCCTTGACTGGTACAAATACATCATTGGGTTGGTACAACATGTTATAAGTTTAGAATGGTGACAGGTCAGTGAGGATGGTATAGTTATGGCCTTTCATGTTCAAATTTTATACAACGGTGTACATTTGAAGGGACACAACCCATGACATGCAAATATAAGGTCTACTAAGCAATAGGTTATACTGTAACTCTCCCTCTAAGATGTATAATAGTTCTAGAAAAGTGCGAGGACCTACCCAAACATGGAGAATAATGGTGCCAAGGGTTGTAGGTGATGGCGTCATTGAAGGAGCACAAAATAACTGGGTTATTATGCATATAATTGGAAGGAATGCACATTTGATTGTATGTGTGGGAGGATATTATGTTAATGCTATCACCACCATCAATCATGACGCATTGTATGTGTACGTTATTGATATAGACAGGAAATAAAAAGGGTAGGATCAGGATCATCTGACATAGAGAGGTACAATCTCCTCATCATAGCAAAACTGAGGGAAGTAATATATTGATTAGTAGCTACAGTAGGTAGAAGAAGGGGATGATTCGGTAAGTGAGGCCACATGTGATGAGGAGTCGATAATGGAGGCCACTAGTGTGGGGTCATTGGGTAAAAAGTCAATGGACTGCAAAACCTCTATAAGGGATTGTCTATGAGATTCTAGATGTTTGGACGAGATCATACAAAGACATATTTAGAGGGGATTGATGTAATTATTTTATCATTTCGCGATGGGTGTCCCCCTGTCAGAGATAGGGTATGTAAGGTCCTTGGATAGTGATTTTGGGTGTAGGTGTAAATGTTATAGTGGGCATGGGGTTCGTTGATGGGATAGTTACTTTTTCTTTTCCTTTGTCTTTCTAGGCATGCGGGTGACAACTTGAACCATGTTAATCTAAGGGGAGGTGGTAAATAGAGAAGGTGTAGGATGATTAGTGTAACGACATGATGGGAAATAACCTAACAATGGGGAAAAGCCTTGTGAAGTGAGTTGGGCACACTGACATGTTTGGGTGGTGATTTGGTGAACTCTATCTAATACATACCGTGTTGATCTCAAATTTTGGAGGTGGAAAAAAGGGTTGTGGGGTGCAGAGATGTTAGTCATTGAAGAAGCAAGGGATGATGATGTGTGGTAATAGGTGAAGGTGAAACATGGTCCTCATCCAGAAGGTCATCATCGTCGAAAGTTTTGTTCAGGAGGAAAAATTTGGAGAAGAACAATCTTTAGGGCCTTACAATTTTTCCACATCATGTCATGGCACACGATGATAGGCAAAAATATTAGTTTTCATCAAACCCTTTTGGTTTGGGTTTGAGAGGATCATAAGGTCAAAGCAGTGGTAATGCTGATGATGAAATTCTTTAAGAGATTGGTTAAAATGTTGACGTAAGACCCTACTAACGGATCATAATGGGAAGTGAGTGTGGGTTTTTGTAAAGGTGTGGATGATCATGATGGAAAAAGATTTATAGGAGGGGGAATGGGTTGGTCTCATTGGTTTAGCAAATGGTGTTTTCTTAGGTTTTAATGGCATCTGTTTGGGTAAAGATGTGGTAGAAGAACTAGCGACTGGAAGGTTTTTTTAGTTTAACTATCTTTATTAGAGGGTAGTGGGTTCTTATCTTTGGGTTGTACCTTCTTCGGTAAAGGTGAAATGGGAGCACAAGATGCAGAAGGGAAAGAAGATAGTGGAATAGAACGGGTTATCCAAGGGGAAAACCAAGATACGGTGGAAGTGGGTGGTTGCAGGTTGGGTGGACAGAATGGGTTAAAGTCGTATAGGTATAGTTGAGGGTTATAATAACTAGTGGGGGTATAGGTGGAAAGAATTACATGGGTGAGGGTGAGAGTGTTTGGTGTTTGGGTGAATAAGGTGTAACAAAGGCTCGTGATGTAGTAGTAGGTTGTTTAAATTTTGACTAGCCTTAGGTAGGAGACTATTTGATCAAGGTTGATGGATGGGGTCCTAGGATGGATGGAAAGGAGGGAATGTGACAAAGGTTTGGTGGGTGAGACTAGTGTATGTGTCCTAGAAAGGTTGGGTATTATTTTTAGGCAGAGGGATAATGTTGGTGCAGGTTTGGGAAGACGTGGCTAAATCCAATTTGACAGGAGGGTGAGTAAGGCTAGATTTTGAGCATGACACCCAAGGTAGTAGAAGGGTCTAAATATGAGATGAGGAGATAGGTTTGGGTAGGTTTTCAGGTATTAGAATTGTTTTAGTTGTGGGTAGAGGTTTTGATGTAGGTAGAGATGATGAAGAAAAATCCATTTTAACAGGCATGGTCGATGTCTGATCTGGTTGCTGGAAGATTATCTTTGGGTAGATCGTGGAAGTATCCTTAAGAAACATTTGTATTTAGGATCAAAAAGGGGAGTCTGAAGACGTCCCCAGAGCATGAAATTATCAATGTAATCCAAGTGATCGACAAGTTGTTAAAACAGGACTACTAAAGAATATGATGGAGTTGGTTCGGTGGCAATCCCTGTAAATTATATCTACGAGACAAGGAACTAGCTAGCCTCTGGACTCTGTAGGTAAAAGAGTATGAGATCATGTCAATGGGGTCCTAGGATTCTGAGGGAGAACTACCCCCAAAGGGTAGTGGCATGTCTGACGAGTCCTCCCATTGATAGGAGAGATAATAAGTCAGGTGATGTAGACTTCTTCCTTGGTGGAGGAGAAGGCGATGATGATTCTCTTGTGGATGAGAGATTTAAAACCATTGACTACTTCGGTAGGTTGTGAGGTGGATGAGTGGAATGAAATCAGTAGAAAGTGTGGGTTCCTCTATGGGTGAAGGGGGATAGATGAAGGGGACTCCTCTAGGGGTGAAGGAGTGGATAAGAGGCATGCTCCTCTATGGGTAGAGGAGCTCGTGCTAGAATTTTCTCAATAGAAGAAATAAGTGGGATTTGAGTAACGGTTGGTATGATATCAAAAACTACATGGAATTCATGGACATTACTATCACTAGAGGAAGGTTCACTATTTTGATTATATGATAACTTATGGTTAGGGAATGAATTTTTAAAGATGTGCCAATTTTGATTTTTCGGCACGTTCGGGTTGTCCATGACAAGGTATCCATTATCTATCATCTCTTGAAAAATGTTCCTAAAATTTATGTAGTTACCATCACTATGGCCTTTGACATAATGGTAATTACAGTATTTTTGTTCCTTATACCATATAGGCATAGGATGAGTAGGATTGAAACCTATATGAGGTTTTATGGGAGGAAGTGTAATGGCTCCAACTTTAAGAAGCTTTTCCAAGACCGAATAATAGGGCTCTCCAATTGAAGTGTACTTCTGCTGCTCTCACTTCGGAGCTGAAAGGAATAGAATAGGGGAAAGATTGGATGAAGGTTGGGATTGATTAGAAGGATGAGGTGGACCCACCTTGAGGACTGCTGCACTGGTAGATACTTTAGCTCCTTTGAATAATTATTTTGAGGTTTTTAAGATGAAGAAGAACTTGTTTGGTTTGAACAGGGTGTTCTTTTTTTGTATTTGGATTTTATTTTCTTCAATGGTGCATGAATTTCCATATTTCGTGCCATGGTGAATACTTCGTCAAAGGTTTGGAAGGTTTGTATTTGTAGATAGTTGGCAAGATATTTCTAGCACAAGCTCTAGTGAACAACTCAATAAGATCAGTTCTGAGGTAGTTGGAACATGTCAATTGGTTGATAAGACTCCGCCAACGGGAAACGAAATCTGCGATCGATTCGTCTTCATACTATCATGTCAAATAGAGGTCGGTCATGGTGACCTTCTTGACTAAATTGATCTGAGAAGTGGTCCAGGAATTCTTGAGCCACTTGGTTGAAGGACTAGAAGGAATTTCTAGGTAAATTTTTGTACCAATCTAAAGTGGGTCCTATTAGGGACATGAGAAATTTTCATAAGAGCAGAGCATCATCATGGGAAATTAGGTAACACCCATGCTTGAATGACTAAAAGTGTTGTTACAGGTCTTCTTTACTATTGAAATGGTTGAACTTAGGAATTTCCTAATGTACATGGTATGGGAAAATAGGAATGGATGGATGAATAGGCTCATTACAGATTTTGTCATACGTTAGGGAGTCATGAGAGAAAAAAAACTGAAGCTTCTAATGTCTGCATATTTTCCATCATCATCCTAATGAATTCATTGGTGGGTTTTGAGGAATGGGTTCCTCCTGTAGTAAAGGGAGGTTGATGATGGGTGTATGATGTAGATGGCATCCCAGTATATGAAGGTACAGAATATGAAAATTGTAAAGGGGGTGTAGATATAGGTGGAATGTACCCCAAATATGCAAAAGATAAAATAGGGGGCTTCTGGTGATGCATGTAAATAGGTAGGGTGGTCGCAACGACTCTCATGGAAATGGGTGATAGATACTGAGGGATAGAAAGAACCATATTTTGGAAAGGGGTTTGGGTTTCTAACACTGGAGGTGTTTTTGATGCAACTGGTACATACAAGGAAAATGGGGAATATGGGGCTATGCTTAAGGTAGTTGGTGAAGGAATAATTGAAACTACATGTGCAATAGATTTTATTGAGGCAGCAGTTATGGAAGAGGTGGATCCTAAATGAGAAACCACAGGGGGTAATGCACATGAGGGCAGCACCGAGCTAGTGGTAGCCAATGTGGAAGTGGGTGTGAGGGAAAGAGGGATAGATACATGCATGTCGTATATTAACTTTCCTGAGGAGTCCCAAGTAGATGAGTGAGAAAGATAGTGTTGTAAGGCCACGGGATTCTGATCAAGGAGTCTTGAAAACTCCTCATCTTCGGTAGCAATGGGGATAAGTTGAGTTGGATCCATAGGTAACAAAATGGATGGTGGTAATGGACTAGGTGGGATTGGATGATAGTAGGTGTGAAATACAAGGGCATTAGTTTTCTTGTGAGTCAACACCATGTGAATTAGTGTTGACCTGGTAAAACTGTATTCTATAAATGACATAGAAACTAGAAAAAGCAAAGAAGGACAATATCTGGGGGTAAATCTGGTTAGTGTTTTGATTAAAAATCAACACACATAAACCAACGACAGTTAGTATGACTGATGACGGTTACAGGGGAACCGAAAATGGTTATGATAACTAATACCGGTCACTGTGGAAAGTACCAGTTTCAGAAAATGAAATAAAATTGTTTAGTATGAGTTAGGGAAACTGTACCTAACAGAGATATCAAGAATTTGGGGGATATGATAGTTTCTTAAGGACCCAAAATAAAAAGAATAGGTGATGAAGGTTGTTTCAGGTAAAATAACCAAAAGAGCTAGAAGCCAACACCAGTTAGGTCAACCAACGATGGTCGGATGAAAACTGATGATGGTTGGTGGACCAACGGTGGTTATTGTGAAATGAGAAGAAATGAAGAAAAATGGATGTTTGTGAATTAAACGAGATAAAGGATCAACCTAGAAATCTGAGAATGGCTAGATAAGGTCTTGACACACTCAAAAATAGCTATAATACTCCAACTATAATGGGGAGTGTGAAAGGAAGGAGAAAAATGGAGAATCGTAACTCACACCTCAAAATGCAAGTCAAGAACAAAGCTAAGAAAAACATGTAATCCTAAAATTGAATTTATGTTTGTTTTAGCTTATGCTATTAAGACTGACTTGTGAATTTAGAACAAATTTAATGGTTGGGAAGGCATCCTACGAAGAAGGAAATCTAAACGTGAGATTTCAGGTAATATTATGGTGGGGGCGGTCCTTTCTCTAACTTATGACTGGATAGAGAAACCAGTGGGGCACCTACTATCAATCCTTTGACTGTGTGATCATTGTCAGCTTCTTTCGAGTGGGATTTTGTTAAAACATGTGTAAATTCAAATTATTTTTGTTTGGAAAAGAGAGAGAAGAAATAAATGCTCTTTCTATGGTTCAATTGTGTTAACCATCAGCTGGGCATGACTTCGAGCATATAGGTTTCCCTCATTTTTAAATGTGAGCTAATAATGCAGCATACAAGGATGAAATGCAAAAATATTTTAAACCCATATCCAAAAATTGTATTTGATGAGAGAAATCATGAATAGGAAAGAGTATGTCTTTCACTAATGCAATACAAAACAAAAAGAAGTGTTCTTTTTAATCCAAACTATGAGTATCACTGAGACAAGTAGGAGAAGATGAATGTTTCCAAGGGAGAAGATTTAATGTGAAATATATTTCAAAAATAAATAAACACAAATAATTCCCTAAGAATGAACAATTCAAAGAACCCAAAGGGTCCCACTGGGCATGCCAAAATGTTTCTCTGAATAGTGATGTGTACGTAAGAGCAAAATAGATAAGGTAAGGGTGAGGAGGAATACCTGTGAGTGAAGGTGGAAGGTAGAGTGTGTGCGTTCTGATTTCTTGATCTAATGATGATTGTGAGAACTTAATTTTTTCTAGGAGGAACTACCTATGAATATACACATGACCAAAAAAGGAATATTAAACAATATATGCCAGTGGATTGCCTAGTGTATGCTAGATCCAGGAAGCGAAGTACTTCCTAGATGGTTGTCAATCCATTGTTTAAAACAACTTAATGCAAGAAATGATGTAAACCAATAATGTCCTACTATAATTGATATGATTTAGGTATATCCGTCAAGTACAGTAACATAATCTAATCTAACATGTTAGGTTATAATCAGATCTGAAAGTCAGACAAGTAAATAAAGTGGTTGGGACAAATCAGGGTCAAGCTTTAGGTGATTTGGGTTGTTTGGATGAAATCTATGAGGTTGTTGTCATAGGAAGGTTTACCAGGCACAAATACTGATTTTGGTATGGTATGACCAATGTTGGTTGAGAGGAAACTGATGACGGTTCAGGTTAACGGCATTGGTAGGGACGGGATGATAGAAAATTAGTGAAGGTGGGTTTTAGTGATTCTCTGGGATTTCCCAGAGAATGGACAGATAGTGGGGAGGTAGAAGATTGTGTTGGAGGTAGTCAAATGTGCCTGGAGTTAGGTATGGATAACTAGGAAGTTGTAGGTTGTTGGGTAAAGGGATTGACAGGGAGTTGAGAGATGATGAGATGTAAAGGAGATTGGAACTCCCAAATAGAGATGAAGAAGATAATCTAAATAAATATGGGAAGGTGCAGATCTAAATGTATTTACTGATGCAACCTAGAATTTATTAGATAACCCCCTAGTCACGCTAGCACATCACTCATCCTAGACTGAGCACTCACCCAAAGAGCATAAAGGTACCAGGTCCCTCTTTAGGGTTGTTGTAATAGGATGTTAACATGATGAAGGGAGAAACATATAGATTCATAACTAATCCATTAGTCTACAATATATGCTACCCTCAGGTCTATGGAAGAACAAACTTAAACAGTAATCATGATTGAATTAATAACATGCACTATTTAATTACATACAGAATGACACTTAGATTCAGCCAATATCTTCCATCTATTAGTAAATACGGAAGCTCCTTCTAGTATTCTCAATCTTTACCAATGCGCGTATGGAACTGATACAGTGATTCAGTCATACACCTCTCACACTCATACATCTAGTCCTAGATCTCTACTATATACCTAACATCACATATATATAGGGTGGGGACTTTCCCTTCACTACTTATCTATTATAGAAATAGGTCGCATGCTATTAATAGACACACACCATTTACAATCATAGCCACACATGCAATTGCGCTATCTATAGTCCTCTTGCAATTAACTGAAGTGTTAATTCTATTCTCAGCTTATCTCCATGTATAAACACTTTGAACCACTTCTCCAAAGATAGACAATGTATGGCACGCACATCTCTGCATCGTTGATGTGTTCCACACGCCATCTTCTAAAAATAGGTCTTCATGTTCAAAATCAGCTAAGTCCTAAAATCTAAACTTGCCTTCACGTGTAGGTCCTCCTTGTTCTTCCATGCCCTTGGTTCCGGGCCTTCCATTCCATGTGAACTCCTTGTGTGGTTTTTAGACAAGTATTCTTTGATCAACATTACCCCACACTAATCTCATTGTCGTCCCGACAATGGGTATCTCCCAAAATTGAAGGAGAGAATAGAATAATGGAAAGAATATGAATGAAAGAATGTATAAAAATAAAGAATTTGTACAAGGTTATGAGGTAACATCCTCTGTATCACTTTACAGTATCAACTCTAGATACTCCTCCTTTATTTCAGCCTATAATACCTACGAGTTAGTTAGTGCTTGCTTTGCTTTTTCTGGGATATCTACAACAATGGATTCCAACTCATCCCTCGCAATTTTGCCTTTCTCATTTTCCAGAACCAACACAACATTAGACATTAATGTCATTCTACTTTCTAAAAGGTCCATCTTCTGTGTAATTAGCTTTCTAAGCTATTCTAGCCGAGTATTTTACGGCTCTTGTGTTGCTTCCAGGGCCTCACACTTTTGTTTAACCATTGACAATCTTTTTGCATGGCTCAATGTCTCATCTTTCATTGCTTTCTGGACCTCGTTATTCTCTTCGAGGGTCTTGATGTTGATAAACACCTCTGGAGTTGTGCATATATTCAAATCCTGGTCCACTTTCTTCAATAATTCCTGTAATGCTTGTAATATCCCTTCATAAGATGCAATTTTTCTCATCACAGATGCTTTTTCTCGATCAGCATCTTGTTCAGAGTATCTTGGTGCTTACATACATAGAGTTTCATCTTCAAGTACCAAGTCCACCAAGTTCCTTACATAGTGTATCACTGAAGGAAATGTTTGTGGTACCTTATCCTCCAAGTGTGGCCTTGCTTTGATTACATTGTCCACAATATCCTCTGTAATTCTTATGAACACCTAATTCTTATTTTACACAAAGTCCTTCTCCTATGTTAAGCACATTATCTCTACGTCCTTTGTCTTCAACTCCTCACACAACACTTTGATCATGGCATCTTTGTCCATGTTTCTTCTAGCCACCTCAACAGATATTTTCACCAATGCATTGTTGACCTGCTCATCTGACATGACAGTAGGCTTTATTGTCATGTGTCTAGCTTGAGGTTCCTTCTTCAGTCACCTTGAAATGCATGACTCTTCACACACATCAAATTCAAGCTCATCCATATGGGTGTGCATCAAACATGATAGTTAATTTCGAGTGCGCACACTTGCCATATCCTCATCCATTAACTCTTTTGGTGAGAAAAATTGTCATGTGGTCAAACTTGTGGATTTCTTGCCAACACTCTAGGAATCTAAGTCCCTCTACTTAACCGGTATAGCTTCCGTATGTGCATGCACATGAAATGGTGGATTTATGTGGTGGCCTTTCGACCGAGGATCCACTGACCCTGCGGCAAAGATAGCAATCTCTTGCTAGGGAAGACTTTGTCTAGAAGTGGGAAAAGGAGTGAGAATTGATGTAGGAGAACCAATGTTGCAAGTAGAAAATCAGAGGCTTACACACACCAGTCAAAAGTTTCATCACATGCACTTGAATTTCAGAAGAAAACAAATCTGCAAAACAACAACAAGACTAAATAGAGCTTAATGAACAAAAAGTACTAATAAACTCCTCAATCAAAGAGGCTAAAATTCCTTCTTCCTTTATTGAAGCTCAAGCAGAATTTGTACATAGTGTGGGAATAGAAGACATTTTTGAGAAGAGGAAAATAGAAGAATTTGGCTATCTCCTTTATTCTCTCAATACACTCTTGAGTTTGCAAAATCAATTACCAACCCTTTGCAATGGGAATGGCATTACAATTTATAGAATGAGATGTGACTTATCATCTTCCTCATGACCCTCCATATGCCTTAATATGACTTAAGACTTCATATTCCACTTTAAATATTTAAGTCCCTTTTATAAGAGCAAGGCGACTTAATTTACATTATGTTTCTAAATTCACTTTTAAGTGACTTAAAGGCATATCAAAAAGTGCAAACCCCATAGAAGAATTAGAACATTTGAAAGTGAGAGAAATTTGGGGGGAAGATGGGAGAGAGAGAGAGAGAAGAAAAAGAGTAGATGTCACCCGATGAAGTTTTTTGATCCTCGTTGATGGAAAGCTCCAAATGCAGTGAAACTCTAAATCTTTGAGCTCCTTGCACACTATGAAACTCCTCCAAATTAGCTCCCGAACACTCACCTAATTGAATGAACTAAGGTGGATCTCAAATTCCCTATGAAAAATGGCTAGGATGCTCCTGAAAAATGATGTCCCCCTGAATGATTATCCTTGTACATCCCATTGTGCCAAAAATTCTCTTTGAGTGTAACTTACTATTTTTAGTAAGTGTGAAAAAAGCAACTCTCTTGATCATTTACTGAGTGTTGTGACCTTGATTCCCCTTTCTCCTTGTGTTCCTCACTCCTTTGGATCAAATTTCTATTTTTAGCAGGTGCTCGAGGGCACACTTACTATTTTAGTAAGTGCCAAAAATCTCCATTCTGGTGAATTCTCAATTGTAGTGCACCTCCAATGTCTTCATCTCCTTCACAAGCTCTTTTGTTGATGACTTTCCCGAAATAGCAGTTCCTATGTAGTAGACCTACTATTTTTAGAAAGTTGGCCTCTAGGGGTCAGATTGATGTGGAACAAAAAAATTTGATATGGTTTTTCAACCAATATCACCCCTCTAAAATTTTGGGCCCACCTACGTAAAAATCTAGGAGATTTTAAACTTTTAATTTTCAGACTTGGCAGTGCTTCTGGGTACAACAACCATTAATGGACCTCAAAATTGCAGGTCTGGTTTTCTCCTCCGTTTGTGAAGAAAATCATATTTTTGATGTCGGTTATTTCTTCTAGTGTTTCACATGCGATCTTACTTCAATCCGGAAGCCAGTTTGACGGGAAATCCCACTTCTTTCTTTGTTGAGCCGAAAAGGAGATTTCTTCATTTTGGATGCTCTGTCGCACGTGGGGGGGAGTTTGAAGGTATATTTTTTATGGTCTTAGATAGAGGAATGAACAGAAATAAACAGTTCATTGATTCTTGCACTAGTTTGCAAGCTTTGTTTAGATTTCCATTTCTTAGCTATGGGGATTTTGTTGTTCTTCATTTATCCTTAGCTTGATGACGATTCCTTCTGAGACCTGTGCATCACCATGGGAAATGTATTTCAGTTCCTTTTTTGATATTTTATAAGCATTTTCAATGGCAAAGTGATGGTAGAATGTTGCAGAGGAAGAATGGAGGAATGGAGTGCACATATAACTGTTAGAAGTTAGAAGCGGGAAAAGCAGCACTTGGAATTTTTTAAAAAAGATATGCACAATTAGACTTGGGTGAATTTTTCCATGCTTAATGTCCCTGACCTCAGGGACATGAGGGACATCAAATTCCACGGTGGTCAATATCATGACATGTGGCGCTTGATCCAACAACAAGGAATGGATGCTCCAAAACTGCATCTGGGGGCTGAACGACGGTCATGTGGGTGTCCAAATGACTCCCCATAGGGGATAGGCACATTTTTCAAGGTATTATGTCCCCCACCTTAGGTGCATAAGGGACATAAAATTCCACAATGGTCCTAGAGGTGACACGTGGCACCCGATCCAATGACAGGGAATGGAAGCTCCAAAACTACACCTGGGGGTTGAATGGTGGCCATGTGGGTGTCCAAATGACTCCCCATAGGGGATGGGAAAATTTTTCAAGGTATAATGTCCCAAACCTCAGGTTCATAAGGGACATCAAATTCCATGGTGGTCTTGGAGGTGACATGTGGCGCCCAATCCAACGGCAGGGGATGAATGCTCCAAGAATGCACCTGGGGGCTGAACTGTCAAGTCTAGAGGTCATATGAGGGTCCCAGAGGTCACATGAGGGCTGGGAAAATTTTCCAAGGGCTGATGTACCTGACCTTAGGGATTTCGGGGGCATTAAATCCCACTAGGCTCCTGGTGCTGACACATGTCCTCTCGAAAAAATGACTAAGTCCTGAACTGCCTTTGAGAGGGTAACTTGGAATGAAGATAACTTGAGCTCCTGATGGAATTTCTTGGTGAAATTTTATATTATCCTGACTGGAAATGGAATTTTGAATCCAATTATGTGGTTCTCATGTCTTAATTCGACCATATGATCCCTGAAAAATTGGATTTTTGATCTGGGTCTCCACTTGCACCTGAGAAAAACTACCTTCCAATCATATACGTCAAGGTGTTGTGAAAAATATTATTTCACCATCATGTAGGTATTAGAATCCTATTTCTGAATATGTTTTGTTTTACTTCCAAATCCATCTGGAGCTCCCAGAATCTTCTTCTGAATCCCAATAGATGTTTTAAGGCATGTGTACTGCCTAGGCTTGAGAACCTTGTTTTCACTTAGAATGCTCCAAGTATTTCAAAAAATTTCAAAGCCTTCCAAAATAATTTCCATGATTTTATAATGTCTTCAATTCATGTCCATGTTTAATTTTTCTCTTCTGTTCCGCTACAGGGGGTTGAATTCAGTCATGGGAAGGCTAGCGATAGCCCTTCCCAATACTGCCAAAAGATAACATCTTTTCAAAACCCCCTAAAATCACCTAGGGGGAATGAATAGACTTTCCTAAATCACCTAGGGGACCAATTTGACATCAAATAGAGTGTGAACAGACTAACAGATTTGGCTTGGGGTTCCTGGGAATGATAAAACATGAAAATTTTGACATCTGGGTATAGTTGTCGTGCTCAGAAATTGTCAATTTCCCTGTTACACATTTTCACGACAACAAACTCCCAGCCGAATAAATCCTTTTGTGATATCATACTCTAGAAGTGGGTGAGGAAAATTTTTCCTACGTCTTCTGCATACCCCATGGCCAGTGGAATGTGCTCTCCACTTGTCCTTCTAGACATTTTCTGCTTAGGAACTTTAGCCTCCAAATTTGGGACTCGTGTTTCCATGTACTGAACATCCTCTGCAGTTGTCTCCTCTGGTCTTTTCTCTTCCTCTTATTTTCCCTTTGATGCCTCACCCTATTCTTCTATTTTATCTAGAAGTGTAAGCGAATTGGGCACACTTTCCTCTAACTCTTCCACCTCCTCATTCAACTTCAGTTTCCTCCTTCTCTACGCGGCCAGCCTCCTTCTATGGAGAGAGTCTGAGGTGATTTTACACACAGTGGTTTGAGTAGCACCTTGGGTCCTTGTTCCCCTAAATACCCTTTTAAACATGTGTTTCCCCTTAGACTGCATTCATGTCCTCATCATCCCCCTATTGTTGCTGAGGTGGTGTAACAACACGTACTCAGCTTCACCCTTACTTATAGGATGTCTCCTACCCCTATGCTCCAAACCACCACTATCTTCGCACTCCTCCTCCTCATCCTACACTTCAATTGGCTCTGTAGGCTTAGGCGTTGGGATGTTCTCCACTGTATGCTTCCCTTTTGGTGGCGCTGGAAGTGCGAACACACCTTCCACATATTTGTTATTCTCCATCTTCAGATTTAACTGGAAATACACCAATACTGTCCCCACATCTGCTACAACCAAAATTATTAGTTTGATATTCAGTACTTCTAAAATGATCCTCTTTGTATAGGTGCTTCTACTAGGATACACATACTTCTTCCTCAATGCATATGGTAGTCGCAGTCTACCTTATCTGCATTGAAGACCATTCGGCGCATGTGTCTGTAAATCTATGAATAGATGCTTGGAAATACCTTACAGTAAATGTGTAAGGCAACTTCACACTAAGGGCTCCAGACTCCATCTTTCATTTGGAAGCATGCGATGCAGAAGTGCTGATATACAACAAACTGAACTTGTTTCCATACCACTGCTGGTAGGTCCTTTGGGATGCACCACTCTTCCCCAAATGCCACGCGTAGAGCCTATCATACCACTTCTCTGCCCTTTGCTTTACATAATCTATCATGGCCCCCTTGCATAGGTACTTGTTGAATCTTTCAGCTAGGGACTTGTTCTCCATGGGGTTTTCCCATACTTTTTCCTTCAGTCTGTTTGGTACTCTGATCTCTATGAATACCAGTGATAGTAGAACAACCCCAAAGTTGATCTTCCCTCCTGTGCGCACTTCTTCAACTATTTTTTTTGCAATATAGCCTGCAATGTTGTAGATTGTCTCTTCTGACATCTTATGCGCCACATGTAGCCACATAGTATTTTCACCTGTGACCACCGCTCCTAATCATTTAACTTGGTAACAAGGTGTTTTTGCAACTTGTACAACTGGAAAATTCTTTAATTTATCTATGTCCATTCCGCGCAGACCCTTCAGGTACCCCAACTCCTGTTTGGTCTTTACAACCGCGGCTTTATCTACAAGGTCACCTTTTATTTCTTCTCCTGTGGCCTTAAAACCTATAACTGAGGAGACTAAAGCAGATGAAATTCTAACTCGGTGTCCTTGCAAAGTAGAAGAAGTCTTCGTGCACCCTGCTCATGAGCTGGCACTGATACAAGGGCTCATACTTCCCGAAATATGGTAACATCATACAACTGGTAGACCCTAATTATCTTCAAAAGTTTTTCACCTGCATTTTCATATACTAGTATGTCCTTGTCATCTGTCGTGCGCTTGTTTGTTCTAGTCATTGAGAAAGGAATCGAACTCCTCCTTGTTCTCTGAAGTCCTATGATTATATTCACTCACTTTGCTCTTTCTGATAGGTGAATCCAATTCTTGGCCGATGATGACTCCTTGTGGATATTGCATCTCCGAAAAATGGATTTCAGGGTGCCATCTCTTCCTCCTTGATGACCACCTTCTTCTTTCCTTTTACTGTTGTTGTATATGCCTTCTTCGGTGCCATTTTTTACCTTGACAAATTTCTCCTCTTTCAAGTATGCAACTCTGCGAATCAAACCCTAGCTCGACTCAATCATGCCCTAGGTGGAAACTTTATAACCTAACTCTTTTTTGTCTCCCTGCTTTGCTCAAATCCTTCACCACCGAGGACGCAAGATTTTTGTCACACAGATCTGGTTGTCACGCTTGGTTTCACACCCTTCGCACCTTAACTCGATCACTCGACTCTTTGCACTTGGCTCTTTCTTCAAATTCTCTTAGTCACAATGGTAAAAATGAATTTACATCCCATCCTTATATAAATTTTTCAAATTTTGATGCATTTATTGCTCCTTCACCTACCAAATATCCCCTCATTCATTGACCAAATCCATTCATTCCGCATAATACATCTTTGCGCCCAATTATAACCTTCTAGCTCGCCTTCCTACCCTCTAGTCACAGACTTCTCTTCAGCATGTGCTCCTAGTGCCTGAGTACCTCGTCACTATACCTTCTCCTGGTAACTATCATGGCCTCCGCTTACCTTGTGTTATATTGTTCTTTCATTCATCTCCATCCTTGGTCACTTTTGAGAAGCAATCTTCTATTTCACTTAAAGCACACCTGTAGCAGATTATTCCTTTCACCTTTCAATTCCCACAGTCTTTTTCTTGGATAACTATAACCACCCCACATGAAAACATATGTGCAGTCCTCTGCGCATAAACATTCTTTATATAGTAATTAGCTTCAAGTGCACGCAAACACACTTATTACACAAAAATGCAACACGCTAAATAGACCTATCATACCACTTCTGAAGCCCTTTGCTTTACAGGAAATACTATCATGGAAAACCTAAGCTATATGGCAATACTACCTTGTTGAATCTTTCAGCAAGGGGTCTTATTTCTCCAGTGGGGTATTCAGCCATACTTTCTCCGTTAAAGTAACTGTCTGGTACTCTGATGTTCCATGAAGTACCAGTGATACTAGAATAACCCCAAAGTCTGATACTATTACCTCATGTGCGCACTTCTGAGTCAAGAATGTATTAATTAACTCTACAATATAGCCTGACAATGTTGTATATTGTCCCTTCTGACATCGTCATTGCGCCACATGTAGCCACATAGTATTTACCTGTGACCACCGCTCCTAATCTATTTAACTTGGTAACAAGGTTTGCTGTAGCTTGTATCCCTAACTAGAAAATGTCTTTAATTTGCACCCTATGTCCCAGTTCCACGCGGCACTCTTCAGGTATCCTTTTACTCACTGTTATGGTCTTTACAATCGTGGCTTTATCTGTGAGGTCACCTTTTATTTCTTCTCCTGTGGCCTTCAATTACCTGTAACTAATGAGACAAGCGAACTATATGAGATATCTAACTCGGTGTCTTGCATAAGTGAGGGACCAGAAGTCTTCGTGCACTACTGCTCATGAGCTACTGATACAAGGGCTCATACTTCCATCGAAATATGGAACATCTATACTCACTGGTCGACCCCAATCTATCTTCAAAAAAATTTCACCTGCATAGTTCATATACTTGCATGTCATCATAGTCGTGTGCTTGTTTGTTCTAGCCATGAGTAAGGAATCGAACTCCATTCTTGTTACTTTGAAGTACACTATGATTATATTCACTCACTAATTCTCTTTCTGATAGGTGAATCCCACTCTTGGCTGATGATGACTCCTTGTGGCATGATTGCATCATCCAGACATAGAACTGGATTTCAGGTGCCATCTCTTCCTCCTCGATGACCACCTTCAATTCTTTCCTTTTACTGTTGTTGTAGATGCCTTCTTCAATGCCATTGTTTCACACTTAGGAAATGTCCGACCTCTTCAACTCTGCAAATCTGCAAATCAAACCCTAGCTCGGCTCAATGCATTCCCTAGGTGGAAAATTTATCAGGTCTAACGTCTTCATTTTGTCTCCATGCTTCAGCGACAAACCTTCACCAGTCTAGGGACGCATAGCTTCGATAGGAAACATAGATCATGGTTGATCACGCTTGGTTTCACACCCTTCGCACCTTAACTCGATCACTCGGCTCTTCACACTTGGCACTTACTTCAAATTCTCTTAGTCACAATTATAAAAATGATTTTGCGTCCCATCCTTATATAAATTTTTCAAATTTTGACACATTTATTGCTCATTTACCTACCAAATATCACCCTCATTCATTGACCAAATCCATTCATTCCGCTGCATTACATATTTATGCACCCAGTTATAACCTTCTAGCGCTACCTTCCTACCCTCTGGTCACAGACTTCTCTTTAGCATGCACGCTCCTGTTCCTGAGTACCTCGTCAATGTACCTTCTCCTAGTTAGCTATCATGGTCTCCGCTTACCTCATGTTATATTTTTCTTTCATTCATCTCCATCCTTGGTCACTTTTCAAAAGCAATCTTCTTTTCACTTAAAGCACACCTGTAGCAGACTTATTCCTTTCACCTTTCAATTCCCACAGTCTTTTTCTTGGATAACTATAACCACCCCACATGAAAAGTATGTGCAGTCCTCTGCGCATAAATCATTCTTCATACAGTAATTATCTTCAGGTGCACAAGCGCATGCTTATTACACAAAAATGCCACGCATAGCCTATCATACGACACTTCTTTGCGACTTTGAAGTACATAATCTATCATTGGCCCCCTTAGCTATATGGAAATACTACCTTGTTACAAAATCTTTCAACTGGGGACTTGTTCTCCATAGTAGGGTATTCAGCCATACTTTCTCCATTAAAGTTTATCTGGTACTCTGATCTCCATGAATACCAGTGATAGTATTATTTAACCCCAAAGTTGATCGTCCCTCATGTGCACTACTTCTTCATACTAATTTGCTCTACAATCATAGCCTACAATGTATGTAGATTGAACCCTTCTGACATCTTGCGTGCCACATGTAGCCACATAGTATTTACCTGTCGACCACCGCTCCTAATCATTTAACTTGGCAACAAGGTTTACATGCAGCATGTACAATCTGGAAAATTCTTGTAATTTGTACGTATGTCCATTAGCCGCTAACTGGGACCCTTCATAGGTATCCCTGACTCCTGTTTACCACTTTACAATCACGGCATTATCTGCGAGGTCACCTTTCTATGTCTTCTCTTATGAGCCTTCCAAACCTGTAACTGATGAGACAAGCGTAGATGAGATTCTATCTCTGCGTCCTGCAAAGTATGAAGAAGTCTTCGTGCACCCTGCTCATGAGCCTCTGATACAAGGGCTCATAAACTTCCTGAGACCATAATGCGGAACCTCATACAACTAGGTACTACTACCAATTATCTTCAAAAAATTTGTACCTGCATCTTCATATATCTGGCATGCTCATCTGTACATGCGCTTTTTGGTTCTAGCCATGAGCAAGGAATCGAAGGATCCTTCTTGTTCATCTGACAGTCCTATGATTATATTCACTCACTTTGCTCTTTCTGATAGGTGAATCCCATTCTTGGCCGATACATGACTACACATTGTGGATATTGCACGCTACTTTCTGAAAAATGTGACTTTCATAAGTGCCATCTCTTCCTCCTCGATGACGCATACTTCTTCTTTCCTTTTACAATTGGGTTGTGAGATGCCTTCTTCGGTGCCATTTTTACCTTTAGTAAATGTCTCAGCATCTGTGGCAACTCTAGAACTCTGTGAATCAAACCCTATCATCGACATCAATCATGCCCTAGGGGTTGGAAACTTTATAACCTGGGGTCTTTTCAGGTCTCACTGCTTCATTTCAAACCCTTTACCACCGGGGACACAAGCTTGCAGTCTAGTCGCAGCTAGATATGACAGTTGAAACAAACACTTGGTTTCACATCAGCTTAGTGACACCTTAGACTCGAGGTTCACTCGGATTCTTTGCACTTGGCTACTTTCTTCAAATTCTATTTGTCACAATGGTAAAAATGAATTTTCGTCCCATTCTTATATAATTTTTTCAAATTTTGAGGCATTTATTGCTCCTTTACCTACCAAATATCCCCTCATTCATTGACCAAATCCATTCATTCCGTGCAGTACATCTTCACGTTTCTAGTTATAGCCTTCTAAGCACACCTTCCTACCCTCTCGTCATAGACTTTTCTTCAGCACGCGCTCATGTGCACTGAAGTACCTCCTCACTGTACCTTCTCCTGGTAGCTATCATGACCTTTGCTTACCTCACGTTATATTTTTCTTTCATTCATCTCCATCCTTGGTCACTTTTGAGAAGCAATCTTATTTTTACTTAAAGCACACCCGTAGCAGCTTATTCCTTTCACCTTTCAAATCCCATAGTATTTTTCTTGGACAACTACAACCACCCCATATGAAAAGTATGTGCAGTCCTATCGCATAAACATTCTTCATACATTAATTATCTTCAGGTGCATGCAAGTGTGCTTATTACACAAAAATGCAACAATTGAATTCACGGAGCCTAGTGACAATACCACTTCTCTTCCCTTAAGGCTTTACATAATCTGAAATCATAAGCCCCCTTGCAATAGGTACCTTGTTACAATCACTTCAGCTGGGGACTTGTTCTCCAGTAGGGATATTCCCATACTTTCTCCTTCGATCTGGCTGGTACTCTGATTCTCCATGAATACCAGTGATAGTATTATTTAGTCCCGGTCTCATACAATTGATTTTCCCTCATGTGCACACTTCTTCGAGTCAAGATTTTCTCTACAATATAGCCTACATATGTTGTAGATTGTCCCTTGTTGACATCTATACGTGCCACATGTAGACCACATAGTATTTACCTGTGACCACCGCTCCTAATCTATTTAACTTGGTAACAAGGTTTGCCGTCAACTTGTAGCCCTAACTAGAAAATTCTTTAATTTGCACCTTTGTCCCATTCTGCGCGGCAGCCTGATCAAGTATCCCAACTCTTGTTTGGTCTTTACAATCGTGGAATTTATCTACGAGCTCACCTTTTAGCTTTCATATCTCTTAGTGGTCGGCCTTTTCAAACATGTAACTGATGAGACAAGCGTAGAATGAGATTCTAACTCTGCATAAAGTACAAGAAGTCTTTGTGCACCCTTCTAATGAGCCACTGATACACTAGGGCTCTACTACCTTCACCGAAATTATGAATCCTATACTAACTGGTCTAGAGCCCAATTATGCTTCAAAAGTTTTTCACCTACATCTTCATATACTGGACATGTCATCTGTCGTGTGCTTGTTTGTTCTAGCACGTGAGCATAGGAATCGAACACCTTCTTGTTCTATTCCAACTCCTATGATTATATTCACTCACTTTTCTACTTTCTGATAGTTTTTGAATCCCATTCTTGGCCGACGATGAAGTGTGCATCTAAGAAAAATGGAGTACCTGGGTGCCATCTCTTCCTCCTCGACATAGACCACCTAAATTCTTTCCTTTTACTGTTGTTGTAGATGCCTTCAGTTCGTAAGTGCAGCATTTTTACCTTACTGAGGACATGTCTGACCTCTTCAACTCTACAACTCTGTGAATCAAACCCTATCTCGACTGCTTTTCATGCCCTAGGTGGAAACTTTATCAAGTCTAACTCTTCATTTTATCTCCCTTCTTCACTCAAACATGTTCACCACCGGGGACGTGAAGCTTCTTATCGCACAGTATATGGTTGTCACATGCAATTGGTTAGTCACACCCTTAGAGCACCTTAACTCGATCACTCGGCTCTTCACACATGGCTCTTTCTTCAAATTCTCTTAGTCACAATGGTAAAAATGAATTTGCATCCCATCCTTATATAAATTTTTCAAATTTTGATGCATTTATTGCTCCTTTACCTACCAAATATCCCCTCATTCATTGACCAAATCCATTCATTCCATGCGGTACATCTTCGCGCCTAGTTATAACCTTCTAGCGTGCCTTCCTACCCTCTTGTCACAGACTTCTCTTTAGCACACGCTCCTACGCCCGAGTACCTCATCACTATACCTTCTCTTGGTAGCTATCATGGCCTCCGCTTACCTTTTGTTATATTGTTCTTTCAATCATCTCCATCCTTGGTCACTTTTGAGAAAAAATCTTCTTTTCACTTAAAGCACACCTGTAGTAGATTATTCCTTTCACCTTTCAATTCCCACGGTCTTTTTCTTGTATAACTACAACCACCCCACATGAAAAGTATGTGCAGTCCTCTGCGCATAAACATTCCTCCATACAATAATTAGCTTCATAGGTGCACAAGTCCACTTATTACACAAAAAATGCCACTCGGATTGCCTAAATCATAGCCACTTCTGAAGCCCTTTGCTTTACAGGAAATACTATCATTGGCCCCCTAAGCTATATGGAAATACTTTGTTGAATCACTTTCAGCAAGGGGACTTGTTCTCCATAGTAGGGCTATTAGCCATACTTTCTCCATTAAAGTAACTGTCAGGTACTCCGATGTTCCATCAAGTATTATTTAGTCCCAGTGATCAGTACTAATATTCCTAAAACTTGATCTTCCCTCATGAATGCGCACTTCATTAACGACATATTTGCTCTACAATATAGCCTACAATGTTGTATATTGTCCCTTCTGACATCTTACGTAAATACATGTAGCCACATAGTATTTACCTGTGACCACCGCTCCTATTTCATTTTAGCCCTAACTGGGGCACCCATAGGCACCCTGGACCCAGTTGGGGCACCCTAGAAAATTCTTTACCATTTGTCTATGTCCATTCTTTTGCGGACCCTTCTAGGTATCCCAACTTTCCATTTGGTCTTTACAATGGTCGGCCTTTATCTGCGAGGTCACCTTTTATGAAATTAAAACTATGATAACTATCATAACCTGTAAACTGATGAGACCATAATGAGGAAGATGTTGATTGCAGACTCTCTGCACCCCTGAAAAGTAGAAGATCAGTCTTCTAGGTTGATCACCCTGCTCATGAGCCAGTGTGATTGCACAACAGGGTTCATACTTCTCTCCAAATATGGGAATCTCATGACAACTGAGAGAGGAATCCCCAGATTAGAGGCTGGTTCCTCAAAGTCCTTTCACATAGCATCTTCATATATTGGCATGTCTATAGAGTTTCAGATGCGCTTGTCCTGTTCTAAACTGCCATGAGCACAGGAATCGAACTGCAAAAATTGTTCTCTGAAGTCCTAATGATTATGATTCACTCACTTTGCTCGTTCTGATAGGTGAATCCCATATCTTGGCATGACGATAGACTCCTTGTGGATAGTTTACAACATAAAACATACACAGACTAATAAGATGGATTTTAGGATCTGCCATGAAGCAAATAATTCAAACAAAGGACTGACCGCCATTCATAAGGCTTTCCTTTTCTGTTGTTGTAGATGCCTTCTTTGGTGCCATTTTTACCTTACAGAGATGTAAAAAACTCTTACAGTCTTTGCAACTCAACGAATCAAACCCTATCTCAACTCAATCCCATGCCCTAGAGGTGAAAGAAGAAGCTGCTATAACCTAACTCTTTTCTATCTCACTTTAGAAATCAGCTCAAATCTGGCTTCACCACCAGGGACGCAAGCTTCTTATCACACAGGGGATCTGAAAATGTACACAGACATGAGTTTCACATCCCTTCTCGACCTTAACTCAATGCACTTAAGCTCTTCGCACTGGGGGACTCTTTCAAACCCATAACCTGTCATCTTAGTCACGGATGGTACAAAATGAATTTGCATCCCATCCTTATATTAAATCTGGTCGCTGAAATGTCAAATTTCTGGCCATGAACACGCGTCAGAGCTGTTTCTCAATTTACTCTACTCTAGAATATCACCAAAACTCATTCATTGACCCTGAAATCCATGTAGAGAATTTCACGCAATACATCTTCGCGTCCAGTTATAACCTTCTAGCGTGCAAATCCTACCCTCTGGATCATAAAGATATTTCGATCTCAACATTTAGCGCTCAAAACTGTGCCCGAATACCTGCGTCACTGTACCTTCTCCCTGCGCTCTGCTACCTGGAAGACACTTTTCTTACGCTCACGTTGGATATTGTTCTTCTCATCTCATCTCCATCCTGTGGGTTTTCCTACTTCATAGAGACATGCAATCTTCTTTTCACTTAAAGCACGGGTCTGTAGCTTGAAACCTATTCCTTTCACCTTTGCACTTTCTCCACAGTGACACGTTTTTCGATTGGATAACTACAACGCAGGTCCACATGAAAAGCTATGTGCAGTACTCTACGCATAAACTTTTCTTCATACATGTCCCATTAGCTATCCGGTTTACAGAAGCGCGCTTATCCACACAAAATGGGCTTCCACGTCGGAGCCTTATCATACCACTGACTCGTGGCGCAATCTGATTGGCTTTACGGCTAATCTATCATGGCTATCCACCTTACATAGCGTCCCTTTGTCCCAATCTGTTCTAGCTACGGGGATTCTTTGTTCTCCATGGGGTGATTCCCATACTTTCTCCTTCGCGTCTGTCTGCGTACTCATGATCTCCATGATGTACCAGTGCATAGTAGAATAACCCCAAAGTTCCGATCGAACCGGCTCATGTGCGCACTTCTTCCACGTACCTTTGATCTACACTTGCTCCCGGTTAAGGACTTGGACAAATTTTCTTTCTTTCGGCCGATTCGGGCATTTTGTGTCCCACGCATACCTATGGCCCAGTCATCCCAATTGCCGAACGGACTTCCTGGCAGCTTTTCGGTCGGTTCGCGCCCAGATGTCCCTCACATCCCGACTGTTCCTAGGACTAGGACTTAGCCAGTTTTCACAATTTTTTCTGGCCCAAGCTTGTTTTCTGCAACTTTTTCACATTTTCTCAGAACTTGCTCTTTTCAACCTGGATAGGAGAGTTAGAAAAATTCTAAGGGGACCCTAGAAACATGATTTTTTGGCCCTGAATCAATTTATTTGCCTGGGACTAAGTAACTTGATGCATGTTATCAAAATTACCCTGGGGGGTGAATTTTGGATAACAGGGACCAAACACTAGGCACTACTACCATCACCTAAATTTGTATTCCATCTAAAGAATCTAGAGCTCATTTACATCCATCTAGCTCAATCACAAGGGACAAGGACAATTCATCTCCATCACACATCATAGGAGGGAATTTTATTCTATTACATCCCCCATTTTATTACATTTCTACACATAGTCATTTCTGGCCACTTTCATAAAGTGTGACTAGCACAAGAGCACCTAGGGCATGATTGCCCATAGACATAGAACTAAATTGGGTCTAAGATGAAGTGCAATGCTCAGTTAGTAAGTCTGGCATTGTGGCCACTGAGGACATTCTGACCCCTTCATATGCATCTTTCGTTTTTAGGGGTTTGATGCTTTTCATGGGGTTTTTCAGGTCTCATCTTCATTTTTTATTTTCAGCGACATATTTTGTAGTCTAGTGAAGCTAGTGAAATAGGAAACGAACACATGTGATCAGTTAGTGACACTTTAGAGGAGGTTTATAGATTTTTTTCATAGTACCTCATCAAATACTCTTAGTCGCAACGGTAAAAATGAATCCACATCCCATCCTTATATAATTTTTTCAAATTTTGATGTATTTATTACTCCTTCACCTACCAAATATCCCCTCATTCATTGACCAAATCCATTCATTCCACACGGTACATCTTCACACCCAGTTATAACCTTTTAGCCCACCTTCCTACCCTCTAGTCACATACTTCTCTTTAGCGTGCACTCTTGTGCCTGAGTATCTCATCATTGTACCTTCTCCTGGTATCTAACATGGCCTCCGGTTACCTTGCATTATATTGTTCTTTTATTCATCTCCATCTTTTGTCACTTTTGAGAAGCAATCTTATTTGGACTTAAAGCACACCCATAGCAGCTTATTCCTTTCACCTTTCAATTCCTACAGTATTTTTATTGGATAACTACAACCACCCCACATGAAAAGTATGTGCAGTCCTCTGCGCATAAAAATTATGTATGCCATAATTAGCTTCATGCGTGCAAGCACGCATATTACACAAAAAAAACTAAATTGACAAAGCATAAAGAAAATGAAGGAAATACATTAAGGAAATACATAATTGAAAACCTAAGCTAAATGACAATACTACCTTATTATAAACACCAAGAAGACTTATTTATAGTAGGGCTTCAGCCTACTCCCATTAAAGTAACCAATTATCTATGTTCCATCGAGTGCTTCTAGCTGGAAAGCACCATATGCAAGTATAGAAGTGATAACATATGGCCCTAACCAATGTACTTTGAGCTTTCCTGGATGGCACAAGGACTTTGAGTCGTAAAGAAGTACCATTTGGAAAATCTCAAACTTCTTATCCCATATGTTTCTTTCATGTCATGCCTTCTGCCTGGCCTTTTACTACTTGTGGCTCCATCTTGCTATGGATCGGTGCTCATCTAGTTGAATCATCTTTTTTATAAGCTCATCTAAATCGTGTTCATCATCTAGACCTCCAGCATGCGCAATGCACAAAGAAGGTAACATAAATTCTATAGGAAGAACAAATTCTACACCAAACACCAACTGAAATGGTGTGGCTTTGTTCAACCTCTTATAAGTTGTTCTATATGCCCAAAGCACAGATGATACTTTTTCATCCCAATCCTTTCTTCCAACATCAGAAATTTTTGTGAAAGTCTGGCTCAAAATCTTGTTAAAGGCCTCAGTAGTTCTATTTTCCTGAGGATGATAAGGTGTAGTTTCATGGTGTGCAACCATAAACTCATCTAATAGGATCTTGATTGTCTCATTCAAAAAATGTGTACCTCTATCACTTGTCAAGCTTAAGGGACATCCATATCTTGTAAGAACATTCTCCCACAGAAACCTAGTTGTTGTAGCTATCATAAAGTCCTTAGTAGGTGATTCTTTTGCCTACCTCATGAGATAATCTATGCAAGTAATTATATAGAGTGACCCAGTCCTACGCGTAGATGGCAAAATAGGTCCTACAAAATCAATGGCCCATTTCTCAAATGGTTTAGCACTAGTAATTGGTCTCAAAGGCATCTCATCTCTTTTCCCTAGTTTTCCTAGGCATTGAAAATGATCACATGCCTTACATTATTCTTTACAGTCCTTATACAATGTCTCCCACCATAATCCAACAAGTAGGATCTTCCGGGTAGTCATATCACCTGCATAATGGCCTCCTACAATACCACCATGAGCTTCTTACATAATATCCTTACGCTCATGTTCCAATACACAACGGCATAATACTTCATCTCTACCTAGCTTGTAGAGGTCACCATTGATTAACATAAATGGTGTCGCGTGTATAGCAAGCTGCTTCTTTTCTAATGCTTTCATTCCTTCTGATGCCATACATGTTCATAGAAAGAAAACAATGTCTTCTAATTCTGTGGGTGCACGTTGTAACCTATATAACTCTGCATCTGGCATTGTCTCTTCAATTGTCTGTGCATCCTCTCCTGAATTGATTCTAGATAAATGATCTAGTCCAAAATTGCTTTTCCTTGGCTTTACCACAACTGCGAAGTCAAACTCTTCAAATAGGAGCACCCATCTGCATATGTGCCCCCGTAAGACAAGCTTGTTTACCAAGTACTTCAATGCCATATGATCTGTATAAAACACAAATGGTGTTGCTAACAAGTACTTTCGAAACTTTTACAATGCATAGATCATTGACAATGCTTCACATTCTGTAGTTGTATAATTTCGTTCAACAGGAGTCAGCTTCCTACTAGCAAAACTGATTGGATGATCTATAATACCTTCACCAGGTTGAGCTAACACAGTGCCAATGGCCATGCCAGAAGCGTCCACATGCACATGAAATGGTTTATCCCATGAGGGAAAGCACATAATGGGCATGGTAGTAAGTTTCTCTTTTAATATCTCAAACACGCGCTGTTGTGATTCTCCCTAATAAAATGTACCTTTCCCCTTCAGTAATTATTCCAAGGGTGTAATAATTTTGGCATACCCTTTTATGAATTTTCTATATTATCTTGTACGACCTAAAAATCCATGCACCTCACTTTGACTGGTAGGTGCTTCTAGGCTTAAAATGACTCCAACCTTGGCTGGATCAACTAGCAAACCTTCCTTACAGATTATATGGCCTAGTAGTATCCCAAATGGTGTAGAAAATGTGCACTTCTTGATGTTCAAAGAGATAATCAATCGTCTACAGCATTCAAACATTAAGTGCAGATTGTCACAATGATCTTTCACAAGCCCATATATTGTCCAATCATCTAAGTAGACCTATAAGAAGTTGTGAATAAATTCTTTAAATGCCTAAACAACTATTCGCGAGAATACATCAGGCACATTTTTCAATCCAAAGGGCATCACAGTATAGGAAAAAATGCCTCATTCAGTAGTAAATGTTTTCTTTCCTTTACCCTCCTGAGAAATCCTAACTTGGAGATACCCAGAAAATCCATCTGTGAAGGAATATATTTTGTGCCTTGCAACTCCTGGTATTTCCTTAGTGAATGGCATAGGGAATGGATCTGTGACGCATGCAACATTTAGCTCCCAGTAGTCCACACATCCTAATTTGTCTATCCTTCTTGATACTAATCACCATTGGGGTAACCCATTATGACTCATCAAGGGGCTTGATAATTCCATATTTTTACATTTTAACAATTTCTTCTTTTACCTTTTTGCGTAAATTAGGATTCATTCTATAAGGTCTCTTTCTAACCGATCTTCCACCATCCTTAAGTTTGATCTTCATTTCCCTAAGTGATTCATGCATGCCTTTAATTTCATGATATCCTCCAGGGAATAAGTCCAGATAATCCCTGAGTAACTCGATGATCCTTGCTACCTCTGAGTATGACTAGTAATCTCAAATTATGGCCTCCTTAGGCTCAGCCTCCGAACTAATATTTACCTTCTTTGTCTTCATGGGTTCATGGTAGGCACGCGTATCCTTGTCTTCACTGTCTAAGACCTCGTGCACCCCATGTGAATGTTCAATATCCAGGTTCTCGACTTCCTAGTTATCCATGACGTAAACCATCTTTCCTTTCTCTTTCTCAAGGCAAGCATGTTCAAGTAGTAAGGAGTCCATTTCTTCTTCCTTTTCAAAACATGCTCTGAAATCTACCTCACCGAATAATTTTTGAATATGCTCTTCTTCTTTTGCACTATCTCCCATGGTTAAATGCTTGACAAATTTTAACGCCTCATCTACCAAAGGTTTAGTCGAAAAGTAGTCAAAAGTGTGGATCATTCCTGTAGTTAAATCTTACCATTTTCCAGTTTCTCGATGTAGTTCTGCATATACATACCAAGCACGTGTGTATCCTTATAGCATAGAATACAATATATGTACCCATAGTGAAGGTGGTAATGCTTCATGTCCTATTGTCTAGAGTCTCTCACACAGTTGAATGTGACGCTGAACAAGTTGATCACCATGATAAGTGCATATTTGCATAGGTGCATTGTCCCTTATAAACCTAGTAGACAAAGCTATTCCAATTTCTTCCCATGTTATAAAATTATCTTTTTAGACTAACCAGCAGTGCACTACTGTCCCATGTAGTGTATATACTAACATATCTCTCCTTGTAATTTGATCTGTCCACTATGTTTCCATGGCCCTTAGAAAGGAAGGAAGATCTTTTGTCCCTATATACCAGGGTATTGTGCTACCTATCGGTCGAATTGAATGAAGTCCATTTTTGCACGTAACCACGCCTTTCACCTCGCACCCTACTAATTCATATGTACCATGGGCCCAATTGTCACAAGAAACACTCGTAGTATCACTAATAGAATGAGAATCCTCCCACTGTAGGATGCCTTCTTTTAATGAATCATTGACCTCTAGGTCTCGAATATCACGTACATAGACTTTGTTTAAATCCTCCTCACTTAGAGGCTCAACATATGGCATAGACTTTCCATCCGTCAAAGGTATTACAACCCTTTCCTCCTTGTTTTCAAAGCTGATACACTCCTTGTTGAATCTTAAGTCACCATTATTTTCATAACACCAAGGGCGTCCAAGCAGGGATGGAAAATTATCTGCTTCTACAAGTTCTAATACCTCAAAATCCCCAGTGAACTTGGTCCCTTGTATAGTTATAGATGAATCCTTCAAAACTCCTATAGGAGTGGCCTTAGTTTGGTTTTCCATAAATAACACATTAGATGATGGTTGTAATGGATGCCTCCCCATTTGTACCCATGCATTTAATGTAATCACATTTACTTCCACACCTGTATCAATCAATATGTTGCTCAACAGCCACCCATCCACAACAGCATTCAAAGTAATTTCTTTTTCATAGTCAAAGCTATCAAGGGGAAGATTTGCATGTAGAATCTGTCATCCGGTCTCAAGACTTGCGCGTGGAGTGTTCCCTTTTAACTAACTTGCTAATATCAGAATAATGTTCTCCTGGCGCAGTAGCTTGCACACTTCCCGCAGATCATCGATATCAGTTTGGACTATCTATGATGCTTTCTTTTGCTCCTTTAGGTATTGTATCTCACCCTAAAGATTCCTTAGCACTTCTATGGTATCCTAGTAAACTTCCTTTTGATGAGAAGGATCTAGGTACCTCACATGTAAAACCTCCTCCTTGGTGATCGTAGGCTTCTGGTGTAATTCCTCTCTCACGCGTGTTGCTTCAGCACGTGTAGTAATCTTCACTGTTAATGCCTCAGGTCCTCATGTTATCTTGGGCATCCACTGATCTTCTACCACACGTTGGATTCTAACCATCATAATGCCTTTGTTTTCTTGCTTATGTTGCTTACTCAAATGCTCATATAAGTCCAGGAACTCTTCATAGCTATGGTTCTTTCCGCAGAAAAAACATGCAATATTCTGAGGACATTCACGCCTATAGTGGTTAGGAGATCTACACGTATAACATGTTCCATGAGGGAACTCACCTCTTCCTTCACCATGGCCTCATCCTCCATATCCACCATGATACCCATGTCCCCTTCCATGACCTCCTTGAAAACGCCCCTCATTCCTGTCATATCATGTTTAATTATGATCTCGATCCTGGTGCTCATTCTTACCCTTAGAACTATCTGTTATACTTTTCTGTCATACCCCAAGGTCTATAACATCATGGATCTAACCAATCAACTGACAATCCTCAGTATCATGGGTCATGGACCTATAAATTTTACAAAAATAAGATGTATTATTCCTTATCACGCGTTATAACAAAGGACAATGACTAGCATCATGATTCAAATGAAAGATCTCACATTCCAACAGTAATGAGCGTGCAGATCTGCGAGGGCAACTATCCTTGGTGTGACCCTCCACTTCACAATCTGTACACCAAATTCCTGAGTGTATTTCATGGGCTGAATTTGTTGATAGCTTCTCTAACTGCTTTTCCATAGCTGCAATTTGTGCCTCTAGGAATGGGCTAACACCAGTGTCAATGATCCCAACTACCTCAACATGCAAAGCCAATTCCAGTGCTTTGCGTGGATCAATGTATGTCTTATGTTACAATGCCCTTCGAAAAGGTGTAATAAATCCTCTAATGAACCACTATGCATGCTAGCTAGCATGAATATCATAAGATAACTTAGATAGAAGTGTCTTACAATGAGCATCATACTCACGTACACTCTTAGTAGTGCCTTGCTTGATATCCTTGAACACACTTATACTCTTTTGCTCAAACTCAGGGATATGGAACTCTTTTAAGAAAGCATCTCTCAATGCTACATAATCCATGAAAGTTTGATCAAGGTCAAACTTCCTAAACCAGTTGTGTGCATGCCCCTATAATGTAGTGGCGAATTGACTTTCCTTTCACTCAGCAGTTGTGATCCCTTTAGCGCACCACAATATTTCACATATATACACATGTATGGTAGTATCCTCTATACCTCTATACTCTGGGAGACGAAGAGACATCTGCATATAGATATTTTGTGGTTAGTGCAGACCTTGACCACCTAATCTAGAACCTCGTGTGTTCCCTCTGCCTCCAGAACCACCAAATCCACCGGTACTAGAACCACCTATACCTTTTGATCCACCACCTGTAGTTACATACTCCCCTAGCCTCTAATAGTAGTACTATACTATACCCCTATGTTTGTGAGGTAGTTCCACTTCCAGAGGTGAATCCAACATTCTAAGTGGATGATGCGCCTAAGAATGCTCCTCCAAATGACATTGAAGCTGTCTGTCCTGCCATTGATGCACTTGATCCGTAACTTAATCCTGATCTCCTACTTCCTAAGTTAGTTTGTTGGTTACTTTTCGTACTAGATACTGAAAAACCAAGTGCAAGGGCTAGGTCCCGAGGTGGATTAAGATGTGCACATGTGGTCCAGGTAGTCTCTGTTGGCGCACTTCTATGTGAGGCTGAGGGGGTATCTTTATCATGCTTTCCAAGATGGGGGAGTTATGGATGCTCTGGCTCTATGTCTTCTATGTGAGCTACAAATCCTTCACGAGCCATCTCTCTCCTCAACGCCATACTCTCTGCAATGGAATTTTGCTTCTCTATCTCCCTCTCGCATGCCTCACTATACTTAAGCCGCCTTTCCTCTCTCTACCTTTCTACCACTAGGTCTTCCATCTTAAACCAAACATGTTCCTTCCCTCACATGTGGTGAAGTTTAGTTAGCCATCAGTTTCCTCTCCAGGTTCAAAGTTACCATTAAGATCTTGATCGCCAGTGGAATACCTTGCAAATATGTTCCTCTTGGATACTACAGAAACTAAAATTCAGCTACCTCTAGACAAGAGTACGTTGAAATTGAATATTCCAAAATGTAACTGTTTAGAAAACCATGAAACTACGTATCCACCGCGTGAGTCCAAATCAGATCAGCATCATAGAGGGCCTGAAATTCTTCCTGTGTCCAGACAAGTGCGCGATACCTCCAATTCCACTGAGATGCATAAGTAGTAAGCCACTCATATAGTTCTACTGGAAAGATAGCGAAAAATATCTCATATAAGCTTCATACATGTTCCGTTTGACCCAAGTGTGTGCATTAAACTCAAATCCACTGCTGAACCATCGTGCATATTCTTCCTTTAGATCATGTATCCATTCCTCAATACTTGCTAGAGTTAACCGATATGTCTTCATCGCGAACCATCTTGAAAACAACTAAAAAAGAGGTCCCAGCAATGGAACCAATGATGCAACCTAGAATTTACCAGATAACCCCCTAGTCACACTGGCACATCACTCAGCCTAGACTGAGCGCTCACCTAAAGCACACAAAGGTACCAGGTCCCTCTTTAGGGTTGTTGTAACAAGATGTTAACATGATGAAGGGAGAAACATATAGATTCATAACTAATCCATCATTCTACAATATATGCTACGCTCAGATCTATGGAAGAATAAACTTAAACAATAATCATGATTAAATTAATAACATGCACTATTCAATTACACATAGAATGAAACTTAGATTCTACTAATATCTTCCATTTATTAGTAAATATAGAAGCTCCTTACAGTATTGTCAATCTTTACCAATATGCATATGGAATTAATACAGTGATTCAGTCATACACCTCTCACACTCATACATCTAGCCCCAGCTCTCTACTATATACCTAACATCACATATATATAGGGTACGGACTTGCCCTTCACCACTTATCTATTCCATAAATAGGTCACATGCTATTAATAGCTACACACCATTTATAATCATAGCCACACATGCAAGTGCACTATCTATAGTTATCTTGCAGCTAACTAAAGTTTTAATTCTATTCTCAGCTTGTCTCTATGCATAAACACTTCGAACCGCTTCTCAAAAGACAGACAATGCATGGCGTGCACATCTCTGCATCATTTATGTGTTTTACATGCCATATTCTAAAAATAGGTCTTCATGTTCAAAATCAGCTAAGTCCTGAAATTTGAACTTGCCTTCCATGCACAGGTCCTTCTTATCCTTACGCACCCTCGGTTTTGGGCCTTCCATCCCGTGCGAACTCCTTGTGTGGTTTTTAGACAAGTATTCTTTGATCAACACTTACTAGTGTTTACAGTTCTAGTCATTTGATGGAGGTGATAGTTGATCCATGGAACTGGTGGTCAGTGTTACCATTGTGCTTCCTGGAATGTTACCATGAATTCTTTCCTTTCAGATCAGTGCTTGGTTGTTGGTTCAAGATGTCTGGATTTGCAGGAGTGCTCTAGTGCATGCTTACATGCAGATCTCTCTTCTCCAAAACTCGAATAATTCTTCCAACCTCTCAAAAAAGGTTACCAAAGTGAATATATAGTAACCGATGATGGTTTAGGATGATCGGCGTCAGTCTCGGGTTGACTGGAATTCTTTAAGGTGGGAAATCCTAGGTTTACTAAAAACAACATATCTTGGCAATATTTTTGGCTAGCTCTGTCCATTCTCACAGATAAAAAGGGAATGTTGTTAGAGGTAGAATAGGCATGTGATTTTATGGTTGAACTAAGTCTTAGTTAATTAAGGTAGGTAGGACTAAGTCTTAGTTAGTTATGGTGAGTGGATATTGAAAGCTCGTAAAAGGGAAACATGCTAAAAATAGGTTTATTATGAGGTGTCTAGGTGAGTTGGTGGGGTGATGTGGAAATTGGTTTAATGAAGGTAATTAAATAATGAAGATTATGAGAATGGGCATTAATTTAATTGTGGGTAATTAAATTAATATGCATGTGGGGTAAAGGGGAAGTGTTACCCAATTTTGGTGTCTACAAATATATTCCTCAACCACCGATTCTCATTCCACGTAAATATGACAAACCTTTTTTCCTCTACATCTCTAACATTAACCACTCCTTAGGTGCCATGCTCACTCATCGTAATGAGCAGCATAAGGAGCAAGAATTATATTACATAAGTCATATGCTTTTAGACTACGAGACTAGATATACGGACTCATAAAATCTTTGTCTTGCTTTAGTCTTTGTGGCCACAAAATGTTTCCACTACCTACTCCATCACAAAACCTTCATCATCATTAATACTGACCTTTGCATCACATGTACAATAAGCCTTTTCAACACCAATGCTCCTCCAAATGGCCCATGCTTCTTGCCAACTTAGACCTGGAATTTATTCATCAAATGTCTATTAAAGGATAAGTTATTTTCGACTAACTTACAGATGTAACACTTCCTGGACATAAATATTCCAACTTTGAGTTCCCATATGAATCTATCACTCCACTCTTCCTTGATGATTCACCTAAGGCAACTATAATTTACCAAATGACCTTATTCTTTGACGGTTCCAAATGTCAATGTGGGAGTGAGGCAGGAGTCATTCTCATTCCTCTTGATGGTGAACCCATGCCTTTTTCATTCAAACTTGACTTCTATTGTACCAATAATGTGGCCAAATATGAAACACTTGTATTAGGTCTCCAAAATTCCATTTCCTTAGATGTTACATCCATTAATATCTTTGGTGACTAACAACTAGTAGTGAACGAAGTCAATGGTGTTTATCAATGTCGTAATGAGGTCCTACAAAAGTAAAAGCATCATGTCGACCTATTTTTGACTACGTTTGATCACTACCACCTTTAAAGTACCCCTTGCTCCACCAAAAAAACATTTGATACCATGTCTTTCCTTGCCTCACAAATACCTACTTTATCAATAGATTCACAAATCGTTATCACAGGAAAGCAATTATAATCCCCTTCTTACATTACCCATGGAGTAAATTTTGTGGGACATATCGAAACTGACTCACGTAAAATTTGGTATAAGCAATATGTTGATTACCTCTCCCTTTCAATCATACCTTCAGACCTCACTTGAAATGGTCGACGAGATTTTCTTTAAAAAGTCTCCCATTACATTGTCATGGGAGGTCTCCTTTATAAATGTTGCTTTAACGGTATCCTACTTCGATGCCTCACTATTTTTGAAATTCTATACACCATGAAGGAACCCCATGATGGAATTTTTGGAGGTCATTCAGTGGTCTTATTGTCACTAAACACATTCATCGCCTTGGCTACTATTGGCCCACCCTAAATCAGGAATGTTGTGAATATATTAATGTTGTGTGAAATGTTAGCAACATGCTAACTTTCACCATACCCCTAGCCATGCCTTAAAGGTTGCTAGAGACCTTTGGCCTTTCTCTCAAGGGGGTTTGGATCTTATAGGCGACATTAACCCTCATTCTTCCCAATGCCATTAATGGATCATCACTGTAACCAAATACTATACTAAATTGGTGGAAGCCTCACCTCTCATTTCTATAAAACCATATAAAAGTTATTAATTCATCTAACATCACATCCTTTTTCGATTTTGTTTTCCTCATCATATCATCACTGATAACAGAAAACAATTCAAAAAAATCCCTACGGAAACTCTGTGATGCCTTCGTAATTAAAGTTAGTTTTTCTTCACCCTATTATCCTCAAGAAAATGGCCAGAGAAAATCAACTAACAAAAATATTAATAAGATTATTATGAAAGTATTCGATGATACTTGTAAATATTGGCACATGCACATTTTGTTTGCCTTGTGGGCTTATCGCACTAGTATTCATACTTCCATCATGGCTACACATTTTTTTTGGTGTATGGTATAGAGGTAGTATTGCCTCTCGAAATACAAATTATATCTCTTTGGAATCTCACTCAAAGACATGCTCAACTATGACAATTTTCTCCAAGACTGTTTGGCCCAACTTGAGCTTCTAGATGAACACCGCTTAAATGCTCTCGATCACCTTCAAATCTACCAAAAATGTATCAATCAGGTCTATGGAAAATGCATCCATGAACGAACCTTCAAGGTCAGTGATCTTTTCCTAAATGAAAATCAACACATAACCAAAGTAGAGAAAAGAAAATAGGGAAAATTCACTCCTAATTGGCTTGGACCCTACATTGTTACCCTCACCTATGGATCAAGTGCTTATCGTTTATCTTCACTTAAAGGTAAACCCCAACCTGAGCCTCTTAATGCTTTGCATCTTCAATCATTATACTATTGAATAAATTACTACATCACTTTATGTCACGTATACACTTGTCCCTTGAGTAAAGTTGTTCCTCCATCTACCTTCTTTAAGCACCAATGATTAGACTAGAATTGTGTGATTATCCATCACCATTACAACATTGTCTTAAATATGAGTACCATGGCTCTACTCATTACATGATTCTCATGGACACTTTTTTCCTCTTTTTAGGATGGAATACCATGGTCATTCGTCGCTTAAAATACCCCTTTCATAGCTAACTTGCTCATGATATGATTTTTCCCTCATAAAAGAGGCCTACACTCCTTTCTAGAATTGTCTATGACTTCAAGTCCTGAAAAAAACAAAAAAAGGAAACAAACCAAAAAATATATATGGGATAGCAAACACACAACTCCTTGAGTCAAAATTTCTGCAAATAGATCAATTCCTAAACAAATGGACATTTATGTTTCTTTCTCACTACTATAAATAGACTACTCCCTCGAAGGACAACTGTAAAAATTCAGCCTAAATAAATTATCTTTGAAGCTTCCCCCATCAATTAGCTTCATGAAGACCTCAAGAAAAAACTAAAATATCCCATTATAGACTTCCCACATCTATCACTATACAGTCAAAAGAAAATAAAAAGAGAATAGTCAAGAAAATATCACTTTTTGTCATGGAATGGCCTAGATTGGTTTTGGGTACCTTGCAGAGGTGGCATTCTATTCCACAACAAGGTTATGCTAAACAAACCTCTCCACATTAACCACTTTTCCTAAGTTTCCTAATACCACTCAAGGTACGTAGTAGGTATTTTACATTTTGTGATCATGTAACTTCTTCCACCTATAGAACTTTCAAACATGCAATGAATCACTGTCTGTATGTTCAAATAAGTCTACGGGTTAACATTTAGGGTTCTTTCCACTTCTAGGAAACTCATTCCTTTCACCTTTTTATATTCTTACGGGTTGATCTTTTTAACAGGACAATCTTGTTGACATCATTCACCTGACCCATTTCCTATGTAATATTTCATCATTGTCCTACCTTACTAACCTAATTACTCAACTCATCTATTCATTTCACCAACCCCATCTCATTCTTCCCTGGTTTAAGGGACAAATATGTCGGCCTAAGGCCACTTTTGCAAGGGCTATGTAGGGATCACTCTTAGGGCATGGGGCCCTTTGAGATTATCTTGGCCACTCTTTTCCCAAAATTAATGATTTAACAAACCATACACATCATTCATTTTATTTCCATAAAATCAATAATTTAGAAATTAAATCACCCTCACCTTTCAATCACATCATGCCTAACATCTAAAATCCATAACATTTACATTACCTCATGCCTAAAATGCCTAAAATTTCTATAATATCAATAACTTAGAAATTAAACCAAACCATGTTTACCGCACAGAAATTTTATCACAACAATAACTTGTAAATTGTTTGACTCCACCATGCCTATACAACCTGACTCCACCATGCCTATATAACCTGACTCCGCCATGCCTAGATAACCTAGACTCCACCATGCCTAGATAACCTAGACTCCACCATGCCTAGATAACCTAGACTCCACCATGAATATACAACCTAACTCCACCATGCCTAGACAATCCGACTCAACCATTCCTAGCTCACCTCGTTTCCACAAATATAAAAACAATGGAAATAAACACAAGTACATCATCATTCCAACTCATCATCAACTATATAATGGGATTGTCTATGTATTACTACATATATACACAACTATAAATAAGTATCAGTATCTCAAAAATCTCATGTACAACCTCGCATCTTTGGCACATAAGCCGATATATATATATATATACATCTCATCATGTATCAAACAAGATCATGCCCTCATCCTCACTATCACCTCCACCCACATCTGACCCAATGTTCTTCCTTGCCATCTTCTCACCACCCTAGGCTGGTCCTAGACTCTGTGAACTAGTAATCTCACACTGACCCTATCTGTGGGGTCGACGTCCCCCTGTGTTGCTAGATTTGTGAGTCTAGGACTGGGTCCTCTCATTCACTACCTATTAAGACCTATACTTGGCATATGACATAACTTTTATACCATCCTCTAGTAATCGATCCTGGTAATAATTGGCCTTCGTCATGGAATCCTTGTATGTGGCCATGGTTATAACCTAAGGAGGGGCCATATCTCATGGTGCACCCTGTCCTTATACCTATCCATGTACTTGTGCCAGAACCTGAACCTAGACCTGTGCAGCTGCTAATTACACCTGTAAAGTGGCCATCCTGCCACCTACCCACCATCCCCAACATGTGCCTACACCAACTGTGCCTGAAGGGTGGCAACCTATGCCTACAATGCGACCACATGTGCCCCATCTTGTGCATGTTCTAGTTGGGCTGGAAGAGTAGCTACTTGTGCCTGTAATCCAACTACCTAGCCTTGGAGAGTTGTCACTTGTGCCTATAACTACATCAATTATACCTATAACGCTGCTACCTGACCCTGCAACTGATCTCTCTACACTGTAAATGTGGCCACATATAGCTTTCTAGGTCTCAAAGGTGTCACCCATAGCTAAACTACCCACCACTGTTGGTATGCATCTGTAGTTCATGTGTCGTCAATTTGTTGATCTACCACCTACTCTTCTTTCCCTGTGGGATCAATTGGATGTATTGGAGACATAGGTCTCTCCACATCATCTCTACGGTACTGCAAAAAAGGTGGGAGCACATCCTGCTATAGCCTGACCTACCATTTGACCCTTTCAAATTGTATCATCTCGTGTTCCCTTACACACCACCCCTGTATCCATCTCAATAAATGTAGCCCTATAACTCCTCAACCATGCCTCTATAAGAAGGAAAACTCACATATGGGCACCAGACAATTTCCATCGTAGATAGGCCATCCAAAAACTGCCTATGGTATGTCACATCATATATGGCCATAGCCACCTTTAGTTGTACCCTAACTAGCACACATCTCCTAAATCCCACCCTATATAAACCTTGAAACCAGTCTTGTCATGGTAACCCAACCAGGCGCACACATACAATGTGCTCATAAGCCTAACAATGTAATAAATAAGTGTAACACATACCAAACTGCTTATATCTCTCATAATCCCATAGCTTCCTATATATCTGAACCAGAAAAGTCAGGGCCCACGCAAAACAAACACGTTCATTGATAATGTCCAGTAATACCCCCATCAATTCTCGGGGAAATTTCCCACCCTATGAATCAGGAAGAGCGAAACAATCAACCACCACCATCATCAGAACTGACAATCTAGTCTCATGTGGATATACCACATACATCTCCCTGTAGCTCAGACTCACACTGTGATACCTCAACATGTCCATCACCTCACAAAACACCAATAATATCGGCTCCACCGAAACCTCCGTCGAAATCAAATACATTAGCTCCCCAAAAATAGTAAGCTGTAGGATACTATACACATCCCACAAAGTGATGGTCATCTCTCCAGTTGGTAGATGAAAGGTATTGGTTGCAGAGTCCCATATTCTAATGAAGGCGACCATCAAGATGTGATCTTGAGCTATATGCCTATAGCACCTGATCATACTGGGCCCAACATATTCTATGTACTACCACTCATTATCTATCACGTTGGGCCGCATCTATACTAGTAATGGTGGAAACTGGGCTCTCATGGTTAGCTGATATCTCACCTACATAATCAAAACCACAAATGTCAATTCGAGACCCTCTCAACAGCCTATTAATCAAACCCTAAACTTCCTTCATACTTAACCTAGATTTCCCTATAGTTTCTTCATTTTCCCCAAAATAATGTTGTTCTTGCACCATTTTCCCTTAGCTTTACCTATTGGGTTCACCCAGAAGCCTTCCATACCTATTCATTTTGCTAATTACTTTTAGGGACATTTTTTTCCCTATACCTCGGCCATACACATAACCCCACCTAAAAACCCAACCGAACCCTCTAATTTGGCATTTTCAATCATTTCCTCACTATACCTTGTGATGATGTTACTTGCCTTGTTTAGCCTACCAACCTTTCCTTGTCTCATGTCATGAGGTTTATCTCAACCTGACCAAACCTATTGGTGATTTGGAACCTACCTAATGTCTATTCTTGCACCTAGCCTCGTTGTGTTTTAGGACCATATCTTATACCTTGGGTACGTGGACCACATCAACCTTGTTTAGATAAACAACTAACCTTTTTCCAAAGTAGAGTTTTGTATGCTCTTCAATCTAGTACCTTTTCACATTTTATATGGGTGCATGCATTTTAATGCCCCGCCTGCACCCTACACCCAACCTTATCACCACTTGTACCCATAGTTTACCCTATTTTTCTTCACCTATCATATTATCAAACCACTCACCACTTCTTCCTGCAACTCCAACTTGTCCTGGTTTGAGGGGGATCATCTTCACTCATACTTGAGCCAACCTAAATTTCACCCGTATTTGGGGAAACCATTTTGTTTTTGTTAGCATCGCTTACCAATACAAGCTACATGGAAAAAGGGGAAAATGTAGACACCGAAAATTGGGACATATTCCCCTAACCATTTTTTTCCACACTATTCCCACTCATGTCCCTTGTGCACACATATTAATTAATTTAATTACAATAATTAAATTAATTAAATACTTCACTTCTCCACCTCACCTGAATCCAACTCACTTATCCACCTCACTCAATACATATTCATAGCCTATTAATTAATTAAGACTGAGTCTATACTAATCCTAACCAACTAAGACTAAATCTAGACCTAAAAATTAACTCCCACTACTTCTCCAAGAAATACTCATACTTATCTAGGTAGATTTTATCACTTGAGGAAAGGATTAAAGATATCAATCATGCCAAAAATAGTAAATATCACCCACCTTAACTGACATCGGTAATCCTCGACCGACTCTGGTCACCTAACCGTCATCTGTTAGGTTAAATAAAAATTCCAACTATTCATATAGGTTAGTTGGTGACTGATTTATTCAGAGGAGTTTTATTTGATTAAAGTACGAATCCAAAAGCTTCCTCAATCCAGAAGACACAAAACACTCAACCACATGTGCAAGCAAGCATCTATTTCTCTTTCCAAAACATTGGTATACTCATGAGAGCACACCGAGAGCACTGTCGTGGCAGTAAATCCCAGATCTCTTCTCAAACCAATTGCCATCCACATCTATTCACAGGATTTGTACGTGCAAGTAAGTATTTGTGATTTTAGTCATATTTTTCTTGCTCGTAGTATGATTCCTTATTTTATTATATTTCATTTCTACTTGTATTCGTTTTGTTAGAACTATAATATTAAGTGTATCGTAATATTTAGTTTATAGTTAAATAATATATAATAGTTTATATTCTTATTATTTAAATATAAACTTTATATTATGTTTGTTAGTTATTGATTAACTAAATATATATTAAATCGGGTGTGCCTCGTCACTTAATAGACATAACCCTTCGGGTTATTTATATATGATTATGAGTCATTCAATATAATCATGTGAATCATTTGGATTCCATGGTAAATACATGGAGTAGAAGTGAGGGAGGAGTTATTGGACTAGGTTGTAAAATGTTTCTCTATAGTGGATTATTCTTCCATGGTTTCTTACCTATTTACGGGTTTTCCATTGTTTTATGTTGTTATTTACTTTTATTATGGTGTGCACCTTCATATTTCCACTTATTAATGTATATTAACCTAACATTTAATTTAGTTGGTAAATATATTTTTTCACCTGAAATGATATCAGGTTAAATATTGAATATTAATTTAACTAATCAAAAGTTATATCCTTTGAGGTATTTGGTTGGATAGTTGGTTAGAAATTTATTTAACCCCCCTCTTACTCTCTCTCACACATGTTAATGAATTAATGTCTATTTGGAGATTTTTGTGTGCACATGTGAAAGGGGATCTAAAATAATATTTAGAGTGCGTGAAAATAATTTACTAGACCAGGTAAGGATCAAAAATATTTTAAATATTCCATATAGTTTTCATATGTGCAAGTTAAACGATATTAAAGTTAAAACTCAAAGTAAAATGAGGGAGGAGACCAGGTCCATCGAAGGATTTTGAAATTATTTCATTGGATGGGTGAAATTGATTGTCCCCTCTGTAAAATTTGATGTTACTTGTATTCACATGTGGAATCATGCCCCTAGTAAAAATTCACTTTCTATTTTAACCTTATTGTGTTTTCAAATAATCTTCTCGTGTCCTTTGGACCCCTTCTAATAAGATTTAATTTGAAAAACTATATTGGTTTTAAATATATAATATAAAATAAGATTTATAAAAAATCATATTAAAATCGATATAGTTTGAGAACAATATATTATAAAATCTAATATTATAGTATAAACTATAGCCTAAATTTTATATGGTTTAAAAACTTTAAACTATCCTATAGTTTATATAACTAATTGTGGCCTATATTATTACAACCAACTATAGTTTAAATTGTTATTTCTCTTGTGCTAAAGTTTTAAACTATGTTATAATATAGTAAGGCTTTCATACTCGTAGGTTTTATGCAAAGTGAGGATCTATGGGACTTAACATGGATTTTCCTATAAGAATAAGGATTTCCAAATAAAGTTTTTTGTAGTTCTCCTTATAAAGGTTTAAATATTCGAATGATTTCATTGGAAGGTGAATTTCATCACATTAAATTGGCTGGGGTTTCCTAGAAATGTAGTATTATGTCTTGAACTCCTAAAAATTAAACTTATGATAAACCCCCAATAAGTGCTTAATTTAATTCCCCACCCGCATTGTCTCCTCCTACCCGACATGGATCCACATGGCCACTATCTAATGTGCCCATTCAAATCGACCCTTTTTTTAATAAACAACATTAAAAAAAACCATTGAGGAATTTCCACATATTATAAGCCCGAAAATGGGAACATACAATGCGGCTTTGGCCACGTGTGGATAATCGTAGTTGAGATGTTTGGTAGTTTAGTTAGCTTCAGGACATTAGTCCTACATGGGAATATAATCATTCATTGGATCCAAGTGTCTATATCACAGTCGGTTAAGTATTTCTCCTCTTCAAGGAATGGTCGGTTGTTTTTTATTTATTTATATCTATGGATATTAGTCCCACATTAACTAAAATTTTTTGTTGACTAATGTTGTGTAACCCATGTTGTTTCAAGTTTGCAATGTGACTTCGGTCATATGTAATATTGTTTTGTGCAAGCCAAAAGGATCTGTTGTGCACTGTCATGTGGCTCGCTGCGGTAAGGCGGTTGGTATCATTAGTATTGACATTGCTAATGAATAAAGTCGTAATATCAATTCGGTTATCTTGATCCAAATTTTATATATGAATTATTATATTTTTCGTTATTTCTTTGTCTAATTTAGATGAATTTAATTTAAATTAATTCTTTGTTAAAATGAGAAAATTTAAATAATAGTCTATATTTTTAGATAAAATCTTTTTTCAAATTGAAATGATTTTACGATGAATAAATTGTTGTCGTCGTTTATATGGAAAAATTAAAAAAAAATAAATGAAACTTTCCTTATAGTCAAACTAATATGTTGTTTGTCTAGAATATTTGCTTAACAGGTCTAATTTCGACATGGATAAAGGAAAAATCGTCGAAATACGACTGCAATATGCACTTGAACGATAAAGGGGATGGTTTGTAAATTCTTTTTGTTCTATTTTTCCTCCATAAAACCTAATTTTTTATCGATTCATTGATCATATAAATTTTCGTAATAATTATTATTTTTTCTCACAAAGAGTTGATTTTTGTCAATTACAAAGGAGGAATAAATTGTAGATTGTGTTTAGCATCAAGGGGCACTGCCCCTCAAACCCATCCTCTATCACGACAGGGAGTGCATGAGGGGCGCTGCCCCTCGACCTCACTAGGGGCTACCACCCCCAGACCCCTACTCCTCGATCTTGTGTTTAGTACCTTCTGTGAACAAATCCTCACCTTTGTGTATGCAAGAAGTAATAATATATGATGTTATATTGAATTTGATTATTTATTCTTAGCTAACTCAAAATAATTATAGTATAAGTTTTTAAATGAGTTAGTTGTTACTAATTAAAAACGCACAAAAATAACTTACATACGTTTGAAGGTTTTTGCTTCAGGTTTCATACTAGCTTATTCAAAAATAGAAATGTTGTTCATTTTTGGCATGAAAATTTGATCATATATGACATATATAGACTTCAATTTACCAGTTATGAAAAGTATTGAAAGATACTTACATGATCATTATTTGAAGCAAAATCCATGAGAAGTGTCCACGGTTAGTGGATCATGTTTTCAGTGAATTCTGTGATTATTCTTGTATAACTTGATTATTTGTTCAAGATATGTTATTTATCAAGTCTTTTCTAATTAGTAAAGGCTTAGATAATACAGATAAATATGTTTTTGATAAAACATGTCTACATTTTTAGTATTGATGTGAATCCAGCTGCAAGAGGTTGAAATACCTCCAAAAACACACATAAAAAACTTTGAAATTAAAACCAGGAGTTTCAAAATAGCTTACTTCTCATTCTGGAATTCACACTGATCTATTACATCATTACCCATCTCCTTTTTATTTCAAAACTACTCTAAAACCCTAAAATGCCAAAAAACCCTAAAATGCAAAACAACTCGGATTGACCCCAAAATTTGTGTGCCAAATATGCATTCATCAATTAGGGCTCACGCGAAATTTGGACTTATTCTGACAAGCACAAAAAAAGTTATTAAAGTTCTAAGACCTAGTCAAAAGTGGAAAAAACATTCAGAGCCAATTTTAGGCCACTAGATGACGGAATCCGAGCCCGAAAACGTGCCAAAATGAGCACAACCTTGCATGCAAAGTTGACCCCAGCATAGTACTAATGTATATCTACCACCCTGTAAAATTTCAGGACGATCCAACGGTCGGATCAAAAGTTATGGCCTCTGCAAGTTATGCTCCCGCATCATTCTCCCCTGGTTGAAAAGAATTCAGCTCCTGCGAATTCTGTTGACGGAACTCATCTAATTTTGCACTGTCAATTTTCCTCAACTCCCACTCAGGAATCCAAGTGTTTTCTTTCTGTTGTAAACCTTCCCACTGTACCAAACATCTGTTGTAGCTCCCATGTCTTAGTAGTGATTGTCTTTTGGTCCAAGACATGCATTACCCTCTCCTTTTTCTTCTTCGGCATCTGTTGCTTCCAGTTTATTTCTTCCTCCTCTGCAACATTTTCATCATGACCTGGAAACTTATATAGATCAGAAACATTAAAAACTGGTGAGATAGCAAAGTTTTCAGGTAGCTCCACCTTGTAAGCATTATCACTCATTTTCTTCAGAATCCTACATGGCCCAATCTTCTTATACTTGAGTTTATTATATGTACCCTTTGGAAACCTCTCTTTTCTAAGATGAACCATCACCATATCTCCTTCTTCAAATACACTTACTCTCCTACTGGCATCTGCAGCTGTTTTATATTGTGCATTACTCACTTTCAGCTTTTCCCTCACTTCATCTTGTAGCTGTAGAATGTGTTCTACAAATGCTTCTGCATCATCACTAGTTTCATCTTCACCTGGTAGAACAATTAGATCTAGGACCCCCTTCGGATTCCTACCATATACAATCTGGAAAGGAGACCTCCCTGTTGACCTGTTTACCGAGCTATTATATGCAAACTCAGCTTGAGGTAAAGCTAAGTCCCATTGTTTTGGCTTTTCTCCAACTATACAACGTAGGAGATTTCCCAAGCTTCTGTTCACTACTTCATTTTGCCCATCAGTCTGGGGGTGATATGCACTACTGAACTGTAGTTGTGTCCCCAATTTCTTCCACAGAGTCCTCCAAAAGTGACTCAAAAAATTTGTGTCCCGATCTGAAGTGATCGTCTTTGGAATTACATGCAATCTAACCACTTCTGAAAAAACAAATCTGCAATTCTGGAAGCATCATTAGTTTTTTTACAAGAAATAAAATGTGCCATCTTAGAGAATCTATCAACCACAACAAAGATAGAATCATTCCCTTGCTGTGTGTTAGGAAGCCCTAACACAAAATCCATACTCAGATCAACCCATGGCCCTGTAGGGATAGGCAATGGCATATACAACCCAGTATTCTGTGCATGACCCTTGGCCATTTGACACACTCTACATCTTGCTACAACCCTACTGATGTCCCTCTTTACCTTTGGCCAATAATACTTTTCTACGACAAGAGAAATTGTCTTACTTATACCAAAGTGTCCAGCCAACCCTCCACTATGCAATTCTCTTATAATATTTTCTCTCATTGAACCAGCAGGAATGCACAATTGTTTCCCCCTAAACAAATAACTATCATGTATCAAATAATCAAAAGAATCACTACCTACTGTAGGCTCCTTAAGCTTTCTGACAGCATCACCAAAATCAAGATCACCTTCATACAATTCCTTAACTGCCTTAAACCCTAGGACTTTATTTTCCATTGTTGTCAAAAGGGCTACACGCCTACTCAAGGCATCAGCAACTTGATTCTGCTTACCAGACTTATGCTTTAAAACAAAAGTATATTCTTGCAAAAATGAAACCCATTTTGCATGCCTACTATTTAGTTTCTTCTATGTGTTTACATACCACAAGGCTTCATGGTCAGTGAAGAGTACAAATTCCTTTGCTACCAAGTAATGTCTCCAGTTCCTTAATGCCTGAACAATAGCGTAAAATTCCACATCATAAGTAGAATATTTCCTCCTGAATTCATTTAGCTTTTCACTGAAGAATGCCACTAGTCGTCCTTCTTGACTCAACACAGCTCCAATCCCAACATGTGAGGCATCACAGTCAACTTCAAAGACCTTGCTAGAATCTGGAAATACCAAAATAGGTGCTTCTGATACTTTCTTCTTCAACAATTCAAAACTATCTGTTGCTACCTTGGTCCACACAAACTCCCTCCCTTTTGTACACTCTGTTATGGGTGCAACAATGCTACTGAAATTCCTGATGAACTTCCTATAAAAAGTTGCTAATCCATGAAAACTACGAACCTCTGTCACATTCCTTGGAATAGGCCATTCCAGAATTGCCTTTACTTTTTCCTCATCCATCCTCACTCCATCCCCTGATATGACAAATCCCAAAAAAACAAGACTCTTCTGAAGGAATCTACACTTCTTTAAGTTTGCATATAGACTCTCTTTACATAACAAGTCTAGCACCAATCTCAGATGTAACAAGTGTTCTTCCACTGTCTTACTAAATATCAAAATATCATCAAAATAGACAACAACAAACTTACCATTGTATTCTCGGAGTACTCTGTTCATCAACCTCATGAATGTACTGGGTGCATTAGATAGCCCAAATGGCATCACCATCCACTCGTATAATCCATCTTTTGTTTTAAAAGCAGTTTTCCATTCATCCCCTTCACGGATTCGGATCTGGTAGTAACCACTCCGTAGGTCAATCTTGCTAAAATATCAGGCTCCTGCTAGCACATCCATCATATCATCCAATCGCGGAATTGGAAACTGATACTTAATTGTGATCTTGTTTATGGCTCTACTGTCTACACACATTCTCCAGTCTCCATCTTTTTTTGGAGTCAATAATGCTGGAGTTGCACATGGACTCATGCTTTCTCTCACTAACCCTTTCTGTATTAGATCTGTCACTTGTCTGTTCAACTCTTCACTCTGTGTCGGACTCATCCGATAGGCTGCCTGGTTTGGAAGGGCTGATCCTGGGATCAAATCAATATGGTGTTGAATATCTCGCTTTGGAGGTAACCCATCTGGTAGCTCATCTGGTATGACATCTTTGTATTCTTTTAGTATCTTTTCTGCTGCAATAGGTATATTAAAGCCTTCTTTCTCCAGCTTCTTTGACATTAGTGCATAACAACATCCAGCTTCTTCCATTTCTGTAACAAACTCTTTTGTAGCCAATAAGCCCTCACTCTTCTCTTCTTCCTTGAAGGGTAACAAGACCACCTTTACACCATCCTTCCAAAAGGTATATGTATTTTTCCCTCCATCATGTGTAACCTTTCTATCGTATTGCCAAGGCCTACCCAGTAATATATGACATGCATCCATTGGGATAACATCACACCACACCTCATCCTTGTAGGTATTCCCAATTGAAAACTTTATAAGGCATCTTTTATCTATGGTTACTTCATTTCCTTTCTTGAACCATGATATACGATAGGGATATGGGTGCTTGTCACAGTTCAGATTCAGTTTATCAACCATTACAGTTGAAACCATATTTTCACAACTACCACCATCAATAATAATTTTACATACCTTTCCTCCAGAGGTGCATCTTGTTCGAAATATATTTGTTCGAAGCCACGAATCAGCTCCCGCAACATCACGTTCTTTCTCCTTCCTTGGGACAATCATCGTCCTCCTTATCATGAGGGTTTCACCCAAGTCTACAACAATCTCCATTTCTTCTTCCTCTTCAGCCTCAACCAGATTTACTCGTGGTTTTTCTCCTTGCCATCTATCTTGTGTAGAATAGTGCGGACACTCAAAAGCTCTATGCCCCTCTTCACCACATCTGTAACATGTATATTGCCTTTGGGGGCTATTCCAGCCCTGTCCTCCATTATAACCTCTTCCCCTCTGAAACCCCCTACCTCTTTGGTAGTTACCATGGCTCTGACCAGAATCTTCATGCCCTTCTGTATTAGAGGATTCACCTTTTGTAGATTCAAATCTACCCCTACCCCTCATTGGAGATGATGATGGACCTCTCTTCACACCTCTTCTAAAATTATTCCTCTTGTTCTTTTCCTCTGCCTTTAATGCAAGTTGATAAGCATCATCTAGGCTATGGATCCAGAGCATACTTAGCTCATCTTGTATGGTGTAACTCAACCCATTTATGTACCGCGCAGACTTTTGTTCTTCAGACTCTCCCTGTTCCACCCTAATTGATAACTTGTAAAACTCATTAGTATACTCCTCAATGCTGAGATCCTTCTGCCTTAGGTTTTGGAACCTTCGAAAGAGTGTCTGAGCATAATCTATAGGAAGAAACTTTTCTTTCAGCTTCTTTACCATTTTATTCCAATTTCGGATCTTGCCCTTTCCATTCCTTTGTCTTTCATTTTGTAGGTGATCCCACCAGATCAATGCATGTCTGGCCAACTTAGTGCATGCAAACTTAACCTTCTTCTCCTCTGAAAGGGTTTTCCACTCAAAGAATTTTTCCATGCGATTTAACCAGTCAATCAACTCCTCTGGTCGTAACCCTCCACATAATCAGGAACATTAATCTTGATGTCGTCATTCTTTCCCTCTAAAGCCTTGATCAATCTCTCCTCAAATGGTCTCTCATTCAAGGTTTCTTCGTCTCTCTCATTTTCTTCTTCATCTCCTCCTTCATTCATTAATGGAGGCTCTTCTTCAATATCACTATCTGGGTTTGCATCCCCATTTGCATGTCTCCTTCTAAGGCGGGTAACTTCCCCCGTGAGCTCAGCAACTTGTCTCTGTAGCTCCTGCATATGCCTATTCATCTGGGCATAACCTCCCCTTCCGCGTCTAGCCATGGTTATATAAAACAGAGGTAAAAACTACACATAAAAATGTAATATGTTACCTTAACTATTTCTGCAAGATCAAAATCTGGCTCTGATACCAATTGATGTGAATCCAGCTGCAAGAGGTTGAAATACCTCCAAAAACACACATAAACAACTTTGAAATTAAAACCAGGAGTTTCAAAATAGCTTACTTCTCATTCTGGAATTCACACTGATCTATTACATCATTACCCATCTCCTTTTTATTTCAAAACTACTCTGAAACCCTAAAATGCCAAAAAACCCTAAAATGCAAAACAACTCGGATTGACCCCAAAATTTGCTTGCCAAATATGCATTCATCAATTACGGCTCACGCAAAATTTGGAATTATTCTGACAAGCACAAAATTTTTTATTAAAGTTCTAAGACCTAGTCAAAAGTGGAAAAAACATTCAGAGCCAATTTTAGGCCACTAGATGACGGAATCCGAGCCCGAAAACGTGCCAAAATGAGCACAACCTTGCATGCAAAGTTGACCCCAGCATAGTACTAATGTATATCTACCACCCTGTAAAATTTCAGGATGATCCAACGATCGGATCAAAAGTTATGGCCTCTGCAAGTTATGCTCCCGCATCAAGTATGTGATTACTAAAATATTATTATATGCATATCGAATGACACTTGGGGATGCCCTTGTATTTATATTGGAGACGTCCAATACTGATTGCATCTAATACATATTTTACAAGGATAGTATGCTGAATTTTTTCAACATGGTTAGTTGTTAAGCATATTATTATGTTAGTTGTTTTACAACTTGTATTTAAATTTTACAGTTAGTTAAAAGTTAAATCAATAATGATTTATATTATGCTTATTATGATGTCTATATGGATATTATGACTCTAACCATGTTGATGTTTTGTTAGATATAAAATATACTAGATATGTGTTCAAGTTTTTTGGTGCAGGAACCATCACTTGGAACAGCTAAAAGTGACCAACAGTGTCCATTTATTCTACTGAGGGACAGAAGTACAATGGAAATAGCAAAGAAGCCATGTGGTTGAAGCGGTTTTTGGAAGAGATACACATGGAAGTTGAAGGAAGTATTCCTATTCTATGTGGTGGTCATAGTGGTATTACTCTTGATAAAGAATCTAGTTCAACATCAGATAATGAAGCATATTAAAGTTCATATATGTGTTATCTGAGAGAAGGTTCTCTACGGTGATAGAGATCTCCAGTTCTACTGGACTAAAGATTAAGATTGCAGTTATGTTTATGAGCCATTGTGTGTTATAAAATACTACAAGTGTGTGCAATGCTTAGCCTTTAAGAGTTTCCATTGAGGGGGAGTGTGCATGCAATGTCACCTCCTAATGGTCAGTCGGTTGTTGACTCCTTCTCCTCTACACTTCTACTCTGGTTCAAAAGCATTGTAAAAGATCTTATATGATCTAAAGTAAACTGATAGAGTTTAAATGTAAACTGATAGAGTTTACGGGAAAAATACAGTACAATGTGCATCTGTTTGTAAAGGAGGTCCTTGTGTTATAAAATGCTCCTAAAGATGCGGTATAAGAATATTTCCACGAGAAACAGTGAGATGTAGTCTCAAAATCATGTTTATCCTAAATCATATGTCTGATTTATGTATTCCAAATTCTTTTGTACCAAAAGGTAAGTTGAGGATGATGAAGGTATTATAATTCCTTCAAAAGTACGTGTGCTAGCCTAAACCTTTAGGGTTTATGGATTTGTAAATCCTATTATGTAAACAGGTAATGTTGGCATATGGATCCCCACTTAATATTAAGGGGGAGTGTTAGAACTATAATATTAAGTGCATCATAATATTTAGTTTGTAGCTAAATAATATAGAATAGTTTATATTCTTAGTATTTAAATATAAACTTTATATTAGGTTTGTTAGTTATTAATTATCTAACTATATATTAAATCGGGTATGCCCCATCACTTAATAGACATAACCCTTCGGGTTATTTATATATTATTATGAGTCATTCGATATAATCATGTCAATTATTTAGATTTCGGGTAAATACATGGGGTAGAAGTGAGGGAGGAGTTACTAGACTGGGTTGTAAAAAAATTCTCTATAGTGGATTATTCTTCCGTGGTTTTTTACTTATTTACGGGTTTTCCATATTACATTACGGTGTCACTGTGTAATTTGTTTTATGTTGTTATTTACTTTTATTATGGTGTGCACATTTATATTTCCACTTGTTAATGTATATTAACCTAACATTTAATTTAGTTGGTAAATATACTTTTTCCCAAAATAATGTTGTTCTTGTACCATTTTCCCTTAGATTTACCTATTGGGTTCACCCAGAAGCCTTCCATACCTTTTCATTTCGCTAATTAATTTTAAGGACATTTTTTTCCTATACCTCGGCCCTACCCATGACCCCACCTAAACACCCAAGCCAACCCTCCAATTTGACATTTGCATTTGTTTCCTCATTATGCCTTGTGATGATGTTACTTCCCTTATTTAGCCTATCAACCTTACCTTGCCTCATGTCGTGATGTTTATCTCGACCCAACCAAACCTATTGGTGATTCAGAACCTACCTAATGTCTATTACTGTACCTAGTCTCATTGTGTTTCTGGACTATATCCTATACCTGGACCGCATCAACCTTGTTTGGATAAACAACCAACCTTTTTCCAAAGTAGAGTTTTGTATGCTCTTCAGCCTAGTGCCTTTTCGCATTTTATTTGGGTGCATGCATTTGAATTCTCCGCTTACACCCTACACCCAACCTTGTCACCACTTGTACCCATAGTTTACCCTATTTTTCTTCACCTATCATATTATCAAACCACTCACCACTTCTTCCTACAACTCCAACTTGTGCTTGTTTGAGGGGGATCATCTTCACTCATATGTGGGCCAACCTAACTTTCACCCATATTTGGGGAAACCACTTTTTTTTTGTTAACATCACTTACCAATACAAGCTACATAACAAAAAGGGGAAAATGTAGACACCGAAAATCGGAACATATTCCCCTAACCCTTTGTTTCCACACTATTCCCACTCATGTCCCTTGTGCACACATATTAATTAATTTAATTACAATAATTAAATTAATTAAATACTTCACCTCTCCACCTCACTCAAAACCTATTCACAGCCTATTAATTAACTAATACTAAGTCTATATCAATCATAACCAACTAAGACTTAATCTAGACCTAAAAATTAACTCTCACTCCATCTCTAAGAAAGACTCATACTTATCTGGGTAGAGTCTATCACTTGAGGAAAGGATTAAAGATATCAATCATGCCAAAAATATTAAATATCACCCACCTTAACTGACGTCGGTTATTCCTTGACTGGTGCCAGTCACCTAGCCATCATCGGTTAGGTTAAATACAAATTCCAACTCTTCATCTAGGTTGGTTGGTGACTAATTGATTCAGAGGGTTTTTATTTGATTAAATTACGAATCCAAAAGATTCATGCATCCAGAATACAATAAACACTCAAAAACATGTGCAAGAAAGCATCTGTTTCTTCTTCCAAAACATTGGTATACTCACGAGAGCACACCGGAGCACTATCATGGCACTAAATCCCAGATGTCTTCTCAGACCAATTACCATCCATGTCTATTCATAGGGTTTGTCCGTGCAAGTAAGTATTTTTGATTTTATTCATATTGTTCTTACTTGTAGTATCATTCCTTTACTTATTTTATTATATTTCATTTCTACATGTATTCATTTATCTCCTCCTTTCCACCAATCCACTGTTTAACCATACCAAACCTTTACACCCTCTCCAATCACCTTCTTAGCATTCTTGAGCCTTTTGAGTAATTTTAATACCCTACCTATATTGGTCTCACCCTCTATGAAATCACAGAGAGGTTTTTAAAAACCCATTTTAATATTTTCTCACTAATTTCCCCTATCAACGTCAGTTTCCTAACCATTGTTGGTCATCTATATAATTGGCATCGGTTGAATAGCTGACGTCAGTCTCTGTGTCATTTAATATATTCTGACCAAAAAACCTTTAATTCAACAAAAATCAGTCCAAATCTTTCCTAAACAATTCTTGACCCTTTTATCAGATCTCTGGAAGACCTACAAATCCCATAACCTACCAAATCATCAGATCTAATCATATATTTTCTTGTCACATTATATTTACTTGTTGTTTTTACACGAGATACTTAAATCGTATAACTACAATAGGATTTATTTATTTCGCGATACTTTTTGCATTAATTTGTATATTTAAAAGTGAATTGACAACCTTCTAGGAAGTACCACGCTTCCCAGATCTAGAATTTACTATGAAGTCCAATAACTTATATTATTAATGCTATTTTTTGGTCTTGTTGTGTTTCTTACAGGTCATTCCCCCTAGCTAAAGGGAAACCCTCTATGATCATCTTGGATAAAATTCAATAATGCGTGCATGTAACCACTAACCTTATTTGACTAAAATAGGTATTCCTCCTACACCCAAACCTCTTATTTGTTTTGTCTTTATCACAAAATTCAAGTGAAACAGGGAAAGTGTATACCAAGAGTGATAAGAGCCTTAACCTTTGTCAGTTGATTCTACAAAATGGGCACCAATGCCCCTAAATTATTTCTTCCATATTCTAAACTTCTAAGAGGAGATAACTATGTTGCATGGAAGACAAAGATCAAAAATATCTCGAGTTTGAAGAGGTTTGGAATGTTGCGGATGGTTTTATCACCAGATCAGCAACTGATACTACCAAACAACAACAATTTGATAGATCCAATTAGAAGGACAAATTGATATTTTTTTGCTGTGCCCGACGAGATGCACTCCTACATTTAAGATGCCAAATAAGCGTGGGATAAGTTGAGCATAATGTACGAGGCCAAGAACAATAATATAATACCAAAGTTGTAGAGTCAGTTACACACACTGAAGTTAAAACAAAATGAGAAAATATAAGCTTTCTTGAGAAGAGTTGCAAAATTAGGGAATTCACTTCTATCCCTAAGAGAGGAGGTCACTGATGAAGCTCTCGTTCCCATTTTTCTGAGAGCAATCCCTCCTTCATATCAAATTTTTGTGACAACACTAAACTTGTCAGATCAAACAGTTTCTTTTGAGAAGCTGGTAAATCTACTGCAACAAGAAGAAGAAATGTACAAAAAATATGAACAAGAGGAGCAAGAAATTTCTTCTCATTAAAAATGGAAAGGAAAAGGAAAAGGAAAATCTCATCAAAAGTTCCAAAATCAAAATTAGCATCAACAAGGGGACAAGCAACAAAAGAAGAAATGTCCTATCTGTAAAAGAGGACATGAGTTAAGATATTGTTGGTTCAATACCTATAAGAAAGGTTCATCAAGTAATTCTAGACCTCAACACCAGAAATATCACAAGGGACATTTAAACTACAATCAAGGGAAGAAGAAGGGGAGCTGGCAAAGAAAACCCCATCAGCAAAGAAATATAGTTGCGCAAGAAGAAAATTCGGATAATGAAGACTTCTTGTACACTTCTCGATCAAGTGAACCTTCCACATCATCTAGTGAATTCTGGTATGTTGATTCCAGAGAAACTCATCACATGACCGGCCATAGATATTAGTTTACTACAATGAGGGACATGCCTTCAAAAAACCATGTTTCATTAGGTGATGATTCTTCTTACACAATACAGGGGATTGGGAAAATTTCTCTACCTCTTAGTTCACATAATTGTAGATTATCATATGTACTATATGTTCATGGGTTGACAAATAATATGTTATCAGTTAGTCAACTATAAATCACAATTTGAAAGTCAACTTTGATACTCATTCTGGAAAGAAAATGTGTTTAATTCAAGACAAATCACAAGGCTCAATTTTTTTTTCCAAATCCTCCAATGTGGGACGTATATTCCAGCTTGATTTTTTCCACAAATATGATCAGGTACTTGTGGCTAAGAATTCTACCTCTGCATAGTTGTGGCATCAGAGACTTGGTCACATCAATTTCAAGTATCTCAAAACACTTCACCGGTATAACATGGTAAAAGGATTTTCATCTCTCCAAAAGGATACAGATAAGTGTCCTCACTGCCTAGCAAAAAAATAACAAAAAGCTTCATTTCATAAGATAACTTATCAATCTCATGGTAAGCTTGATCTAGTTCATGTTGATCTTTGCGGTGTGTTGCAACCAAGTCATTCTGGATTCCATTAATTCATGCTTTATGTTGATGATTATTCAAGAAAAATGTGGATATATTATCCTTGTAAGAAAAGTGAAGCTTTTGAAAACTTCAAGAAGTTCAAAGTGCATGTAGAGAATGAAACTGATTATCACATTAGAACTATGTACTCAGATTGAGGGGGGAATTCACCAGTGATGAGCTCAAATCCTACCTACAAGATCATGATATTTGTTGAAAAATTCCTCCTCCACACACACCACATGAGAATGCTTTTATTAAGAGAATAAATTGCACTATCATGGAAATGGTGCATTACTTGATTGATGATTTTGGTTTAGTGAGGACATTTTGGGTAGAAGTAGCAAAGACAATAGTATATTTGTTGAACAGAGTGCCCACAGTTTCTCTTAATAGATTAACACCATATGAAGCATGGCCAAAGAGAAAACCATATATTTCACACCTCAAAGTATTTGGGTGTAAATAAATCATGAGAATACCCAAGAAAAAAAAAAAATTGGATATGAAGTCACAAAAACTCATTTTCATTGGTTACAGTGAAGAGACTCTTAGGTACAAATTGATGGATCCAAAGACCAGGAAATTCTACACTAGCAGAGATGTTGATTGTTTTTAGAAAAATGAATCAGTGACTCCTCCTTCTAAATCACCTGATGTAAAGTTTTCACCTGTCATAAAAATAGAAGTTGATGTTCCCAGAGATGATGAAAGTGATGATTGTTTCACATTGTTTTTACCTTGGTTGTCTTGACCATTTCAAGAGATAATAACTGAACTCAACCTTGATATGGTAGGGTTTCTAGGATAGCTGTATATGTTGATTATGTTTTTGTGTGCCATATTTAGAAACAACAAAACAAGCCTATCTTGTGAATGAGACTCCTATAATCAAATATGCAATGTAATGTTAAAACAAATGTCATTGATCAAGATAAACACTCTGATTTTTTTGTAATACATATATTTGTGTGTATATAAAAGATTACAAAACAACATATGCTTATCACTTATTTAAATACATATATGATTTGAGAATAGTTAATGATTAAATCCACAAGTCAGATTCTCAATCAATATAGATATTTTTAGAGACAGGGGAATGAGATTCAGTAGAAGTAGTTTCCTCCTCTTCTTTAGTTAGGTTTGAGTTAGGGATATAAATGTAATCCTCAGTGAATAAGTTTGAATCTTCTTCCTAGGTGTCACATTAGTGGGAAAAGGTAGATTCTGACCTAGATATGTTGGTGTGACTAGGAGAATTGGATTATGAAGAAATACAGTAATCATCCTCCAAATGTTCAAGAACAGTTTTGTAGCAGCGTTCAAATTGAGAAATCTCTTCTCATAACATCAACATGTCATCATAGTCATTCCAGAAGGTGTCAGTAGCTTCATAGATGCGTTTTGTGGAAGTAAATATGGATTCAAGATGATCAATCGAAGCAGCTTGAATGGCACACAGTTCCAAATTGTTGATCAATTCATACTGTTACCAATATAAGGTGTGGCAAATGTGAGCGAATGAATCTGCTGTAGGAAAATTAGGACCTCCTAATGCCATCTGAGAACATGAAACTTGGCAAAATATTAGTAGATGATAAGAGATATGTCTTCATTTTTATTAGATTGAGTTAAAAAATAGTAAAGATGAAAAAATAGCAGGAATTGCTAGCGTTTCAAGGGAATCATGGGTGATTAAGGTAATCATCTCTGATTACTATAAAAGTCAAAATTTTTCCTAAACATAATTAAAATCAATGTTTTACGCTATTAATTTTTTTAAAAAAAAAAGAAATAATGGTATGCAAATTACCTAAAAACAAAAATGTACTTGGCGTTAATACATAGAAAGAATAAAATTAAAGATTTTACCTTGTAGGATGTCCGGTATGAATGCTAGAATGTTATAGTGTGTTGATGTGGAGGTCTTGAATGCCTAGTGGATTGATAAAATGAAAAAATTTACCTACAAATCCTATGAATTCGTGATGCAAATGGGGTCAGAAAAATTACTCTTGTAGATCACCAGCGATTGGGTAAATCACCAGTGATTTCGGTGAAATATAAGTTACGCTTAAAACTGAATGATTTCCTTCTATATTTCAATCCAAAGGATGGGTTTTGAGTTTGTTTTATGTGGCGGAGGTTAAAAAATCACAAGATGACTTATTTGGAGTTAGTAAGGGGTTAGATTTTTTGTATATTTGATTAGTTAGAAAATAAGTCAATTTTAGGAAGGTGTTTAGTGTGATTTGAGTAATTTGTTAAATGATTTGACGAGGTCTCGTGGCTAACTAGATGAGGTGTGAAAGTGAGGTGTGAGAGGATAATATCCACTCATATATTTTAATCACTTAAATAATTATTTTAGAATTTAGAAATATAAAGGTTTAAATTAATTATTAAAGGGGGGTGATATAACAAAGGTCACAAGTGTGTCATTTTTTGTCATGAGCTTTTTTAGGTTTAGGGGGTACAAATTTTCAATGTCTACATTTGCCCCTTTTTGTCTGGAAATATTTGGGTAAATTGCTAGACAAAAATGATGAGAGACAATTTTGTTGGTATGGGTGAATTCACTGTAGTGCAATACACCGAGCACCAATGTGTTTGTATTTGAAAATTGATTTGCCTAATCGAGAAGGGTGTGAAGCTTTATGCAGGGGAATCAAGTGTCAGGGTGGCCAAGGGGTTCAATGCCTGTGTACATATGATTATTAATAGATCAATGAGGAAAAGGCCAAGTGATGGGGGCCAAAGGGCTCATCTCCCATAGACATATGGTAAATCCCAATGTTATGCTTATGTTATTTTGACTAAAGGTTTTCATGGGCTAAGTTCTGTTTCAAGAGCATGGCACACTTGTGTGTGTTTTTTCTTTTGGTGTATTTTTTCTTTTTTTTTGCTGGATAGGGAAAGCCATATATATAAAATGGCCAAAATAGGGCAATCGTCGGTGATTGCAACGATTGCTAGCAATTGGGCTGGGAAGAAAATCGGGGGTATAAATACCCCAAATGGTTTTGTTTTTTTATTTTTTATTTGTTAATTTTTTTTGTACACAAAATTGACCTGTCAGAAGGGGGAAATGTATTTTTCAAGAAAAAATGTGTCAAAATGGCCTCAACTAGCTGTAAACGAAATCTTGTTCTTGTTAGGATAGGCCACAATTAAGTTTTGTTTTACTTTTCTTGTATTTTTTTGGATTCTATGTCTTTTAGAGGGATTTGGGGCCGTGTCGGTGCCCTAGGGAAAATTTTTAGGAATAAATAGTGATTAACGATTCACCTGCAATGAAATTGCTTTGTATTTGGTGATGAAAAATGTGATTTTTGGGAAATGTGTCCAATATTTTTTTGGATGTTTAGAATAATATTTCTCATGTTTTCCTATTAGACTTGTGTTGTATGAGAATAATTTATAGTTGCAAGTGTTTTATTATTATCTATATCTTTATTAAAAAAAATTGTGCTTCTGCAGGTGGATGCCTAGTTGACCATACGAGACCACATTCCCCTGATGTTGGATGAGGTGAGAGAGGATCTATCTTATCACGATTGGACACATCTGGAGGCCATGGGGTTTGGTGGCATGAGATATTATAGGGAGTACATAGATGTCATAGTTTGATTGTTGCATTGTTGGAGAGGTGGAATCCTTCCACCAACACTTTCTAGTTACCCATAGGATAGATGACCATCACACTCAAGAATGTTCATCGGATTATGAGGCTATCAGTGAGGCAAGAACCAGTTTATTATATTTCAGATACAGAGAGAGGTGATACCATGCATCATTTATATGGAGGTGATGTTGTGGGTGTTAGGTATACTCAAGGGGCTTTTGACTATCAAGCCTTGTATGACTCTAGTAGAGATGGTTATCTACGGATGACCATGATGATGATAGGGATTTCATGTCTTTTTTTCCATATTTAGGGGGAGGTCAATTCCCATGGATGATGATTGGAGTGGTTATAGAGTTGATGGAGGACTATACTATCTTTGAGTGGGATCCTTGTTTAATGGTGTAAACATATAGAGAGTTGTGGGCTTGGATGGCTCATAAGTGATATGGGGTCAATTATTGTTTCCTAATGCAGTGTTGGGCACATAAGAATATTGTTATTTCTCATCCATTTAGATTTCCTAGTGTCATTGAGGCGAGACATCTAGGTTTCATGAGGTGGAGTAAGAGTTTAGGTTGGGATAGGAAGGCCAAGGGGCCTACTTATTACAGGGATCTGATTTCAGGATTACAAGTGGGGGACATGATTTTCCATATGTATGTTGAATTTCATGATTGGCCAAAGTTTTTTGGAGATTTATCTTGTTTTCAGTAGGATATGTGGGTACAGGTCTACAGGGCCAGAGAGGATGAGCAAATACATTTTATTCAAGTGAGGAGATAGTTTGGGTTGATTCAAGGAATACTCAAGGAGCCAGTTTTGTATAGATGAGATGTTGGGGACACTGATACCCCATAGACAATTGTGACTAGGCCAATACCCACTATTGATGAGCTAGGGGTGATGGGTCTAGATGAGGATGACATGATGGTATTGATTGATTATTTAGGGGTGACTCTTGATTTACTATTTGGCAGTCTCATTCATTACAGGGATTTGAGAGGATGAGGGCTACGAAGAGGGAATCTCGATCAGCCAGATAGGTATGGGCCCAAGTAGAGGGAGGAGATGAGGAGGTTATTGATTCTAAGGATGAGAGGGTGGAGGGTGATCCAAACATTGACCCAGATGTTTCTACTATGTTGGCTAAGAAGTCTGTAGCGAAGACCGAGAGAGTAGCTACTCCTAGAGAGAAAGATGACTTAATAGGAGTGCAGGATACTCTCATTGGAGAGAGGGATTATTTAATTGCAAAGTGTGGTGAGCTTAAGGCCTAACTTGTATATTTTTCTTCTGGGAGAGACTGGTACAAGAGCTAGAGAGACAATTTTAGGAAGGCCTTGGGGATCACAACACCTTCCATTTCCAGGATAGAGTTATGATCATTGATCAAGTAGGGAGGGCCGTCAATAGGATCTTTCGGTATAATCATGGTATCTCATTATGAGGTCATGAAGGTAGAGCATGATTATTATGTAGACATGATCATTAGGAACTACCCCAATGCTACATTATATGTTGATCATATAACTTCCCAAGGGATCACTATAGCAGCAACTAGGTCGAGTGATAGTATGAGGAGTGTGGGGAACCCTTTTTAGGGATTGCCAAGAGGGTATTATTGTCACCAAATCACTGCACCCTCCAAGTGGCTAGAGTTTGAATAGGATGTTCGGTGTGATTGGGACACATGGGATCACCTCTAAAGCTGTGGGACTTGGGCTCGAGGTGAACCTCCAGAGAAGGCTGGCTTCCTCTTCCTAAACTAAGTGTTGTACTACTCCTAGTGCAATAAAATGGCTATCTAATCCTAGACTAGCATTTTTATGAGTTTTAGGGGAAGATATTTGCAAAAATGAAACTATACTAGGTATGGTGATGCACCAAATAAAGGGATGTTTAATCTCTGGAAGGTTTAATGTGGGTAGGATGCTTGCATCATTGGCCATCTTCACCTATTGCAACTTGGAAAGGGCACAAAATACCACAAACCAGGGGCATACATTCCTTTGTTAAAATTAAAATATTATAATAGAGAGATTAAACTTATCCAAAACATAATCAATTCACCATGAGGACATAACACATGCACATGTAAATAATTTATTTCTCTTATAGACAATGATATTATAGCTTTCAATAACAGAAGGAAAACTAAAATTTTCACAACCGACACCAATATTAGTTATATCATTTCTTCACAGTGTGAAATAAACTACTTTGAAATAAAGTAAGATCAATCACTTACATTAAGGAATCATGTATTCACAAGACATACATGATTAACCATTCGTACAATAAATCAGACTTCTCAAGGCAACATGTCACTCTTGAAATATAATTGAAAGGTTTTAAAATATTGAAGCACTCTTCCAAGATTGAAGAGAAACTCCACCAAAAATAATCTATATTCTATGTCCTCCCTTTGTACTCCTTACACTCAACTATTTATAAGTCTTTAGGCTGAACCATTACAGCTGGGCCCTTAACTAGAATTTTACTAAAAATAGAAATGTCATTAGATTAAAGTAATAGGATCCCATGAAAATAGAAAATTTTTTGCAAGGGCTTGACTCAGTCAACCTTGCAACTTTGACTGATCTAGAGCTTGTTTTTGTCTTTTCATGGTCACTCAGCTTTGGCCTAGTTCTGCTACACCCTCCTCTTCCGCTACACCCTCCTCTTTTGTAGGTTTCCATTGTTCACCTTCCCACGTAGCCATTTGATGTTTATACTGGATGAAGCACTTGATGATCCCCGTAATTTATTCATCGTCAGGTCCACACGCATAGTGATTCACAAAATCCGATATCTCAAACTCTTTTGTGATCTTGGCTAGCACTCTTCGAAGTTTACTCACAAATTTCTTCAGCCTCCCTATGAAATTTTGGCATAAGACCAATCGGTTAATGGAGTCACCACTGAAATATTTTGTGACCTCATCATCATGCTTCACCAAATCCTTGAAATTTTTCTTAATTTGATCCTCTAGGAGAGCGTCGATGTTTTCATTGAAAAATTTACAATTAACAATATCAAACTCTTCTGAGATATCATTCAAGGCAACAATGATCTCCATTCATTTATCATCCAATTTTTTAATTAAATCTTGCAACACTTGGCACCGGAATTCCATGTCCTTTTGATATTCAAATAACTTTGAGGAATCATCGATCACCTCTTCTTGAAGGAGAAAGTCTGGGTCTACTTCTCTTATTTCCCTCCATGTTGCCAGATTCAAATTCAAGTTATTATTATCCTGATAAAGTGCTTTGTCCATTTTTCAAATAGTAGTTCTCCCAACCTACAAATCATTATATATCTCGAAAGCTTCTTTGATTAAAGGATTAGCCTCTTGCAGTATGCGTTCCCTCCATTCATTCGCTGATCACCCTTTTTGGCCTAATTTTTCAATCTCATGATAGGAAATGTCATCGATAGTAGATGAAACTGTCATAGCCATAGTAGTTGAGACTTTGGTAGATGGAGTTGGTTATGTTACTTTGCATAACAATGTAGTGAGCTGTTTGATTTTTACTTTGAGATCATCTTTTGTTACCTTATCTTTGTCATATTTTTCCAACATATCCCCAAGAGAAGTGTGCACATCTTGTTGTAGATTGAGAAACAGGGGCGGAAGCCTGATTAGTTTTATTAATCTCAATCAACCAAAAAACTACAGAGAATGGGCTGCAATATTTATAGATATTACACAGCCAAATACAAATAGAAGATTAAGTTGCACAGGTGAAACCAAGTTCCAAAATACACAAGCTTCCAATAACATATGAGAAGCAACAAATAAATACAAACAAATATATTGTTCAAAACAATATAACAACATCTATGAAAGACAAATATGGTTTATGAACCATATAACAATACATAACAAAATATGGTTTATTTAATAACCATTATTATTTAATTAATAAAATTAATTAAATAATTATACTATGCATAATTAATTAGGATAATAATATTTTATCCTAACATTCCCCCCCTTAATTGTGCATTGTCTGAAGAGATGAGGAGAGGAACTCTCTGAACAACTCGAACTTGTCATGTGCAAGTGACTTTGTGAAAATATCTACTCGTTGTTCAGCAGTTGGACAAAATTGAAGCTGAATGTTGTGCTTCAACACATGTTCATGTATGAAATGAACTTGAACCTCAATGTGCTTTGTTCTCTCGTGAAAAACTGGATTGCGAACAAGTTTGAGTACACCTTCATTGTCAACATACATGGTGGTTGGTTTGTCCTGTGGTATTCCAAGTCCTTCCAGTATGCGACGTAGCCAAATCGCTTCACAGACAGCTTCTCCTGCAGAACGATACTCGGCTTCTGTGGAAGAGCGAGAAACAAAGTGTTGTTTCTTACTTCCCCATGATATTGGTCCAGATCCCATAAAGAATACAAATCTAGAAGTGGATTTTCTATCATCAATGTTACCTGCATGATCTGAATCCGAATATCCAGTCAAGAAGAAGTTTTCATTCTTCTTGTATTCTAGACCAAGATCCACTGATCCTTTGAGATATCTCAAAATGCGCTTTGCTGCTTTCCAATGACAAACTTTGGGTTCCTGCATGAACCTGGATAGATAGCTCACTGCAAAGCTGATATCTGGTCTAGTGTAGGTAAGGTAAATGAGACTCCCAATTAGCTGCCAATAGAGAGTGGCACTTACCTCAGGAGATGGATCTGAATGAGATAACTGTAATCTGTTCTCCATGGGTGTAGTAATTGGTGTGCAATCCATCATCCTAAACTTCTCGAGCGTAGTCTTGGTATATTTCATCTGAGAAACAAAAATATGATTCTCTTTCTGCCACACTTCCAATCCAAGACAATAGTGCATCAGCCCGAGATCGGTCATGTCGAACGATTGATTAAGATCTTTCTTCGTTGCATCGATCATCCTCACTGAACTGCCAGTGATGACTAGATCATCGACATAGACAACAACAATCACCATCTCCCCCCTTGCTTTTTGAGGTAGAGATTGGGATCGTATGGATTTCTAACAAATCCATGTTGTACGAGATGCTCATCAATCTTGATGTACCATGCCCGGGGTGCTTGTTTTAGACCATACAGAGATTTCCTAAGTCTGCATACCTTTGCTTCTTGACCAGGTACTACATATCCCTCAGGTTGAGTCATGTAGACTTCTTCTTGTAAATCTCCATTTAGGAAGGCACTTTTTACGTCCATTTGGTGAACTTTCCATCCAAACTAAGCAGCTAGAGCAAAGATCATCCTGATCGTTTTGATCTTAGCTGTGGGAGAAAATGTCTCCTCATAGTCAATGCCTTCTTTTTGTGTGTACCCCTTTGCTACAAGTCTTGCTTTGTACTTGTCCACTGTCCCATCTGCTTTGTACTTAGTTTTGAATATCCATCTGCATCCAATGGGTTTCTTCCCTGGTGGAAGATCGACAAGCTGCCAAGTGTTATTCTTCATCACTGATTGATATTCAGAATCCATGGCATCTTTCCAAGATTTTGACTGTAGGGCTTCCTGGACTGTAGAGGGCTCATCTGATTCAATAACTCTACTCATCAAAGCAAAGTTAACTTCTTCTCTTACTTTACTACGAGTCCGTGGTCCAGGGGTGGATGTATCCGGTGGAGCATCCAATCTTGCATCTCGTAATGTACTTGTACACCATTTAGGCATATGTTGAACTGTTCCCATGGGTTGTGGTTCTATCTGATCAACATCATCATCCCCATCATCACTTTCATCTTCTGAGGGAACATCAGCTTCAATTTTTACAATAGGTGAAAAATCTACATCTTGCGAGTCTGGAGGAGGAGTCTCTGCTTCCTTCTTCTCGAAAAACTCAACATCTCTGCTGGTGTAGACTTTTCTGGTCTTAGGATCCATCAATCTATACCCAAGAGTCTCTTCACTGTACCCAATGAAGATGAGTTTTTGTGACTTCATGTCCAATTTCTTTCTGTTCTGTTTGGGTATGTGCATGCTTGCTTTACACCCGAATACTCTGAGGTGTGCAATGGATGGTTTCCTTTTTGACCATGCTTCTTGTGGTGTAATTCCATCAAGAGCAGTTGTGGGCACTCTGTTCAAAAAATACACTGTTGTCTTTGTTGCTTCTGCCCAGAATGTCTTTGCAAGTCTAGAATCATCGATCATGCATCGCACCATTTCCATGATAGTACGATTTCTTCTCTCAACAACACCATTTTTCTGCGGTGTGTGTGGAGGAGGCATTTGTCGATGAATCCCGTGAGTTTGTAGGTAGTCTCTGAACTCATCACTGGTGAATTCCCCCCCTCGATCTGAGTAGAGGGTTCTGATGTGATGACCAGTTTCTTTCTCAACTACAACTTTGAACTTTTTGAAGGTTTCAAACGCTTCACTTTTCTTGCAAAGACAGAAAATCCACATTTTCCTCGAATAGTCGTCAACACAAAGCATGAAGTACTGGAACCCAAAATGACTTGGCTGCATTGGACCACAAAGATCAGTATGAACCAAGTCAAGTTTACCATGAGCTCGAAATGTACTCTTTTGGAACAAAGCTATGTGTTGTTTTCCTGCTAGGCAGTGTGGACACTTGTTTGTATCCTGAGCTGAAGAGATGGTAGCCCTTTTACCATATTGTGTTAGAAAAGTGTCTCGAGATACTTGAAACTTACAATCCTACGCTCACAACAGTAAGCCGAGGTGTTGTTTTGATCATCTCTGTGAACAAAATCAAGTTGAGGACACTTTTCTGTATCCTCATGTGTGGATTTCACTAATGTGATCAAGGTTTTGACAGAGAAGGTAGCCCATGTACCATATTATTTCACTAATGCTCAAGGTTCACATTGGTGTAACGATGTTATGATCCTCATGTGGTTTTCACTAGCCGATTTTTTCTGTAACAGTTTGATATTTGCAAAGTGTTTTGAGATATTTCGAGTCCTAACATGACCAAATCTCCGATGCCACAACTGCGCTGAGGTGGAATTTTTAGCCACAAGTGCTTGATCATCTCTATAAACAAAATCAAGTTGGAACATGCATCCCACATTGGAGGCTTTTGCAATTATTTTCGAGCCTCTTGATTTATCTCAAATCAAACATGTTTTCTTACCGGATTGACTATCAAAGTCAATTTTTAGGTTGTGATCTAGGAGTTGACTAACTAAAAGAAGATTCTTTGTCAACCCAGGGACATATAGGACATCTGATAGTCTACATTTGCGTGAACCAAGGGGTAGAGAAATGTTCCCAATCCCCTGAACTGTATATGAAGAATCATCTCCCAACGAAACATGATTTTTTGATGGCATGTCCCTCATTGAAATAAACCAGTCTCTGTGGCCGGTCATGTGTCAAGTGGCTCCCGAATCAACATACCAAACATCACTAGATGACGTGGATGGTTCACTTGATCGAGCAGTGAACAAGAAGTCTTCATTGTCTGACTGTTCTTGTTGCTCAGCAATATTACCTTGCTGGTGGGGTCTTCTTTTCCAGTTCCCCTTTTTCTGCCCGTGATAGTTGTTAGAATGTCCCTTGTAAGATTGTTTTTGTTGTGGTCCAGAGTTGCTTGATGAACCTTTCTTGTAAGTGTTATACCAACAATCTTTTAAGTCATGTCCTCTTTTGCAGATAGGACATTGCTTCTTCTATTGATTGTCCCTGTGATACTGATTTTGATGTTGGGACTTCTGATAGGAATTAGGTTTTCCTTTACCTTTTCCTTTCCATTTTTGATGTGAAGACAGTGTTTGCTCCTCTTCATCATCCTTATTGTGCATTGCTTCCTCTTGTTGCAGTAGGTTTACCAGTTTGTCAAAACCAACTGTCATATCTGTCACGTTTAGTGTTGTGACAAAAATGTGGTAAGAAGAGGGGAGTGCTCTCAGAACAATGGGAAAAAGAGCATCATCTGTGACTGGTTCTCCCAGGGCTAGAAGTGAAGCCCTCAATTCTGTAACTCTTCTTAAGAAAGCTTCAATTTTCTCATTCTGCTTGAATTTTAGTGTATGTAACTGACTCTGCAAATTCAGTATGACATTCTTGTTCTTGGCCTCGTATACTGTACTCAATTTATCCCACGCTTCTTTTTCTATTTTGGCATCTCGAATGTGGGGTTGCACATCATCAGATACTCCAAACAAGATGATGAGTTTGGCCTTCTGATCTGCTTTATCAAACTGACGTTGTTGTGTTGTATCAGTGGCTGATCTGGTCAGAGTACCATTCACAACAGACCAGATCTCTTCAAACTCAAGTTGTGTCTTTATTTTTGTCTTCCATGCAGCATAGTTGCTTCCTCTGAGTAATTGTGAATCTGGAAGAAAAAATTTGGGGGCATTGGTGCCCATTTTGCAGAGATCACTGACAGGGTTTGGCTCTTATCACTCCAGGTATTAGGTCTCCCAATCTATATACCATCAGTCCGATATACCGAACCTTTCTATATACACGCCCTTCCGATATACCCGGTCGGTATGTGGAAGAAGTTCACCCTTTCTATATACCCGGTGGTACGTGAAAGAGGCGTTAACGTACGTGAAAGAATTCAATACGTGGTACCAAGACAGTACTGATGGGGTCTGTGTGATTATTGACACCGGCTCAAAGAAATATCCTCATATGTGCACGTAACTTCGCTATATACTTGGATAATTTCTTAGTCCAGATTTATGTCGTGCAATCATTCACAGACGGATGGGATGGTTCATAGTGTGTGCACTGTGACCTTATTACTCCCTGTCAATTTAAAGGGTCGATGCCCAGATGACGTTGTTGCAGCTATATTAGGCATTAAGTGCAGTAGTAGTCATGACGACTTTACCCATAAGTGCTTCCTAGAGGCACCGTATATACCGAACACTGCGAATGAGATCTAGGATCTCGTGAGTGTTACAGAACCAATTTTTTATTGTTTTTTATTACAATTCTGCCAGTTTTTGAGCAGTTACAAAGTTTGCAGTTGACTATGGCAACCTGCAAATTAGTACAATATACAGCAGTATACAATTTACATTCAAAAAACTAGAAAATTTGAATGGCAGGCAAAAAAATTTGTTTCGCGGGTCCTGGTGGCCTCCTGAGCCCAATACGACCCAAAATGCTAAAAATTGCAAAAAAAAGCTGAAAATGCAATTTTTAGATGGGTCTCCTTTTGAAAAAAATGTCCGAAATGAAAAACCAGGCTGAATGGGAGAAAAAAAATTTACCCTAAATTAGGGATTTCTCCGCTAAATTTAGTTAGTTATAACTAAATTTGAATTTTCCGCTAAAGTTAGCGGTTCCACTAAATTTTCTGCCAAATTTGGTAGTGGGTGAGGGAGGGGGATTTGACCCCTTGACCTCTCTTGATGGGAAGTGTCTTACAAAAGTTATGCTAGCCACTTGGGCGGCTAAGCTAAACAAGTATATATAAAGAGAAAATTATAATTAAACACTTCCAAACTGTAAAACCATACCTCTTCATAAAACCACGGTTTTGGAAAGCTGGTTTTGAGCAAAAATTCCAGCAAAGAGAAAAAATGACAGGTGGTTTTGGCGAGAATGAAGGCGGTTTTGACTGTGTATGGCGCCTTAGATCATTTTTCTTCCTTCCTTTGAGCTTGTAATCTCTTCCTTGGTGAATTTTATCCGCCTCAACCTTAATTGCAATGAATAAAGGTGGTTTTGAGGAATTTGGTGGTGGTTTTGAGGAATTTGATGGTGGTATTGCAAGGGATGGGGCTGGGAAGTTGCAGAGGCAACTCTGGCTCTCTTTTTCTTACACAAGCTTCTCCAATGCTCCTCAAACTCTACTGCAATCCTCCAATATCCTTCAACCTGCTCTGAAACCAAATGTAGATTAAGAAACAGGGGTGGAAGCCTGATTACATTTTATTAATCTCAATCAACCAAAAAATTACAGATGAATGGGCTGCAATATTTATACATATTGGACAGCCAAATGCAGACAAACAATTATGTTGCACAGGTGAAACCAAGTTCCATACTACACAAGCTTCCAATAATACATCCGGGAAGCACAATTAAATTGTTACAAATATATTGTTCAAAACAATTATCCCTGTGAATCTATGAAAGACAAATATGGTTTAAAACCATATAACAACTTACAATTATATATGGTTTATAATAATAACCATATAATATGATTATTTAATTAATAAATAAATTAAATAATTAAATCATATTAATAGCATAATTAATATTTTATCCTAACACTTGTTTGGATCCTTCATGAGTAGCTTTTCCCAATGAAAATCTAGAGATCCGATAATCTGTCGCTATAATTGTTTCCTTATTTTTTCCCTCGACGAGAGTAACAACCTCTATAACCCACTCCCCAGATGGATTCATTGTTAGACATGAAACAGTCCTTGGCCTCTTGGCTTATCTTTTGGGTGTATGTTCCAAATACTAAGATCTATGACATCTCCCAGATGCACCTTCTTCTTTTGCTTTGGATTTTTTCTAAATAGCCATTCTGGGATGGCTAATGTTGATGAAGATGGAACAGTAGATCCGATACCTGGAACATTAGTCATGACAAGAGCACTAGAAACATTAGTTGGTATTTGGGTAGAAGTGGCAATGATAGACGGGGTTGACGTAAGGAAAACCATAGGAGTTGATAGAATGATGTTAGGGAATGAGATGGAAGGGAATGGAAGTGTTAAGGGAAGTGAAGAAGAAATGGGTGACCTGATAGTTTCTCCAGCTGAGAGAACTAGAAGGGATGAGAATACTTGGGCCATAGAAGGAGATGGGAAGGAATAAATGATTGTGGAGGTGGAAGGAACTGATATTGGAAGTAATAATGGAAATGAAGGAAGAGATGATGGATTTTTTGGGATACTAGGAGATTCACTGACTTCTAACACTTTTGTCATAGGTGCTACAATGGACATATTCTTAGAAACAGGAGCCTTGGAAAGAGATGAGCCACCAACAATAAATGAAATCTTTTTTGGAACTGTAAGGGCTTTTTGGGTCAACCTCTTCCTCTTTGTGGGTGTTGATTGGCTTATGGTTGGTGGGGCCTCTATATTTTTAGGTTTCTTTACTCCCTTGGGTTAGATTCCCAAGGTAACCAATCAACTGTAAGTTCTATGTAGAATGGGCCCCACCCTCTCCTTTGTATTGCAACATTCCTCTACATATCAATCAATCCATGACAATGGTTGATTGGCAATATTATAATTTTTATATGCCATAACCAAAACCTCATCATTATCTTGCATATCTTTTGGGACATCGGCTATACCAAACTTTCAAACTTCATCCAAGGTGAACCTCTCATAATCCCTTTTTTAGATGATGTATTCATCTCGACAATGAATCTAGATATCCTCTAATTAAGGCACATGGGCACTGGACCAACCTATTTTTCCAAATTTACCCCAATAATCAAAGTTGGTTCATGGATGAAATGTTCGCAAGGTTACTTCAGCCATTTTTACATCCATATTTTTGGCCTTATGAATATTCAGGCAGGTGTATTTGCTAATTGAAATAGGGAAATGCATTCCTGATTTGTGGCACTTGTTTTGAATTTGATGATAATCCAATAATCTTTGAACCAATTCTAGTAGAACCCATTTATCAGTGGGACACCTTTGGAATTTTTTGGGGGCACCTATGAAGCTTAGAATCCAAATGTAAGTAAATGTGGGGAATTGAAGGTAGATAGATTCCCAATCCCACACTTCCTTGAAGGCTTGGTCATAAATCCTTTGATTGTATAACTCCTTATCAAAATGGTAGATGATAACTGCAAAGAAGGCATCATTGACCCTTCAAAAATTCATGCTTCCATTCATTTAACGTGAGATGAGGATAGAAATCATAGATTTGGGAGGTGCTATGAATACCTTTAGTATTTAACCCAGAGAAATCCCCCCATAGCAGTGGCCGTATAAACCAAAAAGGATGTCATATAGAAAATCTTTGTGGAAAGCACTTTGCTCAACTAATAGCAAATGGAGCTACTAATATGCTCCCCTAATAAGATAAATTACTTATTTTTCTTGATTGTAGCAATGTACAAGAACATCCATTCCTAGAATTCCTTTACTAGAGGGAAGACCTGAAATCCTATGCTTAAGAGCACAATAAGGTCACTGAATTCTTGAATAAAATCTGACCGATGCATGGTCTTTGGTAATTTGGAAAAGCTCTTGGCTAGATAAGTTTATCAACATGACCTTTATGCATAATTCCACCTCCTTTTCCCAATGCTCCACTACCGACTCTAGCGAAAAATTGTGGCATAATCTTCAACGTCTAGATGTTTGAGCAGATCTTTGAAGAATTCTGGGTCCAAACAGATTACCACCTTATCATCATCATCTCTAACCGACATAGATCCTTTGTCAAAGTGGGCTTCTACGGCTAAAACAAACTGTTATCCAAAATGTGCCCCCTGCTCATTTTGTGGCTAACTCCTCCCATTCTTCCCTCTCTTGTGCCTCAATCACAAAATTTTGCTTTCAGGCACTCAAAACCTTCTGGAAATGGCACCATTGGATAGAGCTCTTTCTCCATGTATTTTTGAAGTTATGGCTCGGCAGAGTTTTTTTGGAAAAATTTTCCCCTAAAAGGCCCGCGGCTAATGAGATGCCGCCACGTGGCACCTAGAGTGGTGGAGCGTGGGGAAATTTTGGAAAATTTTCCAAATGCCCAAAAAGGTGCAAAAATTTGAATTTTTGCTCGCCAACCCGATTTGGCCCTGTTTTGCCCTAAAACTTCAAATGGCCATATCTTTCGATCCAGAGCTCAGTTTTTCGCGTTCTTTATATAAATGGAAAGATGGTGAAATTATCTACAAGATTCTAGGGTAATTTTTGAATTTTTATGGAGTTTAGAGAGATAAAATTGAAAAAACCTCTAGCATGTGGTCATGGATAGAAATGACGTTTCAACCACCGTTTTTAATGAAGAATGGCTCGCATTCTCTCCCAACATGGCTAAAAATGTCAGGGGATGGGTTTGTAAGGATGCCCATGCTATTTTGAATACATTTTGGTCAATGTTTGAATCCCTTCCATGTTTTCCTGCATTTCTCTCTCCTGGGCTCGTCCCTTGCACTGTAAAAGCCAGTTTTGGCTCATTTTCAAGGTGTGGAACATTTTTTGTGTATTGCAGGTCCCCTTTCTCACCTTGGAAGTGATTTTGGTGGAATATCATACCTTTTCTAAGAGATACAACTTTATTTTTCCTCTCAAGTTTTGTAATGCAAGTGATTTTGATGATTAAAATAACAATACAGCCTCTGTGATTAGTTTTCATCCTCTGCCTGTGTTGTTTGGTTAATTTCTGATCCTTCATTACAATTATCATTTTGTGCATGAGGTTCTTTGTTACATTTTTATGGACTATATCAATATGTAGAAGTAAAAAATACTCACCACTCCTTTGGTGCATCACCTATTAGCATTAGTTTTAGTTTATCTGCATTCTCTATCTCTGTCTCCTTTGGAATTTAGGGTATGATTAGGCTCAATTTGGAAGTTAGAAATTGGTTCTAACCTAATTGTAGCTTTATCTCCATACCTTGTTCTAAATAATATGTGGGAATAATCATCTGATAAGTACCCACCAATTTTGGTTGTGAAGTCCCTTGACAAGCACAAGGAGAAGAGTGGTAGAAAATTGATAATCAACAAATCCTAGAAAACTGTGACATTGGGGCATGCATGCAACATTAGAATCAATTATTTGATGACTCCCACCATTCCCACTATTGTCCCATCTAATTTTACCACTCCTTTGGAGATTGGTTCATACCTTAGGCCCAACTTATCTACAATTTTATTTGGCATCACAGAGCTACTTGCTCCTAAATCGATCATGCAATTACATGTACCAAACTATCCATGAAAATAAAGGACACATAAAATGGTGGAGGATTCAAATTTTTTCTTTGTTGACCTCCTTCCTATTGTACTATATTTGTGAGAACTTTCTCCTGATTGTTGGATGACCCATTTGAGGAAAACCAATTGGCCATTACCGCTTGCAATAAATCATGTTGCCTTGGGATTGATACTAACTCCCACATAGAAATCCTGACATGGGTCTTCTTCATTTGATAGATGATATTGAAATAGGGTGGGTTTTCCTTTTTCTTCCCCTTTCTTGGCATAACCCTATCCTACACATGAGTTGGTACTTGAGCTGTCACAATAGGTAACTGTTATCCAAAATGTGCCCCTGCTCATTTTTTGTGGCTAACTCCTTCCATTCTCCCCTCTCATTGTGCCTCAGTCATAATATTTTGCTTTTTAGGCACTCAAAACCTTTTGGAAATGGCACCATTGGATAGAGCTCTTTCTCAACTTTCCAGAAAGGTAAAGTTTTCCTCCTAACTCCATGTATTTTTGAAGTTATGGCTCGACGGAGTTTTTTGGGAAAATTTTCCCCTGAAAGGTCCACAGCCAATGAGATGCCTGCCACGTGGCACCTAGAGTGGCAGAGCGTGGGGAAATTCTGGAAAATTTTCCAAATGACCAAAAAGGTGTAAAAATTTGAATTTTTGCTCGCCAACCCGATTTGGCCCTGTTTTGCCCTAAAACTTCAAATGGCCATATCTTTCGATCCAGAGCTCAGTTTTTCGCGTTCTTTATATAAATGGAAAGATGGTGAAATTATCTACAAGATTCTGGGGTAATTTTTGAATTTTTATGGAGTTTAGAGAGATAAAATTGAAAAAACCTCTAGCATGTGGTCATGGATAGGAAATGACGTTTCAACCACCGTTTTTAATGAAGAATGGCTCGCATTCTCTCCCAACATGGCTAAAAATGTCAGGGGATGGGTTTGTAAGGATGCCCATGCTATTTTGAATACATTTTGGTCAATGTTTGAATCCCTTCCATGTTTTCCCGCATTTCTCTCTCCTGGGCTCGTCCCTTGCACTGTAAAAGCCAGTTTTGGCTCATTTTCAAGGTGTGGAACATTTTTTGTGTATTGCAGGTCCCCTTTCTCACCTTGGAAGTGATTTTGGTGGAATATCATACCTTTTCTAAGAGATACAACTTTATTTTTCCTCTCAAGTGTTGTAATGCAAGTGATTTTGATGATTAAAATAACAATACAGCCTCTGTGATTAGTTTTCATCCTCTGCCTGTGTTGTTTGGTTAATTTCTGATCCTTCATTACAATTATCATTTTGTGCATGAGGTTCTTTGTTGCATTTTTATGGACTATATCAATATGTAGAAGTAAAAAATACTCACCACTCCTTTGGTGCATCACCTATTAGCATTAGTTTTAGTTTATCTGCATTCTCTATCTCTGTCTCCTTTGGAATTTAGGGTATGATTAGGCTCAATTTGGAAGTTAGAAATTGGCTCTAGCCTAATTGTAGCTTTATCTCCATACCTTGTTCTAAATAATATGTGGGAATAATCATCTGATAAGTACCCACCAATTTTGGTTGTGAAGTCCCTTGACAAGCACAAGGAGAAGAGTGGTAGAAAATTGATAACCAACAAATCCTAGAAAACTGTGACATTGGGGCATGCATGCAACATTAGAATCAATTATTTGATGACTCCCACCATTCCCACTATTGTAGAAGACCCCATCTTGTTAATTTTACCACTCCTTTGGAGATTGGTTCATACCTTAGGCCCAACTTATCTACAATTTTATTTGGCATCACAGAGCTACTTGCTCCTAAATCGATCATGCAATTATGTACCAAACTATCCATGAAAATAAAGGACACATAAAATGGTGGAGGATTCAAATTTTTTCTTTGTTGACCTCCTTCCTATTGTACTATATTTGTGAGAACTTTCTCCTGATTGTTGGATGACCCATTTGAGGAAAACCAATTGGCCATTACCGCTTGCAATAAATCATGTTGCCTTGGGATTGATACTAACTCCCACATAGAAATCCTGACATGGGTCTTCTTCATTTGATAGATGATATTGAAATAGGGTGGGTTTTCCTTTTTCTTCCCCTTTCTTGGCATAACCCTATCCTACACATGAGTTGGTACTTGAGCTGTCACAATAGGTAACTGTTATCCAAAATGTGCCCCTGCTCATTTTTTGTGGCTAACTCCTTCCATTCTCCCCTCTCTTGTGCCTCAGTCATAATATTTTGCTTTTTAGGCACTCAAAACCTTTTGGAAATGGCACCATTGGATAGAGCTCTTTCTCAACTTTCCAGAAAGGTAAAGTTTTCCTCCTAACTCCATGTATTTTTGAAGTTATGGCTCGACGGAGTTTTTTTGGGAAATTTTCCCCTGGAAGGCCCGCAGCCAATGAGATGCTGCCACGTGGCACCTAGAGTGGCAGAGCGTGGGGAAATTCTGGAAAATTTTCCAAATGACCAAAAAGGTGTAAAAATTTGAATTTTTGCTCGCCAACCCGATTTGGCCCTGTTTTGCCCTAAAATTTCAAATCCCCATATCTTTCGATCCAGAGCTCAGTTTTTCGCGTTCTTTATATAAATGGAAAGATGGTGAATTTATCTACAAGATTTCAGGGTCATTTTTGAATTTTTATGGATTTTAGAGAGATAAAATAGAAAAAACCTCTAGCATGTGGTCATGGATAGAAATGACGTTTCAACCACCGTTTTTAATGAAGAATGGCTCGCATTCTCTCCCAACATGGCTAAAAATGTCAGGGGATGGGTTTGTAAGGATGCCCATGCTATTTTGAATACATTTTGGTCAATGTTTGAATCCCTTCCATGTTTTCCCGCATTTCTCTCTCCTGGGCTCGTCCCTTGCACTGTAAAAGCCAGTTTTGGCTCATTTTCAAAGGTGTGGAACATTTTTTGTGTATTGCAGGTCCCCTTTCTCACCTTGGAAGTGATTTTGGTGGAATATCATACCTTTTCTAAGAGATACAACTTTATTTTTCCTCTCAAGTGTTGTAATGCAAGTGATTTTGATGATTAAAATAACAATACAGCCTCTGTGATTAGTTTTCATCCTCTGCCTGTGTTGTTTGGTTAATTTCTGATCCTTCATTACAATTATCATTTTGTGCATGAGGTTCTTTGTTGCATTTTTATGGACTATATCAATATGTAGAAGTAAAAAATACTCACCACTCCTTTGGTGCATCACCTATTAGCATTAGTTTTAGCTTTTTCTGCATTCTCTATCTCTGTCTCCTTTGGAATTTAGGGTAGGGTTAGGAATATAGACCTCTGCAATTTGGAAGTTAGAAATCTGGCTCTAGCCTAATTGTAGCTTTATCTCCATACCTTGTTCTAAACTAGATATGTGGGAATAATCATTCTGATAAGTACCCACCAATTTTGGTTGTGAAAGGATTCCCTTGACAAGCACAAGGAGAAGAGTGGTAGAAAATTGATAACCAACAAATCCTAGAAAACTGTGACATTGGGGCATGCATGCAACATTAGAATCAATTATTTGATGACTCCCACCATTCCCACTATTGTCCCCATCTAATTTTACCACTCCTTTGGAGATTGGTTCATACCTTAGGCCCAACTTATCTACAATTTTATTTGGCATCACAGAGCTACTTGCTCCTAAATCGATCATGCAATTATGTACCAAACTATCCATGAAAATAAAGGATTCACATAAAATGGTGGAGGATTCAAATTTTTTCTTTGTTGACCTCCTTCCTATTGTACTATATTTGTGAGAACTTTCTCCTGATTGTTGGATGACCCATTTGAGGAAAACCAATTGGCCATTACCGCTTGCAATAAATCATGTTGCCTTGGGATTGATACTAACTCCCACATAGAAATCCTGACATGGGTCTTCTTCATTTGATAGATGATATTGAAATAGGGTGGGTTTTCCTTTTTCTTCCCCTTTCTTGGCATAACCCTATCCTACACACGAGTTGGTACTTGAGCTGTCACAATAGGTAACTGTTATCCAAAATGTGCCCCTGCTCATTTTTTGTGGCTAACTCCTTCCATTCTCCCCTCTCTTGTGCCTCAGTCATAATATTTTGCTTTTTAGGCACTCAAAACCTTTTGGAAATGGCACCATTGGATAGAGCTCTTTCTCAACTTTCCAGAAAGGTAAAGTTTTTCCTCCTAACTCCATGTATTTTTGAAGTTATGGCTCGACGGAGTTTTTTGGGAAAATTTTCCCCTGAAAGGTCCACAGCCAATGAGATGCTGCCACGTGGCACCTAGAGTGGCAGAGCGTGGGGAAATTCTGGAAAATTTTCCAAATGACCAAAAAGGTGTAAAAATTTGAATTTTGCTCGCCAACCCGATTTGGCCCTGTTTTGCCCTAAAACTTCAAATGGCCATATCTTTCGATCCAGAGCTCAGTTTTTCGCGTTCTTTATATAAATGGAAAGATGGTGAAATTATCTACAAGATTCTGGGGTAATTTTTGAATTTTTATGGAGTTTAGAGAGATAAAATTGATTAAAAAACCTCTAGCATGTGGTCATGGATAGAAATGACGTTTCAACCACCGTTTTTAATGAAGAATGGCTCGCATTCTCTCCCAACATGGCTAAAAATGTCAGGGGATGGGTTTGTAAGGATGCCCATGCTATTTTGAATACATTTTGGTCAATGTTTGAATCCCTTCCATGTTTTCCCGCATTTCTCTCTCCTGGGCTCGTCCCTTGCACTGTAAAAGCCAGTTTTGGCTCATTTTCAAGGTGTGGAACATTTTTTGTGTATTGCAGGTCCCCCTTTCTCACCTTGGAAGTGATTTTGGTGGAATATCATACCTTTTCTAAGAGATACAACTTTATTTTTCCTCTCAAGTGTTGTAATGCAAGTGATTTTGATGATTAAAATAACAATACAGCCTCTGTGATTAGTTTTCATCCTCTGCCTGTGTTGTTTGGTTAATTTCTGATCCTTCATTACAATTATCATTTTGTGCATGAGGTTCTTTGTTGCATTTTTATGGACTATATCAATATGTAGAAGTAAAAAATACTCACCACTCCTTTGGTGCATCACCTATTAGCATTAGTTTTAGTTTATCTGCATTCTCTATCTCTGTCTCCTTTGGAATTTAGGGTATGATTAGGCTCAATTTGGAAGTTAGAAATTGGCTCTAGCCTAATTGTAGCTTTATCTCCATACCTTGTTCTAAATAATATGTGGGAATAATCATCTGATAAGTACCCACCAATTTTGGTTGTGAAGTCCCTTGACAAGCACAAGGAGAAGAGTGGTAGAAAATTGATAACCAACAAATCCTAGAAAACTGTGACATTGGGGCATGCATGCAACATTAGAATCAATTATTTGATGACTCCCACCATTCCCACTATTGTCCCATCTAATTTTACCACTCCTTTGGAGATTGGTTCATACCTTAGGCCCAACTTATCTACAATTTTATTTGGCATCACAGAGCTACTTGCTCCTAAATCGATCATGCAATTATGTACCAAACTATCCATGAAAATAAAGGACACATAAAATGGTGGAGGATTCAAATTTTTTCTTTGTTGACCTCCTTCCTATTGTACTATATTTGTGAGAACTTTCTCCTGATTGTTGGATGACCCATTTGAGGAAAACCAATTGGCCATTACCGCTTGCAATAAATCATGTTGCCTTGGGATTGATACTAACTCCCACATAGAAATCCTGACATGGGTCTTCTTCATTTGATAGATGATATTGAAATAGGGTGGGTTTTCCTTTTTCTTCCCCTTTCTTGGCATAACCCTATCCTACACACGAGTTGGTACTTGAGCTGTCACAATAGGTAACTGTTATCCAAAATGTGCCCCTGCTCATTTTTTGTGGCTAACTCCTTCCATTCTCCCCTCTCTTGTGCCTCAGTCATAATATTTTGCTTTTTAGGCACTCAAAACCTTTTGGAAATGACACCATTGGATAGAGCTCTTTCTCAACTTTCCAGAAAGGTAAAGTTTTCCTCCTAACTCCATGTATTTTTGAAGTTATGGCTCGACGGAGTTTTTTGGGAAAATTTTCCCCTGAAAGGTCCACAGCCAATGAGATGCCGCCACGTGGCACCTAGAGTGGCAGAGCATGGGGAAATTTTGGAAAATTTTCCAAATGACCAAAAAGGTGTAAAAATTTGAATTTTTGCTCGCCAACCCGATTTGGCCCTGTTTTGCCCTAAAACTTCAAATGGCCATATCTTTCGATCCAGAGCTCAGTTTTTCGCGTTCTTTATATAAATGGAAAGATGGTGAAATTATCTACAAGATTCTGGGGTAATTTTTGAATTTTTATGGAGTTTAGAGAGATAAAATTGAAAAAACCTCTAGCATGTGGTCATGGATAGAAATGACGTTTCAACCACCGTTTTTAATGAAGAATGGCTCGCATTCTCTCCCAACATGGCTAAAAATGTCAGGGGATGGGTTTGTAAGGATGCCCATGCTATTTTGAATACATTTTGGTCAATGTTTGAATCCCTTCCATGTTTTCCCGCATTTCTCTCTCCTGGGCTCGTCCCTTGCACTGTAAAAGCCAGTTTTGGCTCATTTTCAAAGGTGTGGAACATTTTTTGTGTATTGCAGGTCCCCTTTCTCACCTTGGAAGTGATTTTGGTGGAATATCATACCTTTTCTAAGAGATACAACTTTATTTTTCCTCTCAAGTGTTGTAATGCAAGTGATTTTGATGATTAAAATAACAATACAGCCTCTGTGATTAGTTTTCATCCTTTGCCTGTGTTGTTTGGTTAATTTCTGATCCTTCATTACAATTATCATTTTGTGCATGAGGTTCTTTGTTGCATTTTTATGGACTATTTCAATCTGCAGAAGTAAAAAATGCTCACCACTCCTTTGGTGCATCACCTATTAGCATTAGTTTTAGTTTATCTGCATTCTCTATCTCTGTCTCCTTTGGAATTTAGGGTAGGATTAGGAATATAGACCTCTGAAACTTGTAAGTGATAAATCTGACCAGAGGAGTTGAGGAACCAGCCTCTAACTAGAGATTCCTTTCTCATTTTGCAAGTCCCACACTTGGGGAAAGGATTCAATGTTGTGCAATCACACTGGATGCTAGTATGATCAAACTAGAAATCTGATCAACATCCAGGGGGTCCTGCTGATTTGCAACAACACAAAATTCAGGAAATGCATAGATGTGGGAAAAATGGAAGCAACGACGAGCCCACTGTCGTAGATGGCCTGCATCCATGGTTTCTTGTTTGGAGCCTTTATTTTTTCCCATAAATCTAGAAAATCAATCATGTAACCAAAGTAGAAAAAAGTAAACGGTGTCCCAAATATTTCTCCTAATTGGCTTGAAACCATAGCAGGAGTGAGGAGAATACTCTATGAAATCAGGTGCTTCATCATTTATCCTTTCACTTCGATGTGGAACTAAACATCAAACTCTGTAGCCCCTTAATGCCTGATGTATCTTCTAACCATTCTATTGTTGACTTTAAAAAGTCTCGAAAGAAAGACCTCCTGAAAACTTTCCATGCTCGTAATACTCTGAGTGTTAGGTCCCAACTTCCCAATGCCATCACCAACAATTCCGAAAACAAGAATCATGAAGCATACCTGTCACTCTTTATCCTCTCTAAAAACAATGAAGTAACACGGTGCTGCACATCACATGACTTCTCATGGATACTTTTCGTCCGAAAACTTTTAGATGATATCCCATGGTCAAAGTTTCAACCCTGAAAGTTCTTAATTTAAGAATCCTAAAATATCTTTACCTTAGTCACGGTTTCCAATGACTAAAAAAGCCCTCACATGGGATCCAACTCCTCTGAAATGGTGACCTATAAACTTCCAATAAACAAGATGACTCCCTGTAATAGTGACATCTTTCTCTCTAAATCTTTGAAATATGCGAATAGAATTGCTCCCTCAACAGGATAGCTAATGTCCAAAGCTCGAAAAGTTTTTAGAGGGGGAAAATGGAAATCTCGAGAAGATCCCTTGAGAGAATCTGAATGCTTCCGTGGAAACTCAATTAGCTGTCACGAAGACATGGTGGGAAAGGATTTAATTTCATCTCAAGGGGTCCCATATAGGAGGAACAAAAGAAAAAAATCAATCAGGAAATCTATCTCAAATATCTAAGTCAAAAGTAAAATAACCAAGTTAAAATACCTCAAAAATGGACTTTCCAATTGTGACCTTGAAAAAAGAATCTCTTGCCAGAAAAGTGGCATGCTGACCTAGTGACCATATAAAAACTAACCACTTTTAAATAGAACCTCTCACCATTCACACTTTCAGATTTCCTGACCGCCTCAAGGGACCTATGGTGGACCATGACATTTGCATGATCATGTGACTCCGAAATTTTTCACCTTTCAAAATAATCAGGGTCATGCAATGACTTCGGAGATTAGGAGATGAAAACAGTTCATCAACCCATCTAAGGTATGATCCAAATCCGTTATGATCCTTAACAAGTCAGGTAAAATTTCAGAATTTCCTTCTCTTAGACTTTGGAAGTCTGAAACTGAAAACTTCAAAAATTACCCATATTGAATTACCTTGATACAGGATTAGCTTCTCAAACGTCTAAAGTCTTTGGGTATCTTTTCAGACTCTTTGGACTTTGGAAGTTTCAAAGGGATCTACCCATACCACTGTGCGACCACAAGTTCTGACCCATACCTGAACATACCTGAAAGTACTCAATCATGCCTAATTTTGGGACCTACCAACTTCAGAATTTTTAAGAGATATGGTTCGAAAATCTGTCAGATATAGGTAGGTCCGAACCCTAAAATAGGTCAACAGTGTGCAATTTTGGCATAGCCCTTGGGGTTTGAGACAGCAGAACTTTGGGTTTAGAAACCGGTTTCAATTGCTAAGTAAAATCAAGCAAACCCCGAATATCTTGCAAAGGTCTGACACTATTCTAGGACTTTAGGGGGTTTGGGATCTCATCCCAGTAGAGGTAGTTCCAACAATGAACAGAAAGGTAGGAGGGAAGGAATCGGAGGAGGGTAGACTCTAAAGGAAGAAAAGAAATGAAATTCCAAGACAGAAAGGTCAGAAGGTTTATGGGACTTTGAGCCGGGTCAAGTACATTACAGAATGCTTCCATACAACTTATTTGCATCAAACAATTAAAGTCTAAATACTGATCGACATCTTCTTCTTAATAGTAGATTAATGAATCTAACAGGAATGATGAAACATAGATCTAACTTAATGAAAGATTTGATGTGGGATAACACACCATTAAGCACAAAGTCTGAATATGGTGTATTACCATTTTTCTGTTTGATTGCATAGAAAACACAAAGTCTTTCTCTATCTATGACATTTCTCTTTATCATGTGGACATTTGGAAAATGATATCACCTAGATATACATACAAGTATTCATAGTATTTATAGATAGGAGAGGATACATACAGACAGACATACATAGCAAACCCACATACTTACATATATATAGATACTAGACACACATATACATACACACACATTCACACATGTATATGTACTATGGGCATATGTATGTATATGTATATATGGATATACATCCCATGGTGCAACATGGATGATGCCATCATGTATGCCATACATGTGTGTGTATATATACATATATATATGTACATATAAACATATATATATATCATGTACGCACCCCAGATATATGTAAGTATATACCACTCTGCCCAGTGTAAAATGTATGTATATATGTATATCCTATATATGTCGATATATATGATATATGTATATACATATATACATAATATACATATAAATGGCGCAACTTTCTGCATATCGACATATATATAAATTTGTACATACATATATATGTAAAATGTCTGTAACTATTCTATGTATGTCGACATGATATATATATATATATATATACACACATCTATATACATATATATGACTATAGTACATATATATACATATATATACATATATATATACATATACATATATATACATATATATACATATATGGGCTATATGTCAAACGTATATGTCATATGTACTATGGTGTTGATTTTTGAGGGCCAAAACAGACCCTTGATTTTTTACAGGATTAAATAGTTACCTGCAATTTTATCCCTTGTCAATGATGATTAGCAGGATAACCATTGGATTTCTTTCTGGGGACTGACCTGATGAGTGATGACGATAAGGATAGATGAATGACCATGTTTATTTCATGAGTTGCCTATTCCATTCACGTTATCCTATGAGTTGCACGAAATATTTTTCAAGGGCGACCATGAGGGTGAACAAAAGTGATTAAAGAAAGGGAGTCACACGTAACAACAAAAAGTAAACACACAACGAAAGTAAATTGTACAAAGAAGAGAGAAAGCTCTACTTCCTGAATAATCTAATCAGGTGTTGCCCGATTATAGGGAATGCGAGCAGCTTGGTAGCCGTTCCAAATGTTAAATGAGACTATCAGTAAACTATTCCAAACTGATTGAGTTGCGTGATCCTGTATGAAGCCCTCTCCAAGAGAGATTCAATACATATTCCCGTGCATACCTTGAAAAGGGTTCTCCTTCATTTGTCCCACATTAAAGGGAATCAAAATTTCCCATTTGAAAATCTCTCTACTGATAAGAAATTCTTGTTGAAGAAAAATGATTAACTGTGGGAATTCTGATGTTTATGTGAAAGTCTATCAATGCGACCATCTTTCACTCGCTTTTCTTCAAGATTTTGATACAGGTACATAATCCTCTTTTCAAGAGAATTCCAAGAAGATTTTCATCTTCAATTGCTCGAGCCAAGCTTCAGAGCAGGTATGGTCTACATGTGGAGATAGGGATTTCAGCATGGCGATCCTTCATAGGAATTGGTCCATGGAAAGGTGATAATGCCGTAGGGACCTCTGTTGGAGTGATACGATAGCTCACCCACAAAGCATCAGTACAATGATTTGTGCTATAGACCACTGGTTTTCATCAGGACTAGCTTCCGTATGATAGTTACCAGGTTACTTTATTGTTGAATTTTGCCTAAGAATCCAATAAATCATCCTTTAAGGAGGGGATAGATCGGAGGCAGCGAACCAAGGTTATTCCGTATACCCCATGTATACAATAAACCAGATTACTTCCCATGAAGAGAAGTTGGAAGCGTTATCAGTCAATGATTTTGAAATGATAAGGCATAACCAAGACCGTTCTCATAATAATCGATTCTCTTTGATGAAGTTGCAAACGACTTCAGAAGTGGCAATGCATTGATAGGCTCATGTTTAGTTCCTCCTATCAAGAGAAGCGAGATGATATGCTCTTAATCCATATGTTGTTGAGTGACGTAATGTAGGGTCCAACACTCGATTGAGGATTGAAGTGCTCCACGTTTACTGAAATCTAATTTGGTCCCATTTTCTGAATGGTTCATCAATGATGATAGGGCACCGATTTTGAAATCACAGCTAGCTTTGACATGTTTTTCCATATGAACTATTAATGTGCAAAGTGATCACACTTGGTGATGCTACCCAGGTGGCTGGTATCTTGAAATAGTGTCAGCCAGTAGTACTAGTGGCCTGAAAGATGATTTTGGTGGTGTTCTTCATCGAATGAGGATGAAGTGACCTTTAAAGATGCAGGCTGAGTCGATGAAAAATTTCCAACAATTTCTACCTGGTAACGATGGCTTATCAGATCACATCGTAGAAAAACGTGAATCAAGGCTTAGTGCCAGTGGGTTTACATATACTATTTCGATAATCCTAAACAGGGATAATTTTAGCGGCGAATATTCGTAATATGGCGAAAATTTCATTTTAGGAAAATTTGAAAAGGCGAATTATTCGGAGTGGGTCGGTGTCATGTTCGCCTAAAATATATAGTATATTTTTTCTGGGGGGTCGGCTTCGCCTTCATTTGAAAACATCTCCTATAAAAAACCTCTGCTGATTCGCCGGGTAGTATACCTCAAGTAGCTTAACAAAATTACCAATACTGTGAAATTTTAACTCGCATACCCTTAAGCACCAGAGATTCATATTATTGTTAGCCTGTGATTGTTGACGCGTGACAATATGTTGTACTGACGCACCGACAGAGAGATAGTACTGACGCGCGACAAGAGTTGTACTGACGCGTGACAAGAGCTGTATTGACGCGTGACAAGAGATATACTGACGCGCGACTTGGGCTAAGAAGTGACGCACAACAGAGGAAGTGCTTGACGCGCGACTTGAGGCAGTGCTTGACGCGCGACAAAGGAAGTGTTGACGCGCGACCTGGGCAGTGTTGACGTGCGACATCTGACAGTTCACGGCCCGACAAGACCTCAGAGACTGTACAGAGTCGCTTCTTGGTTCTTTTGCCTGACGCAGGACTCTTTCAGAATAATGGAAGGTGCCAGCTCAAAGAATACGAATAACCTAAAAGTAAGTAAGAAATCTTAGAAATCACTCTTCAAGTATTTTGGAAACTCTGCGGATACAGATAATGTAAATACCAATCATATAGATGCCACCAAAAAGAATCAGAATACTGACTGTGTGGAAGGCATTATTGAGGTGGACATGCATTCTGCACAGTATCACAGTCAAACAAATGAAACCTACGATAATATGCCAGATCTTAAGATATTGTTCCTGTTGGGGTGCAACCAGAAGTGCAGCTAGATATCACAGATATAAACACTCAGCAAAATGGAAGACATAAATCAATATCAAACTCTGGTCCAAGAAAGAGGAAACCAGGGTGATTGCGATATTGCTCAAAATTCTACTCAAAAAAGTAAAGCATTGAAAACAAACAAGAATATGTGGACCATTGGCAGGACATACAAGTTTGATTGGGCAGCTAAATTTCCATTTATTGAACCTGTACAATCATCAAATTCTGAAGAAATCCCATGTGAATGTACATGTACAATATGTACGTGGAAATTGGGAAAGCAACAAAAAATGTAACTAAAGCTGGACACAATAGAAAAACATTGTGGAAAACAATATTTAACTGTAACAGGGGTGGATGGCCAGAAAATCAAAACACATAGGTGGAAAACTGAAAAGGAGTGCATGCATGTCAGATACGCAGCGGAATATGAGGCAGAGCAGAAAAACACAGACATCTGTTGGAAAAGGGAGGAACAATCACATCGCATATTGGTAAGATGAAAGAAACAAATCTACATGCAAAATTCATACAATTCTCTACTCTTTTTCAAATACTTAAAAAAGGAAGGGTGATGTCAGATTTCCTTGATTTCAAAGTTTTGTATCAATTTAACGGAATGCTGAATGTACCTTCAGTCTCATTGGTCTGAGAGTAGTGGATGGGAATGGCAAAATGCCTCTCGATGATAGAGAAGGAAGATTTGAAAGAGAATGTAAAAAAAGCAAACTTTATCTCTGTTTCAATTGATGAAGTGAAGTGACAGCAGTCGACAACCACCGCATGGGTATGTATCCACATCTATACATTAGAAAATCATATAAGGACACCTCATCTGTTGGTGTTATGAAAATGGTTGAAAACTGCAATGCTGAAAACCTATGCAAAATAGTTGTTTCTCATTTGAAAGATGTTGCTGGTATGACTGATTATGAAATTGCTACGAAGTTGGTATGCGTTGGAGCAGATGGTGCATCTGTCATGCAGGGTCACTGAACAGGGCTCTGTGTTAGATTACAAACAACAGTGGCCCCATATATGCTACCAATTCCACTGCATGGCTCACAGAATGAATTTAGCGTATAAAATGGTAAGCAACCATGAAAATGTTGCTAAATTAGAAGACCTAATAAGAGAACTCCATGCCTATATGTCAAGCAGCCCAAAGCGTTTTCTGGAGTTCCAAAAATTTGCAATTGGAATTACAGATGGCAAAAAACTTCTGAAGGATGTGGAGACTAGATGGATCTCTTTGTATGAACCAGCATGCAGAGTTCGTGAGGAGTATCCTTCATTGGTTGGTTTCATGCACAAATACCGTCATGAAGTTGATAGGGCAAGGGACCTGTTGTTCCGCTTAACTGATTTGGAGACTTTGTTTACATTGGTTGGTATTCTTCCAATGTTAAAGGAGATCAATACACTGATGAAGCATGCACAGGGCAGATTGATCTATATTGTGGATTTTATACGGATGAGGAAAATGGTATGTCAAAGTCTGATATATTGTATTGTTCCCAGGATAGTTTTTGATGCACCTATTTTTGAAAATTGGAGAGATTTATTAGATCTTAAAAATCCTAACACCTATTTGAGATTTAATATCCACGATCACCTATGCATCTCTGTTAATGGGAAGGAAATACCTATGCACATTTTGCAAAGACGTCAAGATATTACAGGATCGGAACGAGAAGATGTTCTTGTGACACGTAATTTGTTTGAGTCTGTGATAGTTGAAACCAGAATAAAGCTTAAAAAAATTTCAAAAACCTTGTCATCAGAAATTAGGGAACGTTTCTGTAAAGATAAAATTCTGGAAGCCATGGGTGTGATGAATCCGAATTTTTGGAATACATAAGGTGGCCGTGCAGACTTTGTCAGTAAGCATTTCCATAAATCAATGGGTACAATAATGGAACAATTTACTAAGACGTCAGAGCTCAAGGGTACGGAAATCAAAGGTATACTGAATGCCGATTTATTAAAGTTTCAGTCAACCAATTTTGCAACAACAATGAGGAACCAATATAACAATTTAGATCAACCTTCTGAAAGTGGTGCTATTACAAGGCTGTGGAGAGGAATCTATCAAAGTTCTATCTTACAAGAAGATATCAGTGAGTATTTCAGACTATATGAATTATGCCAGACAATGATTTTGGGGTCTGTGGAGGATGAAAGAGTTTTCAGTGCATTGTCATTTATAAAATCAAAACTGAGAAACAGGTTGGATAAAAATCTGGAAAGTTGCATGAGGTGTTACGTTTCACGATACTCCCTCGAAACCTTTCCGTTTGACAGAGCAATTGCGCACTGGAATTCCCTTTGCGAAAGAAGAGGTGTAAATAATACAGCTACAAGTACAAATATTCCCAACCTTGAGAGTGTAATTGGCTCTTCGTCACATTCTACAGAAGACAACATCAACTTTGATGAAGCTATTGATAATGGATTGTTTCAACTTTAAGTAGGTATCTTCTTTATCTATCTTTTATCTTTATCATTAAAGATGTTATAGGTCTATATACTAAAAATATCAGGCGATTCACCCATCTATCTACTAATCCATTTCTCGTGTTGGATTTTTTTAAAACACAGATCTAGCTCATTACCAATGGCAGTGATGATTTCAACTTTAAGCAGGTATCTTTTTCCCCTTAATCTTATTGTTTGTTACTATTCATTTTTTGACAGAGCAATTGCTCACTAGAATTCCCTTTGCAAAAAAAGAGATGTAAATAATACAGCTACAACTACAAATATTCCCAACCTTGAGAGTGTAATTGGCTCTTCGTCACATTCTACAGAAGACAACATCGACTTTGATGAAGCTACTGATAATGGATTGTTTCAACTTTAGTAGGTATCTTCTTTATCTATCTTTTATCTTTATCATTAAAGATGTTACAGGTCTATATACTAAAAATGTCAGGCAATTCACCCATCTATCTACTAATCCATTTCTCGTGTTGGAATTTTTTAAAACACAGATCTAGCTCATTACCAGTGGCAGTGATGATTTCAACTTTAAGCAGGTATCTTTTCCCCTTAATCTTATTGTTTGTTACTATTCATTTTCGACAGAGCAATTGCTCACTGGAATTCCCTTTGCGAAAAAAGAGATGTAAATAATACAGCTACAAGTACAAATATTCCCAACCTTGAGAGTGTAATTGGCTCTTCGTCACATTCTACAGAAGACATCATCGACTTTGATGAAGCTATTGATAATGGATTGTTTCAACTTTAAGTAGGGTATCTTCTTTATCTATCTTTTATCTTTATCATTAAAGATGTTACAGGTCTATATACTAAAAATATCAGGCGATTCACCCATCTATCTACTAATCCATTTCTCGTGTTGGATTTTTTTAAAACACAGATCTAGCTCATTAGCAATGGCAAGTGATGATTTCAACTTTAAGCAGGTATCTTTTTCCCCTTAATCTTATTGTTGTTACTATTCATTTTTTCAGCTCTGGTTATAATTAAAGATGTTACAGGTGTATGTATTTACATTTAGTTAAATACAAAATTTTTATTTTTGAAAACGTGGGTTGACATCCGTCTGAGGAAGCTTTTACTTCTCGGGACTGACAACGTCAGGCAACTCACCCATCTATCTACTAATCAATTTTTTGTGTTGAATTTTTTAAGACAAGATCTAGCACATTACCGGTGATGATTTCAATTTTAAATAGGTATCTTCTTCAACATAATATTTATATTTACTTGACCTTTAAAGATATTGTTGGTCTATATATTTAAAGATGTTGCTGGCACTTCTCAGGACTGACAATGTCAAGCAACTCACCCCTCCATCTACAATGTCATGTGAAACAAAGATCTAGCATGTTACCCTTGATATTTTCACAGCAATCTAATACGCAAGAGGTAAGCTAAACCCTAGCATATTTGCAATTATGTTTAATTTCTTACCAGTGATGATTCTTTCTTGATTTCTTAGAATTATATTAATTTATTTTTAATATATTTTATCTTCCTGTAGACCAAGGATTTTTTTTCTATTTACTATCTCTTTATTCTCCATTTGTTGGTGAGTGGTAGCTCCCAAAAAATAGATATTCCTGCCACCTGATAGGATAAGATAACTAAAATAACAAAAATTAAATTGGAAAGTGATGTCGAAACATGTCACAATACTACCAAATTCAATATTTACATTTCCCTGATTCAAACCACAAGAGCCTTGGGTGAGTCCCCCTCCGTTAATATTAAAGTACATTGATCAGGAATTCTTCCCTCCTGCTTGATTTGCATCGAGTTTGGGAACATCAATTAATTTCCCCTTCTTGTTCCATCAGTTTTCTTAAGATCTTTTTTTTGTTTAAACTTTTCCACTGCACTCCTCAGGTCAAACAAAGTTACAAAGCTCATCTTAGATAACCTGACCATACACCATGAATCTTCTTGTACTGGAAGAGACTGTTTCCAATTACCTTACACATATCACATCATCTTTCACACTCTCATTATTCACAACCTTTATAGGCAATAACCTTGTGATGCAAAGATAGATGAGCATTTGAATCAACGCATTCCTGGAGCCACTGTCAAACCTTGCATTGACCTCTAAGAATCCTTTAAGAAACAATGTGTTACACTCTTCCTTACTATGCACAAATCTTATGACAAGGTAACATCAATATGAGATTTCTCAACTTTATAACATTTGTAGATACTCATTTTTCTCTACTTTGAGCATGAATCAGAAGTATAACTCCTATTACACAATACATCTTCTTGTAGTAGCAATACATTCTTGTCTCAACACCATGATAGACCACATAATGACATATAGAAACAATGTGTTATACTCTTCCTTACTATGCAGAAATCTTATGACAAGGTAACATCAATATGAGATTTCTCAACTTTATAACATTTGTAGATACTCATTTTTCCTAACTTTGAGCAAAGATAGATGAGCATTTGAATCAACGCATTCCTGGAGCCACTGTCAAACCTTGCATTGACCTCTAAGAATCCTTTAAGAAACAATGTGTTACACTCTTCCTTACTATGCACAAATCTTATGACAAGGTAACATCAATATGAGATTTCTCAACTTTATAACATTTGTAGATACTCATTTTTCCCTACTTTGAGCATGAATCAGAAGTATAACTCCTATTACACAATACATCTTCTTGTAGTAGCAATACATTCTTGTCTCAACACCATGATAGACCACATAATGACATATAGAAAAAATGTGTTATACTCTTCCTTACTATGCAGAAATCTTATGACAAGGTAACATCAATATGAGATTTCTCAACTTTATAACATTTGTAGATACTCATTTTTCCTAACGTTGAGCAATGAATCAGAAGTATAACCTCTATTACACAATACATCTTCTTGTAGTAGCAATACATTCTTGTCTCAGCACCATGATAGACCACATAATGACATATAGCATGACATTTGGGTCTTGACAGACCTTTATATACACCTATTACTGCATACCATAAATTAACATTCTATATAGATTACATTGCATTTTTTACACCACACCTTAACACCTTGTATTCACCATTTGGTCATTTATACTACGTTGTCTTCTACACATTACACTCATTACCCAATGACACACTCTAGTCCCTCAGTCCATACTCGACTGTCGAGGTTTTACCAATCAAATAGACCTTATTTTCATCATGCGACATTTGCATCCTCCACCATTTCATGTGTTAGTGACATACACCTTTGGTTAAATTTTCACCCCTTCTTACAATCTTTTAGTGGTATACACTTTAGGCTAAATCACCACCCTACTTATATCATCTTATAATGGCATTCACCTTAGGGTACATCATCATATCATCATATTTCATCTCGTAGTGGTATACACTTTAGGCTAAATCACTACCTCCTTATATTTCATCTCGTAGTGGTATATGATTTAGGATAACTCACCACCCCCCCATTTTATCATTTTGTAGTGGCATACACGTTATGGTATGTCACCACTCCCTTCTTATTCATCTCATAGTGACATACTCTTTAGGATACATCATCAACCTCCTTCATCCTTTCATCTTATCATGATATATGCTTTGGGCTAAATCATCACTCTTTCATTCAACAAGTCATGGTATACACTTAGGCTATAGGGTCCATGCACATCTTCCCATATGTCTCATTCCCATACACTCATTCTATAGTGATATACACTTAGGGATAAATCATCACTCTCCCACATCCAATAAGTAATGGTAAACGGTTTCTCTTTAGGGTCCATGCACATCTTTTCACATCTCGCATTTCATCACTGTCACTTACACACACTCACCACAGTGTGCTAGATATAACCTACACTACTCAACCATTTCCCGATGACGCACTCTCATTTACGGTTCATTTTTTTAATGTTGAGAGGGAAAAAAATGAACCTCACTACATAAAATTCCATCCACTCGGGGGGCATGTTACTCCTATCATTCCATCTTGCATTATGTTCCATCCATCCACAACATATTACATTGTCTTGGTGGCATTTACTCTTGCATACTAGTTTTTTACATGTTCTCTTTATTACACATATTAACTTAATTTATTATATGTCATTATTAGACACAGATGTGTGTTCATGCATTTTTTTAGTGTGATAGAAAATACATGACATTTACATGTGGCATGGATGCTCACCTTATACCCTTACAATAATGGTCACTAGGGGCATCCACATTTGTCTCATATGGGTGCTATTGTTTCATTTCATATTTAGCATATTATACTACTTGTTTATACACATTTTTACATATTGGTTATCACTATAACATGCTAATGGGTGTTCCATTTACAACACTTGTTTTGTAGGATTATATGTTTCCATGACTACTTGTTTATCTCTATTTCTTTGCTTTGTTTCCTATTATATGTGGGATTTTCCCTTTTCTTGTGTGCACACTTATCTGCTGCTTGTAGACACGATGGCCTTACATGTATTGTGAAATCGTGAGTGATGTCGCATGTTTGAAACCCACTTTATGTGGTCTTCTTAGTTTCTTGCATTTTTATATTATTTTGTTTGGTAGCTACTACATTGTTTGTGTATTTTACACTTGTCTTATTGCATGCATGTGTTTTCAGACTAACACTTATTTTGGCTAGCTATCCCCTTTTGTGTGCACCTTGGTATCTACTAATAGCTTTACCTTTCCCCCTTGCAGGGAAAATTTCTACAGGTTAGAGTGCAGATGGTCCTCTTTTGGGGCCACATTACCCTTTCAGGTTCATCTCATGCACCCCCAAAGAGGGGGAGCATAATTTTTGGTTTTATACTAACACAACATATTTATACTGGTTTAGAAACATTAAGCGATTCCACATGAGTCTAAGAAATCCATACATAATGACCATAATAGGACACGGTGTCCTTCAACAATTTTGTGGAGTAGTTACATGCTTGGGGATTATAGTGGGTATGCCTTTTTACACTTCTCCATCCAATGGCATCGGATCACCCAAAAAACCAAGGATAGTACAAATATCTCTTCACACATTTTACTAGAAGTAATTCGAGTTAGAGGACAAAAAGTATTTCTTCCTTACACTTCTTCAGCCACGGTGGCATGAGATTGCCCTAAAAACTCACGACAGTATAAGATATCCTCCCACACCCTTTTTCTCGACATGGATCAGGTGCACATGTTCCATTTCCAAATTTTCTAGCGTAATTTACATTTACAAACTTTATATTTACATATTTTTTTACATACATACATATTTGAATACTTGATCGTTTTCTCCTTGTAGGTCTATCGTGTGAGAAATAAATAGTCAAATTGGGGGCAACAACAACAACAACAATAACGATAATGACAACGAAAACACACTGCTATAGGAATTTTCCTTTACTAACCATGTAGGTACACTACACACAGGAACAAATACACACGTGTTCCGCCCTAGGTTCACTTTCATCACTATCTGTGCACATTTTTTATATTTATAATCCACGCTCCTCCATCTTTTTCTTTTTATCATTCCACACTTGAGTCTAGTCCATCGGCACATCTTATTCTACACCCTACATGAATATCAGGTACACATTTCTATCTACTTTATGTTATCGAGATTTCCACTCACCAACATAAAGTGGGGACAAAATGTAGACACAAAATTATGCACTTTACACATAATTTGGCCTAGTCTTATACTATTATTTAGAAGGTTCTCAAGTGGATAAAGTACTAATTAATCCCACCTTTTGGCCATATTTATTTTATATTTTATTTCATACTTCCTGTATCTTTTCCATCACATAAATTCCCATTTCGTAACTACCCCATCATTCTAGCCCAAAATCAGGGTGCCCCGACCTGTATTGGGGAGCCCTGGTCCCACTTCTGGGTGCCCCGGTCTATGTACATACTTCTCCCACTTATTTTTGGGGAAATTCTATCTGTTTGTTGTCTTTATCTTTTCCTCAATTGGCCTTGTTGGGATTAATTATGAAATTGATATTGAGAGCAATATAAATATAAAGCTTATAAGACTAAAATGAAGGTCCTAACATTACATACTACTATCACTCCATCTAGAGTTGCATCCATTGCATCACTTGCATCCACATAGTATCATGCATCAAGGATAGGAGATTTACATCACACACACTATATAGGGGGAGGAATTCTATTCTATTCTATGCATGCATGCTAATTACATTTTCTATAGTTATTATTGCTCGCTACTTCAAAAAGTGTGACTGGCATAAGAGCACCTAGGGCACGACATGCACACACTCACTAGAACTACATCCAAGTCTAAAATGTAGTGCAACGCTCAATGATAAGACTACTAGTTTGGCATCTGTAGTCAATCAGACCCATTCATTTGCATTTGCATTTTTTTGGTTTTAATACTTATTTTTGTATTGTAGGTTATTATTCAACTCATCCATTGAATACAGTGTGACAAATAGGGAATATTTACGACGATTTTCCAACCTAGAAAAATTCAGATCTTGAAAACCTGTGAGGACTACAGAACCCATATCAAGGACTGGAGAGCCTAGGGACGTTGTGCAGTTGTCCCTGCTTCTAAAATGCACTGTCAGATCTGTGACATTTTGTGATAGTTTTTTGTTCTCGGCTAAGTCATTTCTCCTTCTTTAATTACATACTTAGGGTTTTATTTCACTTAGTATAATTATTTGTAATTGTTCCATATTGTTTTAGGGCATTTATTACAGCATTTTAGTCCTCCTAATTAGATTAACTAGGGTTACTATTTCATAACATACAGTCTTATGTTATTTAATCAGATTATAACTGTGAATATAACAGTGGTAAATTGCTAAAGAAGCATAAGTGAGCAAATTTCAACTAGGTAAGATTTCTTTGATATTTCTGATTATCTTGACTCAATTAATTAGTTGGATTAGTCCTGAAATAAATGTAGGAATAAGGTAGAGAAAATGGTTAGTAAAATCAAAGAAAAATAAAAATTTGGCATGTTGAAAGAATCTCATGACCTAGAGAAGAAAGCCAAGATGATAGCCAAATAGTCATAGTTTGTCTTTTAAATAAATTGTCACATTTAAGTTGGGATAAGTCGAATGAAAGATCTTCATTAATTAGTATCAGAGAAGGTATATGAGTTGAATAAATTGAGAATACGTTTGATCTAGTGCAAAGGAAGAAAGAGAAAAGATTGACAAGGAGATGAGTGAAAAGAGGAATGTGAAAGTAGTCATGAATCATGGTTATAGAATGCCACAGTGAATGAAGAAGTTAGTAACAGAAATAGAAGATACTAGGATAAATAAAGTGCAAGATATGATGAGGGAATAAGAGAAGATGATAATAATATAAAAGATGATGGAAATAAGGAAAAAATGCAAAAAAAGAGAATTGAAGGCTGTTAAGAATCGTGAATAAGACTTGACAGATGATGAAGAGGAAAAAGAACTAGGAGCAGAGGTGATTCAATGGTTGATAGATATAATGAGGTACAAGAAGAGAGAACAAGAGGAGAGAGAAAAATGTAAGAAGATAGAAAGAATAAAAGGGAAATTTGGTTTCAGTAGGAGATCAAAACATTAAAATTAGATGTAGCACAATTAATGGCGATCATAGAAAGAGAAAAAGAAGAAAAAATACAAGAGACAAGGATAGTGATGAAGAAGAGAGCCAAGTGGCCAATCAAACAACTTGTAGAGAAAAAGAAAATAAATTAACTAAGAATGATGATAAAGAAAGAGGAAATAAGACCAAAGAAGATGAAAAATAGGATGGCTAAGCAAGAAAGACAGGTGCTTAAAGAAATAGTACTGATAGAGAATAAGAGAGAAGGTGAAGAGATAATAGAAGTGTTTTTGGATTTTCTTAAGGTGGATGATTATGATGGAAGCATTTGGTATGTAGATATGGAGAAAAAAAAGTTTAAGAGAGAACAAAATGAATTGATGTTGAGAAAAGAGGAATGTGAAGAGATAGCCAAGCATCCCATTTTTAAATCTAACAATGTGTGCAGATGTGTGTTTGCAGGTATAAAGGATGAGCTTGGTATAGAAGATGAAAGCAAGAAGAAAAATAACCAAGAACAAGCAAATATACGTGAACATGAGAATGTATTTGTCTATGAAATCTTAGAGAAATTACAAGTAGAGATAGTAGCTTTGGAGCATGCTTTAAATACAGTGAAATCGTGTGAAAAAGAGATTGACATTAGTTCCAAGATAGAGAGAATAGAAATTAGAAGCTCAAAACAAGAGGATGGAAAAATAAGATGAAAAAATAGAGAAGCAAGAGTCAAGAAGCAATAGCATAACAACAGAGACAAAGGTGCATCATGAAGAGGATGAAGTCAGTGATGAACAAGTCAAAATTGAGCAACATCAACACAAGAAAAAATAAGATGTGATAAATGGGGAAGAAGAAGAAACCTATGAAGTATCAGACCTCACTCATGAAGATAAAGAGAACTAGGAAGACCATGCTAAGCACATGATAGAAGTAATGCAGAAAGATAAAATTGAAGATGAAAATTAGATCAAAACAAGGATGAAGGTATAGAAAATTTTGAAAAGGAAGAAGAAAAGAAAATAGTGGAGTTTAAATTCTTATTACCCTTGGAGTATGATGCAGGATCATCACTCCATTTTGTAAATATAGTTAGTGGTTAGGAAATTTTGGTATAAAATGTGTCATCAGGTCTAGTAAGCGCTTTTGAGTCCTTTAGGTGTGTTAATTTATGCTTCGACTTATCAAATTTTAAATCTTGTACTTTTCCCTCCAAAATACATTTCAAATTTGTGAACCATTTTTGGTTTTCTTAGGAGTTTATAACCACTTTAGTTTCATTACTAATGTGTAAAAGTTGAAAAAGGAGGCTTAGGACTCAAAACAAGTGTGTTAGGCGGTCAAATTCTCAGAGGTTAGATAGTTTCAATGTTGTGCACAAAGTAACTATATGACCATGTGATTCCAAATACCCCTATTCGAGTGAACAACGAATTGGAGAAGTTACAAAAGAAATGATGTAACTATTTTTCATCATCATTCATATGATTCAAGTTTGTGAGAGATGAGGCTCCAAGATTTGAAGGATTTTCTAGTTTGCAAACTATGTGTTACAGTGAAATCTATGTGTGATTTTGTGTGACAAGATTGTTTGATGAAAAAATTCTCAAATGGTGCTCTTTGTCTGAGATAAGTAATATTTATTCATTATATTCTTGTATATAATTTCATGTTTTTGTTTATTATTTCTAGCAATAGACTCTTGAGAAATTATGTGGCAGAGTGCATAATGCATAGTTAGGGTAACAAATAAGAATGAAGTATGAAGGAATATGGTGATTTAAAAGATGTACAATGCCATGAAACTTAGGCATGCAATTTGAAGGTCATGAATAGAGTGTTGATATTAATTGTTGAGAGAATCAATGTTGTGTCATCACTTTTTGGAGGTTAACATCTTGTTGAGGAAGAATATATATTGTAGCATGCAAGTGTAAGTTATTCATTTTTTCAAAAAGGCATGATTTGAGGAGTACCTTGTGATTTGGGGGAAGTAAGAGTTAGACCAAGACTTATTCCACCTCTAGTGGTATTGAATGAAAGGTATTTGATTAATATTCATAGTTCTACCCTATTCTAAGCAGCCTTCTGATAACAGTGACTTGAGAAATGAGTTTGTAGAAGGGAGTGAGAGGTGATTCATAAGGTAGTGAGTATCTTGATAGTTTCGATAGATGATGAAAATCATTTATAATCCTTCCATAGAGTTAGAGATGATTGAATGTAGAATAAAGGTTCAAGATTGTTGCCTTGGACCTACAGAGTAGAACAAAAACCTCAAGCTAGGGTTTCACAGGAAGAAATCCCCTTTTCTCAGGAATGGGCTAGCTAAATTCTTTGAAATTTTGAAATAACCTCTATGAGGGTGTTGCCTAAGTTTTTATGGAAGAATAGGATCAAAATCTTGCTTCCTTTATAAGAAATCCATGAGAGTGTGTATTCCTTAATCGAGAAAACAATTTATACAGTTGTATGAAAGGAAAATTCAAAGTTGAGAGAGTATATTGGTCCCATAACAAGAATAAGAAACCTTGACATTATATTTTAATTTCATCATTGATCAAGAAGTCTAAATAAATCTCCAAAGAAAATAATTCCTTGACAGTAACTTGGTTGGTTATATGCAACAATGTTGTAGTGTTGTGAAGATAAAACTAAAGCTAGAAGAGGAAAGCAAATTAGAGTCTAAATGGAGATCTAGAAACCACCTGTAATCTAGTAAAGGAGATGAAGATGGAGTTTAAAGGGAAGAGAGAGCCTATGATCTTTGTAATAACTACAATGTTTACATATTAGAATCACAATCCTATAGCAGAACATTGGAAGCCATGGCTTGAGGAAATAAGGAATTTTGATGACCTTGTACATGGTATTGGAGCTTGAAAATTTGAACCAAATTTCTCTACTCAACCCTGAGTTTGATTCAAGAGGATTGGTTGATAAATGATGAGGAAATTTGAAGTTACTAATGACAGCTACAAGAAAATACATTGTACAAAGTCCATACCTATTGGTAGAAGGGTAGAGTACCAAGGAGGTAGACCTTATACCAAGACCTCAATCTTGAAACTTAGCAAATGAGTAATACCCTGAAATTGGTGTCAAAAAGTGTTGATAGTGAACTAAGGAACCTCAAACATTTGAAGATACAGGTGATGATACAGTCCAACAAGGCTACTAAGACAAGAACACGTAGAGAAGAGACTCAAGTGAATATAAGGTAAGATAAATGAATCAAGAGTTGAAACCTTAGGTACGTGTTGAAATATTTAAAAGGTATTAGGAAGATGGATATTTTTTTTTTGGGATAACACCCTCAGTTCTAACCGTGAATGTAACTATGGAAAATTGCTCAATAAGCATAAGTGGGCAAATTTCAACTAAGTAAGTTGTCTTTGATATTTCTGATTATCTTGACTCAGTTCATTAGTTGGATTAGTCCAAAAATAAATGTAGTAATAAGGTAGAGGAAATGGTTAATAACATCGAAGTAAAATAAAAAGTTGGTATGTTGAAAGAAGCTCATGAACTAGGGAAGGAAGCCAAGATGATAACTAAATAGTCATAGTTTGTCTTTTGAGTCAATTGTCACATTTAAGTTGGGTTAAGTGAGACTAAGGATCTAGATCAATTTCTATTGTTGATTTGGGATCCCATCTTCGGGAATAGTGTTACGATAAAATTCAAAATATTCTTACAATGTTTTACTTTAATTCTACCTTTAGTAAAGGAATTTTAATTTTTTTCATAGCTATATTTAAATACTAAAATATATTTGGGATGGTTTTACAATTAATTTTAATTACTTTCATATCCATATTTAAATGTGAATATATATGTGTAATGGTTTTACAATTAATTTGATATCTAAATTTAAATATTAAACTATATCTAGAATGGTTTTATAGTTAATTACATTCTCTAACACTTGATCGTCGCCCTCTACTAGTTTCTTCTTAATATTTTTAGTAATTCTCTAGTTGCGCTGAGGTTCAATCATACCGTTGTAAATGAAGTTAATTTTATACATAAATTTAAATATGAAAATATATCTGGAATTTTTTTACACTTAAGTACATTCTCCTACATTGGATCATCACTCTTTGCTAGTTTCTTCAGAATATCTTCAGTAATTCTCTAGTTGCACTGAGGTTCAATCACACCATAGTAAATGAACCTGACTGTGTCTCACATCTCTTGAATGTCAGTTTCCTAGTGGCTTCTAGGCCACAAGGCATTTTTAATATTCAAATCTGCATATTTTAATCTTAAAGAAATCTCAAAACTAATTTAAGAGCCTTATTCCAAATAAAAAATTAAGTCTAGAGGTCCTTAGCCCGTATAAAATAGAACATGTTTCTATTTTATATGGGCTAGCGGCCACTAGGCATTATTTCGCACATCCATGTTAGATTCTCTTAAATCATTAAACAATGTTTCCCATATTCATTACTTTAATGTGTGATCTGATATATTGGACTCTATAAGGAGGTATAGTGGGTTATGATATTTTAATATTTGGATTCCAATGTTTTGATTTTTAGAATCCAATCTATGTGATTTTGGACTCTAATGTATGCGATTTTTTATTCCAATATATGTGATTTTGGATTCCAATATCTGTGATTTTGGAGTGCAGATAATTCCAATATTTAACATTTTGGAATAAAAAACTGGTAATATTCGATTCTAATATTGCCTATATTTTTTAGGTGCTCAGACTGGAATAAGTCTAGATTTAGTGAAATAAGAATTTATATCTAACAAATTAAATTTGACACAAACTTGGAGTATTGTTGCATTTAGTGAAACAATGTCAATTCTACATTAAGATGCTCATGTCTTCTATTAATTGTGATTGTGATATTCTATAATAAAATAAATACAAGAACAACCTACACATATGAAGAGGAATTGTTTAATACACCCATTTTTTCCATATATTAAATTAAAAACTAAATTCAACCACACACAAAAACCTATATTCATTAGATAACTAATGCTTATCATAAATCATTATGTAAAAAATGAAATTTCTAAAAACATGATATGCACACCCATCTTAGAAAAATGAAAAGAGCATGTTTGTGCAATATTATGGTTGCATATAAATAAATCACAAAATAACTAAAGATGAAACCAATTTGATAGTTCACCTTTGCCACCACCATCATACATCTAATGCATGTGAAAATAAGAGTTCTACCGATCATGAAACAACCTTTAAGATACGATTCAATGACCATGAAAAGTCTAAAGAAAAATTAGTAGAACCTGTAAACATATACATAAAATTCAAAATAGATACAATCGGGGGAAAAAAGTGGAATCCCAAAATTAAATGAAAAATAAAAGGTTTCCTAATAAAGAAGGACACCTAACACATAAGGGAAAATTAATGGGTACCGTACATTGAAAGGAATCAAATAATTTAAGAAAGAGAAACACAACAACATGAGACATATTTCCCTTGGAGAAGAGGAATTATTTAAATTGATCCCTATCTTTGAGTCTTTTTATGTAGTTGATAGATTCGTAGTGGGAACATGGACATAAATAGAGGCAATTAATAAAGAATTTGATAAAGGATCTAAAGGAGAACATTCTTGCGAATAGTGTTGCAGGAAAGGACTAGTGCTATATTGTGTATCTAATACAATCTCCATTCCTCTACAATCTGTATCACTTGAGAAGACGTAAATGACATTTTACAATTCTGCTTTATAGATTATTGTCTTTCATTGTTTGCAAAGACGTTCGACCCATTTTCTTCATTCTTATTTTTAAGGTGGTTAATGCAGTCAGTGTAAATGGCCCATTTATGGTTTTGTTGTTATTGGGAAAACAAAACTCATTTAGCTCATAGCTGTAACTAATGACAAAATCGGAAAATAGTTTGGCAAAACACCTAGCGGAAAGGAGAAACATTTAGGTGTGATAAATTGTTTCTTATAGTGAACCTACTGAAATATATAGTTTGTCAACATCCCTATCCATATTTCAGAGTAAATATATAGTGAATTAAAAGTTGAGTAAGCATTCATCCAAATCAATGATCTGTTTTAGATTCCACTTTAGTGAAGTAGCTATGAATAATGGAAATCCATGTTGTTTAACCACTTGACCATAGGGGGATTAAGGCCTAGTTAAAATAGGTAACTTCTTAGGGCGCTAACATTTAGGGGGGTGTTAATTTATTTTATTTTACTATGGTTTTTATGAAGAGTAGATTAGTTTATTAGTTCCATATAGGCTAGTAGTAGTTAATGTCCCACCTTGCATACTAATTCAATTCACTTCATTCAAAATAAAATTACACAATAACATAATTTTATTAATAATATGATATTTATGAGGCCTCAAATATTTATGCAAGTGCTTTCATTTAAGGATTCTTCAATTTAATTCATACTCATGTATTTTTTTATACTGTGTATTTTTTTAAAGTCTTGGAAGTTTTTTTGAGAAGAGATTAAGAAAGATGAATAGGCCAAAAACATGAGAAAATATAGTTGGGAAATATATGAGAAAAGGACAATTATAATAGACTATATGTTAGAGAAATAATTGGGGATTTTAGGCAGTAGAAGCTACAAAAAAATTATTAGGAAGTTTTTCTCACATGGTAGAGGCATAACATATCAAGTAATACGATACTTGGTCACCAGTAGTTATTTTTTCTATTATATGTTTTATTTATGTATAGAAGGTGTTAGCTCTAGTATTTCCTAGGGCGCTCACTCTAATATTGCCTAGGGTGCTCATAACCTTTAATTCGGCCCTGCACTTGAATCTTCATGTTGAGGTGTTAGGGACCTTTGTAATCATCAAGAATTGATCCATGGTAGCTCTATTTGAGCTAAACAACTTTACCAATAGGACAAATAGTATTTGAGATGCTTATAAATTTTGAGATCTAAAATTTGTAAAATATTTTTTAGAGTCTTATTATAAAATATTCTCTGCTTAATTTTTTACAAATATAATAATCATACACTACTTTCAATGTTAGTTTTAATATAGTTTTATTCATTTATTAATACCATCAAAAATATACTTTCTCATAGTCTAATAACTATGATGTGATACATAATATTGAATTTATATAAAATGCATCATAAGGAAACACACACACACACACACACACACACACACACACACACACACACACATAACTCAACTACATGTTCAGTAATTGAATACCAATTTTTTACCAACAAATGAAAATAAAATATTCTAAATTCATCTAATTTACATAATAGTTCAAATTTGTTTAATTTTCCTTACATAACATAACTTTTTGATAAATAAAATCTTATTGAGTCTCTATTTCATTTTGTTATAATAATACCATTTATCTTCATCACACTTGGTACTAGTTAGTTTCCGTGTTCAATTTATCTTTTGGTTAATTGTTATGCACAAAGAGGTGAGTCATGTGTAATTCGCGGAGTGTGCAGTTTTAGGATGATACAGTAAGTTGCAAATCGGAACCAAATTGTCATAATGGAGCAAATAGACTGACTCTTGCCATGAGAAGATGAAGCTAAAAAAGACCTGGTCATCCTAGTTGCATGTTTACTATTAATTTTGCATCAAATTTACAAGAGGAAACATAGCCACTTCCATAATGGAGATTGGCCAAGATCTCTTACAATCAAGTCTACGATAAGTTGTCTACCTTTCACCTAGTTGTTGCATTTACATTTAGAACTAGAAAATTTGTCACATGAGTTTCCCAAATAGATAAACATGAGTATGATACTCCTCTAATTGATACTAAGGATATCAATTTTCTAAAAACCCAAAAATCTATAAGTTTGTTCATAAAGGGTGTGTTCAAATTAGTGTTACTCCTCTTTTCCGTCGTGATCTCAATGCTTTTGTTTTGTGTTGTTTATTAGAATGGAGACATAATAGTTTTAAGGAATCGTTGTTAGCTATCATCTAGACTGGTCTACATAATGGTCCAATGTCTTTTGAGGTTTTCCCAAATTACCCTATAAGTATCTAAAAATATAATATTTTAAAGAAAGTATTGCGTCGGCATCTGGCTACATCTTGCATTGATATGAATCTTGTATTGTGCCCTCTCACCATTCACTATAAATTTATATCTCACCTTGTTAACACCTTACATCTTGAAGTCAAAAATGGTTTAACAAAAGGCAACAATGTGGTGAGTCATGTAAATTTAGAGTCTCATAAAATAGAACCAAAACTTGTTTCCTGGGCTGATATAAAGGTTCCTAAAGAATGGACTTTATCCAAAAAGGCTCTAACTCAAGGTCATCCTTCATTACAAAATGCCACTAATGTTTCTAAAATTATCCATCGAATCTCCTTATCTTTTTATAAAAAGGAGACTTCTTCTTCTCTATCTAGAGCTTCTTCCTCTAGATCTAGTTCTTATTTTTCTACTGAACCACCCAAAGAGAAAAATAAGAAAGAAAAAATATTTTTATGTAATCATGATAACCTAATCCATGATCCTAATTCCGATTATCTACGGTCTCAAGATTGTGAGCAAATGATCAGACAATAGTACATCCCCACTAATGGACTAGTTATTACTATGATTGTAAAAGTTAACATGGAAAGATTTGTTTCATATCTTCCCCCTCTTGAAGATATTGAAATTTCTTCTGTATATGGAAAGAAAAATGCCACCTTTTGGTACCAGTAGAAAGTCAACAAAGAAATTGAGCCCTCTAAATCATCAAAAATTCTCAATTGGACAAATAAAGTTGTGAAAGTTATTAATGCAACCTCAAAGAAGTATTTAGAAACCCTCCTGGAGATCGAGAAGACTCTCAAGGAAATGGAGCTTTATAACTAAGGTGAGCTCAAAGCTTGTATCTCAATGCTTAATCATAGAGTTAATGATCTTAAAACTACTATTCACAAAGTCATTACTTCTGTTAAATCCATTGTTCAACCTATTCAAGAAACAATTTCTAATGTTGAAAATATAGTCCAGCATGTCACAGATCTCCCTAATTTTCTCGTAGAACTTTCAAAAATTATTGTAGAAAATACCAATCCTATAGTAAAAATTAATGAGGATACAAGAAAGGAAATCATATCTAAAATGTCTACATGTCATAAAAATCTTGATAACTAGATCCAAATCCTTCATCAACAGTCTTCCGAACAATATAATAATATTAAAAACTCCAACATTTTTTTATATTATCCCAGACATGTCCGATAAGCTTCAAGAAATACATTCTTTTATCAAGCCAAAGGAACCAGAAGTCTATGATTAGTCTAAAACATATCCTAGTCTGATGCAATAAAAAAGGTTAATGAGTCTAATCCAAGCCTACCCTCTTCATCTAAAAACATCTCCATGGCTAAGATAACATTGGAAGATACCAAAAGCATATACACTCCTAATGAAGCTTCTCATTCTGTTGAAACTTTGCACAATACTATGCGCATCCAAACTCTCCAACCTAGTTGGTATAAAGTAGAGTGTAATAATCTAGCAAAGATAAAATAAATGGTATATGGGATGATTGCTTGGACAAATAATAAGATAACTCAATGGAATAAGTATCCACATGATACAACTAAGGCTATTTATAATGGATTCATTGTATTGTTAAAGAATAGTGGGACTCTCTGTCCAATCATAATTATATTCTGCAACTAGGTACTACAAGACTCTCTGCCACCTTGATCAATGAATTTCTTGGTACTCTTGAATATAAGTTTAAAAATACATATTTATTCTTAAAATCCATAATTTGTGATATGACACAAGTCAAACAATACCAATGCTATATGTAGAATATATATTATCATTTTGGTAGGATAAATGACCCTACTATGAAAATTAGGTATATTGAATAATTTATAGCTTTCTTTTCTACTAAATACAAAAAATATCTTCAACACAAGCCTATGGAAATTATAAGTTTAGGATCCATTAATCAAGTTATTATTGATAATAATGTTTACTTTTGCCAAGAAAATGATGACAAGAAGGAAGCTGCCAAAGCTCAAAAGGCACTAGGTGTTAAGTTATGTCAGTTATAAGACAACAATCCTTTTGGCTGTAAATCCTCTAAATTTGTGGCTAAGCACAAGAAGAAACCATGTTCTGAGTGCTTTTCATTAAAAAAGGGAAGGGAGCATGGCACAAATACAATTCTTTCAAGTATTCTTCACCCCCTAGAAAAAGAAAAAAAATCTTTGGAAAATATTATGGAAATAGAAGACAAAATCATGTTTTTTTATCTGCAAAGGTGATCACTATGTTAATAAGTGTCCCAAAAAAGATACTACTAGAAGCAAACAAAAATTTAATTTTTTCAAAGAAAATTATATTGATGTATTTTTTTTTACTTCACTTCTAGATCTGACTATGAAATCTCATAGATATCGTATAGTTTTGATGATGAAGGCAGAAGATTAATCTAATTAAGGATGTTGATTTACTAAAAATAGTATTTTAGGAATGTTATAATATCTAGCTAATCTAATTAGATACAAAAATAAATGTAACTAAAATACTATGGCTAATATGTAACTGAAGTACTATAGCTAGTTATTTTTTTATATTGAAATGTAATGGAATAATGGAAATGGAAGGGATGTGGTACTAACCTGATATTAACTCACCTGACAGTATACTAGAATGAAGTGGGATGATGTGTAAACTTGACTGAATATGACTTGGAAGCTTGCGGACTGGAAAAAGTTGAGAGTTTGGCTGAACTGAGGCATTTGGGTGGGTACTAGGGTGCCCTGGTCTGTGTTCTGGGCACTGAAGTTTGCATAAATGCTCAAGATCTAAATCTAGTTGTGTCGTGTGACCTTCACAATACCTTCGTTCCTATCATGCAATTTTTATTATACCTTTGCATATGTCACCAATAATATGACATGAAGATCTACCTGTAAAACCCCATACACAACATCAATTCCTAAAAATAAATATGTAAATGCAGGGGTTAGACTGATCTTAGCTGCTAAAATAGTGGACTTAAAATTGAGCGTTGCACTACTTCTATGTGTTTGTGTGTATAAGTTTTGTGCCTAGGGTTCCATAGTGCCAATAACGTAGAAGTAGGGGGAAATAACTAGATGTAAAAATGTAAATGGTGGATGTAATGTAAATAATACAACCCTTTCCCCTATGCTTGTGTGATGTAAATGTAGAAAATTCCCAAATGTAGTCCCTTGCCATAGTATATAGCCACCCTTAATAGTAAGATGTCCGCTCATAATGTAGTAAGTATGCTATGTTTATATAGGGATCTCTTGCTCAAATTTTGACACTAATGATCCAAAATGCTAACTACCTCCTAGGGGAATACACAGCATAAGAACAAAGACCAACCTCAAAAATATAAATTAGAACCATGAACCATAAAAGCAAAAGCACTCGAAACCATGAACTAGAGCACCCCATTGCAGCCCTAGGCACCCAAGTTAAACAGAAAAGATGAAAAATGACCAAATAACAACCTTTGACACATGTTGAGGGATGAAAAAAACCACATGGACAACTGACGACCATGTTAGAATTTGAGGATTCTAATAAATATAGATTTAATCAAATTACATATTATATAATGTTACAATAAATATTTAAATAAACACTACATCATAACATAAGTAAATAAAGAAATACTTACAGGAAATAAATAACACAGTTGACACAATATTGATAGTAGAAAACCCCAATAGGGTAAGAACCACTTTGAAAATAACGTTTTACTTCAGAAAACTTATTTTATATCTAGTAATATCACCTCCTCCTTAAAACCCTATTTACTAAGGGTAAAACCAAATCACTTGATTTGCACACCTTTGATGAATTTCCTGAATATATCAAATGAGTACCTAAAGTCCTTTTTATATAAGGTGATCGGGTATATCTCCCGACCCACATTTTTAACCTAAAATGGTTGACACATACACCTATGTTTATAATATTTAATATTAGAAATATAATCATTTCATGATATTAAATATTTAACCTAAAGTATATACCATGGTTAGCATAATTAATAATAGAAATATAAATATTTCATATTATTAAATATTAACCTATATATTAGTGATGGACCCATATACATTAAGGGTTGGCCAAACCACTTAATCATTATGTTCCAACACTCCCCCTTAATGTTAAGTGGGACAACATAACATATGCCAATAGATTACATGCCCGTGGTACACTACAGGATTTACAATCCTTAAACCATAAAGGTTTTAGGCTAGCATATCAGTTGAAGAAATTATAACACCTTCATCATACTCAATTTACCTTTTGGTACAAAAGGATTTGGAATCCCAAAGATCATCCCATGATCAGTGGCTAAGTATGATTTGTGAGTTTTACATGTTCTCATAGGTTCTCATAAAAGGTTATTGAACCCAAGCATATAGGAGCCTTTTACAACCAAGGACCTCCTTAACAATATGCTTGTATTGGATGTTTACCAGTAAATTCAATAGCACTAAATAGTTTACTAAAGACCACTTTTAAGATCTTTCTACACTTCTTTCTAAAAAAGAAGGCGAGGAGGTATACATGCCCGAAGGTCTTTTTACACTTTCCTGGAGGTCTTTTTTAGAAATACCCGAAGGTCTTTTTACAAAAACCAAGTTCCATTAGGAGGTGAAATTGTCATGCACACTCCCCCTCAACGGAAACTCTGACAATCTAATATTTTCACGAAAGTGAAAAACTTTATAGCACTCAAGGGCTTTATGAAGATATCAGCAACCTGCTCTTTAGTCGACACAAACTTGAGATCTATCTCACCACTTAGCACCTTTTCACAGATGAAGTGTATATGTATCTCAATGTGCTTTGTCCTCTGATGTTGTATTGGATTATGTGCAAGAGATATGGTGCTTTGTTTGTCATAGAACAAAGGAATACTGCGTGTATCCTTCATTTTTATCTCACCGAACAACTTCTTTAGCCATAGAGCCTCTTTTACATGTTCCATTGCACTTCTATACTCAGCTTCTGTTAAAGAGATAGAAACAGTTGGCTACTTTTTGTTGCACCAAGTAATGGCACCCACACCAAATTTAAACATATAACCAGAATTAGATGTTCTATCCAATACATCACCACCATGATCAAAATCACAAAATCACAAAATCCATATAAATTAGCATTTTCATTCTTAGTATAATGCAACCCATAATTGATTATACCTTTAATATATCTAATAATCCTTTTTGCAAGATTCCAATGATCTCTATAAGGTTCCTACATAAACCTATCTAAGTAATTCCTATTGCATAGGAAATATTGTGTATGGTGATAGTTAGATATATCAAACTACCAACTAACTGCCTATATAAAGTAGGATCAATTTTTTCACATGCATGTTTAGGATCAATTTTCAGTCCAACTTCCATAGGAGTAGAAATTGGTTTACAATCAATCATGTTAAACTTTCTCAGTACATTGGTTGCATACTGTGCTTGAGAAACAACAATAGAATTTTTATCTTGAAATACATCCATGCCAATAAAATGATGTAAGAGACCTAAATCAGTCATTTCAAAGTATTGTTTCAATTTTTCTTTAATTCTACAAATTAAAGCAGGATTATCACCAGTCATAAGCAAATCATCAACATATATACAAACAATGATAATATGTGATCCTTCTTGCTTAATGAATAGATCATTTTCAGAAGAACAATTAACAAATCCTAACTATTTAAAGAAATAATTAATTTTCGCATACCAAGCTCTAGGAGCTTACTTTAAACTATACAAGGATTTTTTCAATTTACAAAGTTTTCTTTACCAATTTCTTCAAATCCTTTAGGTTGATACATGTAAATTTATTTTAAATCACCATTCAAAAATACATTTTTCACATCCATTTGGTGGATTTTCCACCCAAATTGAGAGGCAATTTCAAATAAGGTCCTAATAGTACTCATTTTAGCTACAGGGGAAAATGTCTCAACATAATCAATACCAGGCTTCTGAGTGAAACCTCTAGCAACAAGTATAGCTTTATGTTTGTCAATACTATCATCTGCATTATATTAAAACTATAGAAATAAAATATTTCAATTATTTTACCGTTACCTCTACACAAGTTTTCGCAGAAGGTAAGAAGTTTCCAAATTTTCCACCTGTGAATTCACCTTGATTCTTCACAAAGAAAAACTTTTAGGTTGCACAATGGAAAGAAGGGGCCGATTATTTTAAGTACCCTTTCGGGTTGGTTAAAAAAATTGGTACAAATTAAATAAATAAAATACAAAACATTTTATCTTAATTTATTTAATTTACCCTTTCGGATTAGTTTAAAAAACCCATACAAATTAAATAAATAAAAAAAAAAACGTTTGATTTTAATTTATTTAATTTACCTTTCCGTGTTGGTTGAAAAAACCTGTACAAATTGAATAAATAAAATACAAAACATTTGATCTTAATTTATTTAATTTACCTTGCTCTGTTACCATGTTAGAATTTGAGGATTCTAATAAATATAGATTTAATCAAATTACATATTATATAATGTTAAAATAAATATTTAAATAAACATTACATCATAACATAAGTAAATAAAGAAATACTTACAGGAAATAAATAACACAGGTGACACAATATTTATAGTGGAAAACCCCAATAGGGTGAAAACCACTTTAAAAATAATGTTTTACTTCAGAGAACTTATTTTACATCCAGTAAGATCACCTCCTCCTTAAAACCCTATTTACCAAGGGTAAAACCAAATCACTTGATTTGCACACCTTTGATATATTTCCCAAATATATCAAATGAGGACCTAAAGTTATTTTTATATAAGGTGATCACGTATGTCTCCCGACCCACCTTTTCAACCTACAATGGTTGACACATACACCTAGGTTTATAATATTTAATATTAGAAATATAATCATTTCATGATATTAAATATTTAACCTAAAGTATATACCATGGTTAGCATATTTAATAATAGAAATAGAAATATTTCATATTATTAAATATTAACCTATATATTAGTGATAGACCCATATACATTAAGCGTTGGCTAGACGACTTAATCATTATGTTCCAACAGACCATGTATAATAAGCGACTATGACGACTAACTAACTGACAAAAAACCAAGGAATAGGTCATTAGTGAATACTTTTATCACGTGAGATCTATATATAAAATAACATATCCGATAGTTTAAATGTAATAGTAAGTGCATGATTTTGTGACAACAGTTTCCCCCCACTTTATGTTAGTGACCGGAAAGCTCAGTAACATAACGTAGATAGATATGTGTACCTGAGTAAATGTCAGAGAATCCTATCCTGTAGAAAAACATGCAAAAGTGTAGTATCAGTGTGTTGATAAAACCATAAAAGAGTGCCAAACCATGGATCAGTGAGTTGATCCATGTAACGTAATGAAAAAGTGCAAATGTCATGATGAAATGTAGTTAATGATAATGATGAATAATATGCATGATGGTTTCGAACATGGTAAAATGACGAATAGATGGGTAGGAAGTGATTAGTTCCTAACTTGAACTCTTGTATACGAATGAATAATCAGAGGATTTAGGATTCTTAGCCACTATGTATTGGTAGAGCTAGAATAAATGGAAGAGGATTGTTTATAATTGTAAATATCTATATATTGCATAATGTAGGATGGGTAGATGTGACAGACATAGGGAGTATGAACTTGGGAAGTTGTGTTATAGATTGAATTTATTTTGATACAAATCAATTGATACATATATTATTGGTATAGGGAAGGAAATATTTTCCCCACTCCACGAGTGTCATTGCATATGAAAAACCATAATACTGATGTTTGTAAGGTCATCTGGATAGTGATTATGTTGTCGTGTAAATGTGCAACAGGGAGATTGGACAATTTCCAAGCACGACAACGATACCCCATGTGTTAATTTTTTCTAAGTCCCATCATTCCAAGACACCTCGGGTCAAATCCAATCAATCCAAATGACCTACTAAATAATGTTAAATTGGTCCCATAGATTATTTAGGAAAGTTTTTTCATTCCCCCTAGGTGATTTTAGGGAGTCCTAAAAAGATTCTATCTTCTGGCAATATTGGGAAGGGCTATCACTAGCCTTTCTAGGACTGGATTAAACTCCATGGAGAAAAACATAAGCTCCAAATTCAACATGGAGGTGGCTGGAAGACCTTATAAAATCATGGAAATTATTTTTAAAGGCTTGGGGAAGTTTTGAAGGACTTGGAGTAGTCTGAGTGAAAACAGGGTTCACAAGCCTTGGCAATTCATAGGCCTAAAATGGTTGTTGGGATTCAGAAGATGATTTCGGGAGCTCCATAGCAATCTAGAAGCAAAAAAATACCAACAGAAAGAGTATTAAAATACATACATGATGGTGAAATAATATTTTTCACAACACCTTGGTGCATAGGATTGGAAGGCAGGTTTTATCAGGTATAAGTGGAGTCTCAAATCACAAATATGAGTTTTAAGGGATCAGATGGATGAATAAAGACATGATACCCCTACCACTAGATTTAGAATTCCATTTCCATTCAGGATCATGTAAAATTTTACCAAGAAATTCCCCCAGGAGCTCAAGTTATCTTCTTACTAAGTTGCCCTCTCAAAGGCAGTTCAGAACTTAGTCATTTTTCGGGAGGACACGTGTCGGCACCAGGAGCCTGGTGGAATTTCATGTCCCTGATGTCCCTAAGGTTAGGTACACCAACCCTTTAAAAATGTTCTCAGCCTCCATGTGACCTCTTGGACCCTCATATGACCTCCAGACTTGACAGTTCAGCTCGTCAGTGGATTTTTGGAGCATCCATTCCTTGCCGTCAGATCAAGTGCCATGTGTCAGCTCCAAGACTAGCATGGAAACTGATGTCACTTATGTCCCTAAGGTGAGGGAAATGAAACCTTAAAAAATTCTCCCATCCCCCTATGGGGATCCTTTTAGACATCCATGTGACTGACTTTCAGCTCCCAAGTGCATTTTTGGAGTATCCATTCCCTGTCGTCGGATCTGGCGCCACGTGTCACCTCCAGGACCACCGTGGAAACTGATGTCCCTTATTTCCCTAAGGTGAGGGAAATCATACATGGAAAAATGTTCCCATCCCTCTATGGGGAGTCTTTTGGACACCCATGTGACTGACTTTTAGCCCCTAGGTGCATTTTTCAAGCAAATCCCCTGTTGTCAGATCAAGGACACATGTCATCACCTTGACCACCATGGAAATTGATGTCCCTCACATCCCTAAGGTTAGGGACATAAGTGACACAAAAAATTTCCCAGCCCCTCCATGTACATTTCTTTGAAAATTTAAATCTGGCACTTAGTCATTTCTTCCCCCTCATTTCTCCTTCACAGCTTCATACCTTGTCATGGCTCCGTGAATGATTGTCCAGACACCCAGTCCACCATTGTTTCTCCAAACCAGCTCCAACATGGCCACATAAACTCTCCACACCATGAATTCATATTAATATGCAGGCCTCAGAGAAAAATGGAGTGAAATGATGAAAAACGAAGAGAAAATGGAGATTTTTTGCCAGATAATTACGAAGCCACCCAATCAGAAACTCATCATATCTTCCAAAGTATAAGTCGGATCGAGATGCCATATTTTTGTAGAATTTCAAATTTTGCAAGACAATCAAAATGCAACAAACAATACGTCAAATGGTTCCCAGTATAATTTTCTCCAACAAAATCCTCACTTCATGCACTGACTCGCATTCGTTGGTATTTCCCATCATTCCAGACAATAGGAAACGAACTAAAAACTTACACATGGGCTCCAAATAAAAAACCTATCACAATGGAGTTGTTTTCATCGTCAAGCGGAGACAAAAAACAGACCTACAAATTTCAAGCTCCACTAATAGCCGCCATGGTAGCTTCATGCCTGAAGCCACTACCAGGTCAAATTTTCAAAATTTATTTCCAATCATTCTAGTTGGCAAAACTATGTGAAATTTGGAGGATGTGATTGTAACAACAAGACAAGTCCAAAAAAGTATGTTTCATCACAAATTGAGCACTTGAAACACACTTTCTAAAAGTAGTAATTTTTCCTATATAGACTTGTTATGTTTGGAAAATCATCAACAAAAGAAGCTAAGATAAAGGCAACGGGCATTGAAGATCACGAGGAAGCTAGAATGAGTGTTCAGAGCAGAAAATAGTGAAAATGACCACTTACTAAAAATAGTAAGTCCCTTATATGGGTGATTACTAAAAATAATAAGTCACCCCCAAAGAAGTAGTTAAGGCAAGGATAGGGTGTGCACAATATCGAATGAGGGAGTTCATCGCATCATGATGGTCGAGAAGAGGAAAAAATCACCTCTCACTAAAAAAAGTATATCGTACGCAGGTTGGGAGTTGTGGTCATCAGTGGAATAGTTCATTCAACTTGGTAAGCATTCATGAGCTGATTTTAAGGAGATTCACAGTGTGCAAGGGATTTAAAGATTCAGAGTTTCACTTCATTTGGAGCTTTCCATCAACGAGGATCAACGAACTTCATCAGGAAACGGACATCTCTCTCTTCTTCTCTCTCTCTCTCTGTTCTCTCTCTCTCTCTCACTCACTCAACTCTCTCTTACTTTCCAATATTCTAATTTTGTGTTGGGGTTGCACTTTTTCACATGTCCTAATGTTCCTAATGTAATAAGTCACCTTTATGTTATAAACATGGACTTTAAAGTTTCCTAGGAAGTTAAAAAGTTTTAAGTTGTGCGAGGACATATAAAAAGGCATTGGGGGTAAATGAAGAGTCATATCCTACTCTATAAATTGTAACGCCATTCCCATTTCAAAGGGTTGGCGATTCATCTTGTAAACTCAAGAGTGCATTGTACTAAGAGAAGGAAAAGGAGATAGCCATTTTCTTCTACTTTCCTCCACTCTCAAAATTATTCCATTCCCACACTATGTACAATTTTGGTTTACGAAATCAATACAAGAAGAAGGATTTTCTAGCTTTCTTTAACTAAGGAGTTTCTTGATACTTTGTGTTCATCAAATTTCATTTGGTCTTAATGATGCTTACAATGTTTTTTCTTATCATAAATGCATGTGATGATACTTCTAACTAGTGTGTGCAGGAATATGATTTTCTACCTGCAACATTAGTTCTCCTACCTCAATTCTCACTCCCTTTCCCACTTTCAGACAAAGTCCTCTCTAGCAAGAAATTGCTAGCTTTGCTGTAGGCTCAGTGGAGTGCCCTTGTTGGATTCCCAGTTGAAAGGCCACCACATAAATCCACCTTTTCACGTGCATGCATATACAGCAGTTGCACCGGTTAAGTAGAGGGACTTTTTTTTATTAAGGGCAAATAGTTTTGAAGGGACTATACCCTATATACAAAAGGGCTAGAAATCCAGATAACCAAGATGAGAGAAACAACCCAGAGAAGCAAAAATGCCAACCAAAGAGGGCTCAACAGCCAAATAAGACAATACAAGTGCAGAAGGGATCCAAACGAACAATGAACCCAAAAGAAGCCGAAGAGATCAAAAATCAACAAAAAGAGAGACAACATAAAAAACTCCACCAAAAAGGAGCTCCTGAACCACCAGATAACAACAACATCGTAGCCAAAAAGCAGCAACATAGCAACCCGTTACTTTATTGCCCTATCAATCTTGGTCTTGATAGCCTGCAACGACATGAAGAAGGAAATGGCAGTGGCCTGAGAGGAGTCTCTCATATCCTCCTGGGAAATAGCAATATCCCTTTTCTCTTTAGGGCCCCAAATGTCCTCACTAACCCCACTTAAACTGCAGACACTATGCACATGCTGTTCAATTAAATTATATATGTTTTTAAGGGCAGATAATATGCAGTCATTGCAAATTTTTGCATTTCCCATTCTGCCATCCAAGGACTGTAACTTCTTGAAGACCTCAGCAATAACCCGCTCATCATCATCACTTTGAAGAATACCTTTTCCCTTAGCTCTTTCCATATTTTTTATAGTCCCTTTGAGCTCTTGTATCTCCTTCTCTAACCTGTCCACTCTGTCCATCAAGACCTCCTCCTTGGGCTCCTCCATCGGAATACTGATATGCAGGAGGTTCTCAGCAAGTTCCAGGTCTTTATGGATTCTAAGGACCCGTTGGGAAGGAGGGATTTTATCTTTTATGCTCTTGCTTTTCTTGCTGGAAGCAGCAGCTTCAAGCTTCCTTTTCAGCAGGGGGAGTGGAGGCAGTGCGAGCAGGAAGAGGTATGGAGGAAGAAGGTGGGGTAGGATTCAAGGGGGGGCAACTAGAACAATGGCGATGGATCAGGAGGATAAGCCCCTGATGCAAGGGATAGCCCTAGAGTGGCTCTGAACTTCCCTAATTGATTTCTCCAATGAGTTAATCAAATAGTGAGGAAAGATGATGGCGATATTTCTTCGAAAGTGATTTAGAAATATCAAATGTTTTTGAGGTATTGTCACAAATATGCCTTCAAGAGTGACATACCTAACCACCATCCTAGCCAGCTCAGCAAAAGGTTCAGGGATCGACGCCACCTTGATGCCAGCAGTCACGAATTCCAGATTCTCTCTGTCATCCAGGAACTTCTTGGTCTCGACCTCCCTGTCCACCTTTTTACTGAAGAATTTTGTGCCCTCCAGGCTGAGGCCCGTGACCTAGGCGATGAGGTCTTCTGTGACCTCAATCTCCATGTTATTGTATTTGACAATCCGATTCTTCCATCCCTGGGAAAATCTAAGAGAAATGCCTTGGTCAAATCCTTGTATCCTTTCAATTAAATTGGACAGACCCCCGATTTGAAGGTAATTCCAAAGCACCATGTTCTCTTTCCACGCTGGATTGTGGGTAAGTTCATTTTTGCAAGGCGGACCCCCCATGTTTCCTCGGCTCCTTTTCCTGTTCTCAATGGTAAAAATTCTCTCACTATGAGGGACAGGCAGAGATTTGATGTTGATTTTTGAATCTTTCCTTTCCGTGAAAGCAAATTTAATTATTATAGCATACATGTAATTATTGCCCCGCTCCTCGGCTTTCCTTCTATGCCTAAAAATGATGACAGTCCATCTCGCACATATCGCATCAATCATCCATATCTTATGTGATGTCATCATATTGTACTTGAGGATCTGCACATTAGCGTCCAAATTATAGCCGTTAGTGCTGATTTTCATGGCCATGTAGATCATTGATTATGGCTTTATTGATTTTAGTGGGCAGAACATCCCCCCCAAGCCAAGTTTGAAAGGTATTAGTAACACCGAGGTTAGCCAAGCTGTCAGCGACTCTATTTCCTTCCCGATAAGTGTGGGTGATTTTAACATTTTCAAAGCTCTTGCATATATCAATAGCTTCCTCAATGAAATCTCTGATAGATCAGCAGGGGTGTTGCTTTTTGTTTAAAAGATTGATGATATTCATAGAATCCCCTTCAATTATAATATTTGGAATATTACAATCTCTGGTAAGTCTTATACCCCAAAGAGCCGCTAGGGCTTCAGAGTAATGATTAGTCTGCCTGTCCATTCTCCCAGAAAAAGTAGCAACAAAACAGCCTCTTTGATCTCTGATAACTCCACCTCCTCCAGATTCCCTCGGATTGCCTTTTGAGGCCCCATCAAAATTTAACTTGTGCTAATTAGTGGGAGGTTTAATCCATCAGACTGTGTTTCTATCAATACATTGTTATTCCTATTGACAGTGTCAATTTTCCAATCAGTCAAGATGTATTCTTCCTTCTCAGGGTAAAGCCTATTTTGAGGAGGTTTAAATCTAGAAATATTATCTTGCACAACAATGATGATTTCCTTGTAGACTTTGTTACATGCCTTTCTATTGTTTCTGAAAATGTTATCATTACGAGCCTTCCAAACTCTCCACATAGTGTGGGGTAAAACAAGTTGCCACAATCTTTTCACCACACAATGCTTAAACAAAGAGTCCCATTGTTCCCAGGCCTGAAGACAGGTAAGGGGAAAAATCCATCTCTGATTAAACTTTGCAAAAATCAGCTGCCAAATTTTGGAAGCAAACTCACAATGGAGGAATAAATGCTTTATGTCTTCTTCCTCTTTCTGACACATGCAACATCTATTCGGCATGATGAATCCCTTCTTAATGAGGTTGTCATTAGTAAGGATCTTTCCATTAATGATAAGCCACTAAAAGAAGTTCACTCTAGGGGTTAACTCTGGCATCCACAGCTTGTGCCACTTAATTTCACTTTCCATGGATACAAAGAAAGAATTATATCCTGATTTAACAGAGTATTCCCCATCAAAAGAATCTTTCCAGATGAGTTCATCCTTAAGATTTTGATTACTTATATGTATTAGAGAAAGTTGACTCTGTAAAGATGAAACATCAGCCTGTACATTATCATTCTCCACTTTTAGCTGTTTCCATTTTCTTTTGTTTCCATCCCTCTCAATGTATCCCTGGATTTTGTGCCCATACTTTGTGATTAAGCTGTCTTTAATGTGATCATAAGCAGAAATCCAGTTAGAATCAATCCACTTATCTGTCCAGAAGTTTATGTTTTTCCCATCCCCAAGCTTCCAGCTACACCCCTGCGAAAGGATGTGTTTGCTGTGAAGAAGGTTGTTCTAGAAAATAGAACCACTCGGAAGAGACTGATCATATATGAAGGAAATCTTGTTTTGGTTTGAAAGATATTTGATCTTAACCAACTCTGTTCAAGGCTTGTGCTCTTTTATAACCCTCCAACCTAATTTTGCAATAAGGGCAGCACTCATATGTTTTATATATTTGATGTCTAACCCCCCAAGTCTCTTAGGTTTACATACCTTCTCCCAAGCCACAAGATGATATCTAAATCTGTCCTCAGTACTGTGCCATAAAAAATGCTTTTGAATCTTTTCAATACTGTTCATCACTTCTGCAGGTATGCTAAACATTGACATGATGTAAATAGGTAAGTTTTGGAGCGTGCTTTTAACCAATAGGCACTTTCCTGCACTTGAAAGTACAACTCCTTTCCAGCCAGCCAAATTTCTTTGGAATCTCTTGATAAGGTCATTCCATACCTCCACATAAATCTTTCCAGTACTTAGAGGTAAACCTAAGTAAGTAGCTGGAAGAGAATTAATAGTGCATCCAAGAATATTAGCAATCTTTCTTTGCCTTTCCAAAGGAGTGTTGAAGAAATAAATTGAGATTTTGTCAAAATTAACTTTTTGTCCCGAGGCTTCCTCATAAAATCTAAGGATAGTTTTGATAGCCTTTGCCTCAATGATTGAGGCCATCAGGAGAAGCAGAGTGTCATCAGCAAACTGTTGGTGTGAGGAGATCTGATTGCCAGAAGTTGGAGGAAAACCTTTTATCATGCCAATGCTGATAGCTTTGGAGATAGATCTGCTTAAACTGTCAGCCATAATAATGAATAATAGAGAGGAAACTGGGTTGCCTTGCCGGATACCTCTATTGCTGGCAAAAAACCCCACAGGTTCCCCATTAACAACCACTGAGAATCTAGAGATAGAGATACAAGAGTGAATGATTTTTTTGAATTTGATTTGAAAACCAAACTTGGATAAGACCTCATCCATGAATCTCCAGGAGACTCTGTCAAATGCTTTATGCATGTCAAGCTTGATAGCCATCCCCGCCTTTTTACTTTTATCCATAGAATGTATAGTTTCATGAACCATGATAATTCCATCTTGAATAATTCTTCCCTGGATGAATCCGCTCTACTATTGTGAAATTATCTCCATAAGAATAGGTTGCATTCTAGTGGTGAGAATCTTGGTGAAAATCCTATAAATAACATTAACTAAACTGATAGGCCTGAAATCTTTGAAATCCTTTGCATCCAAATTTTTCGGGGCAAGCACAATGTGTGTATTATTTAGTTCTTTAATGAGATTTCCTGTTCTATAAAACTCATTAACAGCTTTCAAAAGATCTTCAGAGCATATTTCTCAACATCTTTGGAAAAAGTTAGCTGAAAAGCCATCTGGAACTGGTGCCTTATCCCCTTTTAAAGCAAAAAAAACCTTCTTTAATTCCTCAATGGTGACAGTTTTTGAAAGACTTTTAAATCTCTTAGCAGGTATCAGATTATTAGGAATGGAGTCTAAGAGGAAAGAGGCTGCTTGCTCATTGTAAGAGTTATTCTCAGTGAGGAGGTTCTTGTAAAAATTAAGTGCTTCTGTTTTGATGTCCTCTGGATCCTTAGTAATGTTTCCATTTCCTTTAGCAACCTCAGATATTCTGTTACAAGCTCTATGTTTGAGGGCTGTCAAGTGAAAAAAATTTGTATTCCTGTCACCTGCTTTAAGCCAAAGGGCTCTAGACTTCATTCTCTAAAAGGATTCTTCATGATTGTTTATATTATGCAGATCCGAAAGGAGTTTTTTTTCCCGATAATGATCCTCTAGAGACATACCTTTCATGGAAACATTTAGCTCAAGCTCTTCTAGTTGTTGCTTAAGTTCTTTCTTCTTTTCAAAAATGTTTCCAAAAACCTCTTTATTCCAAATTCTAATCTTTTGTTTAACATTCTTCAACTTCTGCAGAAGCCTGAATTGGGCTGTCCCTGTGCCTTCCCAATACCACCACTCTTTAATTCTATCCAGAATATCTTCATGCTCGAGCCACATTTTCTCAAATTTGAAATTACCATGAAAAGGTTTTGTCCAATTAAAGAAATTTAGGACAATTGGATTATGATCAGAGCCCGTTCTGGGAAGAGAAGAAAGATGAAAATTCTGATCCAGAATCCAATTGGTAGAAATAAGAGCTCTTTCAAGATTAACCTATATTAAGTTCTCCCCAAATCTTCTATTGGACCAGTTAAATTGATTGCCATGAAGCTCTATGTCCATAAGATTAAGAGTCGAAATGAAGCCAGCAAATTCTTCCATACCAAGGGAGAATTCAGAGTTTCCCCCAAATTTTTCTCTTGGATTCATAGGAGTATTGAAGTCTCCCATAAGCAACTAGTTCATATTTTCAACATTGCTTCGGAATAAGGTTAACTCTTTCCATAGACTTCTTTTACCAGTAGCAGTATTGGGCGTGTAAATATTAGACAAAATCCAGCTATGATTGTTTTCAAGACTTTTAAATATAATAGCTAAATGGTTCTGGGTGGAGGAGAGTACCTTACCGTTAACAATCTTAGTATCCCAAAAGATTGCTAAACCTCTAGAATCCCCTTGAGAATCAATAGCAACAAAGGCAACGTTCTCCCAGAAATACTTTTTGTAGTCTTCAACTGCCTTACTTTTCATTTTAGTTTCCTGAATAAGAAGGATGCTGGGTCTGTTTGATCTTTTAATTTCCTTTAGCATTCTTTGCTTAGGCCCCCTATTGAGGCCTCTGACATTCCAAGAAATAACCTTCATTAAAAAAAATTTGGAGATGCATTTTCTGGATGGTTCAAAATTCTTTGTGTACCATCTGTAATTTCTTTTTTAGTCTCTTTTTCTCTTGCTTCTCTCTTTGATAGCTTGCCTTTTCTATATGTGACTCCAATATTTGCAGTTCTTTTAGCAGTGTCCCTTGTAATTCTTGAGGTGGAAGCTTCCCAGCTTCCCATCTGCTTCTTTTTATCACTGCAAAGTGATTCCGGGCTTTCTTCTAGAATTTTTAGACCTCTTTTCTTTCTTCTCACTAAGATGAATCCATTATTATCACAGTCTGGTATATTTTCCTTGCTAATGGGGGTAATTTCCCCTTCCTCTTTTCCTGTGACAATATCAGTCAGTTTATCCAGTTTAGAAGCTAGCTCCTCCCTATTAGTATCCTCTTTATCTTGGCTTAGATCTCGTGCAATGGATTCTAGATCCTCTTTGGCTTTTCCTTGTCTCATTTTGAGTTTCTCCAGAGAGCTAGTTCTATTTAACAGCTCTTGATGAGCAGTGGTTTTTTCCAGCTCTTCTTCCATGTGAGAAAGAGAAATAATAAATTTTTCATTTTCTTCATCAACCACCATGCTCAACTTTACCGGATTTGGTGTCAAAGTGTTCATTTCTGAATCCACTGACATCTCCCTTTTTCTTTCTGTCTCTTTCGGACCCAGATCTATTTCCTGATGAGTCTCAACCGGTTTCTTAGGTCTCCATAGTTTTTTATAAACCGGTGGTCTCTTCGCCTTAAATCCTTTTTTCCTTTCTTTTAACCTGGAATGCCTCTACAAACGTCTATTTCCAGTAGTTGGATCAGTTAGCGGCTCTTTATCAGCCTTATCAATCTGTTTCTACCTTTGAACATAAGATATATCTGAGAGTGTTTCCAGCTTTTGTATTGTTTGTTCAGGACATTTGCTGGCAAAGTGGCCTAATTTATGGAATTTGCTACATCTTAGTTGGAAAGCTTCATATTCTATTTGCTGTTTCCAGACTCCAAATTTGGACTGTAGCACAATGTGATCAGGAAGCTCTTGATCCATTTCAATAGAGACACGTAACCTAGCAAATGCCAATCTTGACCTATTTCTCATGGGCCCATCCAGTCCAATGGGTGAACCTATCGATTTGGCAACATGAAGGAGGATTTCATCATCCCATAAATGTAGGGGTAGCCCTGGGAGTCTACACCAGATGGGTATGGCATGAATGTTTTCAACAAATGGATTGAATCCAAGATACCATTTTTTTAGAAACAGCCCCATATTACCTAGACACCAGGGACCACCCAACAAGACTGAGTCCACATCAGATTGGAGATTAAAACAGGCCAGAAAAAAACCCTTTGCCATGGTGGTGATGATCAAATCCCCTTTTGGTTTCCATCTTCGAATGGCCCATTTTTTGATAATGTCCACATTGGGTCTTGACCCCAAAAATTTTCCGACAAGGGCCAGATTGGTTTTCTCCAGCACCCTATGTAGAAATCCGTCAGGTACCTGTAAGTGGGTCACCCCTTCAGCATCTTTTGTACTTTTAAAATTCAGATCACATGCAGGTTGAGGCCCCACTTTTTGTCAGGAGGAATCTTTACAACATCCGCCCAGGCTCTAGATCCAAAACTACCACCAATGGTCGATTCATTCTCTTTTATCGGTGCTTTAGCAGCTATTACGCAGTCTTTTGAAAGACATTCAATAGCCAGAGCTACTGAAACTACGCTTTCAAAACCCTCACGCAGCCCGCCCAATTTTTCAAACATGCAGCAGTTAAGTAGAGGGACTTCGATTCCTAGAGTGTTGGCAATAAATCCACAAGTTTGTCCACCCAAAAAATTTTCTCGCCAATAGTTATTGGCGCCCACCGTGGGGCAGACTTGGTAGCATCTGCGCCCAAAATATGACTACAAGGTCTCAATATACAAAAAAATCAAATATTGAAAAAAGTAGAAAAAATAGTTTATGAAATTCCATTGCTAAAAGACACATTGCTTATTTCTGCATGTGACTTTTCAATTATACGGTGTCTTTTCATATTCCTATTGCATATTTTTTTAGAGCTATAATTTGAAGAAGAATTGGCTGAAGTAAAATCTAAAATAGAGACAACGATGGCGGATGAAGTATAAAGACCTCAACCCATTGTTCCATGGGGAAGGAATACATGCCCACTTGCTCTTGAACCTCCTCTTCATGATCTACCAATGTGTTCCCGTAATAACTTTCCAAAGTTCAAAGGTGAAAAAACACAACATCCTGAAGAACACATTGCTGCCTTCATGAAATCATGTGGAATTCTTGGTGTCCAACATGAGGATTTTACTGTGATATTGTTTGTGGAGTACCTCCAAGAAAAATTAGAAAAATGGTTCTACCTCCTACCCACACGATCCGTTACTAGTTGGGATGACATCAAGGCTACCTTCGAAGAAAGATTTAAATCAACTGAAGACTGTCAAGACCTCTTGGTGCAGTTGGCTCAATTGAGGAAAGGATAAAATGAAACCGTGAGAGACTTCGTGGCTCATTTTAAAAGGTTTCTTTGCAGGATACTTGAAGAGGATTCACCATCTTAAAACAATGTCAAGAGATTCTTCATCAATGCTCAATCATTAGAAGTAGGGTTTTTCTGTGAAGATCCCAACCAAGGAATGTTGTAGAAGCACAAAGGATGGCCATTAAACTTGATGATGATCTCATCCTCTCTAGAAAGATCAAGAATCCATCAAAGGTAAAAACCTAACATCCTGGAGACAAGAGAACCAATCCATCGCTGCAAAATTTGGTGGATGAGATGACATATTTGAAGAGATAATTATTTAAATGAGTATCTTCTCTAAGAAGAAATGTAAATCAGATTGCAAGAGCACCCCAAAGGCTCACCTTGGAGGCCCCACCCATGAATGTAAATTGTAGATTTCAACAAAGTGAAGAAGAGCTTGAACAAGAAAGTGAAGGTGGTAATTTCCTAGAAAGTGATGAGTTTGAAAATGATACACAAATTAGATTATGTGAGTATTATAGATGTGATGAAGAAGACGAAGAAGATGCACCTAGTTTCTCATGTGTGGTATTCACCCGTTCTCAGTCTAAGAAATGAAAATATCCTTCCACTATTGTAAATAAAAATAAGACTGAAGATACTCCTGTGGTAACTCCACAAAATAAAATAATCAGTCAAGGATCACCATTTCCATCTTCCATGAAGTTTGCATTGTTGGAGCTAGACTTTGTAGCAAGTAAGAAGACTCCCACAATCCCAAGTAAGCTTTCCAATTCCTCTCCCATTTCTAAATCTAAAGATCTGCTCCTGTAAAATCTAATACCTTGAAAGTTCCTAGTGTGCCATTAAAAATACCGTCCATCCCTCAAACATCAAATATTACTCCCAAGCCTATCTAGACTCTGAAATCAGTCCCTTCACCCTGCTTTTCCACATCTTCTCCCTTTGAGTTTATAGAATATGCAAACAAGGCCAAAGTGCAGATTACTGAAACTAAATATTTGCGGACTCATCCTAAACAATTTGAGAGGTTTGTCTGATATATCAGGAGTGGTATTTTAATAACCAATGATGTAGCTCATCATCCTAAAGGAATACTACCAAAACCACCAACAAGTCCCTCATAGAACATGCTTTCTCTAAGTGCATCAAAGACTAATAAAGTTTAACCTTTCTACGTTTCCCTTCTTATTAGAGAATATGTACTGAACATTTACATAATAGATTATGGTGCCTCAGAAAAAATGATGCCTTTGAAGGTTTCTAAGGCTCTCAAACTTACCATGACTCCACCTAGAAACTCTTGTTACTCTTTGGAGTCGAGAAAGGTCCCACTTGTAGGGAAGGTCAAATATACACAGGTGTCTCTCGTCAAATTTCAAGACAAGAAGATTTCAATGATGATTTTGGTATTCGATGTCCTAGCCTCATTCAGAATGTTGCTAAGTATAAGTTTCTACCGAGACTTGGGAGGTAAAATTTAGATGGATTGGTCATCTACAACCATACCAATGAAGGGAGACATGGAGAAATTTTTTCCATAAAAGAAGATAAGGTAAATGGTACGAAAGTCTAGAAGCCTAGAAGCTAACATTTTATGCCAGGGTAGTAGGTGGATGAATCACTTTGTGGAAACTGAGGAGGAGGATATCCCTATCTTTATAAGTCTATACATGCCTTCCCAGAGAGATTTGGACTTTGAAGAAGCATTGAGGAGATTTAAGTTACAAGAGGGCAGCACCAAATTGCCAGATAATGCAGACCATGAGGAAGAGAAAATGACGCTTGATGATTTCCAAGGAGAAAATTATCTTATATGCTTTTCCAAGATGAGGATTTATTCTCATTCCCATTTGGGGATGAAGATAGTCTCAGTTAGGCCATCTATAGAGAGACAAAATCAGCTTGCAATGAGCCTTTGAAAATCTTGAAAGAAATCTCCATACAAGGAATGCTAAGAGCTGCGGAAGAAACATAAGACCTTAAGATAAGTCTCGAACTCTTGATGCAAGCCATGAATATGCAAGACAAACAAGAACCTTACTTGGAAGCCTCAACTAGTGTGAAGGTTGGCTATGTTGAAACAAAGAAAGATGTGAAATATGATGTCCTTCCCAAACCAGTGGTTGATGGATACAAAAATTAAATGGATATATTTTCTTTCCCATTTCCAGAAGAAGATTATTTCCATGATGAAGAAATGGAAGCAAGAAGTTTTGAGGCATTTGAAGATGAATCTCTTTTTGATGAAGGATCGGTAGAGTGCAGCAATTCCCAAAATGATGAGGTAATCCCTCTAGATAGTTTTCTTGAGCTGTAAGATAAAGATTCGTTAAATATGTACAAAGAGGAGCTGTAGGAAACAATGAAGCATTACTTCGTGTAGGAAATCTTGGATGTAGTAGAAGTTACAAAATATCCTAAGATGATTCTTGGTCTCTTCACTAGTTTCATGGACATACAAGACATGTATGAGTTCGCATTCAATCCGCTAGTACTCAAGCACCGTACAGTGGAGTAGAGATAAAGGATGAATCAAATGTTTCTCATGGAGAAGATGTCAATGAGTATAGAACTAGGAAAGAACCTAACTCAAAATATCAAAGGAATTGGAACAAAAATCAGCTTTGGGGCAGGTGATGAGATGCTCGATGGAGAATCATCTATATCGATAAACATGGAAGGTAACTGGCACTATGAAATTGACTTCAAAGAACATGAAGGAAATGGAATTTATAAGAAAGGAATTGGGAATCAAAAGGCTCATATGGAATCACTTCTACCAAGTACACAGATAATTGTGAAAGCACCTTGATTTCATAAGCAGCCGAGGAGAGGAGGCTACTTTTGTGAACCCGTCAACGGCTTCACAGAACATCATCATTTAGTGTTTCCTCTTCAAGGGTAATTTTTGAGAAATGAAAAGTGCTTTAGTGAAAGTGGGTTGTCCCCCATATTGTACCATAGGTGATTGTTAGGTTTGTTTCCCTTTCTGTTGCGTGTGTTTCCCTTCAGGTTATGTGCCTTGTGTTTCCTTTCCTTCCTTTTTGTGTACGTGTGTGTTTCCCACTTCTTTCTCTCTTGTTATAAGTTGTACATGAATCTACAAGGCCCGATGTATAAGGTACTGATCAACAAATTATATGGTCTAAAATTGAGATTTTGGATTCCCATATCATGTCTTTACTACACTCAGTCCATGTCATGTCCCCAAGCTAGAGCCATTTGTTTTCATGCAAATGTGCAACAAGGAAATTGGAAGTTTCCAAGCATGACAACTATACCCTTGTGTCAAATTTTCCATGTTTTATCATTCCTAGGCACCCCAAGTCAAATCCTTTAGTTTATCACCACCTATTTGATGTCAAATTGGTCTCCTAGATGATTTAGGAAAGTTTGTTCATTCCCCCTAGGTGATTTTAGGGAATCCTAAAAAGATGTTATCTTCTGGCAATATTGGGAAGGGCTATCATTGGCCTTCCTAAGACTAGATTAAAGCACATGGAGTGGAAAAGAAGGGAAAAATTCAACATTGAGGTGAATACCTTATAAGATCATGGAAATTATTTTGGAAGGTTTGGGGAAGTTTTGAAGGACTTGGAGCAGTTTGAGTGAAAACAGGGTTCACAAGCCTAGGTAGTCCATAGGCCTAAAACAATTGTTGGGCTTCAGAAGATGATTCCGGGAGCTCAAAATGGAGTTATAAGAAAAATAAATACCACTAGAAATAGGATTCAAATATCTATAAGATGGTGAAATCATATTTTTCACAACACCTTGGCGCATAGGATTGGCAGGCAATTTTTATCAGGTATAAATGGAGTCTCAAATCATAAATCTGATTTTTCAGGGATCAGATGGATGAATAAAGACATGATATCCCCACCATTGGATTAAAAATTCCATTTCAAGTCAATGTCATTAATAATTTCACCAAGAAATTCCACCAGGAGCTCAAGTTATATTCTTTCTAAGTTGCCCTCTCAAAGGCAATTCAGGACTTGGTCATTTTTTGGGAGAATACGTGTCAGCACCAAGAGCCTGGCAGGATTTCAGGTCCTAGACGTCCTTGAGATCAGGTACACCAACCCTTGAAAACTATGCCCAACTCCCATGTGACCTCTTGGACCCTCATATGACCTCCAAACTTGACAGTTCAACCTACATGTGCATTTTTGGTGCATCCATTCCCTGTCATCAGATCAAGCACCACGTGTCAGCTCCAGGACCACCATGGAAACTGATTTCCCTGATTTCCCTAAGGTGATGGACATAAAACCTTGAAAAATGTGCCCATCCCCCTATGGGGAGCCTTTTGGACATCCATGTGACTGGCTTTCAGCCCCCGGGTGCATTTTTGGAGCATGCATTCCCTGTCGTTCAATCAAGCACCACGTGTTATCTCTAAGACCACCATGGAAAATTATATCCCTTATGTACTTGAGGTGAGGAACATCAGACATATAAAATTTTCCCCATCCCCCTATGGGGAGTCTTTTGGATACCCACATGACCGACTTTGAACTCCCACGTGCATTTTTCAAGCAAATCCTCTACCGTCGGAACGAGGACACATGGCATCACCTTGACCAACATGGAAATTGATTTCCCTCATGTCCCTAAGGTTAGTGACATCAGGGACAAAAAAATGAACCCAATCCCTCCATGTGTATTTCTTTGAAAATTTAAATTTGGCATTTAGTTATTTCTTCCCCCTCATTTCTCCTTCATAGCTTCATACCTTGCAATGGCTCTGTGAATGGAAGTACAGACACCCGGTCCACCATTGTTGCTCCTAACTAGCCGTACCATGGCCACATAAAATATCCACACCATGAATTCACAGTAATATGCAGGCCTCAGAGAAAAATAGAGTGAAATGATGAAGAACGAAGAGAAAATATAAATTTTTCGCCAAATAAGTACAAAGCCACCTGATAATAAACTCATCATATCTTGCAAAGTACAAGTCAGATCGAGATGTTGTCTTTTTCATAATTTAATATTTTTCAAGAAAATCAAGATGCAATAAACAAGAGGTCAAATGGTGCCTAGAATCATTTTCTCAAGTAAAATCCTCACTTCGTGCACCGACTCACATTTGTCGGATTTCCCATCACTCCGGCAATAGGAGTGAGCTAAAAACTTACACACAAGCTCCAAATGAAAAAAATATTGCAATGGAGTTGTTTTCATCTCAAATGGAGACAAAAACTAGACCTGCAAATTTCAATCTCTATTAATGGCCGCCATGGTAGCTCCGGGCCTGAAGCCACTGCTAGGTCAAAATTTCAAAAATTATTTCCAATCATTCTAGATGACAAAACTATGTGAAATTTGGATGGTGTGATCATAACAACAAGAAGATTCCAAAACAATATGTTTGGTCACAAATTGAGCACTGGAAACACATTTTCTAAAAATAGTAAGTTTTCCTATATAGACTTGCTATGTATGGAAAGTCATCATCAAAAGAAGCCGAGAGAAAGGCAACATGCATTGAAGATGATGAGGAAGTCAATATGAGTGTTGAGAATAGAAAATAGTTAAAATGACCACTTACTAAAAATAGTAAGTCCCTTATATGGGTGCTTACTAAAAATAGTAAGTCACCCCAAACAAGCGGCTGAGGCAATGGTAGGGTGCGTAGTATTGAATGAGGGAGTTCATCACATCACGATGGTCGAGAAGAGGCAAAAATCACCTCTCACTAAAAATAGTATATCACACGTAGGCTGAGAGTTGTGTTAATTATTAAAACAATTCACTCAACTTGGCAAGCATTCACAAGCTCATTTGAAGGATATTCACAGTGTGCAAGGGATTCAAAGATTCAGAGTTTCACTACATTTGGAGCTTTCCATAAACAAGGATCAATGGACTTCATCAGAAACGACATCTCCTCTTCTTCTCTCTCTCTCTCTTTCTCTCTCCTCTTCCCCCTAACTTTCTCTCACTTTCCAATATTCTAATTTCATGTTGGGATTGCACTTTTTCATATGTCCTAATGTTCCTAATGTAATAAGTCACCTTTATGTCATAAAAAGGGACTTAAAAGTTTCCTAGGAAGTTAAAAAGTTTTAAGTTGTGAAAGGAGATATGAAAAGGCATTGGGGCGTAGATGAAAATTCATATTCTACTCTATAAATTATAACACTATTCCCATTTCAAAGGGTTGGTGATTGATCTTGTAAACTCAAGAGTATATTGTACTTTGAGAGAACAAAGGAGATAACCATTTTCTTCCATTTCCCCCACTTCTCAATTTCCTCCATTTCTCCACTATGTACAACTTTTTTTGAGAAATTAATACAAGAAGAAGGACTTTCTAGCTTTTTTGACTAAGAGATTTCTTGATACTTTTTGTTCATCGAATTTCATTTGGCCTTATTGATTCTTAAAAAGTTGTTTCTTCTCATAAATGCATGTAATGATAATTCTAACTAGTGTGTGCAAGAATCTGATTTTATACCTACAACATTAGTTGTCCTACCTTAATTCTCACTCCCTTTCCTAATTTCAGACAAATTCCTCTCCAGCAAGAAATTTCTAGCTTTGTCGCAAGGTCAGTGGAGTGCCCCTATTGGATCCCTAGTCGAAAGGCCACCACATAAATCCACCTTTTCATGCGCATACATATATAGTAGTTGCACCAATTAAGTAGAGGGAATTATATTCCCAGAGCATTAGCAAGAAATACACAAGTTTGTCCACCCAACAAATTTTCTTGCCAACAGAACGTGATATGAAAAGGTGGCTTCCAAGTTAGGTCATTTGGAAGTGAACATGAAAGTGAATGATAGCCTCCATTTTAGGTCATCTAGAAGAAAAAAAAAGTTTCCATGTTAGGTCATCTAGAAACAAATGCAAGATATATGAAAGCTTCCAAGTTATGTCATTTGGAAGAAACTGCAAAGTATAGAATAACTCCCCAAGTTATGTCATCTGGGAATAGGTAATGAGAAAAACTCCCAAGTTAGGTCATTTGCGAAGGGACGATGAATGAACCTCCCAAAGTTAGGTCATCTGGGAGGTCACTTGTAAATTATATGACATGATTTTTTATTGTTGTTAATTTGAACGCATTGATTTTGATTGGTTGAATAACTATTTTGGTTTGTTACTCATGGATAGATTTTTTACTAGTTGCACCCAAGTTAGGTCATTAGGGAGGATCAATAGATAATGATGGATTATTGCCTTATAAAGTTACCCCCAAGTTAGATAATTAGAGGAAATTGGTAAAAAGTGATGGATGATTTTATTTGGAATATTTTGAACACTTGTTGTTCCCATATTAGGTCATTAGCGGAAATTGGTAGAACGTCTTATAGTTGTATGTTTATTTCCCCTAGATTAGGTCATTAGGGGGAATTAAGGGTGAAATATCGTGTAATGTATTGGTGATTATTTGAAAAATGACGAATTTGTAATGTTCATATGTATGGTGATATATGGGGTACTATAGGGGGACCACCGATTATATATCCCCCTTTCTTAAAAAAGGGGGAGTGATAAAAAGGAATAGATGCTTAAGCTGAAAGTAACAAAAAAATGTGAAAATTTGAATGCTTGGATTGGAACAAAATGGTGAAGAGATATAATGTATGTGAGACATGTATGATATTGTGACATGAATAATTATAAAAATAATTCCACAAATGGGGTGTAAATAAGAGTAATAATGCTCAAGATATGATCAAAATGGTGTAATGTGTATTAGTTGGGGAAATAAACGTGAAATAATTCCCATAATAAAGGTAAAAATGAAAAGTAACTATAAATAGTAGTGAAAAAGTGTTTAGTTACTTCATTTTTCTTTTTTGTGAGGGTGAGAGTGTATACAAAGTGAGTGAAGATGCCTCAAGTTAGACCATTGCATTCCAGATAGTTTGAGAGAGTGGTGACCGTTGTATCATCACATACGAATACGAAGTTGGTAAGTGCAATGTTTTTGTGAAAATGTAGGGTGTAATAAGCATCTGAGTTGAATTTTTGAAAATTTTAGTTTTTATATTTTCTCAACGTTTTGACCTAGACAACAACGGTGAGGGAATTAGTGAGCGCTGGGACTGGAGTGCCCAGAACTGGGTGTTAGTGTCCTACTCTTGGGTGCCCCAATTTTGCCTCGATGTTCCTTGGTCCAAAATGTGTGTGTTTGATGGATAATGGTGAAAATGTAGTTTTTAGTATATTAAATGAGTGTTTTTGGGTTGTGTAATGTGTTATAACATTGTGTTTTTTGTCTTTTGGTGATGTGCAGAGGGATATCCACTCAAGGGAGTTTCGTGGTGGCCGCCATATGAGAACATTGCTTAGATTGGGACTATTTGATGTTGAGTGGGGTGTGATGGACTGTGTTGTCCTGAAACATATAGCACAGATGGGGGATGTGCCCCATAACATGCCCATGTTGACTTCAATGTGCGAGAGATTGTGTGTAGACACAAGAAAATTTTGGTTACCTACGAGGGAGATAAATGTGACATTGGAGGATGTATATCACATATTGTGATTTCCAGTTGTTGGGGAGAGGGTACAAGTGATGGCAGTAGAGGATATGGAATGACATATGTTCTCGAGGAGGTGGTATTTTTTAGGGACTCGAGTACCTACCAAGACCCATATCAATTTGGATGTTATACTATATTCTAGAGCTCCATGCTTACAGAAATTTACTGCAGTTGTGATTGCTTCTTGTATAGCCATGGAGGGAGGTGTTGGCATCTTATGTAAGATACATGACATACGTTAGTGGATAGAGGAGGAGGGTATGAGATAGGTGTGGGCATGATGTGTGATGGCCCATCTATATAGGGATTTGTATCAGTTTACACAAGATGAACATGGTGGGGTTATAGGATCCACCACACTACTACATGTGTAGACATATGAGCACATAGTTTTATTGAGGCTAGTTGTAGTTCCAAGCAGAGAGTGGGCTCAACCAAAAATATTTTCTTGATGTTGGGTGGATATTCATAGTAGGAGGATGGATACAGATACCTTCAAGGTACTGATAGACAGGATGGGGCCAAAAGCGGTTATATGGAGGTCATACCATGATTATGGGAAATTTCCCAAGGATGTTATTGAGCTACAATGTATTTAGAGGACTATGTGGTGAAAGGATCACTTTCCCAGTGTCACAGATATTTTTTAGGTTGAGAGGGTGTCATAACAGTTTGGCATGGCTTAAGATGTGCCCCCAGAGCCATATATATGGTTGTGATATATCAAAGCACCAAGGAGGGCCGGTGCAAGACCATGACCTATGGCATAGTAGTTAGTACAACTAAGGCCAAACAAGATAGATCCAATGATATTGGTTGTGTATGGAGATGATGTGGGTTGTACCAAGGAGTATCGTGTGTGTTGGGAAACTCATCAGTAGTTTTTTCTATACCCATTATTTGTAGATCTTATGGAGCTACCGCATGAAGGAGGATGGGATGGAGGTATCCTTGACCCTGTAGCAGTGGTCATGGTAGAGCATAAGTAATTTTGGATGGCTATTTTGCATTAAATGGATTGGCTATGTTGGTTTATATGTGGTTGAGCTAATGTGTTGTGTTATATGGATACGGGAGATGCATATTGATCATTGATTATAGACACATCGGTCCATACCTTTACGTGGAATGTGCCAAATGATATGCTAGTTGGAGGGATGCTAGAGCAGGTTGATGACATTATAGGTGAGCATGCCCATATTTTTTAGCTAGTGGCCACAGTAGTGATGACGTGTATCGTTTTGTTAGGATAGAAAGATGAGGCACGTGAGGAGAATTGTCATGCTTGAGAGGTAGCAGGTGGTGGTCCCTTGGCCCAGGATGTGTTTGAGTATTATGTGGACTCGTAGCATCATTATTCAGAGTAGGTGACAAAGATTAGTATGCTATGGAGGTAGGTGGAGAATTCTCTAAGCTGTGAACAGAAGTGCCGCATTAGTGGGGAGGATCTCGCAGCACCTGAGAGTGATAAAAATGATGACATATGATATAGCTGATTGTATGTGATCTGGGGGCCTTTCCCCTCAGTGATGATACATGTTTTGTGATAATGTATGAATGCATATTTTTGATATATGATGATTTTTTGATTATTTGTTATAAAATTATTGCTAGGTGATGGATGATGAATGGTTCAATATTGATTATCATCTCTTATGTTATGCGTTAAATGGTGTAAATTCATATGATAATATTGTTAGTGGTAGATAGAATGTGTATGGTGAATGATAATATATAGGATATATAATTTGATTGATGTGATTATTATAAAGAGGAAGTGTAACACTTAGTTAGTATAATGATGATGATGCGAATGTAAATAACATATGTAATAGAATAATGAACTTGTCGTAATGTGTATGAGATAATATAGTGTGATAAATGTTAGAATGATGAGAGTAGTGGGGGATAGTAGAAATGCTCCCCATTATATGGGTGAATAGGCTCATATAGTGAAGACCCCTCAGTAGTCAAGTATGAGCCACGTAAGCGAGAGTGCACCATTGGGAAATGATTGAAGGTGCTAGATGAAATGAAGAAATTCATGATGAAAGGTTCTTAAAACTAATACCTCAATAGATGTGTAAGAACCATAAGAACACAAGTTTGTCATTAGGGGGTAAGGTGATAATGATCACATACCAAAGACCAAGACAACATGTAGCGATAGAGGTGGGTGGGATAGATGTGGTTTGATTGTAAGAGACAAATTAAATTTCATGTGGAGTAACTATAGGATTTGTAGTGGCATGCGGAGACCCATGGAATGTAGCAACATGAGGTGGTGGATAGCATGGATGCAATGAATATGATGGTGGAAATGATGGATGAGGTGGAGAATGTGCACGTGAGCACCATGACTCACCAATGTAATGCGTATCTGGTGGAGTGAACTAAAGTAAAGTATTTCGATGCTGATAATGTAAAAGAGACAATAAGCGCTCACGATAGATGAAAGAAATGATTGTGGTATCTACTAACTATTGTCTCCTCTCACATAGGGCTAGACAATAATTATTTCGATGGCCATTGATGTGATGATAATTACAATAATGTTGGTCATGTTTCTGTCGTAATCATTGTGTGGGGTGATGGTTGTTGGAGGGTAATTGGATCAATCTCTTGTGAAGTAATATACACAAGATATCATGTGGGTGAGCATTAGGAGAAAAATATAAAGGTTCACACGACTTAGGTGGGGTGGTAGAAGTAGTAATTTTTAGTGGAGCCAAAGAAGTATGAAATAGTTATGGAGGAGCGGGTTGCATTTGTTTATAATGTACTTTAGAAAAAGGTGGAGATTTGTTTTATTTCTCAAGTGGAGGTGTGAGTGCGAGACTAGAGGGTGGAATGGTCGTAGAAATGTGTGAGGCATCAATGACATGAGAAGAGAAAAGATATTTCTCTAGGTCAATAACGTTGTAGCATAATAAGATGAAATACTCGCAAGTATCATATTACAAACTTTCCTTAAGTAGAGAAATGATGCCATGAAAAAAATGAATTGTTTCTCAAAATCACTAGGATGAAATATAAGCTAGTGTATACATACATTAAACTGTAAAATATAATCCTAGATAGGTTCAGAAGAGCCCTTATGTAAAGTAGGTTTGTGGTCATAGGTGACTCGAGGGCCATTATTGATGATGAAACGATGGATAAATGTGTCCTCCATGTCGTAAAAAGTTCAAATAGACCCAAAGGGTAAACGGGTGTACCACTGTAGTGCATCTTCAACAAGGATATAATAAAAGGCCTTAAGTAACACGCATTCATTGGAATGAGGGGCAATAAGCGTACAATAGTGTAAGATATGAGCATGAGGGTCACCAGTACCATAAAAACATGAAAGTGGGCATATTAAAGTCATGTAGGAGGGAAGAATTGTGAATTTTATTAGCAAATGGATTACCATGAAAGGATTTGTTGTCTACAGAGGCATAATAAGCTCTACTTTCTAAAGTGAGAGTATGAACTTGAGATTGAAGTTGGTCTACAACATGCATTAGAGAAAGGATATCATATGAGGGGATGGTATAAGATGGCAATAATGTATTAAGTGGTTAGTTTTTTCCATTGTGAGTGATCATAGGGATGTGGAAAGGGGATAAAGTGGAGTTCGATGCAAAAAGCACAATAGTAATAAGTACTAAAGGTGTTATAGAATATGATGAAGGTGGAGTATTAATAGTAGTGGTATGACTAACATTAGTGACATCCCTAAGAGATAATGGGACAAGGATGGATATTCTATAGGAGAAGATGAAGTAGGAGCCATAGAGGATGTGGTTTGAGAAGGACAATAAGTGACGGATGGTGGTGAGCCATACACACTGGTGGATGTGACCTCAGGGGAGGACAACAATGGAGTAGGAGAGTCACACCCAACAATAGAAAAATAAGGAGACCCCTGATGATCATAAGTAGTAGATGGAGTGTCAATGATGTTACTATCAATAGAATCATCCATGTAATGTGAAAGAGATGGTGAATTTGAATGAGATGTGGGAGGAGCACTACCAGTGATGGGAAGAGATACAAGAGGAACTATAGCAGTAGATGAAGTAAGAGAGGAGTCGTGATGTATACTTAGTTGACTATCAATGCCTAATAAGTAATCAATGACAGAGTCATCTAAATCATCAGGTGAGATATCATAAGAAGGAGTGCAAGAAACTAGATGGCATGTTGTACAACGTGTAAATGATGTAGGGTCATCCACAAGAAAAATACCTATAGGAGAATCAACAAGACTAGTTGGCACAAGTTGTTGGCCATCTAAGAGTTCATGTTGAGTATGATCAGGGACCTTAGAGGTACTATATAAATATTTTAGCTCAGCTATGGTAGCCTTATCATAAATAATATTAACACTAAAGCAAGACATGATTGATAGAGGGAATAATGGATCCTAGGGAAATATATTCGAAAGAGATTGGTTCACCAAAATGATTAACTAAAAATAGGATTTTAGGAATGTTAGTTATAAAATATAGTTAATCTAGTTAGATACAGAAATAAATGTAACTGAAATACTATGGCTGATATGTAACTAAAATAATACTAGTTATTTAATTTTGATATTGAAATGTAATGGAATAATGGAAATGGAAGGGATATGGTACTCACCTGACTGTATATTAGACTTGTTAGGTAAAACTTAGTGTAAGTAATTTTACATTAGTTGGTTGTGTTTACCGTAGGTAAAATCTTATTTTGTTATATTGTTTATTCGTATGGTTTATTTGTTGAAACTATATTTTGTATTTATTCATTCCCGTATGTATTTTGATATAGCTGTTTAACAGCGTGGTTGTATGGATATGACTGTGCAATACCTATATATATTGCAGTCATCCATTGCTATGTAATTTTGATGGTTTTGCAGATTAATAACATTATACAGGTTGCCTCCCTGTTTCGGTCCTTCAGGGCCTGTCATTTGGAATCAGAGCAGGAATTTTGAGAGACCTATATAAAAGGAAGGTGCATAGTGATTGCAGAAGAGGTTGAGGAGCATTGGAGAAGCTTTTGCAAGCAAAGGAGAGCTAGAGTTGCCTCCTGCAACTTCCCAGTCCCATCCCTTGCAATACCACCATCAAATTATTCAAAACTACCATTAAATCTATGCAAAACCGTGTATAGTCTTTGCAATTCAAGCACGAGGAGGATAGAATCCGCCAAGGAAGAGATTGCGAGCTCAAAGGAGGGGAGAAAATTGATAGAAGTGCTATACACAGTCAAAACCACCTTCATTCACGCAAAACCGCCTTCAAAAACCACTGATCATTTTTTTCTTTGCTGGAAAATTCACTCAAAACCACGTTTGAGAAAACCATGGGTTCATAGAGGTAAGGTTTTACAGTTTACAAGTGTTTAAATAAAATGTCTTCACTTTATGTTTAGTTTGACTAGGCCGCCCAAGTGGCTAGCCTATTATTTTGTAAGACACTCTCACTAAAGGAGGTCAAGGGGTCAAATCCCCCCTCTCAAACCTTTTGGCGGGAAGTTTAGCAGAACTGCTAAATTTAGCAGGAAATTCAAATTTAGTTATAACTAACTAAATTTAGCGGAGAAATCCCTAATTTAGGGTAAAAATTTTTTTTCTCCCATTTGGCCTGGTTTTTCATTTTGGACATTTTTTTTGCAAAAGGAGACCCTTCTAAAAATTGTATTTTCAATTGTTTTTTTGCAATTTTTAGCATTTTGGGTTGTATTGGGCTCAGGAGGCCACCAGGACCCGCGAAACAGAAATTCTTGCCTGCCATTCAAATTGTCTAGTTTTTTGAATGTAAATTGTATACTGCTGCATATTGTACTAATTTGTAGGTTGCCATAGTCAACTGAAAACTTTGTAACTGCTCAAAAACTGGCAGAATTGTAATAAAAAACAATAAAAAAATTGGTTTTGTAACACTCACGAGATCCTAGATCTCATTCGCAGCGTTCGGTATATACGGTGCCTCTGGGAAGCGCTTACGGGTAAAGTCGTCGTGACTACTACTGCACTTAACGCCTAATATAGCTGCAACAATGTCATCTGGGCATCATCCCTATAAATCGACAGGGAGTAATAAGGTCATAGTGCACACACTATGAACCATCCCATCCGTCTGTGAACGATTTCATGACATAAATCCAGACTGAGAAATTATCCAAGTATATAGCGAAGTTACGCGTGTGTATGAGGATATTTCTTTGAGCCAGTGTCAATAATCACACAGACCCCATCAGTACTGTCTTGGTACCACTTATTGAATTCTTTCACGTGCGTTAACGCCTCTTTCACGTACCGCCGGGTATATAGAAAGGGCGAGATTCTTCCACGTACCGACAGGTATATCGGAAGGGTGCGTATATAGAAAGGTTCGGTATATCGGAATGACGGTATATAGATTGGGATACCTAATACCTGGAGTGATAAGAGCCAAAACCTGTCAGTGATCTCTGCAAAATGGGCACCAATGCCCCCAAATTTTTTCTTCTGGATTCACAATTGCTCAGAGGAAGCAACTATGCTGCATGGAAAAAAAAAATAAAGACACAACTTGAGTTTGAATAAATCTGGCCTGTTGTGACTAGTACTCTAACCAGATCAACAACTGATACAACACAACGACAGTTTGATAAAGCAGATCAGAAAGCAAAACTCACCATCTTGTTTGGAGTGTCTGACGATGTGTAAGCCCACATTCGAGATGCCAAAATAGAAAAATAAGCGTGGGATAAGCTCAGCACAATATATGAGGCCAAGAACAAGAATGTCATACTAAAATTGCAGAGTCAGTTACATACATTGAAGTTCAAGCAGAATGAGAAAATTGAAGCTTTCCTAAGAAGAGTTGCAGAGTTGAGGGCTTCATTTCTAGCCCTAGGAGAAGAGGTCAAAGATGAATCTCTCGTTCCCATTGTTCTGAGAGCTCTCCCTTCTTCTTACCGCATTTTTGTCACAACTCTAAACTTGTCAGATATGACAATTAGTTTTGACAAGCTGGTAAACCTACTACAACAAGAGGAAGCAACACACAATAAGGATGATGAAGAGGAGCAGGCACTGTCTTCACATCAAAAATGGAAAGGAAAAGGTAAAGGAAAATGTAAATCCTATCAGAAGTCCCAACATCAGAATCAGTATCATGGGGACAATCGACAGAAGAAGCAATGTCCAATTTGCAAAAGAGGACATGACTTAAAAGATTGTCGGTATAAAACTTATAAGAAAGGTTCATCAAGTAACTCTGGACCACAACAACAACAATCTTACAAGGGACATTCTAACAACTATCACGGGAAGAAAAAGGGGAACTGGAAAAGAAGACCCCACCAGCAAGGTAATATTACTGAGCAACAAGAACAATCAGACAATGAAGACTTCTTGTTCACTGCTCGATCAAGTGAACCATCCACGTCATCTAGTGATGTATGGTATGTTGATTCAAGAGCCACTCGACACATGACCGGCCACAAAGACTGGTTTATTTCAATGAGGGACACACCATCAAAAAATCATGTTTCGTTGGGAGTTGATTCTTCATATACAATTCAGGGGATTGGGAACATCTCTCTACCCCTTGGTTCACGCAAATGCAGACTATCAGATGTCCTATATGTCCCTGGGTTGACAAAGAATCTTCTTTCAGTTAGTCAACTCCTAGATCACAACCTAAAAATTGACTTTGATAGTCAATCTGGAAAGAAAACGTGTTTGATTCGAGATAAATCAAGAGGCTCGAAAATAATTGTAAAAGCCTTCAATGTGGGATGCATGTTCCAACTTTATTTTGTGTATAGAGATGATCAAGCACTTGTGGCTAAAAATTCCACCTCAATGCAGCTGTGGCATCGAAGATTTGGTCATGTTAGTTTCAAATATCTCGAAACACTTTGCCGGTGTAATATGGTACATGGACTACCTTCTCTTCAGAAGGATACAGACAAGTGTCCTCACTGCCTAGCAGGAAAACAACACAGAGCTTCGTTCCAAAAGAGTACATTTGAAGCTCATTGTAAACTTGACTTGGTTCATACTGATCTTTGCGGTCCAATGCAGCCAAGTCATTCTGGGTTCCAGTACTTCATGCTTTGTGTTGACGATTATTCGAGGAAAATGTGGATTTTCTGTCTTCGCAAGAAAAGTGAAGCATTTGAAACCTTCAAAAAGTTAAAAGTTACAGTTGAGAAAGAAACTGGTCATCACATCAGAACCCTCTGCTCAGATCGAGGGGGGGAATTCACCAGTGATGAGTTCAGAGAATACCTACAAACTCATGGGATTCATCGATAAATGCCTCCTCCACACACACCGCAGCAAAATGGTGTTGTTGAGAGAATAAATCGTACTATCATGGAAATGGTGCGATGCATGATCGATGATTCCAGACTTGTAAAGACATTTTGGGCAGAAGCAGCAAAAACAACAGTGTATTTGTTGAACAGAGCGCCCACAACTGCTCTTGATGGAATTACACCACAAGAAGCATGGTCAAAAAGGAAACCATCCATTGCACACCTCAGAGTATTCGGGTGCAAAGCAAGCATGCACATACCCAAACAGAACAGAAAGAAATTGGACATGAAGTCATAAAAACTCATTTTCATTGGGTACAGTGAAGAGACTCTTGGGTATAGATTGATGGATCCTAAGACCAGAAAATTCTACACCAGCAGAGATGTTGAGTTTTTCGAGAAGAAGGAAGCAGAGTCTCCTCCTCCGGACTCGCAAGATATAGATTTTTCACCTATTGTAAAAATTGAAGCTAATGTTCCCTCAAAAGATGAAAGTGATGATGGGGATGATGGTGTTGATCAAATAGAACCACAACCCATGGGAACAGTTTAATGTATTCCTAAATGGTTCACAAATACATTACGAGATGCAAGATTGGATGCTCTACCAGATACATCCACCCCTGGACCACGAACTCGCAGTAAAGCAAGAGAAGTTAAATTTGCTTTGATGAGTAGAGTTATTGAATCAGATGATCCCTCTACAGTCCAGGAAGCCCTACAGTCAAAAGCTTGGAAAGATGCCATGGATTCTGAATATCAATCAGTGATGAAGAATAAAACTTGGCAGCTTGTTGATCTTCCACCAGGGAAGAAACCCATTGGATGCAGATGGATATTCAAAACTAAGTACAAAGCAGATGGGACAGTGGACAAGTACAAAGAAATACTTGTAGCAAAGGGGTACACACAAAAAGAAGGCATTGACTATGAGGAGACATTTTCTCCCACAGCTAAGATCAAAATGATCAAGATGATCTTTGCTCTAGCTGCTCAGTTTGGATGGAAAGTTCACCAAATGGACGTACAAAGTGCCTTCCTAAATGGATATTTACAAGAAGAAGTCTACATGACTCAACCTGAGGGATATGTTGTACCTGGTCAAGAAACAAAGGTATCCAGACTCAGGAAATATCTGTATGGCCTCAAATAGGCACCCCAGGCATGGTACATCAAGATTGATGAGCATCTCATACAACATGGATTTGTTAGAAATCCATACGATCCCAATCTCTACCTCAAAAAGAAAGGGGGGAGATGGTGATTGTTGTTGTCTATGTCGATGATCTTGTCATCACTGGCAGTTCAGTGAGGATGATCAATGCAACGAAGAAAGATCTTAATCGATCATTCGACATGACTGATCTTAGGCTGATGCACTATTGTCTTGGATTAGAAGTGTGGCAGAAAGAGAATCATATTTTTGTTTCTCAGATGAAATATACCAAGACTACGCTCGAGAAGCTTAGGATGATGGATTGCACACCAATTGCTACACCTATGGAGAACAGATTACAATTATCTCGTTCAGATCCATCTCCTGAGGTAAGTGCCACTCTCTATTGGCAGCTGATCGGGAGTCTCATTTACCTGACTTACACTAGACCAGATATCAGCTTTGCAGTAAGTTATCTATCCAGGTTCATGCAAGAACCCAAAGTTTTTCATTGGAAAGCAGCAAAGCACATTTTGAGATATCTTAAAGGATCAGTGGATCTTGGTCTAGAATACAAGAAGAATGAAAACTTTTTCTTGACTGGATATTCGGATTCAGATCATGCAAGTAACATTGATGATAGAAAATCCACTTCTAGATTTGTATTCATTATGGGATCTGGACCAATATCATGGGGAAGTAAGAAACAACACTTTGTTTCTCGCTCTTCCACAGAAGCCGAGTATCGTTCTGCAAGAGAAGCTGTCTGCGAAGTGATATGGCTACGTTGCATACTGGAAGGACTTGGAGTACCACATGAGAAACCTACCACCATGTATGTTGAAAATTAAGGTGTTCTCAAGCTTGTTCGGAATCCAGTGTTTCATGAGAGAACGAAGACATTGAGGTACAGGTTCATTTCATCGAGAACATGTCTTGAAACACAATATACAGCTTCAGTTTTGCCCAACAGCTGAACAACGAGCAGATATCTTCACAAAGTCACTTGCACGTGAAAATTTTGAGTTGTCGAGAGAGTTCCTCTCCTCATCCCTTGAGGCAATGTAAAATTAAGGGGGGGAATGTTAGGTAAAACTTAGTGTAAGTAATTTTACATTAGTTGGTTGTGTTTACCGTAGGTAAAATCTTATTTTGTTATATTGTTTATTCGTATGGTTTATTTGTTGAAACTATATTTTTTATTTATTCATTCCCGTATGTATTTTGTTATAGCTATTTAACAGCTTGGTTGTATGGATATGATTGTGCAATACCTATATATATATATATATATATATATATATATTGCAGTCATCCATTGCTATGTAATTTTGATGGTTTTGCAGATTAATAAAATTATACAGGCTGCCTCCCTATTTCGGTCCTGTCAAGACTGCAGTAGGATGATGTGCAAACTAGACTGAGTGTGACTGGGAAAATTTGGGACTAACAAAAGTTGAGAGTTTGGTTGAACTGAGGCATCTGGGAGGGTATTGCGGTGCCCCGGGGCACCCTGGTATGTGTTTTGGGCGTTGTAGTTTGTAGAAATTCTCATGATCTAAATTTGGTTGTGTTGCAGAACCTTTGCAATACCTTCATTATTTTCATGTAGTTGTCATTGTACCTTCTCCTATGTCGCAAATAATATGATTGATTAACTAAAATTAAAATAATGGGGGAATATAGTAATCCTAGTTAATATAAATAGGAGGACTAAAATGCTATATAAATGCAATAAATAGAGTAATGGAATATCTAATAAATGTAAATAAATTATTCTTAGTGAAATATAAACCCTAATGTGCAAGAGGGGAAAAGAGAAATGAATTAGCTGATTATGGCAGACTGTCATAGAATTGAAACTAGAAACTAGTTGTGTAGAGGACCACTTAGGGACCATACATAGGGTATATTTAGACTATCTGAAGTGACACAGGCATCTGGGAGGGTATTGGGGCAACTTGGTTTGAATTATGGGCACTCCAAATGGTATAAAATCCCAGAAACTATGTTCGATAGTGTTGCAAAGGTATATGAAACCCTCTTTATCTTTTGCACTGAATTTGCTAGATGAACTAGATGAAATCCTGCACATGAAGAAAAAGAATGGGTCAGACTGACCTCAACCACCAAACCGATGGAATTTTCATTGAGATTTGTACTACATTTTGGTCCCAAATGTAGTTCTAGTGAGTATGTGCATGTTATGCCCTAGTTACTCTCATGTCAGTCACACTTTGTGAAGTAGCGAGCTACAATAGCTATAGAAGATGTAGATAGAAAAATAGAATGAATAGAATCCCTCCTCCTCTAACAATGTGTGTGATGAAAACTTCTTATCTTAGATGTATGGAGCTATGTGGATGCAAGAGATGTAGTAGATGCAGCCCTAGATGGAGTGATATTAGTGATAGGATGCAAATACTTAGGACCCTCATTATGATCTTATAATGTTTATATTTATAGGGCTCTCAAGTTTAATTTTGCAATTAATCCTTACCATACTAATTGAGGAAGTGATAAATATGACCAATGGCTAGAAGTGACCCAAAAAGGAGTGAAAGGGTGTTTTCCTAGATTAGGGCATCTGGGTGGGACCAAGGATTCCGAATGGTGTGAGGCACCCAAAATTAGGGCTATAATTTAAGGGAAGTTACGAAACGGACAAATAAACTATAGGAAAGACGTGGGAAAGACAAAAAAATATATAAAAGTGGGGTTAATTGATACTTTGTACACTTGAGAACCTTCTAAATAGTAATATAACACCAGGATAAATATTGACTAAAGTGCATGATTTTATGTCTATATTTTTCCGCCACTTTATGTTGCTGAGTGAACAACTCGGTATCATAAAGTAGATAAAGAAATGTACTTATGTCTGTGTAGAGTGTAGAAGAGAACACACTGATGGACTAGAAGCGTGGAATGACAACAAGAAAAATGTGGAGGAGTATGGATTCTAAAGATGAAAAATGTGTAAAAAGTGATGAGAGTGAACCTAGGGTAGAACATGTATGTAGTTGTTGTAGTGTTAAGGAAAATTCCTGTAGCGGTGTGTTGTCATTATCATTTTTTGTGTCACATTTTTTTTTTGTTATTGCCCTCAATTTGAATACTTGTTTCTCATACAATTGACATGTAAGGAGAAAATGTGTAAGTAGTCAAATTTGTATTTATGTAAAAACATTGTATAAAATTTGCAAGTGTAAAGTATGCTAGAAAAAGTGTAAATGGAACATGTGCACCCAATCCATATCGAGAAGAGGGGTGTATAAGGATATCATGTACTTTCATGAGTTTTTCGGGTGATCTCATGCCACCATGATTGAAGAAGTGTAGGGAGGAAATGCTCTGTGTCCTCCAACTCTACCTGATTCTGCTTAAATTTGTTGAAGAGATCTCTTTACCATGTTTTTTTAGGCGATCCTATGCCACTAGAAAAAGAAGTGTAGAGAGGCTACCTGTTATAGCCCCTGATCTTGTGACTGCTCCGTAGAATTATTGAAGGACACCATGTCTTGTTATGGCCATTATGTATGGATTTTGGTCTAGTTTGACCTCACTTGTTGTGTCTAAACCAGTGTAAATACATTGTGTTAGTAGAAACCCACAATGACGCTCCCTTCTTTGGGGGTGCATGCAACGACCCTGGAAGGAGAATGCGGCCCCAAAATAGGACCCACCGCACTCTGACCTTGTAACCAACTCAGCCATGTAAGGGGGAAAGGAAAAGTGTTTGGTAGATACCAACATGTTCATAAAAGGGGATGACTATCAAAATAAGTGTTATTCCGAAAGCATATGCATGTAATCAATGTAAAAATGTAAATAGTATAGAAAAACTACCAAGCACAATAGTGTAAACACACAAGAAGAAGACCGCACAAAGCGAGTTAAAAACAAAGGACATCACTCATGATTTTTCAAAACACTCAAGGTCATCATGGTCATAAACAACAGACAAGTGTGAACACACATAAAGGGAAAACCCGCATAAAATAGCAAACAAAGCATACAAGTATGAATACAGAAGTAGTCATGGAATAATGTAATATTTCAAAATAATTATTACACACGGAACACCCATTAGCATGTTAGAGTGATAAACAATGTGTCAAAACGTGTATGATTAAGTAATATAAGATGTTAAGTATGAAATGAAATAATAACACCTATATGAGTTGAGTGTGGATGTTCCCAGTGACTAGTATAGTTAGGGTAGAAGAAAAGCATCCATACCACGTGTAGAGTCTTGTATCTACGATCACACTAAAAAATAGGTGAATGCATATGTGTGTATGATAATGACATATAGGAAAGCAATCTAACATGTGTAGTAAAGTGAGCATGGAAAACACTAGTAAGAAAAAGTAAATACAACCAAGACCATACAATATGCTGTGGATGGATGGAATGGAATGCAAGATGGAATGATAGGAGAAACATTACCCCCAAGTGTATGGAAGTATATGTAGTGAGATTCATTTTTTTACCCCCTTAGCAGTCAAGAATGAACCACAAACAAGAGTACATCATCAAGAAAAGGTCGAGTAGTGTTGGTTGTGTCTAGCGTGCTATGATGAGTGTATATATGTAGTAATGATGAGATGCGACATGGGAATATGATGTTTGTAGACCCTATAATGAAAGAGTATACCACAAATTTTTTGAACATAAGAGTGATGATTTAGCCCTAAGCATATATCACTATGGGAGAGGTGTATGGTAAGAATATGTATGGAAAAGGGAAGCATGGACCCTATAGCCTAAGCATATACCACAATGTGTTGAATGGATGAATGATGATTGAGACCTATGCATATATCACTACATGATGATCGGTAACAAGTGATGAATTATATGATTGTATAACATATGTATGAGACGTGATGAATGGGGGAGTGATGATTTATCCCTAAGCGTATATCAATACCGGATGAAAGGAGAAGGTGACGATCTAGCCTATGGCGTATGTCACTATGAGATGGGTGATGATGGTGTAGAAGGCATATAGTAGTAGGTGGGGGATAGAGGAAGGTGGGGATTTAGCACTAAGTGTATGTCACTATGTGATGAGTAAGAGGGATGTGGTGATTTAGCCTAAAGTGTATACCACTATGGGATGAGTAAGAATGAGGTGGTGATTTAGGATACAACATATACAACTAAGTGATGAGTAAGAAGGAGGCGGTGATTTATCCTAAAGTGTATACCACTAAGTGATTAATGATAAATTACATTGGAAAGTGGTCGGGTAGTATGGTGATGATTAGGTGTAAGAAGATAATGAGAATGGGACGAAGGGAGTGGTGATCTAACCTAAGGTGTATACAACTACACAATGATTGAAGGTGTGATGAGGGAATGGAATAATTTTGAAATGAAGAAAGTAATGTGATGACATGATAGGACATGATAGAATGTAATATAATGATGTAGAAGTGATGAAAGGAGTGGTGATTTAACCTAAGGTGTATACTACTATGTGATGATATGTGTGGGTGACAATATAGCCTAGAGAGTTAGTCACTAGTCCGATGGATATGGTATGATAACATGTCACATATAGGGAAGTTCCATTTGATTAGTAAACCCTCGACAATCAAGTATGAACTGAGGAGATAGAGTGCTTCATAGGGTAGTAAGTGCAAGGCATAGAATAATTTAGTGTAGGTGACCAAGTGGTGAATAGAAAGTATAGTTATGCGAGAGGATGTATAAAGTGTGATGATAGGTCTAGATAGAATGTGTATTGGTGATAGTTAAAGCTAGATCCATGGATAATGTGACCTAGTGTAGAGATATAATGTATGAGTGAGATATAGAACTAGCCTCATTTATGATGATGACTAGTGTAACGTGTATGAAAGAGATGATGTAGATGAGGTGTGTATAAGATGATGTAGGATATATATAGAAATGATGATGAAGGATATATGATCTGTATAGAAATGATGATGTAGGATGTGTGGCATGTTTGGTTCAGTGTAATGGTGATCCCTCAACAGTTCAGTGTGAACAGAATCATAAAGTGCGTCATTAGGTAATGAGGGTGTTGTGATAGGTGCTTATATATAAGTGTAATATTTATTTAGGTGCATGATATTTAAAGGTTTTTTGAGTGATTTTCCCAAGAGGGTGGTAAGGCGATAAACACCACCACCAAGATTATCAGTGATAACATAGGGGCCTAGCTAGTTGGGATTAAATTTTCCTATGAGAGTTGCTTTGGATTTTGTATTTTTCTAGTTTAATTTTAAGACAAGATCACTAATGTTAAAGTCTCAAGAATAGGTCTTACAGTTGTAAGCATGTGACATGTGGGTTTAGTAGGCACAGATATTTTCCAATTCTTGGACACATTGTGCATCTAACATTTCTAATCTGTGAAAATGCTTTTCATGGTATATGTTGTCTTTAAGGATGCCTTTAAGAGAGATTCGTAAGGTTGGTATTTTGAGGTTTAATGGAATTACCGCCTCAGTTCCATAGACGAGGGAGAAGGGGGTGTCATTAGTGGGAGTATGGATGCTAGTATGGTAATCCCATAATGTGTAGAAAATTCGATTATGCCAATCAGTGCCACTTGAGTCAATGGTCTTTAGGATAATTTTGACGATAGTTTTATTAGTAGCTTCTACTTGGCCATTGCCTTGGGGATATTATGGTGTGGAAAATGACTGTTTGATTTTAAACTTAGCACAAAACTTTTTGATGTATTTATTTTTGAATGATGACCAATTATCAATGATAATGTCAAACAACACACCAAAACATGTGATAATGTGTGTGGTGAGGAAGTTACAGATGTTGGTACCAGTGGTTGTATGTAAGGGTGTTGCTTCAACCCACTTAGTGAAGTATTCCGAGGTGGTAATGATAAATTTGTGGTTGTCAGTGGATTCTAGGTTAATTAGGCCAACTAAGTCAAATCCCCAAAGTGAGAAAGGCCATGTTAGTGCGATGGATTAGAGGTCATAAGCGGGTACATGATGGAGGTTACCATATTCCTGGAATTTATCGTAATGCTTAGCATAATCCATAAAATTTGATTCCATTGTGGGCCAATAATATCCTTGATGTAAGAGCTTTTGTGCCATGGATTTACCCAAAAAATGACCACCACAAATGCTATCATGAATGTTAGATATTTTCTTAGGGATGTCAATGAGGGGAAGCCAATGGATAAGATGATTGTCAATAGCAAATTTGAACAACTTCGTTCTGACAATAACATAATGAGCAGCTTCACGACATAATCGATGGGCTTCATGGGGTTAGAGAGTTTTGGGAATGGTTTGTTTATATAGATAGTTATAATTAGGTGTGAACCATTCATTGGTATCGTCACTGTGGGTGGTGGCACAAGCGGAGATGGGTACAATAGAGATATAAGGATGTTGTAAGTGGGTAATGATAAAGTGTCGTGGTCATCACTGATAGCTTGTAGGATAAGAGAGGTTACACTAGCCATGGCATTGACATGACAATTGTCTTTGTGAGGGGTTGGGGTGATAGCATAAGAGTTGAAATTAGTTAAAAGGTCTTTTACGAATGCATTATACGGGATAATATGTTCCTCATTAGTGTGGTAGATATAATTAACTTGGTTAATGACTAATTGAGAGTCCTTTTGGATGCCTGAGTTATGAATGAGGAATTTCTTAGTGGTAAGTAGTCCTAAAATGAGGGATTCGTACTCAACTATATTATGTGTGTAATAAAATCCTAGTCGGTAAGTAAATGGGAGAAGGTCACCATGTGGAGTAATGAAGACCACACTGACACCAGTGCTGGAGCAGTAGCAAGACCCATAAAAGTACATTGTCCACATATGTGGTTCAATAGTATAAGTAGAGAAATCATCATAGAAGCAATCTGAAATGGGGGAAGTGTTTTGTTGTCATGCAAATGTGTGACAGGGAAATTTGAGGTTTCTAGGAACGACAACTATAGCCCTGTGCCAAATTTTTTTCATGTTTTATCATTCCTAGGCACCCCAAGTAAAATTTGTTAGTCTGGTAACCCCTATTTTATGTCAAAATTTTCCCCTAAATGATTTAGGAAAGTCAATTTAATCCCCCAGGTGATTTTAGGAAGTTCTGAAAAGATGATATCTTCTGGCAGTATTAGGAAGGGCTATCCCTGGCCTTCCCTAGATTGGATCAACCCCCCTGGAGCAGAACCGAAGGGCCAAATTCAACATGGAGGTGAATTAAAGTCCTTATAGAACCATGGAAATTATTTTGGAAGGTTTTGGGAAGTTTTGAAATACTTGGAGCAGTTTGAATGAAAAGCAAGGTTCAAAAGCCTAGGCAATACACAGGCCTAAAACAACTACTAGGCTTCAGAAGAAGATTTCAGGAGCTTAGAATGGAGTTATATGTAAAATAAAACATATCCAGAAATAGGATTCCAAGACCTCCATGATGGTGAAATCATATTTTTCACAACACCTTGGCGCATAGGTTTTACAGGTAGTTTTTCTCAGGAATAAATGGAAACCCCAAATCAAAAATACAATTTTTAAGGGATAAAATGGATGCATCAATACATGAGAAACCAACTATTAGATTCAAAATTATATTTCCAGTTAGGATCATGTAAAATTTCACAAATAAATTCCATTGGGAGCTCAAGATATCATCGTTCCAAGTTTCCCTCTTTAAGATAGCTTAGGAGTTACTCAATTTTCGGGAGGACATGAGTCAACACCAGGAGCCTGGCATGATTTTATGTCCCTGAAATCCCTGAGGTTAGGTACACCAACCTTGAAAATTTCTCCCAGCCCCCATGTGACCTATGGGACCCTCATATGACCTTAAGACTTGACAGTTCGACCCCCAGGTGCATTTTCGGAGCTCAAATTCCCTGCCATCGGATTGAGGACACGTGTCATCTCCAAGACCACCATGGAATTTGATGTCCCTAAACTTACTAAGCTTAGGGACATAAAGACATGAAAAATTCACCCAGCTCCTATGGGGAGTCTTTTGGTCATCCACGTGACCGTCTTTCAGCTCCTAGTGCTTTAAAGCAACTTTTTTCACATCCATTCCATGTCGTCCGATCACCACAACATGTCATCCTCTTAACCACCATGGAATTTGATGTCCCTCAAAACCCTGAGGGACATCAAGACATGAAAAAATTACCCAAATTTCTCCCTCCATGATTTCAAAAATACAAAATTCTAATTACCGCTTCACCTGCTTCCAGTGCTTCTAGCTGCTTCCACTCTAGTGCACAAATATTTCCATTCTTCCTCTATAACTTCTAATCCATCATTCCACAATTTCTTAACCTCAAAATAGACCTACCATATAGGTAATTCCCTTCCAATCCATGAAATCAAGCAGGTCTAAGAATGAAATTTGAGAAAACACAGAAGTAGAGGCACATAATGAAGAAGGAGAAAACAGAGAAAACTCCATGGCCATGAAACGAGAAGTTGAAGAAATATCTCAAAAGGATGCGCGAAAAAAAAAAAATGTATTTTGATGTTAATTCCTATACCCAAGGAAATAAATAATACACCTTCAAACTCTCCTCTCATGCAACAGAGCATCCACGATGAAGAAATCCCACTTCTAACTCAACGAAGAAAAAATCCAATTTCCCATCAAACCGTTGGGTGAAACAAAGTAGAATTACACGTGAAGCATCAGAAGAGAAAACCCACGTCAAAATAATAAGTTTTTTCAAAAAAGGGGAGAAAACAAGACCTATAATTTAGAGGTTCGTTAATGGTTTCCGCATGCAGAAAAACTGTCAGGTCCAAAAATTAAAAGTTTAGAATCTCCTAGAGTTTTGAGCAGGAGGGCCTGAAATTTCAGAGGAGTGATATTGGAAAAAAACCCATATCAAAAAACTTTGTTTCACATCAATCTGAAATCTAGAAGCCCACTTTCTAAAAATAGCAGGTCTACTACATAGGGACTACTATTTTGGGAAAGTCATGAATAGAAGAACATGTAAAGGAGACGGTGACATTGAAGATGCATTGCTATTGAGAACTAACAAGAATGGACATTTTTGAAACTTACTAAAAATAGTAAGTGGTCCCACAGACACCTGCTAAAAATAAACATTTGATCTAGAAGGAATGAGGAACACTAGGAGAAAGAGGAAAGCAGATCTGCAACCTCCAGTTGAAGATTGGGGACTTGATTTTTCACACTTACTAAAAATAGTAAGTTGTTATTTCTGGGCTAAACATGAAGTCAAAGTGGATGGGTTAAAAGTTGACACATCCCTTCACCTACGAGTATGACGTGGAAGACAATGAGATCTTGTACATGGACCTAAACAACCTTAAGAATCACATGGCCTCCAAGGACTGAAAGAGGATTGAAGACCAGATATTCATAAGTGGATTGTTTTCCGCTGCAGTACACCAAGTGTATGTGCAGAGTCTCAATTTTTTCCTAGCCTTCTCTTTTCACTACGAGCCCAAGACATGATTCATTTGAGCTGACAACGGTACAACGATGGTGTTAATCAAACCTAGGACCATTTCACTCTCTCTGCAGATACTGACATCCCCTAGCATGGTTGTCATCTCAAAGGATAGGGCCTTGCATGATTAGAAAAATTTGGATTCATATTGTAGACACTAAAATCAGGTCACACTCCCTTTTGGTCCCTCGACGGATAAGCACCCTTTATTACATTTACCTAACCATGACCCTCTTCACCCCACCAATATTAATTTAATTAAATTAATTCATTATCATCACTATATTTATTATTTAAATATATTATTTAATTAATATCCACACATACAGTTCACTTAGACACCTCACCAAGCCAACTCAACCTAAGACCTATTCTTAGCAAGTTGCTATAGCTAACTAAGACTGACCCAAACCCTAAAAATCAATGCCTACATTCCCTTTAACCACATCCCCGCATGCTCACAAGAAGCTCCTAGTCTAATCCATGGGATAACGACATGAGATCCAAGGAAATTAGGAGGATCTCCTTAGTTTATTAAACCTAGGAAATCCCGCCTTGACTGACGTCGGTTACCCCTAACCGTCGCCGGTTAAGCCGGACCATTGTCAGTTACCCCTTTTAACCCCAAAACAACCTTATTCTCAAGGTTGGAAGAAATTTGGAAAACATTGAGAGAAAGGTGATGAGCAAGAACACATCTCAGAGAGATAACGCATCTTCAGAGAGAAAATTCCACTGAAAACCCGCATGTAAGGAAGGAGATTGAACATCTTCTCCTACATAGCCATTCCAGCCATGATCTGATCTATCCAAAAAAAGAGGAGTATACATGCAGCCCATGTAGAAGCTTTCTTTCAGCCGGTGATCACTTGTAGCTGTCAAACCCCTCATCAACACCCCCATCTCTCACACACAGGCATTCAGGAACAGAATCCAAGTAAGTATAGCATCATACTTTCCTAGTTTATTTCATTTCTTCATCATTCTATCATCCATTGTTTATCTTGCCCCCTATTGACCTTCTCCAACACTTTCACCTCCATATACCCATTAAAACATCACCAAATCCTACTCCAGTAACCCAATATTTCACCCCGACCAACCAATTTCCATTGTGCAATCACAAAGGAGACCAAAACTTATTCTGTGACATTTCCAGATCTCATAGTAACCGGCACCGGTTACACCTAACCATCGTCGGTCACCCCTGACCAACACCGGTCTCTGTATTTTCCCACACAGCCTAGAGCAGAGACCTATTCACCTAAATCTCATCTTACCCTCACTCACTTGCGATCTACCCAAGACCTCTGTCAAACCTGCAGAACCCAGAACCGACCATTTGACCTTTGGATTCTATTCTAGCTTAGCTTGTTAGATTAGATCTATTTATTATTGTGGTTTTAAGTGAGATACCTAAATAATTTCAAAATACAATAGGGTTTACTTTGTTTACAACATTAAATTGTTTAAAACAGTGGACTGACAACCATCTAGGAAGTATCACACTTCCTGGATCTAGCATACGCTAGGCAGTTCACTGCCCATATTGTTTAATTCCTTCTGGTGGTCTTGTTTTCATTATAGGTAGTTCCTCCTAGCCAAAAGGAAGCTCTCATGATCAACTGTGGATCCAGAGGTCATATGCATGCAACAACCCATCAACCAACATCTAAATAGGTATTCCTCCTATGCCCGTTACCCTATCTGTTTCATCAACGTTTTAAAGAAATGATCTAAGAATCAGGTGAAACATTTTGGCACATCTGGTGGGACCCATCCATGGTTCCTTACATTTCATTCATTCCTAGGAAAACATTGTGTGTTTTTTTCCCTTCTAAAAAGTGTACACACTAAGTTTCTTCCTTGGTAATCCACCTACTTTTTCTATTTGCTCTAAAGGAAACTTTTTCTTTTTGTGTAATTAAAAGAACCATTTCTTCATGTTTTCATCATTGTAGTGAAAGAGCATCCTTCTTCCTCTTCATCTTATCATGTCATCCAATTTCACATTTTTGATTTGGGTTTAAAAACAAGTGCATTCCATGTTGATTTATTACATTAGCTCACATTAATTGAGGGCAACCTATACGCTAGAAGTCATGCCTAGCTGATGGTTGACAAACGAATCATAGAAAAGCACTTCTATCCTTTTCTCTTTCTCTGATTCTTACCAAACCTCACAAAAATTCAAAATGCATACATTCTTAAACAACATCCTACTTGGAAGAAGCTGTAGGTGATCATACGATCATGACACAGTGGGAACCCAGCTCACTGCTCTGTCGAGTCATACTTCAGAGCGAAGCCTGCCCCCACCATAACATACCTGAAACCTCACCTTTTAGATCTCCTTCTTTGTAGGAAGCCATCCTCACCAAAAAATCTATTTCACAATTCATGTGTCAGTCCCTAAATAGCATAAGCTAAACAAACATAATACAAAAGCACTCCTAGGATCACATTTTCTTAGTGTTTTTACTTGGCTTGCGTTTTGAGGTGAAAGATCACGTTCATCTCTTTTTTGTTCATCCTTGCATGCTCCTTATCATAGATGGTGTATTCCAGCTCCACCTGAGTGTGTCTGGGCCATATCATCATCATTCTTAGAATTTTGGGTCTAATTATACATCAAATTTTAATTCACAACTACTTTCTTTCATCACTATTTCAATTTCATAGTAACCGTCGTCAGTTACCTCAGACCGCATCAGTTATACCCAACTAACATCAGTTCCAGGTCATTTTGCTAACTTTCTCAAAAGGAAATTTTACTTCACTTTCTTCCACTTTTCATAGTCCCTGTCACTGTCATTATCCCATTGATGTTTTAAACATCTTCAGATTTGGCATACCTATCATATTTTACCTTCTACATCGTAGTTTATTCACTGTCATTTTCTACAGTAATCGGCAATGGTTACCCCTGACTGGCATCGGTTAGCCTGTTTCACATTCCAGCCACCATTTTGTACTTAACCCACTTTTTGTAGCCAAATTCACATGTTCCTGCTGTTCTCTGTGTCATTTACAGAGAAGTAGCCCTACTTGATCAGTACTGGTTCACATGGTGCTGACCCAAAGACAAGCAAACGCACTTATATTTCATGCCTGTTTTCAACCACTCCTACCTAGCCCTTCACCACCTTCCATTTTATCACCAGCCATGGATCCCATCCAGCCTATTACTATTGCTACTAGATATGAGGAGTTCACACGACTCCTTAACCAAAACCCTGCCACCTTGTAGTTTTACCTTTCCCACTCATCCATTCAAGATGCCTTGGGTCAGTTGATATATGGCATGCCCGTATCTATCCCATCGAATCTCATACCCACTCCCACATAAGCCCCATCTGGCTCCATGTTTCCCACATCCACCTTACTCCCATTTGTTTCATAGTTAGGTCCTATACCCACTATGACTGTTGCGTCTGCTACCTCTGTGGCACCCGTTACATCCACTGTACCCTTGACAACTACCCCAAACACAACCTCATTCACCCCTAATGTCTCTAACATACCCGTAGCTAAATTACCAACTCCAGTGTCAGTGACCCCTACCCCATTTCAGAACATGGTTCTTTCTATTCCACAATCTTTAGCCCCTATTGCCACTAGGGTTACCACGACCGTTCCACCCCCATATACATACTATCAATAGCCTCTTGTTTCATCCATTATTCATTCTGGGTATGTACCCCCTAGTTTATTTCCCTCTTCCCCACCACCCTACATGGCATCCCCATACACTAAAGTGCCACCCCCATTATATACCCAAAACCAACCTTCTCATGCTATGGGAGGCATCTAATCATCACAACCCACTAATGACCTAATTAAAATGATGTTGGACAAGATGCAAACATTAGAGGAATTGGTTTAGGGCTCGCGTAACACTCTCACCTATGACGAGATTTGTAACGAGCCTATTCACCCATCCATTCGTATCCGTTCATACCCTGTGCATTGGGAAATTCCTAAATTCAATCGTTTCAATAGAAAAGAAGACCCACAGTAGCATTAACGATTGTTCAAACATGGTTGTTATCTGATCACTCAAGATGATGCCTTGCTTTTGAGAACATTTCCCATGTCCCTCACTGGACCTGTATTAGATTGGTATAGTAGGTTACCTAAACACTATATATTCTCATTCAATCAGGTATCCCAAGCCTTCTTGGATCATTTCTCTATCAATATCGTCAAGAAGGTTACCATGACGGATCTATATTCCACACATCAGTATGAGGACAAATCTATCATAGATTTTGTCACTTGCTGGCGCATCCTGATCAATCAACTTACCTTCCAACTACCACCAACAGAACTCATAGAGCTCTTCACACGGGCTTACACTAGACATATCTCCCCAACCTTGTAGGTCCAAACCTTCCGAACATTCGATGAGGCATTCAATATGGCACAAAAGTTAGAGATTCAGGCCATCGAAGGAAGAAAATCTAATTACACAATAAGAATTTGACATTTAAGTCGAATGATACCTCTTCTTCTTCTAAACCACAAACCAATTATTCAAAAGATAAGGGAATCGCTGATACAGTGGTACTCAAGGCTGGCCCAACTCATCCATCAAATCAGGCTACTCCCTCATTTAATCTCTCACCTATCCAGACTTTTCAATTTAGACGAGAGCAACGAAAATATACCCCAATTGGGGAACCTTACTCTTCTGTCTTAGAAAATCTTATCAAAGCCGGAGCCATCACCCTTCCACCTATAAAACCACAAACTAGTTTTGACCCTTCTCGCCCCATGCCCGCATGGTATAAAGAACATGATTTCTATAACTACAATAGAGTAAAGGGTCATAGTGACAGAAACTACATCACTTTTAAAAATATTGTCCAAGAAATGCTCAAGAAAGGTGAGTTAAATGTGGATAATCCCAACGCCACCTCCAACCAGAATCTACAAATCTTCAAAAAACCATTTCCTAACCATGCCCCTTCATCCAATCAAACTGGTGAGACATCAACTCATGATACCCATACCCGCAAGGTTCATGCTATCTTTAATGAGGTACCTGTCACCTCCCAATTACCCCATATTCCTTCCATAGAGAAGATCCTAGCCCAAAATCCTCCTTCTGTGTTGGAACCAACCTCCCCTATTCCTTCACCAATAGAGGAACACCTTTCATCTCCTTCATCACCAACGGAGGGTTCTTTTGCTAACATTGAGCCCATCTCACCCCTGGCTTCACCACTTAGAGAACCTTTACCCACAGTACCTCCTCCACCAATAGAGGAGCTCCCATTATCTCCTCCACCCCAAGAGGAGCACCCATTATCTCCTCCACCCAAAGAGGAGCACCCATTACCTCCTCCACCCATAGAGGGGCTCCCATCATCCCCTCAACCTATAGAGGAGCACCTATCATCTCCTCCACCTATCATAGACCCAGTTGAGATACCTTTTCCTCTTGGTGAGCATTCTCCATTATCTACCCATAACCCCACCGACCTACTTTCAGATCTCTTATCCACAGAAGCTAAAGCTAGCCAATTCCCCATCTCTAAGACATATTTTACGGGAATTGCCATTAGGTCCTCACCAAATATACCTATAGATGTGTCATTCTCACATTTGGCTGATCACCTAGATTATGTGGATAGGGATTTACTATGGGGGTGCCTCTTACTCCCCGTCTTAACACAGATGCAGAGATTCCTTGCTGATACCTCAACTATCTACCCAAACACATTTCGACCAATCAAACCAAACACAACCACCTCTGTTGCAACCCCTTCCATGATACCTGTTAGCACTTGAACCACACTCTTACCCATAACCCACACCTACAACATTTGCCTCAACTAAACCTATTACCACTTTAGGGGTCAACCCGACCAACAACATTACTCACTCACCTATTAAACTAGATTTAGCTACATCCTCCAACATCAATACCACACCTATCTCGACATCTAAATCAAAGAAACAAACTCATCAACATCATACCCCGACCACACCAATCACACTTACACTTGTCCCGTCTATCTTAAGACCTCAGCTGCCCAACATGGTCAAGCGACCTTCACCCATCCATTAACCAATAACACAACAACCCATTCCTTCCTCACAAACCTCTAACCTACCCCAACACACAACATGACTTACACCTGCACATGTAGTCTCTTTACCACCAATACCTCCAATACCCTCAGCTATTGCTTCACTACCCACTACACTTCAGTCATTGTCCCTCACACCCTGAGCACGACCCATGTCATCTACCTTCACAACACCCCCATTATCCCCGTGGGTGAATTTCCCTCTTTCTCCATTTGCTTTTCCTTCTAGACCTTGTACACCTACATCACCTTTACCCAAGAAGGTGCAACCCAAAAACAAAACCCTACTACCCCACAATAAGGTAGTCAAAACAACCACACACCCTCCTACCCATCCATCTACTCTACCCCTATCCAAACAAACATGACTAATACCTAAAACCACACCACCACCTAAAATTGTAGCTCGACCCATTCCTCCTCTTCCAAAAATAGTTCCTCGATAATCAACCACACCTACACCCAAACCCACGTTCACTTCCCATTGTGATCCACTAGCAGGCTCCTATTCCAAAATTTTAACCAACCTCCTTGAGACTTCTGTTATCACATTACCGCCACTCTGACCTTACAACCCCCTCAAACTAAAGCCAAAAGAGTTTGATGATACAAAAATTTTCACATACCATCGTGTGCCAGGGCACGATGTGGAGAACTGCAAGGCCTTGAAAACCATCCTTATCCAATTATGTCCACCAGAAACCAACTTTGATGACAACGACCTTCTTGACAAGGATCCTGTTTCACCGACACCCATTCCCACACTACCCACTCAACAACCACAACCTCCATCCTCACCACTCCTAGATTCACCCTCAATATTTGAAATTAACATGGTTCGCATACAAGATCTTGCCACGCCACCACCCCAATGTCGTTACGCCTAGCTGACCTCACAGGGATTTTCTCCTCCATTAGGTTTTTTCCCTTCATGTCGTTATACCACTCACCCTACACCTTATCCATTTTCCAACTCCCCTCAAATCAACATGATACACGTCACTACACATGTGCAGAAGGGCAAAGAAAAGGCAACTGACCTACCAACTAATCCTATACCCAACATACCATCTGCACCCATACCTAAAATAAATATCCATGACCCCACATACCCTATCTCTAATGGCGTCACACATCACACCATGCTCAAACAATTAAACCAATCTCCCCTCAAAATGTCCTTATATGACCTCATCTAAACCTCATAATCCCATCGTCAAGCTCTCATGGAGGTTCTTCAATCTAGTGAGGTTTTACCCAATGACCCTACACCCGTAGCCTCTATTATCACACCCCATCATGTAGCCTCTCACCCAATTACCACCTTCCTCTTCACCACACCTTGTTCACCAAGTGGCCTCCCTTATCTTCTCAGAGGAGGAGATCACTCCATGCTAAAACGATGACCTAGATGCATCCCTCTTCATCTCCGTCCACATTGATGAAATTCGGGTATGCCGTGTGATGATTGATGGAGGTGCTAACATTAACATTATTTCATCCCATGCATTTTCTCAAATGCGCATACCTGATAATTACATGCATAAACATCTGGTCATGTTGCGTTCATTCAACGACACTATCACCTCCACACTAGGAACTGTCATCCTTCACGTTCACGTGGGCCCCCGTACTATTCTAGAATTGTATTACGTTTTGGAGGGGGAATTCCAATATAACTTGTTGCTTGGTAGACACTGGATCCGTGTCATGGGTTACATTCCTTCCACTTTGCATCATTGTGTAAAGTTTTGAACATGAAGGACACGCTTATACCATTCCAACTGACCCATCACCTTTCAAAACATGTAACATGATTTACTAACACAATGATGTTCTCATACCTGTCAAGTCATCTACCTCCGCAACCACTACCACTTCACCTACACCTCCACCTATCAGTACAACTACTACTTCCACTACACATACCTCCCCCATTCCTACCACTACTACAACCTCCCCAGCAGACCCATTAGCTACCCAATCCATCAAATCTACCTCCGCATAGACCTCAGACACATCATCCATTCCATCTACCTAATTACCAACCAATGATCCCTTGGAAGGTGTTTTTCAACGCCTCACTCTAGGGGAGTACCATCTATATAGTGTCAACACATTCCTTACTCCTCAGGAGTATAGAAGCCTTCACCAACACCCATGCTATGATCACCATATAGGAGAACACATCCTTTATAGTTCTCCTCATCTTCGTACTAGTCTCACCTATAGGGGACTTGATACTACCACTTACACACCTGAACCACCATCACAAATCCACCCATTTTCCACTGACTTGCAATCACTTACCAATCACCATTTTTCCCACACCTTCCTGCACCACTGTGCGTGGAAGGGTTTATGTTTTAGATTTTATGAGCAAGGCCGCCATACCATTATTCCATGTACCACCCGTAAACATAATGACCGTAGTGGTATCAGCTTCCCCAAACCTCCTACCAAATAGGCCCACATTGAACTCATTGAGCACCCTAGCCCTTATCCACCTTTATCTTTATCACCACCTTCACTCGCTCCACCTTCATCACCACCCTCACCGACGGAGTCAAAGGATCTTGAATCTATCCCTCCTAATTTTTTTTTTTCATAAACACCATTTCCTTAGGGCCTTTAACTTATCAACGCGAGGGCGAGGCCCCTTCCACTCTTCCCTTCCTGTATCCTATTATGATCGATGACGACACACCTATAATTAACATCATTTAATGTCAGGATGATGAATCCATACTCACCTACCTTGGTGCAGAAGACTCATATATTCATCAGTCGTTACCCTCTGAGATGCAAACCATGTTAAATGAATCGACTATCGAGATCAACATTCATACTCAGGATGACCCACATATCCTCAAGATCGGATAATCTTTAGATACTACTGAACAGGAAGCCATCACTTCTTTTCTCCAATATCATAACCATGCTTTCGCTTGGTCTTACGTAGACATGCCCAGTATTGACCCCACCATAGTGGTCCATAATATCGTAACCGTTCCCAATGCCAAACCTATCAAACAAAAGCTGAGGAAAATGCACCCTCGCATTTCTCTTCTCGTCAAATAAGAACTTCAACACCTTCTTCCCATTTCCTTCATCTTACCCATTGATTATCCTTGTTGGATTTATAACATTGTCCCTATTACTAAAGCAATAGGGGGACTCTGCATTTACACAGACTTCTGTGACCTCAACCTAGGCTGCCCGAAAGATGACTTTCCCTTTCCCAGTATTGATCAACTAGTTAACCTCACCGCTGGTCATGAGATGCTATCACTCATGGATGGCTTCTCAGGTTATAACCAATTTTTTTTTTCCCCAGAAGATCAACACAAGACCACATTCATCACCCCTTGGGGAACCTTTTGTTATTGAGTCATGCCTTTTGGCCTTAAAAACATTGGTGCCACATATCAGCGTGCTATGACTTACATCTTCCATGATATCATGCATCGCATATTGGAAGATTATGTGGATGATATCTTGGCCAAATCTAAATGTCACTCCGAGCACCTTACCATCCTCAACACCATATTTGACTACCTCATTACATATTTCGTCTTCCTTTAACCTAAGAAATGTGTCTTTGAGGTTCTCTCAGGAAAGCTCCTGGGATTTATTATTTCCCTCTGTGATATAGAAGTTGACCCTGCTAAAGTCAAGGCCATCCTTGAAATGCATCTGCCTACTAACCTTCACCAACTCCGTAGCCTACAAGGTAAGTTGCAGTCCATTCACCATTTCATTTCACAATTGTCTGATCGGTGTCAACCATTTCATCATCTTCTCAGGAAGGATGTCTCCTTTAAACGTGCTTATGACAAATGTGTTCAGGAATGAATCTTCCAAGTCGGTGACCTTGTCTTGACAGAAAATCAACCCGTAATCAAAGCAGAAAAAAGTAAATGAGGAAAATTCACTCCTAATTGGCTTGGACCATACATCGTAACTCATACCTATGGATCAGGTACCTATTGTTTATCTTCACTTGATGGTAAACCTGAACCTGAGCCCCTTAATTCATTGCATCTTCGACCATTATATTGTTGAGTTGTCACCCTACCTCACCCTTTGTCTCTTTACAGGCTTGTCCCTTGAGTGCTACCCACTCCATACACTTCCCTAATGATTAAAAAAGAATCATGTGCGTACCCGACACTTGTTATCTTCTCTTGAATATGTGTTCCATGGCGTTGCACATAACATGATTCTCATGGATACTTTTTGTCTACCTTTCGATGAGATCCCATGGTCGTTCCACCTTGCCTTTTGAACAAGAGTCCTATCCTCCACCTTGGTCTTGTCTATGATTTCAAATACCTCACATGGGACCAAACTCCTTGAGTCAAACTTCTAATGAAAGATGACTCCTTCAAAAGGACATCTTCCTCTCGAAAAAATTGCTGCTATAAATAGATTGCTCCCTCGAAGGACAACTATGTAAAAGCTTCAAAAAAAAGAGAAAAATCGAAGCTTCCCACATCGATCATCTTCATGAAGACCTCAAGGAGTACCATATTATTTATCCCATATAGACTTCCCGCATCAATCAGTCGATCAAAACAAAAAGATTTTTAGTCATGGACTTGCCCATTGTGACCTAGGACCCCTTGCCCAAAAACCCTGTCACTCAAAACATATAAAATTAACTACCTTTCACCCTCCTTACCAACTTCCACTCTCATTGTCAAAATTTCCTCAAGGGACATCTTGGAATTCAAACATTTGGTGATCCTGTGACTACCTTCATCGTAGAACAGTTAATCATGCAATGCCTTTTGGGTCTTATGTTCATCACACCCTCCAAGGTATGATCTACTTTGTATGGTCCTACCCAATCAGGTGGCCCTATTGCCCCCTCTTATCTTTTAACCATCTTTGTTTATGTTTTGACTACCTTATATAGGAATTTCTCCTCAATGCTTACCTTTTAGGTAATCCTCCCCTTTCTCCATAATCACCTTCACCTACAGCATTTTACCTATAATCTACCTACATATATTAAACCTAAACCCACAACATGCCCAAAAAAAACCTACCAACTCATTCTCATATTCTTCCCTAGCTCATGGGAGAACTACATCAACTTGAGGTCCCTTTTCACCGGGGCTATGTAGGTAGTAATCTGAGGGCATGGGGCCCTTGGAGGTTAGCTCTGCCATCCTCTACCCTCAACAATTCATCAACCATGCCTATTTCACCATTTACATCACATTTCCCTTAGTTCCCCTTTTATAAAAAAATTGGAAATTGAGCCACATACACAACAAGTTGCTAACCACAGTAAACATTTATTACACCTACCATCTCTCTATCATCACTATGCATAGATCATACCACATCTCACATATGACCTATAGTATCATTCATCACCAAAATAATGAATCATAACTAAACCTAATTTGGACTCAACCATGGCTATAACCTGACTCGACCCATGCCTATAACCTAACTTGATCCATGCCTAAACCAACCTGACTCAACCATGTCTATAACCTGACTCAACGAATGCCTATAACTTGACTCAACCCATGCTTATAACCTAACTCGACCCATACCTATAACGTGACTCAACCATGCCTATAACCTGACTCGATCCATGCCTAAACTAACCTGACTCCATCATGCTTAACTCACCTAATTTCCATGTACATCAAAGTAACGAATCCATATCTCATCTAACACAAGCCATAAAACAATATCTCATAAACACATCAACACATCACTAAATCCCATGTATCTCATCATATAAATCAATAAATGTGTATCTCAATATACATTTCTACCTCATCATGTCTATCATCTCAAAAATGTTGGCACGCTGGCTGATATATAATACACAATGTCATTGGCATGTAGGTCGGTCTCATATATACAAAAAGAATGAATCACATAAAAAATATCTTCGGCACGCAGGCCGGTATATGCTCAAAATATACAACATAATTCATACATCCTCATTGTCTTCGGCATGCAGGCTGGTATGGGATAAAAAAATACAACTATCTTTGGCACGCAAGCTGGCATATATATCAAAATATCACTAGTTTACATCAAAAATCAGGTGACCGCATCTCAAGCATTTCGCTAAATGTCCTCCATCTCTGTGTCACCTGTACCCTTAGCCTCCTATGTACCTGCTGGCACCTCACCTAGCACTAGTCACCATGCATTGCTGGCCTCTCCCTGATCAGGCCTCAGAGCTTGTTGACCTCCTCTGCTCTCCACACTATGTGTATGGGATCGCGTCCTCTCACTGGACACCTGTCGTGCCCTGTACTCTCCATAGGATAGGAAGTCTATCCTGAATGCCATGAGCTAGTCCTGATAATATCTCACCTCACCTAGGGCATCCCGTAACCTAGATACAGGAACGGTCTGTGGTGGTCCCATAGGTCTCGGCCCCTACACCTGCCCTACAGCAACCTGTCCTAAAACAACCTACCCTACGTCAGCCTGTGAACTAGGACCAGCTCCTTGTGCCTGTATCTAGGCCTGTAAGACCCCAATCTATGCCTAGGATTTGGCCAACTAGCCCTGTAAACCTGCCACCTGTTCCTGTAAGACTGCCACCTGACCATCCCCCTTGACCATCTCCATCTCCTTTGAATCCTCCCTCCACCATCTGGGCCTACAGACTTGCCACCTGTACTTGTAGCTATGCTACCTCTGCCTCTGACCCCTCCAATTGTGTCTTAAGTATACCTATCTAAGTAAACAACGTCGCTACCTACCCCTGTAGGGCATCCCTCTGCATTGTAATGGTAGCTACGTCTAGTTGCCCTGGTCTAGGTGGTATAGATCGTAACTGAGCCACCCACCACTTCCTATACCTGTCTGTACATCTGGCATCATCTATCCACCAATCCAGTGGATCCTCCTCCTCCCCTGTAGGCACTGTGGGTTGTGGTAGAGGTAGAGGCCTCTCCATGTCATCTCTCCGATACTATGGGAAAGATGGAGGAATATCCTGTACAAGCCCGAACTATTATCAGACCCTATCTACTGGGATCATCTCATCCTCCCTGGCATGGTGACCCTTTATCCACCTCTCTAGCTAGAGCTCAGCTAGCTCCTCGTGCATGTGCCTATATGAGGGGAATCAAACATATGGCCTCCAGATAATGTCCACTCTAGACAACCCCTCCAATAACTACCAAAAAATGGGCCACATCATGTGTCGGCCTATCTGATCTCTGCTCTCTTATCACTGACACCCATCTCCTGTATCCCACCTACAAAAATCTTGGTGGGAATGCATCTGCTTAGGGAATCCCTATAGGTCGCACGCACACTATGTGCTCATATGCCCAACAATGTAGTATAAATGTAAAACACAGGATAAACCTGCGCAACTGCCCATACACCCAAAACTCTCTATATAGCTGCATGGAGCACCCCCATCAGTGATCGGGGAAAGTGTCCACCCTCTGTATCTGGCAGTGCATAGCAGTACACTCCCTCCATCAATGGAACCACTAGCCTCATCTCATCTAAATGGGATAGGTACTTCTCGCCATAGCTCAAACTGGCACTATGGAATCTCATATCCACTGGCCCCTCACCAAATACCATCCCGATCAGATCCTCTGAGGCCTCGGAGGAGATAGAGTAAACCTGGGAACCCAATATGGGTAACCTCAAAATCTAGAACACGTCCTCAAGGGTGATAGTCATCTCACCCATCGGAAGGTGGAACATGTTGGTCACAGAGTCCCATCTATCGATGAGCACGACCATCAAGCTGGGCTACCAAACAACATGTTGGTAGCACCGAATCCCACTCAAGCCCATTGCCTCCACGTGCTGCTGCTCCAAAGGGGTTGCTATGCCATGCAATGTCACCAGTAGAGGTGAAACCCTGTCCCACATATGTAATTTTGATCTCCCCTGCATCCAATCCAAACACAACATTAATCTACATTTACCATGACCATATTCACCAATTATCATTACCCTCCACCCCATTTTCACTCTACCCATCTCGACTACCTAGCCTACAACAATTTTGCACCTTTGTGCCTCAAATCATGACTGGTACTAGTTCATCCTAACCAACCCCAGTCACCCTTTAATCGGCACCGGTCACCTGATTGGTGACCGATACCGGTTCTACCCAACTAACACCGGCCAAGCTTGACTGACGCTAGTCACTGTCGCGTCAAATCTCACGAGTTCCCAAAAACCCCATCCTCTAAAAATCACCCCTTCCCCTTTTACCCCACCTACAATGACCTAAAACTACCCCTGGACCTCTACCCACCCCACCTATACCATTTACTACCCTTCACCTCCCTCCTTTAGCCTGTTATTCCCCCCATAGCAAAATTTTATTTTTACCCACCCACAAAAAAACAAACACCCACAAAAACCTTCAATAACAATACTCCACACTTCTAATCTATTTAATCAACAATTTAACGTTGGGAACTTACCTCATTGCGCTGCCACTGTCTCAGTGGCATGTCTGGCCGTTGTGCAGGTGGCCCGCCTGATCCCTCTCCGGCCTCTGCCATCACCGAATAACTACTTACAACCTCTGACCAATCAACTCTTTCACCCTGATCCCATGGACCCGCTACTCACCAACCCAACCCTTGTCAAATCTGACTGCCAACTCACTGTCCCGTTTCTTCCAAACACTTTTTTCTCTTGTTTCTCTCTTTTGTTGTTTCTTCACTTTGCAAATAACAAATGAATAATAAAAAAATAATTTTTTTGTTTTTATACCCAACCCGACCTAGCTGACATCGGTTACCCTTGACCGACATCGGTCGCATGCCCTACCTAACCATCGTCAGTTTTCCTATACCAGCATTGGTTATCCATGACCGCCATCAGTCACCTGCACATTGCCCTTACTTTTCCCTTTTACCCCACCCTTTACGATGATCCTTTACCCCACCCCAACTATACCCAACCTATTTACCTTACCTTTCCTGACCTCATCATTTACTATCTCCATTTGTCTTCCTTTGGGGACTCATTATTTTACCCCTACCTTGGCCTTACTCATGCCGTGACCTAAACATTTAGACCTAAACCATTGCTAGTGACCTTTGACCTCATGTGTTCGTTATACCTTGCAGCACTATTACCTATGTTGATTGACCTAATGACCTTACCTAGGCTATTGTCATGACCATTTGTCCTGACCCTACCTTTGGTGTACTGGAACATACCTGAACATTCCTACACCTAACCTACATTGTGTTTCCTTACCATGTCCTATACCTTGGATACCAGATTCACTTCAACCTTGTTTGGATAAACCTATAAAACTTAGAAACTGTAGATTTTTCCTGCTCTTTAACCCGGTAGTGTGCTACAGTTTATACGTGTGTGTGCGTTTGACTGTTGCTACCTTTGACCCAGGCCTATACCCTAGATTTCCTGAGTAGTCCTTTCACCCTTTTCCCCTGTACCCACTTACCTTTTCCCCACATTTTCCTTTTATCAAACCACTCATCGCTTCAGCCTACTACCTCGTCAGTTCCTGGTTTGAGGGGGATCACCTTCACCCACACATGGGGCAACCACATCTTATTTTTTGTTAGCATCACTTACCAATACAAGCTATGCAACAAAAAAGGGGCAAAATGTAGACACTAAAATCATGTCGCACTTCCCTTTGGTCCCTCGACGAATAAGCACCCTTTATTACATTTACCTAACCATGACCCTCTTCACCCCACTAATATTAATTTAATTAATTTAATTAAATTAATTCATTATCCTCACTATATTTATTATTTAAATATCTTATTTAAATAATATCCACACATACAGTTCACTTAGACATCTCACTAAGCCAACTCAACCTAGGACCTATTCTTAGCAAGTTGCCATAACTAACTAAGACTTACCCAAACCCTAAAATCAATGCCTACATTCCCTCTAACCACATCCCCGCATGCTCACAAGAAGCTCCCAGTCTAATCCATGGGATAATGACATGAGATCCAAGGAAATTAGGATGATCTCCCTAGTTTAGTAAACCTAGGAAATCCCACCTTCACCGTTGCCGGTTAAGCCAGACCGCTGTCGGTTACCCCTTTCAACCCCAAAACAATCTTATTCTCAAGGTTGGAAGCAAGTTGGAAAACATTGAGAGAAATGTGACGAGAAATAACACATCTCAGAGAGATAACGCATCTTCAGAGAGAAAATTCTAGTGAAAACCCACATGCAAGGAAGGAGATTGAGCATCTTCTCCTGCATAGCCATCCCAACCATGATCTGATCTATCCAAGCAAAGAGGAGTGTACATGCAGCCCATGTAGAATCTTTCTTTCAGCTAGTAATCACTTGCAGCCTTCGAAGCCCTCATCAGTACCCCCATCCCTCACATAGAGGCATTCAGGAATGGAATCCAAGTAAGTATAACATCATACTTTCTTGGTTTATTTCATTTCTTCATCATTCTATCATCCATTGTTTATCTTGCCACCTATTGACTATATCCAATGCTTTCACCTCCATATACCCATTAAAACCTCACCAAATCCTACTCCAGTAACCCAATATTTCACCCTGACCAGCCAAAGTCCTTTATACAATCACAAAGGAGACCACAACTTGTTCTATGACATTTCTAGATCTCACAGTAACTGACACTGGTTACACCTAACCGCCATCAGTCACCCCTGACCGATACTGGTCTATGTATTTGCCCACACATCCTAGAGCAGAGACCTGTTCACCTAAATCTCATCTTACTCTCACTCACCTACTATCTACCTGAGACCTTTGTCAAACCTATAGAACCCAAAACTAACCATTTGACCTTTGGATTCTATTCTAGCTTAGCCTATTAGATTAGATCTATTTCTCATTATGTTTTTAAGTGAGATACCTAAATCATTTCAAACTACAATAGGTTTTACTTTATTTACAGCATTAAATTGTTTAAAATAGTGGACTGATAGCCATCTAGGAAGTGTTGCACTTCCTGGATCTAGCATACGCTAGGCAGTTCACTGCCCATATTGTTTAATTCCTTTTGGTGGTCTTGTTTTCATTACAGGTAGTTCCTCCTAGCCAAAAGGAATCTCTCACAATCATCTATGGATTCAGAGGTCATACACATGCAACAACCCATCAACCAAAATTTAAACATGTATTCCTCCTACACCCGTTACCCTATCTGTTTTGTCAATGCTTCAAAGAAACGATCTAAAAATCAGGTGAAACACATATGTCCAAGGAGTAGTGCTCAATGGTTGAAAACAAGAAGAAATCCTTCAAGGATTCCAAAGAATCTTCCAAGGTGTCAATTCCAAGAAGGGTATTCTGATGTCATCACTCTGCTCAGTAGAGTTATGGGCAAAGCAAGCATGAGAGACTTATAGGATTGGATGGGCGTTTTCATCCTAACATTGATAGAAGGAAAGAAGATGATTCACTGGGGGAAGATAATTAGTGACAATCTCCATGTGTAATTACTCCAAGTGCCCATGATGAGGAAGTTCCACATGACTTCTTACCTATTTTATCTACTTGTAAGATTGAGATCATTCACAGGATTGGCTCTCATGCAAAACATTTCTTCCAAGGTGCGTACATTCGAGAAACTTCCATAGTTGGTAATAGACGAGAGCAATAGGTATTTGGCTCATTTGAATGATGCAGTCACCATGTACATGGTCCGAAGCTTAGAAGGGGATCTTGAAGCTATTATTTCACCACAAGCAGCATCCTTGATTAAGGAATATAGCTCGTACTTCATACAATTCTCAACCTTCTCCTACATACGACTCACTGGATTCGACTAAATTTCGATGAGACTTCCTAAGTACCTTAGTGACCAAATTTTATTTTTCAAGCTTTATAGGTAGATCAATCAAGTGAATAACAATCTCAAAAGTAGAAGATAGAATTTGATTTCATTCCCTATATCTCTAGAGGTGTTCATGTGTAAAATCTCAAATGATGCATCTCACCTTGAGGCCACTTTCACACATCTGAATTTACATTCCTATGCTGTCAAGCCCAAATTTGACATCCAAGAAGATCTTGACACGTTCTATGTCCCATAATTACAACATGAGCCACATGTTGAGGACTACTGGGCCAATTGTACTAACGAGTTTGATGTACATGAAAAGGACCACATGAGGATGACAATCATCAATATAAAGAAATTCAAGTTGTCTTGGTATGAAGACATCTTGCATGATGATGCAACAGAGATGTACAACCCTGAGTACACAATAGTCAACATGTCCCTAATTCCCTAAATCAACTGGCTTATTTTTGAATCAGGAGATATATTAGAGAAGACAAAAAATGTGGTAAGGAGAATGAGCAACTGGTGTCAGAAGAAAAGGACTATGATCATCCCATCATGAGGAGTTTCTCCAAGCTAGAAGCAAGCTTCACATCATTCATCTTCAAAAGTAGTGAAGGTGAATTCCATCTCTAAACACTCTTAAGCGAGTTCAAAAAGGAAGGCTATGGAATTGGAAAATTCTCCCCACAAGAAGACACCCAAGAAATTCAGGGTAGAAGAAGGCTTATTGAAATCTTGGTAGGAGGAAGAATTTATCTCAGTAATGCAAATAGAAAATCTAGCAGCAGAAACAAAAGTGAACAAGGAGTACATGGTTCATGATCAAGTCTTTGAACCACTTCAAGAGGTATCACCTCTTGTTGACACTAACGCCCCTCTCATTCAAGACTTTCCTCCTCCTCCAGAACAAGGAATGGATGGTGCACCCATCATTGATCATGAATCTGGAAATATTTTTTTGTTGATGTGGGAAATGGTCATCCCTGACACTTGCACTATGCAACAAGTAGCATCCCTTGATCTATCAACGATTGTCTCATTGGCTAAAGAAAAAGGTCAAGAAAGATCACAAATACAGCCTCACGATTCTACAATGGGGATACAGGTAATCATTATATTGAAGTATCTCAGCCAAAGGTAATCAAGACATTGGATGAGATAACACCAGATGACTATGAGATGAGCATGATCTGATTGGGACCAGATACTCATGAGGGAGATTTGCATATATATCAACAATATTCTACTCACATGGTGACAAGGAATAAAGAATATAAAGAGAAGATTGAGGTACTAGAGGAACAATTACAAACTCTTTCATCTTATGTGTAACACCTGGTGGAACCAAGCACTACAACACTTCCTATTGAGAAAGTGGTGCCCATTAGTAGCTTTGATCGATAATCCATCAGAAGAATGCATGAGCTCACGATGCAGGGGTGAGCAAACAATGAATGGATCAACTCAATCTCTAAAAAAGGGAAGCCAAAACTCGTAGAGTAATTCGAGATCTTTACATACATGTGTGAAACAACCAATAGAATGCAAGCACTCAAAGAGGATGTGGAGAAAGAAAGAGAGTATTGGGAACCTTTGGGACTAGTAGTGAGTGAGATGAGTAACACCCATCGTCAGGAGTTGATTGACAAGAAGGTTTTTGAAATTCTTGTAGAAGACTTAACACGTGTATGGGAAAGGGCCTTGGCAATCAGGTTTGAGGCAATCAATTGGGCCTTCTAAGAACTAGAGGAGAAAGAAGAACAAACATATAAGTTATAGTATAGTATAAACTAGAAAGTTCAGAAACTTGGAGTACCTGCAATGAGCGAACACACAACTGTTGATGAGTTGATCAGACCTTTCAAAAAATATGTCAAGAAAGGGGTGGGAAATCAATTTTCCTTAAGGATACTCTCAACTTCCTCTCATAGATTTGATCCTTCATTGCACTTATTGCTAAAAAGCACTCATCATGGTTCAGGAAGTGTAAGGACATCAACAATGTGATTGATGGATGGACCAAAACCTTGAGCTACATTTGCATCCCTCATGCCAAAAAAGTATAACCTGTAGTGGCTCATTTCAATAAGGAGGTTGGAAATATAGGAGTCTTCTCAGGAACATGAAGTAGAGAGTAGAGCCAAGTCCACAGCAGCAACTCATTCTTCCACCTAATTCTTCTTCTTTCTTTTTCTTATTCTCTTCTCACTCAATGCTCTCTCTCATCAATGTTATATTTTTGCATTGATGTTTGCACTTTTTAATATTACTTTAAGTGACTTTAGAAACATAATGTAAAATTTAAGTTGTCTTGATTTTATAAAAGGTATTTAAATATTTAAGTGGAAAATGAACAGTCTAAAGTCAAATTAAAGTATTTCAAAAGTCACTGGGAAGATGAAGAGTTGCATCCTATTCTATAAATTGTAACTAGCTTCTCATTTGATCTTTTTTTTAGACAATTTCTAAAATCTTCTTAAACTTCTTAGATATTGGAGCTATTTTTTGTGAATTCACGAGAGAGATATCCTTGTGAAGAGAGTAAAGAGATCGTAAATTTCTTCTATTTTTCCCTACTCAAAAAGTACAGTTTCTTATTGATCTTTAATAAAGGAAGAAGGAATTTTAGCCTTTTTTGATTGAGGGGTTTAGTGGTACTTTGTGTTCATCAAACTCTATTTTTTCTTATTGCTATTACATAGATTTTTTTCCTACTAAATTCAAGTGCATAGACTGAATTTTCTGGTTGGTGTATGCAAGTCTCTGATTTTATACTTGGAGCATTAGTTTATCTTTTCTATTTTTCTCACTCCCTTTCCCACTCTCCTAGAAAATTATTCCCTTGTAGATATCTACAAGAGTTTACTGTAGGGTCAATGGAATGTCCCTATTGGATCCTTGGTCCTAAGGCCACTGGGAGAAAACTCAATTTTACTTGGGCATGCACATATGGAAGCTGCACTAGTTAAGTACAGGGACTTAGACTTCCAGAGTGTTGGCAAGATAACCACTAATTTTTCCTCAAAAAAAATTATCCCCAACAATTTTTGGCACCCACCGTGGGGCAGATTTAATAGCATCTACACCTGAATATGACTATAAGGTATGAAAAATACAAAACAAAATAAGAAAATTCAAAATACAAAAAAAGAAAAAATTCTAGAATTTGAATAGCTATATGAGCCACATGTATACAAACCATGGCTATTCTAGGAAATTCTCCTATTAAAAGACCTAAATTTCTCTTCCACATCTAAGAGGATATTGCTTCATATTTGAGAGAAGCTATCTGGCATACTAGGAAAAGTGTCAATCACTACTTCATTGCCACAAGAATTCTTGACCTTCAAGAAAAATGCACTGTTGAATTGGAAAGGAAAATAAAAATTCCAGCACCGCAAACAAGAGCATAGATTTTCAAGCTAGCAGATAGAAGATACACCTAGTAATAGAGACAAGGAGGAAAAACTGACCGTACTTTTGAAGAGATTTAAATAAGACAAGAGCTACTTAGAATTCATAGGTCTCCCTTTCATCAAGAAACCGGTCATGTTGGGAACTTGAGTGTTGCTAATCCTTTAGAAAGTTAATTTCCATACAACAATGATAACCTTGAAGATTTCACTGACATAGAGATCGAAGAATAATCTAGAGAAAGAGAAGCAAGAGCAGAAGAGGAAAGAAAAATCTCAACTCGAAGAAATTGAAAGACCTCAAGCTGAGGTGGATGAAAGAGAAGTAGTAGAAGTTGCAACCTTAACAAGGTTGGAAGTTAGAAAAAAAAATATAATGGGGGATCATGATCATTAGGTCTATAGGAAAAATGTACCATGGGGGAGAAACACAGGCCCACTCACCCTTGCTCAACCACTCCATGAGCTACCAAGAGGCTCAAGAAAAAACTTTCTAAAATTTAGAGGGGGTGGTTCTTAACTCCCCAAATAACATGTAGTAGTATTTATCACCACTTGTGGTGTATTGGGTGTTGAGGATGAAGATGTGTCAATTAGGATATTTTTGGATTCACTCCAAGAAAAATATGCCAAATGGTTCTACATGCTACCCCTAACGTCTGTCACCTTTTGGGAAGATATAATAAGTGCATTCGAACATAGGTTGAAGGCCATGAAATATTATCATGATATCTTGGTCCAATTTTTACAAATGAATAAAGAAACCTCCAAATCAATGAGAGACTTCATATCAAGATTTAACAGAGTGATAAGAAGAATCCCCAGAGATGTGGTGTCTCCTACAAAAAATTTGAAGAGGTTCTTCATCATTGCCTTGCCATCAGAAGTAGGTTTCTTCCTTAGAAGAACCCAACAAATAACATTGAGGGAAGGTCAATATCATGCACTAGAAACTAATGATGATATAATCCTATCCGGTAAAGTGAAAGGCCCAAATGGAAAGTAAAAGGGCAAAAGTTCAAGCTAAGTCACCACAGACCCAATGTTCCAAAAAATCATGAATGACTTGGTTGCCTTGAAGAAACTGTTGTCCTAGATCAAAATGCGGAACACTCCATGGAAGTAAAATCCTCCCAATAGACCAAGGATTTCCCCACCTCCTCGCCAGTTTGTTCTTGAAGCACCACCAATTAATGTCACTTGTGACACTGAAGAACAAAAGGAGGAAGCAGAAATTGAAGAACCTGAAGAAGAAAATGCGGAGGCCTATGAAAACTATCTTGAGATCAAGGAAATTTATGGTGATATGTACAACGGCCTAATCAAGTATGTTGATAATGAAGATGTTGAGGATGAAGAAGCTCCAAGTTTCTCATGTGCAGTTTTCACTTGCACACATTTCAAGAAAGGTGTTCCATCCTCGGTGACTGTAGTGAAGGAAAAGAACAAGAAAGAAGATTATCATGTGGAGGTCCCACATAATAAAATCATCAGCAGGGGATCGCCATTACCACCTTCTATAGAGTCGGCTAAAGAAAAATTAGACCCACTAGTTAGCAAGGATTATGTTGCCATGATAAGTAATTCATCTAATCCTTGACTCAACTCAAAGGTTACTACGAATAATTCTCCTTCAAATTTTGTTCCCTAAAAACATCTAAGGTTTCATCAAAACCTGTATCCCCATCTCCTACCAAGCCAATTAATGCACCCATGAAGGAAAATTTAACATCCAAAATAAAAAATCCTTCACCATGTAAATATTCTATCATTCCCGAAACATATTCTTTTCTTACCATAACCCCATTTGAATTTGTGGAACACGCAAGAAAAATTTAAGTCCAGCTCTTAGAAATAAAATAGATACAAAGACATCCTACCCAGTTTGATAGGTTCATTGATGTAGTTCATGGTAGTAATCCTATAACCTCATGTCCAAGTTCCAAAGGCTTACTCCCCATGCCATCCACACCACCTTCTCATAAAATGCTATCTCTCAATGCCTCCAAGACCAACATGGTTGAACCTTTCTACCTATCACTCCTCATTAAAGGCTTCCAGCTAAATAATTCTATCATAGATTCCGGAGCCTCAAATAATGTGATCCCATCAAATTTAAAAATTCTTTAGGCCTCACCTTGACCTAGGTGAATGGAAATTTCTATTCAATGGAATCCAAACAAGTGCCACTAGTAGGAAGAATCAAAGATGCATAGCTGATTTTCCAGACAAGAAGGTGTTGCTGACCATCCTAGTGGCAGACATCCCAACATCCTTTGGCATGCTATTGAGCCAAAGCTTCTACAGAGACTTGGGTGGAGGAATAAAAAATGGACTGGTCATCTGCAACTATTCCAGTGAAAGGCGAGATGAAGAAGTTATTTCCAGGAAGGAAGATGAAATTCACAGTATGAAAGTCCAATGATCCAAAGGAAAACATTCTCTTTCAAGATAGTGGGCTAGGAAAATACTTCCTCACATAAAAAAATATGATAACTTGCCACTTCTTATGGAAGAGGGAGAAGATCAAGTTTGGACAATGGAATTTGATGGTAGTCATTCCATTGCAGGTTCAGGAGTAGGTGTAGTGTTGTATTCTCCTTTTGGTGAATTGTACCCATTTTCCTATAAGCTACAATTTGATAATATGAATAACATGGCAGAGTATGAAGCTCTCCTCTTAGGCATAGGTGTGGCAGAAGACATGGGAATCAAGAAGCTGAGATGCGGAGGTTATAGTAAAGCAAGTTTGTCAAGAATATCAGGTGAAGAATCCAAGACTCTAGCATTATAGAAATAGAGTATGAGACTGCATTGAATATTTCGATGCATTTTCAATTGAAGTTATCCCAAGAGAAAAGAATGAAAAGGAGTATATCTTGTGGTGCCAGATTCCCTAGTGACACCTCATCCTTCTTTTCGTAAAGACAAGGTGATCATTGAAATGGTATTTAGGCCTAGTGTACCAGATAATGCAAATCATTGGCAAGTCTTTAATGATGATAACCCGATTTTAGCATTCTTGGAACAAAGAGATAATTTCAACAATCTCTTTTTGAGGGAAGTGAGAATCCACACTGAGAAGCGGTAGCCAGAGAAGAGAAAGAAGGAATTGAATGGGTTGATGAAGGAGTGCTCAAATTGAAAGGAAAAAAGATTCCTAAAGGCCTAGTTTCTCTGGAAGACCTCTTTGAAAAACATGACAGATTCATTCAAGAGAAATAAAAACAATCTTCTCTGTACCCAGCTGATTTTTATAAGGAAAACATTAGCACGATGGAGGATCCAAGGATGGTCAACATTGGAAAATTTTTATCACCTTAGGAGAAAAGAATATTTGTTGCACTACTTAAGAAATATTCAGATGTTTTGGCCTACGCTTATGATGAACTCAAATCCTTCCAACAGAAGGAAATTCATCAATTGATTCCTTTGAAGCAGGATGCCAAGCCATTAAGGAAAACACAAAGGCCATACAACCCAAATATTATTGATACCATCAAGGAGGATGTAATGAAGATGCTCAATGCTAGAATCATCTTTCCCATCCACCATTCAATGTGGGTGGCTAACATTGTGTCGGTGTAGAAGAAGAATGGTGAAATAAGAATATGTGTACATTTCCGTAATGTAAACTAGGCATCAATGAAAGACAATTATCATCTCCCTGTCATGGACCACATTTTGCAATCAGTCACTAGATCTAAAATTATTCATTTCTTGATGGGTTCTCACGGTATAATCAAATCAAAGTGGCAGAGGAGGATCACACCAAGAAAACCTTCACAACACCTTGGGGCACTTTTGCCCACAGTAGAATGCCTTTCGGCCTAATCAATGCAGGATCTACATTTCAAAGGGCGGTGGATTTGGAATTCAAAGATCTAAAACATAGCATTGTTATATATATTGATGATCTCACAGTGTTTTCAAAGAAGAGGGGAGATCATATCCATAACTTAGAACAAGTACTTGCAAGGTGTAGGAAACATGGCATATCACTAAATCCAAAAAAGTGCATTTTTGGAGTCATGGAAGGAAATTTACTAGGGCACATTGTGAACAAACATGGAGCACACATTGATCCTGAGAGAGTATGATCCATTAAAGCATTATATTTTCCCACAAGTAAGAAAGCAGTTCATTCATTCTTTAGAAAGGTGAATTTTCTTCATCACTTTGTTCCTGAGTTTACTGAATTGATAAAGCACATCACCACCATGATGAAACCACATGAAAAATTCAAATGGAACAATGAAGGTAAGGAAGGATTTGAAGAGATCAGAAAATCCATTGCCAAGGCTCTGACTCTTGTGTCTTCAGATTTTAATAAAGATTTCATCATGTATTTTTATGCATCAAAACATACACTCTCTGTCGTTCTTGTTCAGAAAAATGATGAAAGTGTGGAAGCACCTATTGCTTTCATGAGTTGTTTTTTGAAAAATAATGAGATAAAATACATACAATTGGAGAAGAATATTTATGTAATAGTCAAGGATGTAAAAAAATTCAGGTTTTACTTCCCCAACTCTCATACGGTGGTGATGGTCCCTGGCAGTGCAATTAAGTCCATCTTGACACAGGAGGATCCCAGAGCTAAAAGATGAAATTGGATTGGAAAGGCTCAAGAAAATGACTTGGATATTTTACCCTCCAATACAGTAAGGGAGAATGGTTTGTGCAGGTTGATTGTTGAATATGAAACACTCAAAACTAAACATGGTGAAGAAAATTGTGCTTTCTCAACTTGTTATGAAAACAACCCACATTTCCTCTTTGTAACCACTACTGATGAGTGGTATGTTGATATTGCATATTACTTAACTTATGGAGAATTACCTCCTCATATTAATTACAAGAAAAGGAGAACACTCAAGCTAAAGGTGATAAAGTTTGTTATCTAGAATCACGTGCTTTACAAGAGAGGCCTGGATGGATGCTTCCTCAGGTGCATAGATAAAGAGCAACAAGAAAATTGCTTAAAGCATACCATGATGAAGTGTGTGGTGGGAATTTTTTAGTGATGGTCACTACACACAAGATCCTCTGAGGAAGGTATTATTGGCCTACCCTCTTTGTAGACACTCAAGATAGGGTTTCCAAATGTGAAGCATGCCAACAATTCATTGGGAGACCACAACCTGCTACACTACTACTCAGGCCAGTTGTTATTTAAGAACCATTACAATAGTGGGGGCTATACTTAATTGGTGCTCTGAATCCTCACTCAAGTGTGAGGCACACTTATGTGCTCACCGTAACAAACTACTTCATAAAATGGGTGGAGGTCATTCTAGCCAAGCAGGACAACACCGAAACAGTATGAAACTTCATCAAGGAGAATATCATAGTATGTTTTGGAGTACCACATAAGATTATAGAAAATAACGCTACTTATTTTTCTTCAAGGGATTTGAACGAGTTTTTTTTATGGATACGGAATCTCTTTATATCATTCATTGGACTACTACCCATAGGGAAATTGATAGTCCGAATCAAGAAACAACAACATTGTGACCATTGTCCCCAAGATTATAGATGAGAACCAAAGGAATTGGAAGAAAAAAGTTATATGATGCATTGTGGGTGGACATGATCACTCCTGAGAAGGAAATAGGTATGTCACGATTCCAAATATTGTATAGAGTCGAAGGAAAAATCCCCTCATGATTGAGATGCCAGATCTCAAGTTGCTACAAGGAATAGAATATGGTCAGTACAAGGATTCCATTGACAAGAGGGTCCTATTTCTGAAGAAGATAGAATAAAATATACTCCAAGTGGTGGACCGTATCAAAGAGCACCAGTTGAAAGTAAATAAATTTTTTGATAAGAAAGCCAAAGTGAAGGAATTCAAAGTTGGAGACTTTGTCCTACTATGGGACAAGAGAAGTGAACCAAAAGGAAGCCATGGAAACTTTGATTCATTATGTCTTGGCCCATTCCAGATTCATGAAGCTTGTGGCGAGAATGTTTTTCTACTCTCATATTTGGATGGAATTCCGCTGGAATTTCCTCATAGTGGGAAATACGTAAAATTGTATCATCAGTTAAAGCAGGTTGTCCCCCGCCTTGTACCATAGGTGATTTCTAGGTGTGTTTCCCATTTTTTGTTGTGTGTTTTGTTTCTCCTTTCTGTCATTTTGGGTGTTTGTGTGTGTGTGTGTGTTTTCTTCTTCCATTCCTTCTTTCTCCAAATTGTAAAGGACTCTGCAAGGCCTAATGGATAAGCCATTGGTCAAAAAATTATATGGTCTAAAATTGAGATTTTGGATTTCCATGTCATGTCTTCGCTACACTAAGTCTGTGCCATGTCCCCAATCTAGAGCCAGTTGTTTTCATGTAAATTTGTGACAGGGAAATTGGAATTTTCCAAGCAAGAAAACTATACCCCTATGCCAAATTTTTCATGTTTAATCATTACTAGGCACCCCAGGTAAAATAAATCATTCTATTCATCCCCTATTTGATTTCAAATTAGTACCCTAGGTCATTTAGGAAATTCAATGTAATCCCCCAAGTGATTTTAGGAAGTTCTGAAAAGATGATATCTTCTGGAATTATTGGGAAGGGCTATTGTTGGCCTTCCCAGGACTGGATCAACCCCCTTGGAGTGGAATGGAAGGGAAAAATTCAACATGGATGTAAATTGAATTCATTATAACATCATGGAAATTATTTTGGAAGGCTTGGGGAAGTTTTGAAAGACTTGGAGCAGTCTAAATGTAAAGTAGGGTTCACAAGCCTAGGCAGTACAAAGGCCAAAAAAAAAATTTGGGCTTCAGAAGAAGATTCTAGGAACTCCGGGTGGAGTTACACGTAAAACAAAACATCACCAGAAATAGGATTCCAAGACGTACATAATGGTGAAATCATTATTTTCACAACACCTTAGTGCATAGGGTTTTCATGAAGTTTTTCTCAGGCATAGGTGGAGTCCCAAATCAAAACTCTGATTTTTCAAGGATCAAATGGATGAATCAAGACATGATACCCCCACCATTAGATGAAAAAATACATTTTCATTCAAGATAATATAACATTTAACCAATAAATTCTATCAGGAGCTCAAGACATCATCATTCCAAGTTACCCTCTTGAAGGCAGTTCAAGAGTTCGTCAATTTTCGAGAGGACACATATTAGCATCAGAAGCATGGTGGGATTTTATGTCCCCAAAATCCCTAAGGTCAGGTACACCAACCTTGGAAAAATTTACCCAGCCCCCATGTGACCTCTGGGACCCTTATGTGACCTTTAGACTTGACAGTTCATCCCCTAGGTGCATTTTTGGAGCTCAAATTCCTTGTCGTCGGAACAAGGAAACATGTCATCTCTAGGAACAATGTGTAATTTTACATCCCTCACTTCCCTAAGTTCAGGGACAAAAATACATGAAAAATTCTCCCATCCCCTATGATAATTCTTTTTGTCATGCACGTGACCGACTTTCAGCTCCCAGTGCTTTACAACAGCTTTTTTCACATCTATTCCCTGTCATCTGATCACTACCACGTGTCGTCCTCCTGACCATTGTGGAATTTTATGTCCCTCACATCCCTAAGGTCAGGACATCAATACATGAAAAATTCACCCAACCATCTACCTCCATGATTTCAAAAAATTAAAATTCTAAATGTCCCTTCACCTGCTTCCAGTGCTCCTGGCTACTTCCACTCCAGTGCACAAATATTTCCATTCTTCCTCTGTAACTTCTCATCCATCATTACACCATTCCTTAACCTCAAAACATACCTTCCATAGAGCTAATTCTATTCTAATCATGAAATCACGTAGGTCCAAGAAGGAAATTTGAGCAAACACAGAAGCAGAGGCACATAACGAAGAAGGAGAAAACAGATAAAACTCCATGACCATGAAACAAGAAGTTAAAGAAATATCTCAAATGGATGGGTGAAAAAAAATCTATATTTTTATGTTAATTCCTCTACCCAAGGCCATCAAGAATACACCTTCAAACTCTCCTCTAATGCAACAGAGAATCCACATCGAAGAAATCCCACTTCTGGCTCAATGAAGAAAAAATCCAATTTCCCGTCAAACCATTGGGTGAAATGAAGTAGAATTGCACGTGAAGCATCAGAAGAGAAAACCCACATAAAAAATATAAGGTTTTTTTGGAAACAGAGGAGAAAACCACACCTGTAATTTAGAGGTCCATTAATGGTTGTAGTATCCAAAAGCACTACTAGGTCTGAAAATTAAAAGTTTAAAATCTCCTAGAGTTTTGAGCGGGCGGGCTTGAAATTTTAGAGGGGCGATATTGGGAAAAAATCCATATCAAAATTTTTTTTTACATGTCAATTCGACATTCAAAGGCCCACTTTCTAAAAATAGCAGGTCTACCACATAGGGACTGCTATTTCGGGAAAGTCATCAACAAAAGAACCTGCGAAGGAGACGATGACATTGAAGAGGGACTGCAGTTCAGATCTCACAAGAATGGAAATTTTTAACACTTACTAAAAATAGTAAGTGCTCCCACAGAGATCTAATGAAAATAGAAAGTTGATCCCGAAGTAACAAGTAACATAGGGAGAAAGAGGAAAACCAATCCGCATCATCCAGTAGAAGATCAGGGACTTGATTTTTCACACTTACTAAAAATAGTAATTATTTATTTATGGGCTAAACATGAAGTCAAAGTGGACGAGTCAAAATTTTTCATGGCCCTTTGCCTACGATTATGATGTGGAAGCCAACAATGTCTTGTACATGGACCTAAACTACCTTAAGACTAGTATGGCCTCTAAGGAATGAAAGAGGATTGAAGACCAAATATTCACAAGTGGCTTGTTTTTTGCTATATGATTCCCAGTGTCTATACAGAGTCTCAAGTTATTCCTAGCCTTTTATTTCCACTATGAGCCTAAGATACGAACCATCCAGGCTTAAAATGGTACAACGATGGTGGTCATTAGCCCTAGGATCATTTCAATCTCTCTGTAGATACTGAGATCCCCCAACATGGTCATCATCTCAAAGGATAGGGCCTTGTACGATTGGGAAACAATGGATTCATATGTCCAAGGAGTAGCACTTGGCTCATGGTTGAAAATAGGAAGAAATCCTTCCATGATGCCCAAGAATATTCCAAGGTGTGAGTTTGGAGAAGGGTGTTTTGATTTCATCACTCTCCTCACTAGAGTTATGGGTGAAGAAAGCATGAGAGACTTCCAGGACTGGATGGGTCTTTTCATTCTGACATTGACAGAAGGAAAGAAGAGGATTGACTAGGGGCAGATCATCAACAAAAATCTCCATCTGCAACTGCTCCAAGTTCCCATGACAAGGGAATTCCACTTGAATTCTTACCTAGTTTATCTCCTTGCAAGATCGAGATCATTTAAAGTATAGGCTCTTATGCAGTACATTGTTGCCAAGGTGTCTGCATTCGAGAAAATTCCATAGTTGGTAATGGAGGAGAGTAATAGGAATTTTGTTCACATGAACGATGCATTCACCATGTACGTGGTATGAATCTTAGAATGGGATATTGAAGCTAGGATGTCACCACAAGCGGCATCCTTGATCAAGGAATACAACTCATACTTCATATAATTCTCAACCTTCTCCTACATATGAGTGGCTGGCTTTGACCAAACTCCATAGAGACTGCCTAAGTACCTTAGTGACTAGATTGTATTATTTGAGCTCTGTAGGTAGATCACTCAAGTGAATAACAAGCTCATAAGTAGGAGAAATAAGTTTATTTCATTCCCTATATTTCTAGGGGTGTTCATGTGTAAAAGCTCAAATGATGCACCTCACCTCGAGGCCAGTTTCACACATCTAACTTTGTATCCCTACATCACTAGGCCCAACTTTGACATCTAAGAAGATCCTTACTCTTTTTATGTCCAAGAATTGCAACATGAACCATAAGTCAAGGAATACTTGACCAATTGTACTAACGAGTTTGAATTATATGAAAATTACCACATCAATGAGATGAATAAATTCAAGTTGTCTTGGTATAAAGATATATTGCATGATGATGGGACAGAGATGTATAACCTTGAGTATGTAGTAATCAAGATGTCTCCAATGCCCTAAATCAACTGGTATGTTCATGAATCCGGAGATATATTAGAGTGGACTAAAAAGGTGGTGAGGAGAACGAAGAGCTGGTTTCAGAAGAAGAGGAATATGATCATCATATCATAAGGAATTTCTCCAAGCCAAAATCAAAATTCACATCATTCATCTTCAAAAGTGGTGGAGGTGATTTCCATCTTTAAACACACTAGAGCGAGTTCAGAAAGGAAGGCCACGGAATTAGAAACTTCTCCCTCCGAGAAGAAACCTAAGAAATTCAGGGTAGAAGAAGGTTCATTAACATTTCCGCAGGAGGAAACTTGATCTCAGTAATGCAAATAGAAAATCCAACAGTAGAAGCATAGGAGAATGAGGAGTACATGGTTCAAAATCTAATATTTGAACCACTATAAGAGATCTCACCTCTTGTTAACACTAACACCCCTCTCGTTCAAGACTTGCCTCCTCCTCCAAAACAAGGAACGGTTGGTGCACCCATCATTGACCCTGATATGTTTCCATGGATGCAGGAAATGGTCATCCCTGACACTCACACTGTGTAACAAGTAGCAACCCATTATCTATCAACAATTGTCTCATTGGCTACAGAAAAAAATTCAAGAAAGATTGCACATATAGCCTCACAATTCTACAGTGGGGAGACAGGTAATCATTACATCGATTTAGCTTGGCTAAAGGTAATCAATCCAGTGGATGAGATGACACTGACTGACTACGAGATGAGCATGATATAATTGGGACTAGAAACTCATGATGGAGATTTACACATATATCAACAATATTTTACTCACATGGTGGCAAGGAATAAATAATATAAAGATAAGATTGAGGTACTAGAGGAACAATTACGAACTATTTCATCTTATGTGTAACACCTGGTGGAACTAATCACTACAACACTTCCTATTATGAAAGTGATGCCCATGAGTAGATTAGATCCAGAATCCATCAGAAGAATGCATGAGCTCACGATGCAGGGGCAAGAAAACAATGAATTGATCAACTTAATCTTGTAAAAAGGGAATTCAGCACTCAAAGAGGCAATCAATATCTTTTCTTACATGTGTGCAACAACCAACAGAACATGAGAACTCAAAGAGGATGTGGAGAAAGAAAGAGAGTACTGGGAACCTTGGGACTAATAGTGAGTGAGATGAGAAACACCCATCGTCAGGAGTTGAGTGACAAGAAGCTTTTCGAAACTCCTGCAGAACACTTAACACCTATACGGGTGAGGGCATTGGAAATCAATCGGGCCTTATTAGAGCTAGAGGAGAAAGAAAAACAACCATACAAGCTACAAGATAGTATAAATCTGAATGTTTGGAAACTTGTAGTACCTATAATGAGTGAACACATAATTTTTGATGAGTTGATTGGCCCTTTCAAAAAATATTTCAAGAAAGGTGTGGACAATCCATTGTCCTTCACTAAGGATACTCTCAACTTCCTCTCAAAGATCTAAGCCTGCATTCCACTTATCATAGAAAATCACTCGTCATGGTTCGGGAAGTGTAAGAAAATCAATAGAGTGATCGATGGATGGACCGAAACCTTTAGCTGCATTCACATCCCTCATGCCAAAAAAGTATAACCTACAACGGGTCGTTTCAACAAGGATCTTGGAAAGACATAAGTCTAATTAGGAACTTGAAGTGGAGAGTAGTTAGAGAGCATAGCCAAGTCCATCATAGTAGTTCATTATTCCGCATAATTCTTCTTCTTCTCTTCTCACTCAACGCTCTCTCTCATCAATGTTATATTTTTTCATTGAGGTTTTCACTTTTTAATATTATTTTAAGTGAATTTAGAAACATAATGTAAACTTTAAATTTCCTTGATTTTATAAAAGGGACTTAAGTATTTAAGTGGAATATGAACAATCTGAAATCAAATTGAAGTATTTGAAAAGTCACCAGGAAGATGAAGAGTTGCATCCTATTATATAAATTGTAACTAGCTCCTCATTTGATCTTCTTCTTAGACAACTTCTAAAATCTTCTTAAACTTCTTAGATATTGGAGTTGTTTTTTGTGAATTCATGAGAGAGATATCCTTATGAAGAGAGTAAAGAGATAACAAATTTATTCTATTTTTCCTTACTCAAAATGTCTTCCATTTCTATGATGTGTACAATTTCTACTCGAGCTTCAATAAAGGAAGAAGGAATTTTAATATTTTTTGACTAAGGAGTTTAGTGTTACTTTGTGTCCATCAAACTCTAATTGGTCTTCTTTTTGTTACGCAGATTTGTTTTCTTCTAAATTCAAGTGCATGTAATGAAGTTTCTAGTTGGTGTATGTAAGTCTCTTATTTTCTACTTGCAACATTAGTTTATCTTTTCTAATTTTCTCACTCCCTTTCCAACTCTCCTAGAAAATTATTCCCTTTCAGATTTCTACAAGAATTTTTTTGAGGGTCAATGGAGTGTCCCTATTGGATCCCCAGCCGTAAGGCCATAGGAGAAAACTCATTTTTACTTGTGCATGCACATACGACAGTTGCACCGGTTAAGTAGAGAGACTTAGAATCCCAAAGTGTTGGCAAGATAACCACCAATTTTCCCCCAACAAAATTTTCTCACCAACATGTCTAGGAGTGGGGAAATGGCCAATTAGTCAGCGATGACCTACCCTATAATGGATTTATGGGGGATGAATGTAAAGTCAAATTATGTAAGGAGCATGACCTACCAACCTAAACGTCCTAAAAGGTGGGTGAGGGACAAAAGGTAGTGTAAAGGATCAACCTTAGTGATGATGTGGACTTAGTGCTTAAGGATTAAATGACGTAGCTTGTCTGTAATGAAGACAAGACCAATGTACACATTTTTATTATAGTTATAATTGCATTCATAAGAAATAAGTGTGCAACTAATATAGTAAATGGCATGTTCACGGTGTCTAGCATTATGTTGGGATAATAATGCACCTAATGTGTGAAGCAAGGAAAAAATATACAATAAAAAGGAGCGATCTGCAACTAGTTGGACTAGGATAGGTAGGTGTATGAGATAAGCTTTGATTTTATCGAATGCTTATTTGTAATGTTAGTCCCAAATAAATTGTGTGTCTTTTTTCATAAGACAAGTAAATGGATATTTTTTGTTATCCAGTTGTGTGATGAAACTTCAAATAGATTAAATTTTACCTTGAAGAGAGAGGAGCTGGTGAAGGTTATTTGGTGACATCATGTTGAGAATGGATTTAATTTTTGTAGGGTCAATTTTGATGCGACAACATGATATAATATATCCAAGCAATTTACCTATGGTTACCTTGAAAACACATTTTTTAGGGTTGATATGCACCTATTATTGGTATAATCATTTGAAGAGACATGAAGGTCCCATGCATGAGAGAAACACCACCAAGATTTTTCTAGGATATCATCCACATAGTCTTCAATAATCTTGTGGATATAGTCATGGAAAATATGAGTCATGGCGCACTGGTAGGTGGCGCCTGCATTCTTGAGGACAAAGGGAATAACAGTATAGAAAAATTTACCCCATGGGGTGGTAAAAGAGGTTTTTTCTTGGTCAGTTGGATTGATCTTGATTTGATTATAACCCGCAAAACCCTCCATAAAGGAGAGTATGTTGTATTTGGTGGGAGGATTAACAATAGTATCGATGTGCGGTAGAGGAAAACTATCCTTAGGGAAAATTTTATTTAAATCACAGAAATTAGTACAACAGTGTACACCACTATCAAGTTTCATGAAAGGAATAATATTAGATACCCATTTAGGATAATCAACAGCACGGATAAGTTTTACATCTAATAATTTTTGGATTTCTTCTTTGACTAGTAACGTAACTTTAGGATGCATCTTACAGATCTTCTACTGAATGGGCTTGGCACTGGGGCTAAGGAAAATATTATTCATAGCTATAGAGGTGTCAATGCCTGACATATCACTATAGTCCCAAGATTTTTTTTTAAATAAGTCATGAAGGAATTTCTTAAGAGCCTTTTTCTTGGCAGGGGTAAGAGAACTGGCTAATAAGACCATGTGTGGTTTGTCAGATGTACCTAAATTGTGTTGGATGGTTTCCTCATTGATAAGGGTGGAGCGGTACTCAATATATTGCTCGGTGGGAATGGTGTCAAGTGGGTCCGAACAATCGGCAAGGCTATTATATGCTTCCAAACAAACCATATTGATAGTTAGAGGTGGTTGGTGCCATTTATGATGGAAAGAAAGTATATTATCATAACCACCCATATGGTCAAGTAACGCATCATCAATAGAAAAGGTATTGGTATTATCCCAAGAGAAAGGCATATTGTTAGTGATAAGTGTAGGGTACAACACTGGTAGAGATTCAGTGAGGCAGGCAGTGTGTATTTCTAAATGAGATGAAGTAAGAGGCTGATATCTGAGGCCAAATTTATTAATGTGGGGAGGGAGATCCAAAAGTTTGGTGACTTTGTGGTCTTGATAATGAGATAAACCATAGTGGCATAGATAGTCGTATCCTAACCCATATTTGGAGAGATCTAGGAAAATAGTCAGGGAGGTAGGTGGGTCCACAAGGTGGTCAACAGAGTTACAATATTCAAAACGGGAAGTTTCAGCAGGCACACCATAAATAGTATCAGGGTAAAAAAACTTGATTATGACATGAAGCATTGAAGGAACCATGTGTATAGCATAAATCCAAGGCCTACCGAGAAAAATTTTATAGTTAAGGTCATTGGGCATTGCATGACATGAATTAGTAATCATACACGGGCCAATGGTAATGGGTAATTGGATGATACCTAAAACACGGTTTGGGATGTTATCAAAACCATGAATAGAAATAGTGGAAGGAGTAGTAGATGTCAGAGTCATGCCAATATGGTGGTGGAAATTGATGTTACAAATATTAAGGCCAGACCCATTGTCTACTAAAGCGCGCTTAACACCTACATTGTTAATACAAACCGTGATATACAAGGGAGGTTCATGGGCTAAGAACTAAAGTGGGGGAAGATCCTTGGATGTGAAAGTGATTTGATCTTCATTAAGTGATAAAGCTGAAATGAAATTATGGTAAAACTACTCAAGCAATATGTGCGGAGAAACATAATGTGTGGCTAAGTATTTTTGGAGGTGAAGGAAACAATCTAGGTATTTTTTCAAGTATGCATGAATAGATCCACTCATGATGTAGGGATGGTTATGGTGACTAAATGTCATTATGAGAAAAAAGAAGTGAGAAAACATAATGAAAATGGGGAAAATAAATTAAAAGGTCTAGATGGTGTGAGAAAGTTAAGTTGGGTTCACCAAAATGATTAACTAAAATTAAAATAATGGGGGAATATATATAGTAATCCTAGTTAATATAAATAGGAGGAATAAAATGATGTATAAATGTAGTAAATATAGTAAAGGAATATGCAATAAATGTAAATAAATTATTCTAAGTGAAATAGAAACCCTAATGTGCAAGAGGGGAAAAGAGAAATGACTTAGTTGATTATGACATACTATCGCAAGATGTGGCAGACTTGAAACAGGAAACTAGTTGTGTAGACAACCACTTAAGGACCCTACAGAGGGTAGATCTAGACTATCTAAAGTGACACAAGTTCTTGGGAGTGTACTGGGGTGCCCCGGGGTGCCTCAGTTTGAATTATGAGTGCTCAGGACAGTATAAAAGATCAGAAACTATGTTTAGAAGTGTTACAAGGGTATATGAAACCCTCTTTGTTTGCCGCACTAAATTCACAAGATGAAATAGATGACACCTTGCACATGAAGAAGAATAATGGGTGGGACTGACCTCATCCGCTAAACCGGTAAACTTATCACTGAGTGTTGCACTACATTTCAGACCTGGATGTAGTTCTGGTGAGTGTGTGCATGGTGTGCCCTATGTTCTCTCGTGTTAGTCACACTTTGTGAAGTAGCAAGCTAAAATATCTATAAAATATATAGATAGTAGAATAGAATGAATAGAATCCCCCCTCCTCTAACAATGTGTGTGATGTAGACTTTATAACTTTGATGTATGGAGCTATGTGGATGGAGATGTAGCCCTCGATGGAGTGATATTAGTGATAGGATGAAAAGACCTAGGACCCTCATTATGGTCTTATAAGCTTTATATATATAGGGCTCTTAAGTTTAATTTCACAATTAATTCCAACCATGCCGATTGAGGAAGAGATAAATATGATCGACGGCTATAAATGACCTGAAAAGGAGTAAAAGGGTATTTTCCTAGATCGAGGCACCTCGGGTGGGAGCGAGGCACCCTAGGGTGCCCTAGTATGGTGTGAGGTTCCCAGAATTAGGACTATAATTTTAACAAAGTTGTGAAATGGATAGATAAGCAATAGGAAATACATAAGACATTTGAAACAAAATATAAAAGAAATATGGAAAAAAAAAGGTGGGATCAATTGATACTTTGTACACTTAAGAACCTTCTAAATAATAGTATAAGACTGGGATAAATATTGTTTGAAGTGCATGATTTTATGTCTACACAGATATGAAGATATACTTACAAAACCCCACACAAAGCATCAATTCCTAAAAAAGAAATATGCAAATGCAGGGATCGGACTGACCTCAACCACCAAACTAGTGAACTTACAACTGAGCGTTGCACTACATTTTGGACCCAATGTAGTTTTATGTGTGTGTGTATTTAATTTTTGTGCCCAGGGTACCATAGCGCTAATGATATAGAAGTAGGGGGAAATAATTAGATTTAAAAATTCAAATGGTGGATGGTGTTTCATTGTTTTCTTTCAGGATTTGACGAAACAAATAAGGGTGTGGGCCAAGGAGGAATACCTATTAAGATGGTTGGTCTAAAGGTCGTTGTGTGCGTTCTAACTTCTTGATCCAATGTTGACTGTGAGAGCTTCCTTTTGGCTAGGAGGAACTACCTAAAATACAAAACAAGACCAAAAAAGAGAGTTAAATAGTATATGAAAGTGGACTACCTAGCATATGCTAGATCCAGGAAGTGTGATACTTCCTAGAAGGCCATCAATCCACTATTTATAAATCAATATAAAATGACTTAAACATGTAAATAAAATAATATAGTGCTAGCATTCTGATTTGGGTGCCTCATATTACTATCAGAGTTGATTTGATTAAATACTAAAATGCTATGCAGGTAAAGGTTTTGGGTTGGGTTGTGGATAGCACAGGTGGTCAGTAGGTCACAGACAAAGTCTTGGTAAGGTTCAATGAGATTTTGGGTTATTTTTCGTGAGGTAGTTGGGTTGTTGGTCTAGAACATTATTATCAGACACAGAGACTGACACCATTTAGGGTGACCGATGTCGGTTTAGGTATGACAGATACCGGTTACTATGGAAAGTGGCAAGGAGTTAGGTGGAGGGTGTTTGGGCTCTCTTCTATCTTGTACCAGAGAGTTGGAAAGGTCTCTGTGGGGGAGGGTGAGGTGACAGGTCCAAAATAGGTGTGGTAAGGTTTTGAGTGAGGTTTGGGGTAGGCTAAGGGTTGAGTTTTTAGGTTGGGTTGATAGTCAAAGTGACCGATATCGATTAAGGAGACCGATGTCAGTATAGGACAGACTGACCACAGTTAGGTTTAACTGGTGTTAGTGACTGTGGAGAACTAGAAGATGCTGTAGAATTATTTTTGGGTCCTTTATGTGATTGTACAAAGAGTTTGGAGGGTGTTTGTAAGGTCTAAGTGGTGTGTGAGGGAGGCAGTTTTGGGATTGGTTTTTGTGAAGTTTAAGTGGTGTGTGAGGGGGTGGTTGATAAAGAGAAAGTTGAGGGATAGATTTAGGTAAGAATAATGAATAGATGAAGGAAAATAGAGAATACAAATGCAAGGGATAGAGGAGAAACCAACTTACTTGGAGTTCAAAAGGATTCTAAATGCCTATAGTGGTGGAGAGGTGATTGAAGATGCCAGCGGTGACGGTTGATCTATGGAATGGTGCTCAATGCTACAGCAGTGCTTCCCTCGAATGCTACCGTGAACGAAAATATCTTTTGATCAGTCTTGGTGCTGGCTATAGCTGTCTGGATGTGCGAAAGGGTTTTGATTCTTTCTTACATGTAGATCTCCTTCGTTCCAAAACTTGAGAATGTGTCCAACCTCCCAAACAAGGTTACCAAAATGAATATAAGGTAATTGACGATGGTTTAGGGTGACCGGTGTCAGTTTAGGGTTGACTGGTGTCGGTTAAGGTAGGAAATCCTAGGTTTACTAAAAATGCCAGATCTTGGCAATATTTTTGAGTCATCTCAGTCTATCTCACGGATCAAAATATAATGTTACGTTTTAATGAGTGGTAATGTGGTTAGAAGGAGAATATGCATATGATTTTAGGGTTTCACTGAGTCTTAGTTCATTAGGGTAGGTATGAATAAGCCTTAGTTAGTTATGGTGAGTGAATGTTGAGTCCTAGTAAAGGGGAAATATGCCAAAAATAGGTTAGTGGTGAGGTGGAAATTAGTTTAATTAGGGAAATTAAATAATGAATATTGTGAGGATGAGTATCACTTTAATTATAAATAATTAAAATAATATTAATGTGGAGTAAAAGGGTAATGGTTAGGTGATTATGTTTGAGTTGGATATCTAAAAAGGGACCAAGGGAAGTGTGACCCAATTTTGGTGTCTACATTTTGTCCCTTTTTTTTATGTAGCTTGTATTGGTAAGTGACGTTGACAAAAACAGGAAGTGATTTCCCCATGTGTGGGTTAGGGTGTTCCCCCTCAAACCAGGAACTTATAAGGTGAAATACGGAATTAGGGAGTGGTTTGATAAATGTGTAGATGGGGAAGATAGATGGGGAAGGGTTTGAGTATTATTGGAAAGGGTGATGGTCAACTCGGGTAATATGTTATTAGGCTGGAGTCAAAATCAGGTCATGGGTAATGATAATCAAATGCATGCACATGTATAGATTGTAACATGGTACCAGGTTGAAGAGCTTGCAAAATCTACATCGTCTAAGGTCAATAAGTTTATCCAAATAAGGGTGAAGTGATTCAGGTATCCAATTTATATTATATGGTCTAGAAACAGAACGTAGGTCAGGTGCAAGAACATTAAGGTATGTTCCGGTATACCAAAAGTTTGGTTGGGATAAATGGCGCAGAAATAGGCAAGGTATGGTTGATAGGATAAAACAACATAGGTAATAACATCGCAAGGTATAGTGAGTACATAAGTTCAATGTTCACACCAAAGGACAGGGTTAGGTAAATAATTCATGGCACGTGTAAGGCCAAGGTAATTAAGCGGATGTACATGCACAAATTGTAGTAAGTTAGCTAGGTGGGAGAGATCATAGACTCCAAATTGTTGACAAATCGATATAGTTACCCAAACAAGGGTTGTTGAGGTCCGGTATCTAGGGTAGAGGATACGGTCCAGGCACACAATGAGGTAAGATGCAGGAATCTGTAGGCATAGTTTTGGTACATTCAAAAGTTCAAGGAGTTTTTTGGTTAGACCACTTGATAGGTAGGCAAGGAAAGTTCGTTGGGTTTGACAAAATGGGTAACAATGGCATAAGGTACGGTGTGTATATAGTGTTGGAAGGTGTAGGAGGGTGATGGTAGGTGGGATAGGGTTGTTTGGAGGTAGATATGAGGATGGTAGAGGAAAAAGGATTCCCTAAGGGTCAAGGGAAAGAATAGAAGGTTGTTTGGGTAATTGGGTGGGGTGAGGGAGGGTGAAAAGTAATAAGGTCACGAGGGTGATGTGAAAGGTTAGGGTCAACATTGGGTTAGGTGGAAAAATTCTATGGGAAAGTAGATGTGGTACAATGTGGGACAATGGGGTCAAAAAAGGATAACTGAAACCGGTTATGGCAAACCGATGTCATTCTAGCAAAACTGACCATGGTAGATTAGGCAACATGATATATTTCGGTTAAGTTAAATCGACATTGGTCACATCAGGGATAGAGTAAAAAGTAAAAATACATGTGAAATTTTATTCATTTGAGCATTTGACGCGGTGGAAAATGACTTGTGAGGAGGGTGAAGTTTTTGACGTAGATAAGTCGATAAAGTGAGTGGACGTGGCTAAGGTGGTGGTAGTTGGTTGGTTAGTGGAGTGAGGCAGACGGGTCCACGACGGTAGGTGGAACAAGGTGATTCATAGGAGGCTTAGGAGGATGATTGGAGACATGGTATCAACGGGTGGAGGTGTGGGAGATCTAGTAGCGGGGAGACCAGACATCCCAGCGAGGAGGCGCCTACGTGTAGAGGTAGGATTTGATCCATTTGTAGTTTTGACTTAAATTGTTTAGGTAAAAATGGAAAGAATGGGGGGGTTTCAAAAATTTGAAAATGTGAGTAAAATGAATGGATTTTGATATGGGGAGAGGCCATAGAGGTCATTTAGGTAGCAGAAATGATTTTCGGTGGGTTGGTTGGGTGTTTGGGTAGGATTTAGGGCTTGTTTTCAAATTTTAGAAAAGTTGGGGGCATGGGGTTTCAGCTGTGGAGCTGAAACAGAGACAGACTTTAGTCAAGGGTGATCGACATCAGTTGGAATAAGCTGGTATCAGTCATGGTTTGGTGACTGATGTCGGTCATGTGTGACCAATAGTAGTCAGTAATGACCGATATCAGTCAAAATGAATGGGGTGAACCTAGATCGGGAGGGAAAAGATTTAGTGGAAATAAAGATGGGATGCCTGTTATCCAAAATGTGTCCCTGCTCATTTTTGTGGCTAACTCCTTGTGTTCCTACCTCTTTTGTGCCTCAGTCTCCATTTTTTGATTTTTAGGCACTCAAATCTTTCTAGAAATGACACCATCAGATAGAGCTCTCTCTCAGCTTTCCAGAAAGGTAAATTTTGCCTCCTAACTCCTCATATTTTTCAAGTTATGGCTCGGTGGAGTTTTTGTGGGAAATTTTCCCCTTGGGAGCCTGCAGCCAATAGGAAGCTGCCACGTGTCCAGGAAGTGGCGGAGGTCGGAGGCGAGTTTGGAAAATTTACCAAGTTTTGGTCGAAGGTTTCAAAAGGAAAATTTTCCCTGCAGATCCCGCTGGCAAATCAGGACGTGCCACGTGTCAGGGGGGGAATCACTTAAAAAAAATTGCTAAGTGTTTGGCACAAGGTATGATTTTTTGAAGAAGGCCCAGACCAATGACGTGTTGCCACGTGTCCAGAGGAGGGTCGCGGACGTCGGAGGTAAACTTGGAATTTTGCCAAGTTTTTGTCAAAAAATTCAAATGAAAATTTTGGTCCGCAGGACCTGAGGCCAATGAAACTTCGCCGCGTGCCTTCATCGTCGACCTGATGGAGGAGGAAGTAAAAATTTTACTAAGTGTTTGGTCAAATTTTCAAAGGGAAAAATTGGAGCAGAGGGGCCGCGCCCAATAATATTACGCCACGTGGCAGAAGGGGACGGGGAGTTCGGTGGTCGGAGGAAAAATGGAAAATTTGGCTAAGTTTCGCCAAAAAGTCCAAAGGGCGAGTTTAGGCCCACTGCCCCCATCAACAAATGGGAGCACGACACATGTCCCGGCCGGACAGAGCGCGGGAGGACTTGAGGATTTTTCCCAATGGGAAAACAAAGGAAAATTTAAGGAGGAAATCCCATCCCCCTTTTTGCGGGCCAGTGGAATGCTGCCACGTGTCCAGGTGGCACAAAAACACCAAGCGACCCATGGAGGAAGAAAGAGGGAGAATCTGACCGACCAATCAGCGAGTGACACGTGTCCAGCTCAGGGGCCCGGCGGAGGTTTTTGGAAAAAAATTCCAAAGGAAAAAAACAAAAGGAAAAGGAGCGGGATAGGCCCGTAACCAACCAAAACATGCCACGTGGCACCCAAGTGGCAGAGCGTGGGGATTTTTTGAAAAAATTTCCAAAATGCAAAAAGAGGTAAAATTCAAAAATTTTTCCCACCGATCCAATTTTGGCCTGTTTTTGCCCTAAATATTCAAATGGCCATAACTTTCGATCCAGAGCTTAGATTTTCATGTTCTTTATATCATTGGAAAGATGTTGAAATTATCTACATGATTCTAGGGTCAATTTTTTATTTTGGTACAGTTTGGAGAGATAAAAATCAAAAACACTTCTGGTACGTGGTAATGGCCAGAAATGACATTTCAACAACCAATTTTAATGCAAAATGGGTCGCATTCTTCTCCAGCATGGTCAAAAATGTCAGGGTATGGGTCTGTAAGGACACCCATGCTATTTTAATGCATTTTCAATCAATGAGGAATGGCTCCCACATTTTTTCATGTTTTCTCTCTCCTGGGTTCGACCCATGCATTGTAAAAGCCAGATTTGGCTCATTTTTTTAGGGTTGAACATTGTTTTTGGACAGAAAACTTCTTCTTTCACCTTTAACAAGTGATTTTTGCAAGAATCAAGCCTTTTTCAAGGATTGTAACAGGTTTATACCTCTTTGATGGTGTAATGCAAAGGATTTTGATGTTGAAAATCACAATGCAAACTCTGTGATCAGTTCTCGGTCCTCTGTTTGTATTGTTTTTACTTCATTTCAGACCTCTAGTTGCATCTATCAACTTGTGTATGTTTTTCCATGTTGCATTTCATGAATTTGTGTCTATTTGCATGAGAAAAAATGTTCACCACTCCTTTGGTGCATCACCATCATTAGTTTAGTTTCAATTTTTGCATTTCTTATCCATGTCTCCTTACAATCTAGGATAAAATTAGGATTTGAACCTCTACAGTTGTGAAAATAGTAGATCTAATCAGAGGAGTTTGAGGAACCAGCCTCTAATCTAGAAATTCCTCTCTCATTTTTACAAGTCCCACACTTGGAGAGAGGTTTCAATGTTGTGCAATCACACTGGATGCCCTAAACATCAACTTAGAAACCTGATTTGCATCCAGGGGTGTTTCTGATTTGCAACAACAATGCCACGACCAAAATTTTCTGCTTACCTACCAGTGAGATGATGATCACACTAGAGGATGTCTACCAGATATTGCAATTTCTGATTATTGGTGAGTCAGTGTATAAATTGTCAGATGATGTGGCCTTCGAGGAGATGGTGAATGAGTTTACTAAGTACAACGCTAGCCTTATATACGAGGTGATGTATGCAACACACCCAAAGGAGACTTGGTTTATTGTACTGATGATGCTTATGGTGGGATGTTATGCTCTACCTGATTTGGAGGGTGGAAAGTTTCCCCAAGGTTTGATGGGGGTTTTTTGGGAGATGGTGGAGGATTGGTTTTTCTTTGCTTGGGCACCTGCCTATTTGGTGCAGTTGTACAAAGAGCTCTGGGGTTACCATAGGATGTGCCGCTATGGCCTATGTTATACATTCATGTTGTACATTCTTGTTGCATTGTTGGGCATATGAGTACATTATTATAGTGCGGATGCAAGGATTTCTAGTAGCAAATTGGCATAGAAGTGGATAGAGAGCAGGTTACAGAAGGTGGGTGGTAGCTGCGGATCACTGATGAGGCAAGGAGGTGACCTATGATGTCATGCACTATAGGCTAAGGTAGGAGGGGATTTATGCGATGGATATTTTATGAAGGATATATGTGGGCTACCCCACATTTAGGGGTATAAGGTGGGAGTTGCATGCATTTCTGCTATTGCATTTGATATAGGGTAGATGTGTCGGTGAGAACGAGATGATTCCAGTGGATATATTCTGGTGATAGTTCGGATTAGTCTAGGATGTGCCCTGCCTGTTTTACGGTATCACTAAGAGGGTGTGGAGAGGCCTTTACCTCTACCTCACCCTACAGATCTAGAAGGTTGGGCAGAGATGCCGGTGGATGACTAGATTGATGACGTAGGGGTGATTAATGGGTACGAATGGTGGTGGGTTGTAGAGTTACAGGTGACACCTTCATAGTCAAGGTATTCAGATTTGGCTACAGTGATAGTCCAGAGTTATGCATTACAGGGATAGGTGACACCATTGAGAGTGCAGTTGGCCGCTACACAAGCATAGGTAGTTACCTTAAAGGGGAAAGTGACTATTTTATAGGGACATCTGGCACAGGTAATTGTAAAAGTACAATCACATGGGACTAGACAGGATGGGGCATTGATTTCCACTCTGTAGGCAGAGGTCATGGGTTTGCAGAGCCATCTAGCAGCATCACAAGCACAAGTAGCCACCTTACAGGGCCAGGTGACTACATTACTAGGGACAGGTGGTGGTACATGTACTTGCACAAGATTAAGGATAGGAGTTATAGGCATAGGGACTGAGGCCAGTAGTAACACGTCTTAGTACATAGGTGGCAGCAAGGCCCATGTCACCTCCACACATAGTATCAATGGCAATGTTTAGCGATGTCCTGAACAAGGTGTGCTATTATCAGGATCATTTTATAGCTTCCAAGATAAATTTCCCCTCCTATGTAGAGCACATGGTACAATAGGCCTCGAGTGAGAGGACTAGGTCCCACACTCACAGTGTAGAGAGTACATGGGGTTAGAGAGCCTAGAGATAGGGTCAGAGCAAGTTCACGGAGGCTAGCTCCAGGTGATCGGCTAGTAGAGCTCAGACCAATGCCTATGGAGGGTGGCAAGATATTAGCTGGACGCTATATAGGAGCAGAGGACAAGGAGGAGATGGGTGAGATAGGTGTGGAGGGTATCTGATGAGGAGGTGATTGATATCTGTGTGTACTTCCCTTTTGTTTATTTTTGATATATATCAGCCTGCAAGCCAAAGAGAGTGAAGATTTATATGAGAGTTTTGATATTTTTGATCATATACCAGCCTCCATGCCAAAGGTCATGAGGCTGTATATGAGATTTTTGATATTTTTGATCATATACCAGCCCGCCTGTCGAAGATGGTGAGGCTACAAATGAGATTTTTTGAGAGATTGATATTATTTTGTATCAGTGTATATTGGATGGATACATAGACTTTTATGATGACATCGATGATTGTGGATGATGTACTTGTGCTGGAAAATTTGATTATTAGTTGTATATGGGTGGAAGTTAGGTGTTTTGGGCATGGTCGAGTCAGGTCATAGGCAAGCTTGAGTTAGGTCATAGGCATGCTTGAGTTAGGTTGGTTTAGGCATGTTTGAATTAGGTCATTTAGGCATGGTGGAGTTAGCTCATAGGCATGCTTGAGTTAGATTGGTTTAGACATGATGAATTCAGGTCACTTAGGCATGTTTGAGTTAGGTCATTTAGGCATAGTGGAGTCAGGTCGGTTAGGCATGATGGAGTTAGTTATAGGCATGATGGAGTCTTGCTTTTTTTTTTTTTTTAATGTCCAAGTCATTAGTAACATCAGAAATAAATGATGAGTTATATATACATTATGTCGTAGATTTCCAAAATATTTGATATTATGGAAATGTGAAATGATTGATTGGTTGTTTTAATGATGTGAATCATGGTATATATGTATGTTTATATTAATTTCCAAGTGTTGTAGAAAATGGAAACTAAGATAGAATATGAATAGGAAAATGGAGGAAAATAGGTTAGGGTAAAGAGTGGTGGATCTAACCTCCAAGGGCCCCATGCCCTAGGAGTGTTGCCTACATAGCCCCTGTGAAAAGGGTCCTCAGGCCGATGTAGTTCTCCCATAATCTAGGGAAGAATATGATGAATTAGAGGAATGGGTTGGTAAATTTTAGGCATGATTGAATGTAGGTCATAGACATGATTAATTATTAGGTTAAAGGCATGGTTGGGCGGTGAACATGTAGGTGTCGATGGTCTGGTCCTATATAGGATAATCAATAAGTAATGAGGAAGGTGAATGATAAGAGGTGGTAAAAGATCCACTTAATTGATAAGAACCCTAATGAATCTACCATACCCCAGATGGGCTTATGAATGTAAAACCCTAAGGTGTTGCATAATGGAATATTCTAAGGGTGAAGAAAGTCACATGATCACGAAATGTTGTAGTTACAGTGAGTCCCTTGAGTAAAGAGAAAATTAGGGTGAAAAGGAAATGAGGTGAAAGTGGGTGGTTTAGCGTAACTTAGTGTACGACAGTATGTTTACCTAGCAAGAAACCTAGGATAAAAAATAGGATAGTCCATGAAGAAACATTTATCACTTTCTTCATTTCCTTGTTTTTTAATAGACTGATCAATGCAGGAAGTCTATATGGGATGAGTATATTATCTCCTTGAGGTCTTCGTGAATTTGATCGATGAGGGAAGCTTCTGAACATTTTATTGTATTTTTGCAATGACTCTATATAGTTGTCCTTCAAGGGAACAATCTATTTATAGTGGTGAGATAGAGAGAAGAGATGTCCTTTTTGAGGGAGTCATCTTTTTGCTAGAATTCTGACTCAAGGAGTTGAATCCCATTTTGTTTTTAGATGTTTTAAGTCATGGACAACACTATAGAGGTAGATTAGGTTCTTATTTAGAAGAAAAATCATAAAACACAAAGGTTCACTATGAAAGAGGTTGTTTCGAGTGATTAATGAACATGGGATTCCATCTTTAAAAAGACAAAAAGTATCCATGAGAATAATGTTGTGAGTAGAGTCGTGGTACTCATATTGAAGATAAGGCTGAAAGGTGACGGGTAATGTAACACCTTGTAAAACTGTTATATCCATCTTTTGCATTTCAAGCATAAACATGTGATGTTCAAGACAAATGTATGTTTCATGGATGTTGAAAAATCATGCTTGTCATGGATAAATAATTTTTGCTCTTTGATTTTAGGGTTGGTATGTTGTTACTTGCAATAATCTATTTCACTTCTTATGAGTAAGTTGTAATCTGGTTTGACTAGTTGCAAACTTATCCTTAGCAATTGGACTCATCCTTGGATCAATTCCATTGATCCAAGGTATGTTTTAAATCTTCTTATCTAAACTAAATGAAAAACTGACATTCATTGATTAAGAGACTTAACAAACTCAACTTGTATTTGTTGTAAATTCTTTATTATCTCTAAAGACTATGCTTGTATTGTGTTGTGTGTTGTGCTTAGCTCTTCTTGATTGACCTTTTACAGGGCGCTTAATGGCGTTAAGAGACAGGGAAACCTGATTCAGGATTCTTGAGAAAGAGAGATTTTAATGTGTCCTATATCTATAAGGTCTATTCTAATAGATTCAAGACTTAGGTAAATTCTGCCTAACTCTTCCTATGCCACTCTACGTGGGATGACAACCTAATATAAGTTGTAATACTAAGTTAGCATGAGGGGAAATAACCTAAGGGATTCTAAGTTATTTCTAACCTATTGTATTTTGTTAAACTAAAACCTAACCTAAGGTGACAATCTATTGTTTGAAGGTTATATCCTAAGGTTATATATTGTAAATTAACCTAAGATCTAACCTAAGAAAATTCTATCTACCCTAAACTAATGGGATATGAAAGGGAACCTATGGGTCATTGGTAAGTGGGAGCTAAGCAGCAGTTCCTAGGCTATTTATGGGATGTGATTTTTGTATTTAAAAAAGGCAGAGTACTGCCAGACTTGGTAATTACATGGAAATTTGGGGGAACCTACGTGGAAGCATCACTAAGTTTGGAAATTCAAGTGGAAGTTAAAGTTAGTCTCGCCAACTTTGGATGGCGGTGGCAAGGAGAGATAGGCGGGAATATACAAATTAATGGCATTAATTCACCTCTATTTTGGCGAACAAGTTATCTTGGAAGGCATGCTGGCATATTTGTTGGGGGTTGTTTTGCTTCGCATGCTTCGTGATTTTTTCTCTACATAGAGCTATTTGGTTTTTAAAACCAGCAGTTTGATCTCCACTTAGTGGCTAATTTTTAACTCTCTGAGCTATTTTCAGTTTGAGGAATATAGAAGAGGCATTGTGGAAAAAGATTATGGTTGTTTGATCTTTCTTGGAGAAGAAGGGTGTTGGAAACTCGGCTAGAAGTATTCTTCGAATTGGTAGAGACACTATTAGGCATGATAGGCTCTACCCATTAATATCTCTTGCTTTCTTATAAATGACTCATTAAAACAATTCTGCTCACATGATATATATATTTGCATGATGATATTATGGTTATTTACTTGCATCTTTTCTTGAAATTTATGTCAGTTTTGGAATGTGAATCCTTTGTTGTTAATGGTAGTTTGAGGGAACTTTCTCTGTACTAGTTATCAGTGGTCTCATGTGAAATTTGTATTAAGGACTCTGTAACTTGTACTGGAAGCTCTGAAATTGTAGTGGAAGCTTTGTACCTTGTAGTTGAAACTTTTTTTCTTGCATTTGAGACTAATGTTGAAAGAACTAGCTTGTTGCTCATTTGGTTCCGAAACTTTGTTTAGTCTTGTGTTTTTGAGGTAGAGCTCTGTAGTAATCTATGCTTGTACTCGAAGCTCTGAAATTTGTAATGAATCTACAAAATTTGTTAAGAGTTGGTATGGGGACTATGTGTTTGTGTCAGACTCTGTGGGAACTTAGTGTAGATCTGTACTTAAGGTTGAACCTTCATATTCGACAATGTACTTACATTTGGTTCTTATGATGAACTTGTAGTCAGGTTGTGAGTTTTTCTCTACACAATTACTCAAACCTAAGGGTTATTATTTTATGGAATTATGAACTCTAAAATCGCAATGGATTTTTGTGTTTGCCTGATCTGGTAATAGAATTTGTAGAAAATTGGAAATTATGTTGGAAACTTGTATTCATCTCTGAACTAGTATTTCGTTAATGGGAAATTTAATTCTCTACTTATATTTGTGAGCTAGGTTTTGTTGGTTCATTTGGGTTTTGAAGCTTGATCTCCTTTATGGACTGTCTGCTTAATGGTAGCTTGAGAGTTGATTTTGGTTTGATGTCGAACTGGTAACCTCCTTGTGATCGCCTTCGTGTTGCTTCTTGGGTGTGAATGGTTTTATTTTCTTATGTCCTTTAGACTATATAGCCTCCCTTGAACTCGAAAAGGTGGGAAAAATCGAAGTAAAACCTTTCCCTCTCTACCCTGAGTAAATTTGTGTCATGTGGGAAGTGTGGTTGTTTTATTCTTAGGAATTAATGGACTGGAACTGCGATCTCTTTTAGGATATTCATATCGATTGTAGAGTTGTTTGGAATGTATTATTTAATTCCTTATTGTCTTGATGCTGAACAAATCCTTACCTGTCATAAGCTTTTATATGAATTTTGTGAGGCTTGTGGTGATTTTGTTCAGTCGAGTTGGGGACAGTACTTGTCTTAAACAGAATGTTTAGTTCCTTACTCTCTTATGATATTTCATTTGATTCGAGGGTTTTATTTGAATGGTGAATTTAAACCCTGTATGCTAGTGTAGTGTGAAGAGATGTTGTATTCCTATTCTTAATGTTTGGAAATTCAGTCTTTGGGTCCGTGAGTTTTATTTACCCTTATCTATCTTGCACTATTGTGTATTTCTATTTCTTGATGGGTTCTTGAATGGATCTCCAAGTTTTTGATAGAGAAGAGAATAGGATCTCTTGATTGTTGTATGTTGTTTAGGGACGAGACTGTGAATTTTGTTTGGAGGTTGAATTTGGATTTGAGCTTGGTGAATGGAAATAGGTCTTCATTTGTAAGTTTGTAATGGAAGTTGGTAATGTGCATTTTGTTTGAGTTTTATCTTAGGAACTAGCTAAGGAATTTTTAATTTTATACTTAATATAGGATTTCACTTCATAGTATAAATGAAATGAAATATTGATTGGGTCCTTTTTGGTTGAGATCCTTTCTATGTTAATTGTATAAGTTCTTGGACCGAACTTCTCTTTTATTGATTCTCTTCTGAGATGGGAATTCTCTTATGGATTGGTTAGGAGATTTATTTCATTCGAGTATAGCTTGAATTTTTAGAAAGTTTGGTTTTAGACCTTTGAATTATATACTACTAACATACTGAAGTTAGTAAAACTTTCAGTTAGACTATTTTAAACTGCTTGGAATGAATTGGGATTCTTGTTTTGTTGTTTCCTCTTTATTTATGGACTCATTATTTTTTCATCTATGGACTTAGGTAGTGATGTGTGTTCTAAACCTGATTCATTCATTTAGAGGAATTGTGTCTGAGAAATAGATATGTATTTATTCTCTTCTTTATTTACATGGAAAGATGAAGCATACTAATATGAGTTATGTTGTAACTAACCTCTTTACTGCTTGGAAAATTTAAATGTGATTTTTCTATTCTTATGGGTTTAGGAAATAATTGAATGACAAGACTTGTTGATTGTTTTAAATAATTGATAGGATCAAATAAGTCTTGTGATGTAATTTTGATGTTGCAGATTATATTATGCTCTATTCTTGAAAGTGAATTCAAATTCTTTTAATTGTTCTTCTTTCTGGATGTTATTACTTATGATTACTTGTATGATTCCTATTAATTGTTTCACAAAATAAGAGTTGTTTAATGAAACAATTAGTGGAATGCAATTTACTTTAATGCTTAGTGTTTATCATGCTTAGTTCATTGAACTGGACCGTGCTAGCAATTTTATAGATGGACATCGTAAGTGATAAAGGAAGATAAGAAATTTCATGTTGTATTGACTTATTTAATTTTGGATCTTATGTAAAGAGTTTCGATTCATTCATGAGTTGTATTGAAAAATAAAACTTGTACTCTTTTTGGAATGGAGGTTGTTTGTTATACAGTACGCCTGAAATGCATAGTCTTGTAAATGAATAAGTTTATAATGATGAATTAAATGTTGGAGATTTACTTGTATTGGTTGTGTAAATTATCTTGTATTTATGAAGAAGATGGAATTCCTATCTTGATGATATTCTTCATATCTGTTATATGCTTAATTCGGATAAACTTAATAAGTTTGATAAAGGGAATTAGTTTAATCTCCCTTAATAAGATGTAGCTTGTTAAGTTGCATAAGATAACGATTTTTATCTAAACAATTCTAACATAGTAATGGAATGTGTATTGAATATGCAGTAAAACTATAGAGAATGTGAGAGATAAGAAGGGTATGACAAACCCTAACACTTAATCATGTAGAGGAAGACTCTTCCTCACTAAAAGGAATGTAATTTAAAGAATGGTAATATAATTGTAAATCATTAGACTTTATTTCCCTATAAAGTCTACGATAGCTGAACCTATTTGGTTATTACACCTTTGAATGGATAAGATTAGAATATAACGGAACTTATGATGTTGTTGTCCTGTTTCTGGATATTTGTTTATTAAGATTTGTAAAACAAACCTATAAAGTGTTCGGTTAATTATTATTTACCTATATATTAATTATACATTTCATATTAATTAATGTATTTATTAACTATATCGTTATATCTAATTATAAACCATAGTATTGTTTTTTATTCAAACAATAAAAGTGTTGTTTTATTGTTTTAATAATATAATTGTTTGGTTGTAGTTATGCTTCCCAGATGTAATATTGGAAGCTTATGTAATATGGAATATGGTTACATGTGTGCAACTTAATTTCTTGTTTGTATTTAGTTGTGCAATATCTATAAATATTGCAACCCATTCTTTGTAATGTTGGTTGATTATGCTTAATATAAACTTCAGGCTTCTATCCCTATTTACATTTGGTACTAGAGTGAATTGAAGCTTCTGGCAAGGTTGGAGAAGGTTACAAAGGAAGAAGGATTCGTGGAGAAGAAATTTGTAACATTGGAGAGCCAGTGCTGCCTCCAGTAACTTCCCACATCTCCTTGCAGACTCACAATCTCCTGTGTCTTTTCCAGGTAAACGTAAAGCAGTTTTTTTTTTCCTTGGTGCCCTCTGCACCAGGCAAATTTGCTATTTGGAAGCTGTTCATTTTCAGAAATAATTTTAAAAAAAATCTTTTTTCCCCATCAAGGGTTTTTACCTCTAATATTAGAGGAAATTTTATTCACTGTTAATATTAACAGTCTGCTACATTTGAAGAGCTCAAAGATATTCTTCATACAAAGGCCAAGTTGTGTTGAAGTCACAAGACCTGCACAAAATGCAATAACTGATTTGCTTTGTTTGAGTTGCTATTTTAATGATTTGTTGTGTTTTAAATAAATATGAGTTTTATTGGAGGTAGACCCACCGAGCAACGACCTCCACATTCTAGTAATGAACCTGCATCAGAAGCAAATCAAACAACATCAATAAAAAAAATAGTGATCAATCCATAAAAAATGACCTGCATACAAAAAGGAAGGCAGCATTAGAAGTCAAAAAAGCTAATCAAAGTGATGGAAAGTAAAAACAAAGTGGCGTGGAGATAAAAAAATTTCAAAATCCATTTTTTTGGGCAAAAGAAACCCTAATCCACATTGCCACGCATGAGCTCCATGTGCAGCCTCAACCAAGTCACCATTTTGAAAGGTTAGTTTGTTTTATATTTGTTTCAATACAAATTGGTTCATTCTATATAACAAGTGCACAAGCGGCCAAAGTGGATAGACCAAACGACTTAGAAGTGGGAGGTGTGAGGTTCGAATCCCACCCCCAATTTTTCATTTTGAAATTTGCCAGAATATTTGGCGAAACCGCTAAATTTAGCAGAAAATACAAATTTAGTTATAACTAACTAAATTTAGTGAGAAAATCCCTAATTTAGGGTTAAAAAACCAAATTCTCTCATTCTGCCTGTTTTTTCATTTCGAGAAACTTTTTCCCAAGGGGGGATATCTAAAAATTACATTTTCAACTGGTTTTCATCAATTATTTGTATTTTGGGTTGTATTGGGCTCCGGATGCCACCAGGGCCCGCAAAACAAAAAAAAAATTGCCTGCCATTCAATTTTTCCATATTTTTTAATGTAATTTATATACTGAATTATATTGTACTAATTTTTAGGTTTCCATAGTGTTGGTTGTCAGATAGGACTTTACGAAGAGCAACAGTCAGGGGACAAGAAGTACCTCCTCTTTAATGGGAGAGGTTCCCTTATTCAGAAAAGAACTTATTTACAAATGTACAAGACATGATTTGTTGGTTAAACTTGGATATCACGAAAGTGTCTTCTATGAAGATCATCAATTACAAAAGGACTGAGGAAATGAGAGTACGGGAAAGAGCAGAAAGGCAACATGCAGAATTATAGATATCAGAGTAATTCTTTATGTATGCAAGGTCACAGTGAATTGAAACAAGATCATTTGTATTGGATAAATAAGATGGAATTCAGAGACACAAAGTTCTGTAAATAACATCTGCTAGAACACAAAGTTTCTTAACATAACACAGATTCATTAATCAAGGACACAAAGTTCCTTCTTGGTTATACAAGATCACCAGGCTTGCAAAGTTGAAGAGTATGCAATCGGTGAGACTAACAAACTTGAGACAAATGATCTTCACAAAGAAAATAAATGAAAGCTTAGGAATAACAGAGATCAGATAGACAAAGAATGGAAAGTCCTTCTGTATTGATTTCTTTATGATATATTTACACGTTTCAGAAAATAAGCCCAGTTCTTCCTCCTTTTTTTGTTCCCTTTTGAATGGCGTGAAGAAGGCCATTATATAGCTTGCAAATCAGTTACTCTTCGTAACCGTTTCTTTAACCAAGAACAATTAAAGACCGCCTATCGTAGTACCTCAACTCATTGCAAAGAAAACGGCAAAAGAAATGGAAGAAGAGAAAAGAATGAGGAGAAGAAGACAGGTGGCCAGTCACTGAGAGGGACCCACCGACTTCAGAATCCGCTGCCTGAAATTCTTTTAACGCCTCAGCTATGTCTCAGAAGTCTCATCCTAAAGATGACGGTGTATGTCTTTGAAAACAGAGATGACCAGCGTCTTGAAAGCTTCGTCCTTCTGCTAGCTGTTCTTCAGTTCTCCCAAGCCTCCTCCAAGACTTTGATCTTCCATATTGATAGCAACTAGGAGGACAAAACCGCAAACTAGGCTCGGAAAGGAATTTCAGAGGGAGGGAACACGCGCAGGTTTTCAAATTGCAAGGGTTCGAGCAAGGGTAGCATGGGAACAATGTAAGAATTGCGAAGGTGGCTTGCTCATTACATAGCCGTTAAGGAGAGAGAAGGGTGATCAATGCGCATTAAATTCATATCTATTAGTTTGAAAAATAGCATATTCGGGTAGAGCGGGAAAAACTAAGTATGAATGGCATTTGATTTGCTTGGGACATGTGAGACGCGAATGCGCGAAACACACGGCTCGGGCGAAACAGGGAGAAGATGCACAAATGCATTTTGGGACATTTGGGATGAAAACGCGCGAAGTACACGGTTCGGGTGATTCGGCCGAAAATGGAACAACTTGCACTTTTCGACTTGGGACATTTGGGACAAAAAGTTCTGAAGTACGCGGTTCGGGTGTTTTGGCCGATCGGGGAACAGGGCACAATTTTGAACTTGGGACAGAAAGCTCTGAAGTACGCGACTCAGAAGTTTCAGCCGAAAATGGAAAAAATTGCACAATTTGATTTGGGACATTTGGGACACGAAAGCACGAAGTACGTGGTTCGGGTGTTTCGGCTGAAAATGGAACAACTTGCACAATTTGATTTGGGACATTTGGAACACAAAAGTGCGAAGTACGCGGTTCGGGAGTTTCGGCCGAAAATGGAACAACTTGCACTTTTTGACTTGGGACATTTGGGACAAAAAGTTCTGAAGTACGCGACTCGGGCAGTTTGGGCAAAAATGTTACAATAGGTCCGGAGAAGTTTGGGACATTCGGGATGAAAATGCGTGAAGTACGCGGTTCGGGTGTTTCGGCTGAAATTGGAACAACTCGCACTTTTGAAATTGGGACAGTTGGGACAAAATTGCGCGACAGGCCCGAAAATGGAACAACTTTGGGGATTTTGGCTGATCGGAGAATAGAGCGCACTTTTGAACTCGGGACAGTTGGGACAAAAATGTCTAACAGGCCCGAAATACACACAAAATGACCCAAAAACGCAGATTTTTTCAATTTCATGACTTTTTCTACATCGCCAGTCTGACAGAAAAGACACTTAAACTCAAAAATTTCAAAAGTTCACTTCTCAAGAGCAGGGGGAATTTTGAGTGGACAACAGCTAGCTCCTTCTGGGGATGGCTTGGCATAAATTCAAGGAATGAGACAAGGCAAGAACTTAGACAAACTCGGGGAAGCAGACCAATACCTTATCCATTGGGCAACGGAGTCAAAAATAGACCAATACAGAGGACAACACACCAAAACAGAAAAGGAAAGAAAAACAAAAACACTTTACAAAATATACAAAGGACTCCCTAATCACCTAGGACTTGAACAACTTGAGATACTGCCCACTATAAGGAAGTGGGAGAGGAGAACCATCCGTGTAATCAAGGTAGAAAGAATTCTCACCAACAAAGTGTCTGATATTGAAAGGTCCGAGCCACAGGGAATCAAACATTCCATGGCTGCCACAAGGTTCATGCCTCTTATCCCATAGCAACACAGTGTCTCCGACTTGGAAATCTCTGAACCTGGCTTTCTTGTCAAACAGGACCTTAACCTTCTGCTGGTGAACAGATATCCTATCAGCAACCATCAATCTGTCCTCATTCAGTTTGTGTAGGTACATAATTCTCTTGTCCAAAGCATCTCTGAAACTACTATCTTCAATGGCCTTCATTAGGTGCAAGGTCGGCAGTTCAACTGTTACTGGTAGTTGAGCTTCTGCTCCATATACCACTTGAAAAGGAGACATTCCAATAGCTCTCTTTGGTGTAATCCTGTCTGCCCAAAGAGCATCATAGAGCTTCTTGTGCCAGTTTCGCTGAGACTTGTCGACCAACTTCCTTATGATAGTCACCAGATTTTTGTTAGTGGATTCTGCTTGCCCATTGCCCTGAGGGTAGTAATCTAAAGAGTGAGCCAAAGAAATGCCATACCCATAGCAGAAGTCCATTATCTCAGCTGAAGAGAAATTCGAAGCATTATCTGTTACAATCTGGTTAGGTACACCATACCTTACCAAGATGTTCTCTTTAATGAAGCTGCACACCACTTCAGAAGTAGTGCTCTTAACTGGAATAGCTTCCACCCATTTGGTGAAGTAGTCAGTGGTAGTTAGTACATGAGTGTGACCAGCACTAGAAGTAGGATTAATTGTACCAATGAAGTACAAACCCCACTGTTGAAATGGTTCCTCAATCACAACTGGCTTGAGAGGAAAAGAAGCCAATTTAGGTCTTCCCACAAAGGTCTGACAAGCCTCACATTTATCAACCCACTTGGATGCATCTCTGAACAAGGAAGGCCAGTAGTATCCTCCACGGAGTATCTTATGAGCTGTAACCATTAATGAATAGTGCCCTCCACATGCCTGATCATGAAAACCTGAGAGCAACTTTCTCTGTTGATCCTTGTCCACACACTTCAAAAATCTCCCATCTAAGCCACGCTTGAACAAAGCATTTTCCCACAATACATATTGCACTGACCTCAATTTAACAGTCCTCTTTTCTTTGGCAGTTAAATGAGAGGGGCATTCCCCATAGGTGAGAAAATGTGCGATGTCAGCATACCATTCATCAACTGAGCTAAGGAACAGAATGGTAGGAAGGTCAACTTTGTTCTCCAATAATTCATGCTTAGCTCCTTCAGCAATGAGTTCACAAAGTCCTTTTCCGCGAACCAGCTTGGTCGGCTTGATGTCAATGTCATACTCTTGGACCTTAGCAACCCAGTTCCCTCTCTTGGATCCAAATTCTTGTTGTGTGAGGATTGACTTAACAGTTGTATCTGGAACCAGCACCATGGAGTGAGAGTTGAGGATATAAAAACGAAACTGCTTAACAGCTTTGACCACTGCAAAAGCATGCTTCTCCATCATGGTGTATTTTAACTCATGATCCTTCAGAATATAGCTCATAAACGCAATTGGTAGCTCATGTTCATTAGAGTCTTCTTTTGTTAAGACAGCAGCCAAGGTATTGTCTGTAGCATAGCAATAGATGATGAAATCTTTACTAAAATCAGGACAGGCCAAAACTGGAGTTTTAGCGATAGCTCTCTTGATACCCTCAAAGGATTCCTTTCCTTCAGAAGACCAACCAAATGTTTGCTTCCCTTTCATCATCTGAGAAATATTCAAAGTTAATTCTACAAAACCAGGGATGAACCTTCTTAAAAAATTGATCTTACCAAAGAAGGAGTGCACACCCTTTTTACTGGTTGGGAGAGGAATTTGCTGGATGGCTTGAACTCGTTCAGGATCAATCTTAATACCATCCTTGGAAACGATGTGCCCTAATAACTTTCCCTCAGTGACACAAAAGATAGATTTTTTAGGGTTCAGAGAGATCCCATGCTCTCGGCATCTTAGCAGAACTATTTCCAGGTGATCAAAATGATCCGCTCTTGTCTTGGAAAACACTGTCAGGTCATCATGGTATATGACAATACACTTCCCTTTCAAACTTCCAAAATCCAGATCCATAGCTCTCTAGAAAGTGGCACTAGCATTAATAAGCCTAAAAGGCATTCTCTTATAGGCAAAGGTACCCCAAAGAGTAGTGAAAGTTGTTTTGTGTTGATCTACAGTATCAACCTCTACCTGATTATATCCGGAGAATCCATCAAGCATAGATAACATTTCAGATCCTGTTACTGCTTGCAATACTTGATCCATCATAGGCAAAGGATAATTATCTTTCAGAGAAGCCTGATTCAGATTCCTGAAATCAACACAGATGCGGATCTCACCATTTTTCTTCCTAACAGGCACAATATTTGCAATCCATGTTGAATGGTGAATGGGAAAAATAATTTTAGCTTTCAACAACTTCTGAATTTCTTGAAAGATGGTGTCAGCTATTTTGGGATTATACTGCCTCTATTTCTGCTTAAAAGGTTTAATTCCTGGTTTGAGAGGAATAGAATGCTGCATATCTTTTGGCTTGAAGGCTTTCAAATCTTCATAAGAATAAGCAAGAACATCCTTATACCTCCTTAGAAGATCAATTTCTTTTCTTCTTTCATCTGTTGTGCAACATTTTCCAATATTCACTAGCCTAGTATTAGTAGAACTCCCAATATTGATTTTGTCATACTCAGCTGATTGTTGAGGCCCAGTAGAAGCCCTAGACTTCACATACCTGTCATGTTTATCAAATAATTCCTCCAAACTCACCAAACCTTTAGGAATCTTGTTTCCTTTGAGATTGATGCATCCATCTTGATCTGTTTCTTCCCCTTGGGCGACTACTTGGTCAAAGGACACACTTTCACGAGGGAGGTTGTCACTTCCCTCAAAATACAGTTGTTCGAAATTACCCTTGAGTTCCAGGAAGGAAAGCAAATGTTGATCATCATTGAAAACTTGCCAGTTATTGGTATTGTCAGGCACACTAGGCCGATGGACCATCTCAATGGTGAACTTGTCTTGAGAAAAATCAGGATGAGGAATCAGTAGCGACCCTGAGACAGCTAGTGAATCAGCCCTGTTGTTCTTTTCCCTAGGTACTGCTTTGATAGAGAAAGCATCAAGGAATTCAATGGAATCCCAAACTTGATTCCGGTAATGTTTCAGCCTTCCATTTTTAACTTGAAAAAGGTTTCTGACCTGCTTTACAATCAATTCTGCATCACCACGAGCCAGAATATTCTTTACACCTTGTTCTTTGGCCACTTGCAGTCCAAGAATGAGAGCCTCATACTCTGTTGTATTATTTGTATTTTCGAACTGCAACTTAAATAAAAAAGGATGAAGGCTACCTTCAGGTGACACCAGCAGGACACCATCTCCAGAACCAGCTGAGGAACAACTTCCATCAAACTCTAAAATCCAAATACCATTAGGATCTTTAGGTGACATTCTGGTAAGTTGGATTTCATCAGGGGACATAATCATGTAATTGCCATGACCCATATCCTCATAGAGTATTTGTGCTTTAGGATCATCCGTTTTTTGCACAATATACTCAGATTACTTCTCAAGTATCAACTTCTTCATTTGTCCATTAACAAGTATAAGTGCATGCGACCAGTCCATTTGGATTTCCCCACCCACATCTTTGCAGAAGTTCCTACTTAGCAACATCCTGTATGAAGGAGGGATATCTGCTACTAATATGGTAGCCAAAACTTTCTTCTCAGGCAAAGCAGCAAAAGCTACTTGTGCATCTTTAATTCTCCCAACCAGGGGCACTTCTTTACTCTCCATGGAGTAACAAGATCCATAAGTGCGTGTGAGGGTCAGGCCTAAAGCATGAGCTACTTTAGCAGGCATCACATTATCTGAGGCTCCGGAATCTATGACACAATTACTGAGCCTATGGCCAGCTATAAGGAGTGTTACATAAAAAGGCTTGATTTTGTCATTAGGCGAGGTGACAGCGGCTACTAGACTAGGCCGTGGTGTAGAAGGAGGAGTGGGCAAAAGGCCTTTAGAGGTGGTCTTGGAATGGGAATTAACAAATTGAATCATCTTGGCAAAAGCTTTGGGATGGGTTTGATAGTACTCAGCTTCTGAGATTTGGACCTTGGTCCTTTTCAGGTGATCAACAATATCAAAAGATCCAGAAGTGGACGGGCCATCATCATTTGAAATTCTAGGCTTATCAACTTTAGGAGAAAAAGAAGAAGCAACTTTGGTAACAGGATTGATAGGACTCTGTTGGTCCGAAAATCTATCGCGTGGACAGATCTATGGATAGACGAGCCAACAGTGTGCAGGGCTTAGCCCCTCTTTGAGACAGCAAAGTGAAACTGGTTTATTGCTATTTCCACTAGCAGGAACCTATGCAAGTCTCACAGATTCTGCCTTCGGGGGTTGGGATCTCATCCCAGTAGAGTGTTCTAGGCTGCGAAAAGAAAGGAATGAAAGAGGGAGAAGAGAAAGAACAGATCCGAAGGGAGAAAAGAAATGAATTCCAAAGCAGAAGGGTCAGAAGATTTATGTTTTTAGTTTGGTAGTAAACAGAGCCAAACCTACTTGCATAAATAAACAAAGCAATACTGATAAACAAATGACAGAAAAGTAGATATGAATCCAACAGATTAAACACATACAGATCTAACGTAAGAAAGATCTAATATATAACACAGCTATTAAGCACAAAGTCTGAATAATTGTATTACTGTTCTTTTATGTTACAAGAAAGCTCAAAGTCTTTCTCTCCTCACTTCTATTTCTATCTAAAAAATGTTCACACTGAATACAACAAGTATTCTCATATTTATAGAAGATGAGGGAGAGAGAAGGCAAAATGGAGCCAACCACTTATTTACAAAGATATTTACAAAATATCTAAAAGTCATGTTGACTTTGACAACTTGGTGGATGACATCATCCCATGATGCAACATGGATGATGTCATCGTTTGCATCAACTTACTTCAGATATTCCAACAAGAAAGTCGGAGAAAAGAGAGAAGAAGAAGAAGAAGAAGAAGCTACTCATCATCATCATCCTGCGGCCGAAAAGGGGTTGCCTGTTTCTGATGCTGCTCAGGTGATGATATGTGGAACTGAGCGCGGTATTCCAAAAACTTGCTGATCATTGGCCCAAATTGATCCTGTGATGGATCCTTGTGCCGTTCACTGATTGCTTCGCAAGTCTCCCGCTCGTCTATGAGCTTTTCTGGGAGTTTGGAATAATCTTTCTCTGCCTCGATAAGGAACCCGATGAAGTCCCTATAGACCAGTAGGTTATTGATAGATTCAGTGTCGAACGTGACCTCTGGCCCTGTCCCTTGAGAGGCTATCTCCTTGAAAATGCAGATAGTGTCATCAGCTGATCTCAAGGTAAGAGAAGGAGTGAGCAACCCTGGAGTCATGGTGAGGACAATTTTCTCCATTTGATGCATTGCATCCAGGGCCTCTTCCTTTACCTTGTCTATCTTTTCTAAAACAAATTCCAGCTGATCTATCTGATAGTCCAGAGTGGACATAGTTTTGTTGAGGGCCCTTAGATGACCGAAGACTCCGAACTTGACCAGATCTTCGACTAAACAGTCGAACATTTGTTGGAAGGTCTCGTGCTGGAGTCTAGCATGTTCTAACTCTTCTGATATCAGACGTGCTAATGCTTGGAGTTCCTTATTCGCCTTCTCGATGTTTAAGTATAAACTGATATACTCGGTGATTACTCTTTCACTATCCTTGAGGATCTGGCTCCTCCAAGCAGAAACAGCCATACCTTGCTCGCCGATCTTTGAATACTCATTGATCTTCTCCTGACTGAGTAGCTCAGGAGTCTCGGCGGCAGTTGTGGGAGGTGCACTCCCCATCTTCTGTAAGGCTTGAAGCAGGTACTTGTTCTACTCCTTCAGTAGCCTTTTCTCCTCTTTCGTTTCCTGAAGCTTTTTACAGAGTGCATCAACTGCGGAAAGAACTTCCCCCTGGAGTCTTTCTGAGGATGTCCCCATTGTGACTTGGGTCACGGTGAAATCTGTCGGAGACAGATCTTCTTTCTCTTTGAGGGGGTTGGGGTACGTTATTTCCATGACTCTTTCACCTGCAGCGCTCTTTGAGAAGTGTGTAACTGGCTTGTGCTTCTTTGCTCCTTTAGCCGGAATGACCGAAAAGTCCATCGGAGCGATGGGGACTTTCCTCTTTTGTTGGCTCAGCTGCTGAGAGATCCAAGCTGGTCCTATAGAAGAAGGACCAGAGACAGAGGGGGAGGCAGCAACGGTAGAAGAGGGGAAAAACGTGGAGACACGCGGCAGGGGCATGGAAAGAATAGCCGAAGAAATGTCCACGGGAGGAAGGGGAACCGCAACTGCAGAAGACATAGGAAGGGAAGGGAGCTCGGAGATGAGGGAAGAAATAGAGGAAGACAAATCGGCAAGGGAGGAGAAGATAGACGAAGAAGCATGGGAAAGGGTAGAAGAAGGGGCAGTGGACACGACCAAAGGGGTGGTCGTTTGAGTCACTCGAGGAGGGGAAGGAAGAGAAGAAGAAGGGATAGAAGGGACCTCTGAAGTTGTAGCGACGCCGACATCCTGGGTGGATGGGCGTATAGGACTATCCTCTGTCAATTCCTCATCAAGAGTTATGACTTGTTCTGGCTCTGAGGGAAGAGGACTTTCAGGGGCTTCCTCCTGAATGGTGCTAGGTTCACCTTCTGCACCTTTGCCTTTTAGCTACTTCTTTGACCTTGGAGGTGCGTTGCCCAAAGGGGAAGTTGTGAAATCTACCCCGAGGTAGATTATTCCGTTCATGCGGCACCAATGCTCTGTTCTCCGCATAGTCTCTTTGACCCTCTCCTCAATTGTTTGAGGAGCCTTGTTCCTGTCAATGGCCGGGAAGGGCCAATTGTCCCCATCTGTGTCATTATACACCTTATCTACTTCATCTTCCGTAGTCTGGAAGCCTTCGGGGACAATGGCCACTCCGTATTGGATGATTTCCGCCAATGCTAAGAGAGAGTGATCCTTTCTTTTGAGTTTCGCCTCATGGAGAACGTCAATGTAAATATCCTCAATTTGAGGGACATGGATCGGATCGAGCTTCGCTTTTGGCAGGCAGCTTCTTGGGTCGAAGGTAGGCCTGGCTGGGAAGTCATGCTTCAAGTTGAGTAGCTCCAGCTCTGCGAACATTTCCTTCGCCTTATGGTGGGTGGAGCATGTATATCAGCCCACTTTGAGGGGGAAAGGAGTTCCACCCTTCTTTCTTTTGAGGCACTTCTCATGGTACGTGACCAGCTGCCTTGACAGTTCTAGTAGAATCAGCTTAGGCCCAGCATACCTTGGTAGCCTGGTTGGCTCTCCCAAAAAGTTGGCAGCCCTCAGATAGGTGAACGTGGGAAATTGGGTGAACAGGGCCCCCCATTTCTCTGTGACTGCCACTATGTTCTTGGTCGTCCGGCTATGAGTCATGTTTGGCCTCAGTAGGCAGATCACATGATAGAAGAATGCATCGTTAATTTTTGTGAAATGTTGGATGCTATTCTCCAGCCTCAGCTCTGGGTAGTAATCAAATATCTTGGCCTGAGGCCATACTCCACTTCGGTTCAGCCCCGGATAATCCCTTGCCGATGCTGCAGAGTAGACTACATAGGAGTTCATATGGAACACTCCTGTTGTGGCGAACTGTTGTAGCTGCTCAGATATGGTGCTGCTTATTATTTCCCCCCAGCAAAAGCGCTGATCGGGCAAATTCTTATTCATTGTCTCCAGGTACCGCAGCATCCACTTATGGAAATAGTGGGCATCTGAAAGCCCGAAGACTCTGCTCAGGAAGGTGATAGTATCACTGAGTTCCTCTGAGAAATCACTTCGGTGGATAGTCTGAGGCCACCGGGTCACCACCTTCTTATTCTTTAGGTAGACCTCATTCATCAACTGCATGCACTGGTCTTCGTTGTCTTCCCAGGCCTTGATGCATTCTCGTTGGCTAACAGCCACGTAGTTCCGGTGGTGAGGGATGCCAAGTATTAACTCAAAGTGACGGGCAGTGAGGTTTATGACTGCCTCGCCCTTACTGTTTTCGACACATCTTGTGTCTTTGTTGTAACATTGCGCAATCACCATCATGAATTCGTTGTTTACAGCGCTGACGGGGATTCCTCCGGCGAAGTGCAGGGCACTGCCTATTAACTTGTCCATCCATGGACTTCTTGTAACTTTTTGAGTCCTAACCCAGAACTCATCCATGTCAATGTGACCCAATTCAGAGTCTCTGACATCCATACTGCACTCAGCCTGTGATTCGGGCATCCTGACCCTCTGATATTTGTATTTCATCTCTTCTTCTGTCAGCTTAGCTTTTCCTCTTGGTTTGGTGGGCTTTTTGCTTGACGTAGACATGTGTTCTTTCGAACTCAGTTGCTGATCTGCACGAAGAAGAAGTGAGACCCAATCCAAAAAGGTTGAATTAGTCATTTGATCTTCCATTGGAAAGCTAGCAGAAGAAAGAGTTAGAGATTTTAAGGCTCAGGGCGTGGGAAAAATGCAACTGGCAGGCCAAATAGATAAGGCGCACAGAAAAGGAATGTTGCAGAGGTTATACTGGCGCCAAAGGCGCATGGCGCATGGATGAAGCAGGTTGCATTTTATAGCAGGGCGCACAGGAAATGCGTGTTACATTGGGGTTCGGTGCACCTTTTGGCGCATGGGAAGATTGTGTAACATTAACAAATGGTGCGCCAAAGGCTTTGGCGCGGCGCATGAAGGTTTTACACAACATCATGTTACTGCAATGGAGGGTGCGCCCGCGCCTTTCTAACTTTATACTCGCGCGAATAAGGCTTGTGTTGCATGAAAGCTGGGTGCGCCCTTTGGCGCATGAAAGCGGGATGTAACATGGAAAGAAGGTGCGCCAAAGGGTTTTAAGGAAGCGCGGGATTTATACTTGTAGCATGCAAAAAGGGCGCGCTTTGAGGGCGCATGAATTCAAACTGCAGCAGGATGGAAGGGTGCGCCCTTTGGCGCGGGTTTTGAGGATGTAACATGGCGGGTAGATGCGCCAAAGGGGCGCAACTATTTTTATTGCTACAAGGCGCGCCAGTGCGCCACGGAACTACACTTAACTGCTCAAATATTTTCTTATTCTTTCTCCTACTTCAAAAGGCTGCTTGGACAAGTAAGGTTTCACAAAGAGGTTCCAGCAGACCAAGCCATGAAAAACAACTCCCTTCCAGCAGATCTGGAAAGAGGGAGGAAGGAGAAAAAAGAAAAGGAAACAGGACAGCACAGGGGGGAGACTAGCTCAAATATACTCCATTAAAAACCGACTAGCAGCCCAAAACAAAGACCAAGCACACCAACAGAACCGAAAATACAAAACAGCGAAGAGGGAGAACCTCTTACCTCGAATATATAGCAAAAATCTGAAGAGCGGGTCCACAGGGCGATGACAACGACAGAGCAGAGCTGACAAATCCAGAGCAATCACGTGCTTGAAAAAAGGAATGAAAATGACATGGGCGCGCACTGATATTTATAGAAAAACTTGTCATCAATGCGCCAACCACTTTTGAAATGGCGCATGAAAACTGCTGTCGACAGGGGAAAGTGTGCGCCCTTTGGCGCACGAAAGTATTTGACAACAGAAGATTGAGCGCGCCTTTGGCGCACCATATGTATTGTCGACATGAAGTTATGTGCGCCCTATGGCGCACCAAAACTTGGTGTTGCAGAGAGATTATGTGTGCCCTTTGGCGCACCGAAAGACGTGTTAACATGGAAAACCATGCGCCAAAGGCTTTTAAGGGGGCGCACCAAAACTTGGTGTTACAAGGCAAATCCATGCGCCCAGCCAAAAAAGGCTCAAAAAGACTAAGTTCGAAAACTAGATTTCCCGGGAAGGGATTTTACAACGTTTCGAACGCAAGGGATCCCTAACGAGGGATCGAAACAAAAGTTTCGGTATGGTTATCGGTAAAATTGCCCTTGTCAATTTTACGGGATAACAGCTGGCTCCTTCTGGGGACTACTCCTGAGCGAACTCGGGGGTAGAGAATCCCAGATCACATGTGCCTATCCATTGGGTACGGAGTCAAAAACAAGGGGGACCGGAGGGAGAACAAAGGAAACACAAAACAAACCGAAAGCAAACACACGACGAAAGCAAACACACAACAAAAAGCAAACTGTACAAAGAAGAGAGCAAGCTCTACTTCCTGAAGATCTTGAGATGTTGCCCGCTATAGGGAAGCGGGAGTTCAGCTCCATCCAGATACGAGAGATAGAAACTATTCTCTCCATTGAGTTGCTTGATTTTGAAGGGCCCTCTCCATAGGGAATCAAATTTTCCATGCATGCCCTTTGGCTCTCTTCGCTTGTCCCACAAGAGGACGAGATCTCCCACTTGAAAATTTCTCTGCTTGGCCTTCTTGTCAAAAAGCCTCTTTACTTGATTCTGATGTTCAGTGATCCTGTCGACCACTCTTACTCTCTTTTCTTCAAGTTCCGCCAGATACATAATTCTCTTTTCTAGAGAATTCTGGAAAGTTTCATCTTCAATTACTCGTGCCAAGCGTAGAGCAGGAAGTTCAGCAGAAATGGGAAGTTCGGCATCAGTGCCATATAACACTTGAAAAGGTGACATGCCGAGAGATCTCTTGGGGGTAATGCGGTCCGCCCACAAAGCGTCGTACAAAGACTTGTGCCACATCCGCTGATTCTCATCTACTAATTTCCGTATGATGGTCACCAAGTTCTTATTACTGGATTCCGCCTGACCATTTCCCTGAGGGTAATAATCCGAGGCATGTGCTAAAGTTATCCCATATTCATAGCAAAAACTAATAACTTCTCGGGAGGAGAAGTTAGAAGCATTATCAGCAACGATTTTGTTTGGAACGCCGAACCTGACAATGATATTTTCTTTGATAAAACTGCAAACCACCTCAGAAGTGGCATGCTTGACAGGTATGGCTTCCACCCACTTGGTGAAGTAATCCGTTGCTGTAAGGACATAGCTATGTCCAGCACTCGATTGAGGATTGAGTGCGCCAATAAAATCAATTCCCCATTGCCTGAATGGTTCATTGATGATGACCGGCCTTAGGGGAAGGGCAGCCAACTTGGGCTTGCCGACAAATTGCTGACAGGGTTCACACTTTGCCACCCAGGTAGCCGCATCTTGAAAGAGCGTTGGCCAATAGTACCTGGCTCGAATGATCTTGTGTGCTGTCACGGAAGAAGAAAAATGGCCTCCACAGGCTGAATTGTGAAAACTTTCCAGCAGTTTTACTTGCTGGGGCTTGTCAACACATCGCAGGAAGACACCGTCTATCCCGCGCTTATATAAACCGTCATCCCAGATGACATATTTAGCTTCTCTGAGCTTTATAGTGCGCTTCTCCCTCGCAGTTAGGTGCATTGGGCATTCGCCGTAGGTAAGGAAGAAAGCAATGTCGGAGTACCACTCGTCACTAGTTGCAACAAACAGAACCAGAGGTAGAGAATCAAGCTCCTTTAGAGGGCTTTGCTCTTCATTTGTACAATCTTCTTTTCCTTTAGGACCTTCTAAATTTTCATTTTCAGCCATTAGCTGACACAGGCCTTTGCCCCTCACCAGCTTGGTAGGTTTAATATCCAGGTCATATTCCTGGACCTTTGCGATCCAATTCCCTCTCAAGCTTCCTAACTCCTGCTGAGTTAGAATTGATTTTACCGCCGTGTCAGGGACCAGCACCACCGTATGCGAGTTTAGAATGTAATACCTAAAATTCTTCACTGCTTTGACAACGGCAAAGGCATGCTTTTCCAATTGAGTCATCTTCAACTCGTGAGGCTTGAGGGGAGAACTCATGAATGCAATCGGGGATTCAATGTCTTCTGAATTCTTTTGCATTAAGATTGCAGACACAGTATGTTCTGATGCGTAGCTATACATGATGAAGTCCTTGGAGAATTCGGGACATACCAGGACTGGTGCATGGGCAACAGAAGTTTTTATTTCTTCAAATGACCTTTTCCCTTCCTCACTCCATCTGAAAGTTGGTGACCCTTTCATCATGTTCGAGTATGTGGCGAGTCTTCTCGGCAAAGTCAGGAACAAAACGCCTAAGAAAGTTCACCTTTCCGAAGAAAGAATGAACACCAGTCTTGCTTGTAGGCAGAGTAAGGCTCTGAATAGCCTTAACCCTTTCAATATCTATCCTTGTTCCTTCTTTGCTAACCACATGCCCTAGCAACTTCCCTTCCGTAACTCCAAAAACGGACTTTTTGGGATTTAGGGAAATTCCATGTTCTCGGCACCTGGCCAATACTTGCTCCAAGTGATCACAATGATCACTTCGTTGTTTAGAGAACACGGTTAAGTCATCTAGATAAACTACAATGACTTTTCCCATCATACCTTTAAATGCGAAGTCCATGGCCCGTTGAAAAGTAGCACCTGCATTAGTCAGGCCAAAAGGCATCCTGCTGTAGGCAAATGTACCCCAGGGAGTAGTGAATGTTGTTTTGAATTGATCTTCAGGCGAGACTTCAATCTGATTGTAGCCTGAAAAACCATCAAGCATAGACAGCATTTCTGATCCAGTTACTGCTTGCAGAACTTGATCCATTATCGGAAGAGGGTAGTTATCTTTTAGTGAAGCTTGATTCAAATTTCGAAAGTCTACGCATATGCGTATCTCGCCGTTTTTCTTGCGCACTGGCACAATATTCGCCACCCAAGTGCTGTGATGGATAGGGAAGATGATTCTTGCATCCAGCATCTTCTGAATTTCTGCCTGGATGGTGCCCGAAATCTTCGGATTATAGTGCCTTTGCTTCTGGCGAAAGGCTTTGACATCTTCTTTCAGCGGTATGTCATGCTGAACGTCCTTTGGCTTGAAGGACTTTAGATCGGCATAGGACCATGCCAACACATCTATATATTTCTTCAGCAACTTGACAAATTTCCGCTTCTCTTCAGGCGTGCAACATTTGCCAATGTTTACAAATTGCGGATGTGCCTCAGAACCTATATTGACTGGTTCTGTTTCTGGGGATGAGTCAGGAACATCTTGCTTCTTCTTTTTCATAAAACGGTCGTGCCTGTCAAACAAGCGCTCCAGAGAAACCAGGCCCTTCGGAATTTTATTTCCTTTGAGCTGACATATGCCGTCTTTCTCCTCTGATTCATGGTTTTGACTGTTGATTGATTCGCGGCATGTAGAGGTGGATCCTTCAAAATACAACTCATCAAAATGTTCTGATTTTTCTAGAAAGGCAATGAGGTGATTATCATCGTTGAATACCTGCCAATGCTGAGAGTTGTCTGGCACGCTCGGGCGGAAAACCACTTCAATGGTGTATTTGTTCGTTTTCAAACCCGGGTGCGGGAGCATGAGAGATGCCGAAACGGCCAATGAATCGGCCATATCATTTTGAGCTCTTGGAATTGCTCCTATTGAAAAGGCATCAAATTCTTCAATGCTGTCCCATACTGCGTTACGGTAGTGCCTGAGCCTCTCATTTTTCACTTGGTAAATCCTTTTGACCTGATTTACAACTAGCTCAGCATCACCTTGAGACTTTCAAATTTTTAATTCCTCTTTCCTTTGCGGCTTGCATACCGAGCAACAGAGATTCATACTCAGCAGTATTGTTAGTGTTGAAAAACTGCAATTTGAAAGAAAGAGGAATTACCTCCTCTTCGGGAGATATTAGCACGATTCCGGCGCCACACCCACTAGTCGCGCAACTGCCATCAAATTGCAAGGTCCAGATCTCATTAAGATCCTTTTCTTGAACAAAAACGCCCTTTGTACCCGTCTCGGTAGATAAGAAGTAGTTCCCCATCCCTGATGATTCAAAAAGGATTTGGGCTTTGGGGTCCTCAGAGCTAGTAACCAAGTACTTCTTTTGCGATTCCGGTTCTAAAGTCTGCATCACACCTTTGACGGGTATTCTAGCTTTAGACCAGTCCATGTGAATTTCTCCACCAACTTCGCTGCAAAAACTCCTTCCTAGCAGAATTCCATAGGCTGCTGGAATGTCAGCAACGAGAACGGTCATCTTTACCCTCTTTTCAGGGAATGCTGCGAACGCAAATTACGCGTCTTTGATTTGGCCAATCAATGGCACTTGCTTGGTCTCCAAGGAGTAACATCTGCCGAAAGGTTTGGTAAGAGTGAGGCCCAAAGCATGGGTGACTTTCGCCGGCATGACGTTATCGGAAGCTCCGGAATCAATTATGCAGTTGCTCAACTTATGGCCGTTGATTAGGAGAGAGAGATAGAAAGGTTCTATCTTGCCTGATGCAGATGTTGAAGCAACATTTATGCGAGATTCAGGGGGAGTGGAAAGGATTCCTTTTGGGGAAACCTGTTTAGACGCAACAGCTTGACTCTGAATATATTTAGTTAATCTTACAAGCTGTTCGGGGTTTGACTGAAGGTACTCAGCTTCAGACATTTGGATCTTGGTCTTCTTAGCGTGATCTATAATATCAAACGCGGCCAAGGGTTGCGTTGGTGAGGGAATGAGTCCTTCACTTCGCGATGGTGGAACAGGGTTACTGATCTTGATAGGAATATGAGGGGGCTGATTCGGAGGAGAGATGGGCAGAAAGGACTTCTTTGGAAAAGACCTAGCAGGGAGTTGAGTAGGAAGGGGATTACCTCTTTTAACAATGGTTGGAGGCGCGTTCGACACGACCTTCTCCTTCTGCACATGGGCAGCAACTTCCGCTTCTTTTCCTTGCGAGCGGGTAAAAACAGCATATGATTGTCCGCTTGCATAGCCTTGAGTACTCTCTTCTTCATCAGATTCATCCTCATCAAATTCCATGTATCCAATAGTAGAGTCGCCAGTCGGCTCACCGACATCTTGATCATCTTCGTCTTGAGGCGAAGATTCTTCATAGTACTGCTCTTCCTCTTCAATTTCGGCCAAAGCATTGACCGGAGGAGCTTCAAGCGCCAACCGTGGAGCAGTTGCAGGTAGACGCGGTCTTTGTGAAACATTGTTGGGAACAAAACTCCTTCGTGGAACGTCTCGGTATGAGGAACTAGGAGCCTGGGCCAACTGCTTTTTCAATGCGAGCAGATCATTCGCCATCTTTTGGAATGCCGGATCAGACGAAGTGGCAGGCGAGGGATCTGAAGATTTGGACTTTGATGATTCCTTTTTTAACTCGCCAGATATTATCAAATTGTCTTCTATCCGAATGGCAGCGGCCTGAGCGAGTGTCAGGGTAGCTACTCGCTCTTGAAGGAGCAAGAAGCTAACTTTTGAGCTCATGGCGTTCACGAAGAAACACTTCTGATTCTCCGGTGTTGGAAGCATGGCAGTAGGGACACGGTTGATTAATGCATTGAACCGGGTGACAAAATCACGCATAGTCTCATTGGCCTCTTTCTTCAGGTGGGTGATCCGTGATAGCAACGCAAATGCATCTTCTGAAGGCTTGTATCTGTCTTCAAAAGCTTCCCGCAAGGTTGCCCAACTGGTGATAGATGCGGCCGGCAAATGCTGAAACCATTCAGCTGCGGGCCCTTGTAGAGTCTCCAGAAAAAGGTGAACCGACACATCTTCGTGAGTCACGTCCAAAATACTGCATGACATAATGAAAGCAGATATGTGGGAATCCGTGCTTTGATTTCCGCTCCCGTCGAATTTGGGAAAATTCTTTCTGTTTCCGTGAGGGAGCGCGTGAACTGGATGTGGTAATGCGAGAGGACCCATAGCATTTCCCCATGGTACCGCCATTTGAAAGGCTGGAAAAAGCACACGAGCTGGGAGGGTGGTTCCACTGAGCAGCAAGGCACTACAAAGGGATGTAGATGCTCCTTGTAAAAGACTTTTTCTTCGTGGAGGTGAGACACTCCTGGATGACCGGCTAGCCGAGCTTAACGCTGAAAAACGTGCCGGTGTTATGCTGAAATTGTGCCTTTGAAGCAGATCGAAAGTAGGATCGACTTCTCCACGGGCTCTCCTGCTGCGCGTAAAAGGTTCACTTGCCAGCGTACCTTCCAGATCTGCGATATTATGGCGCAGATTTAAACTTTATTTTTGGGTGTACTTGCTGATTTTCTGGTTTTTCTGACAAAAACCAGCAGCATGCACTTTTCTAGATATTTAAATACTATCCTCCTCAAAAAACCGATTGCGGTTAATGACAAATAGCAGCGAGGATAAGATGGCAGGGAAGAATAGCAGGCTGATTTTCAGATCTGATCTTTACTTTTCAGAGGGTTTCAAACTTTTTAGAAAACAGTCAAAAACTCAGATCTACGGAAAAATGTTAACTTTGATAAAAACTCAGCGAACTAAAGATCTGTAACTAGGCCCGATCTATGGATTTCAGAAGAAAATTTTCAATTTTGGGCACTTTTGCAAATTTTTTGGATTTTCAACAAAAGTTCAGATTTGCAAACTGGCAGCGATTTTCTTATATTTTTCTGATTTTATATTATATCACCACCATAGATCTGACAGATCTATTCGATCCCCAGCGGAGTCGCCAAAAACTGTTGGTCCGAAAATCTGTCGCGTGGACAGATCTATGGATAGACGAGCCAACAGTGTGCAGGGCTTAGCCCCTCTTTGAGACAGCAAAGCGAAACTGGTTTATTGCTATTTCTACTAGCAGGAACCTATGCAAGTCTCACAGATTCTGCCTTCGGGGGTTGGGATCTCATCCCAGTAGAGTGTTCCAGGCTGCGAAAAGAAAGGAATGAAAGAGGGAGAAGAGAAAGAACAGATCCGAAGGGAGAAAAGAAATGAATTCCAAAGCAGAAAGGTCAGAAGATTTATGTTTTTAGTTTGGTAGTAAACAGAGCCAAACCTACTTGCATAAATAAACAAAGCAATACTGATAAACAAATGACGGAAAAGTAGATATGAATCCAACAGATTAAACACATACAGATCTAACGTAAGAAAGATCTAATGTATAACACAGCTATTGAGCACAAAGTCTGAATAATTGTATTACTTGTTCTTTTCTGTTACAAGAAAGCTCAAAGTCTTTCTCTCCTCACTTCTATTTCTATCTAAAAAATGTTCACACTGAATACAACAAGTATTCTCATATTTATAGAAGATGAGGGAGAGAGAAGGCAAAATGGAGCCAACCACTTATTTACAAAGATATTTACAAAATATCTAAAAGTCATGTTGACTTTGACAACTTGGTGGATGACATCATCCCATGATGCAACATGGATGATGTCATCATTTGTGCAACACATTTTACATTTCGAAAAGAAATTCGGAGAATAAGAGAAGAAGAAGAAGAAGAAGAAGAAGAAGAAGAGAAGAAGAAGAAGAAGAAGAAGCTACTCATCATCATCATCCTGCGGCCGAAAAGGGGTTGCCTGTTTCTGATGCTGCTCAGGTGATGATATGTGGAACTGAGCGCGGTATTCCAAAAACTTGCTGATCATTGGCCCAAATTGATCCTGTGATGGATCCTTGTGCCGTTCACTGATTGCTTCGCAAGTCTCCCGCTCGTCTATGAGCTTTTCCGGGAGTTTGGAATAATCTTTCTCCGCCTCGATAAGGAACCCGATGAAGTCCCTACAGGCCAGTAGGTTGTTGATAGATTCAGTGTCGAATGTGACCTCTGGCCCTGTCCCTTGAGAAGCTATCTCCTTGAAGATCCGGATAGTGTCATCAGCTGATCTCAAGGTAAGGGAAGGAGTGAGCAACCCTGGAGTCATGGTGAGGACAATTTTCTCCATTTGGTGCATTGCATCCAGGGCCTCTTCCTTTACCTTGTCTATCTTTTCTAAAACAAATTCCAGCTGATCTATCTGATAGTCCAGAGTGGACATAGTTTTGTTGAGGGCCCTTGGATGACCGAAGACTCCGAACTTGACCAGATCTTCGACTGAACAGTCGAACATTTGTTGGAAGGTCTCGTGCTGGAGTCTAGCATGTTCTAACTCTTCTGATATCGGACCTGCTAATGCTTGGAGTTCCTTATTCGCCTTCTCGATGTTTAGATATAAACTGATATACTCGGCGATTACTCTTTCACTATCCTTGAGGATCTGGCTCCTCCAAGCAGAAACAGCCATACCCTGCTCGCCGATCTTTGAATACTCATTGATCTTCTCCTGACTGAGCAGCTCAGGAGTCTCGGCGGCAGTTGTGGGAGGTGCACTTCCCATCTTCTGTAAGGCTTGAAGCAGGTACTTGTTCTGCTCCTTCAGTAGCCTTTTCTCCTCTTTCGTTTCCTGAAGCTTTTTGCAGAGTGCATCAACTGCGGAAAGAGCTTCCCCCTGGAGACTTTCTGAGGATGTCCCCATTGTGACTTGGGTCACGGTGAAATCTGTCGGAGACAGATCTTCTTTCTCTTTGAGGGGGTTGGGGTACGCTATTTCCATGACTCTCTCACCTGCAGCACTCTTCGAGAAGCGTGTAACCGGCTTGTGCTTCTTTGCTCCTTTAGCCGGAATGACCGAAAAGTCCATCGGAGCGATGGGGACTTTCCTCTTTTGTTGGCTCAGCTGCTGAGAGATCCAAGCTGGTCCTATAGAAGAAGGACCAGAGACAGAGGGGGAAGCAGCAACGGTAGAAGAGGGGAAAAACGTGGAGACACGCGGCGGGTGGCATGGAAAGAATAGCCGAAGAAATGTCCACGGGAGGAAGGGAAACCGCAACTGCAGAAGACATAGGAAGGGAAGGGAGCTCGGAGATGAGGGAAGAAATAGAGGAAGACAAATCAGCGAGGGAGGAGAAGATAGATGAAGAAGCAGGGGAAAGGGTAGAAGAAGGGGCAGAGGACACGACCAAAGGGATGGTCGTTTGAGTCACTCGAGGAGGGGAAGGAAGAGAAGAAGAAGGGATAGAAGGGACCTCTGAAGTTGTAGCGACGCCGACATCCTGGGTGGATGGGCGTATAGGACTATCCTCTGTCAATTCCTCATCAAGAGTTATGACTTGTTCTGGCTCTGAGGGAAGAGGACTTTCAGGGGCTTCCTCCTGAATGGTGCTAGGTTCACCTTCTGCACCTTTGCCTTTCAGCTGCTTCTTTGACCTTGGAGGTGCGTTGCCCAAAGGGGAAGTTGTGAAATCTACCCCGAGGTAGATTAGTCCGTTCATGCGGCACCAATGCTCTGTTCTCCGCATAGTCTCCTTGACCCTCTCCTCGATTGTTTGAGGAGCCTTGTTCCTGTCAATGGCCGGGAAGGGCCAATTGTCCCCATCTGTGTCATTATACACCTTATCTACTTCATCTTCCGTAGTCTGGAAGCCTTCGGGGACAATGGCCACTCCGTATTGGATGATTTCCGCCAATGCTAAGCGAGAGTGATCCTTTCTTCTGAGTTCCGCCTCATGGAGAACGTCAATGTAAATATCCTCAATTTGAGGGACATGGATCGGATCGAGCTTCGCTTTTGGCAGGCAGCTTCTTGGGTCGAAGGTAGGCCTGGCTGGGAAGTCATGCTTCAAGTTGAGTAGCTCCAGCTCTGCGAACATTTCCTTCGCCTTATGGTGGGTGGAGCATGTGTATCGGCCCACTTTGAGGGGGAAAGGAGTTCCACCCTTCTTTCTTTTGAGGCACTTCTCATGGTATGTGACCAGCTGCCTTGACAGTTCTAGTAGAATCAGCTTAGGCCTAGCATACCTTGGTAGCCTGGTTGGCTCTCCCAAAAAGTTGGCAGCCCTCAGATAGGTGAACGTGGGAAATTGGGTGAACAGGGCCCCCCATTTCTCTGTGACTGCCACTATGTGTTTGGTCGTCCGGCTATGAGTCATGTTTGGCCTCAGTAGGCAGATGACATGATAGAAGAATGCATCGTTAACTTTTGTGAAATGTTGGATGCTATTCTCCAGCCTCAGCTCTGGGTAGTAATCAAATATCTTGGCCTGAGGCCATACTCCACTTCGGTTCAGCCCCGGATAATCCCTTGCCGATGCTGCAGAGTAGACTACATAGGAGTTCATATGGAACACTCCTGTTGTGGCGAACTGTTGTAGCTGCTCAGATATGGTGCTGCTTATTATTTCCCCCCAGCAAAAGCGCTGATCGGGCAAATTCTTATTCATTGTCTCCAGGTACCGCAGCATCCACTTATGGAAATAGTGGGCATCTGAAAGCCGAAGACTCTGCTCAGGAAGGTGATAGTATCACTGAGTTCCTCTGAGAAATCACTTCGGTGGATAGTCTAAGGCCACCGGGTCACCACCTTCTTATTCTTTAGGTAGACCTCATTCATCAACTGCATGCACTGGTCTTCGTTGTCTTCCCAGGCCTTGATGCATTCTCGTTGGCTAACAGCCACGTAGTTCCGGTGGTGAGGGATGCCAAGTATTAACTCAAAGTGACGGGCAGTGAGGTTTATGACTGCCTCGCCCTTACTGTTTTCGACACATCTTGTGTCTTTGTTGTAACATTGCGCAATCACCATCATGAATTCGTTGTTTACAGCGCTGACGGGGATTCCTCCGGCGAAGTGCAGGGCACTGCCTATTAACTTGTCCATCCATGGACTTCTTGTAACTTTTTGAGTCCTAACCCAGAACTCATCCATGTCAATGTGACCCAATTCAGAGTCTCTGACATCCATACTGCACTCAGCCTGTGATTCGGGCATCCTGACCCTCTGATATTTGTATTTCATCTCTTCTTCTGTCAGCTTAGCTTTTCCTCTTGGTTTGGTGGGCTTTTTGCTTGACGTAGACATGTGTTCTTTCGAACTCAGTTGCTGATCTGCACGAAGAAGAAGTGAGACCCAATCCAAAAAGGTTGAATTAGTCATTTGATCTTCCATTGGAAAGCTAGCAGAAGAAAGAGTTAGAGATTTTAAGGCTCAGGGCGCGGGAAAAATGCAACTGGCAGGCCAAATAGATAAGGCGCACAGAAAAGGAATGTTGCAGAGGTTATACTGGCGCCAAAGGCGCATGGCGCATGGATGAAGCAGGTTGCATTTTATAGCAGGGCGCACAGGAAATGCGTGTTACATTGGGGTTCGGTGCGCCTTTTGGCGCATGGGAAGATTGTGTAACATTAACAAATGGTGCGCCAAAGGCTTTGGCGCGGCGCATGAAGGTTTTACACAACATCATGTTACTGCAATGGAGGGTGCGCCCGCGCCTTTCTAACTTTATACTCGCGCGAATAAGGCTTGTGTTGCATGAAAGCTGGGTGCGCCCTTTGGCGCATGAAAGCGGGATGTAACATGGAAAGAAGGTGCGCCAAAGGGTTTTAAGGAAGCGCGGGATTTATACTTGTAGCATGCAAAAAGGGCGCGCTTTGAGGGCGCATGAATTCAAACTGCAGCAGGATGGAAGGGTGCGCCCTTTGGCATGGGTTTTGAGGATGTAACATGGCGGGTAGATGCGCCAAAGGGGCGCAACTGTTTTTATTGCTACAAGGCGCGCCAGTGCGCCACGGAACTACACTTAACTGCTCAAATATTTTCTTATTCTTTCTCCTACTTCAAAAGGCTGCTTGGACAAGTAAGGTTTCACAAAGAGGTTCCAGCAGACCAAGCCATGAAAAACAACTCCCTTCCAGCAGATCTGGAAAGAGGGAGGAAGGAGAAAAAAGAAAAGGAAACAGGACAGCACAGGGGGGAGACTAGCTCAAATATACTCCATTAAAAACCGACTAGCAGCCCAAAACAAAGACCAAGCACACCAACAGAACCGAAAATACAAAACAGCGAAGAGGGAGAACCTCTTACCTCGAATATATAGCAAAAATCTGAAGAGCGGGTCCACAGGGCGATGACAACGACAGAGCAGAGCTGACAAATCCAGAGCAATCACGTGCTTGAAAAAAGGAATGAAAATGACATTGGGCGCGCACTGATATTTATAGAAAAACTTGTCATCAATGCGCCAACCACTTTTGAAATGGCGCATGAAAACTGCTGTCGACAGGGGAAAGTGTGCGCCCTTTGGCGCACGAAAGTATTTGACAACAGAAGATTGAGCGCGCCTTTGGCGCACCATATGTATTGTCGACATGAAGTTATGTGCGCCCTATGGCGCACCAAAACTTGGTGTTGCAGAGAGATTATGTGCGCCCTTTGGATTCAACACTTTGGCGCACCGAAAGACGTGTTAACATGGAAAACCATGCGCCAAAGGCTTTTAAGGGGGCGCACCAAAACTTGGTGTTACAAGGCAAATCCATGCGCCCAGCCAAAAAAGGCTCAAAAAGACTAAGTTCAAAAACTAGATTTCCCGGGAAGGGATTTTACAATGCTTCGAACGCGAAGGGATCCCTAACGAGGGATCGAAACAAAATTTTCGGTATGGTTATCGGTAGAATTTCCCTTGTCAATTTTACGGGATAACAGACTCACCTTTGGTGTGGACGAAGTAGGGATAGGAGATCCTCTTTTTGCAATCACGGGAATAGTTGTCGACTGCTCCTTAGATTTCTTGATAGGCTGTGTCACTTTCTCCTTCTGACTTGTCTGCTCTCGAGTCATAACAGTGAATGATTCGCTATTCATGTCCGCTACTACTTCATCATAGTCATCTTCATCATCAATGCCCTCAGTGGTAAAGAAATTAACCTGAGATCTCTCAAGTTCTTCTGCCTCATCATCAAATTCCTCCACAAACTCCTCGCAAGCTTCATTATCCTCATCATCATCTGGCTCTTCGACCTCACAGGTTACATTCACAGGAACCTTAACAGGAGGTCCTTCAAGTGCTAGTCTTTTTTGAGAAGGAGGTAAACGATTTCTGGGCTGAAAATTCCTTCTTGGAACATCTGCATAAGGGGCGTGCTGAGCCAATTGCTTCTTTATAGCAATAAGATCATTCGCAAGTTTCTGAACTAACGGATCAGTGTTAGGTCTAGGGGTGGAAGAGGAAGAAGCAGCAGACTTAGATTTGGAAGGATCTCTTCTCAACTTCCCTGACATGATTAAATCATCTTCGACACTAATAGCCAGATCTTGATCTAGAGCTAACGTTGCGAGATTAGCCCTTCTTGGTGCATAACTAACTTTAGGTGATTGGGCATTTAGAAAGAAACATTTTTGAATTTGATCAACAGGTCGAGTGTTTGTTGGAATTTTATTTATCAACCTGTTGAATCGAGCTACAAATTATCTCATGGGCTCTTGTGAATCTTTCTTTATTTGAGAGATCTGGGCTAGCAAGGCATGCACATCTTCTGCTGGTTTGAAACGGATTTCAAATCTAGTTCTCATTGTGTCCCAGTCGGTGATAGCACCAGCCGGAAGGTGATAGAACCAATCAGCAGCATTATCTTGTAAAGTCTCCACAAATAGTCTTACGGAGACGACTTCATGTTCAACTCCCAAAACTCCACATGCAACTATGAAGGCTGCATTATGTTCATCAGGATGCACTTTGCCATCACCTTTGAATTTAGGGAAGTTCTTCCGGTTACCTCTGGGTAACTCATGCAAAGGCTGAGTAAGGGCTAGGGGCCCGACACATTGACCCCATGGCAATGGTGCCGCCATTCTTGGAAATATGGCTTGGAGAGGAACTGTAACACCAGCAAGGATCAAAGCTTGTAGATTGGGACTAGTTGGATGTGAAGGAATACCACCCGTAGGATTTCTATCTTGAACAGGTGGAGTGCTTGTCGAATGAGTCCTATTTCTTGTTGAAGGGAAAGCGAAACCCTGCTGCTCCAAAATCTGGAACTGAGAATCTTCAATACCAAGGGTCCTTCTCCCTCGAGTAAAACGCGGAGTCACCAGATCAAAAGATGATCAAATCAGAACTAGAAAATGATTTTCCCCAGCGGAGTCGCCAAAAACTGTTGGTCGTCAGATAGGACTTCACGAAGAGCAACAGTCAGGAGACAAGAAGTCCCTCCTCTTTAATGGGAGAGGTTCCCTTATTCAGAAAAGAACTTATTTACAAATGTACAAGACATGATTTGTTGGTTAAACTTGGATATCACGAAAGTGTCTTCTATGAAGATCATCAATTACAAAAGGACTGAGGAAATGAGAGTACGGGAAAGAGCAGAAAGGCAACATGCAGAATTATAGATATCAGAGTAATTCTTTATGTATGCAAGGTCACAGTGAATTGAAACAAGATCATTTGTATTGGATAAATAAGATGGAATTCAGAGACACAAAGTTCTGTAAATAACATCTGCTAGAACACAAAGTTTCTTAACATAACACAGATTCATTAATCAAGGACACAAAGTTCCTTCTTGGTTATACAAGATCACCAGGCTTGCAAAGTTGAAGAGTATGCAATCGGTGAGACTAACAAACTTGAGACAAATGATCTTCACAAAGAAAATAAATGAAAGCTTAGGAATAACGGAGATCAGATAGACAAAGAATGGAAAGTCCTTCTGTATTGATTTCTTTATGATATATTTACACGTTTCAGAAAATAAGCCCAGTTCTTCCTCCTTTTTTTGTTCCCTTTTGAATGGCGTGAAGAAGGCCATTATATAGCTTGCAAATCAGTTACTCTTCGTAACCGTTTCTTTAACCAAGAACAGTTAAAGACCGCCTATCGTAGTACCTCAACTCGTTGCAAAGAAAACGACAAAAGAAATGGAAGAAGAGAAAAGAATGAGGAGAAGAAGACAGGTGGCCAGTCACTAAGAGGGACCCACCGACTTCAGAATCCGCTGCCTGAAATTCTTTTAACGCCTCAGCTATGTCTCAGAAGTCTCATCCTAAAGATGACGGTGTATGTCTTTGAAAATAGAGATGACCAGCGTCTTGAAAGCTTCGTCCTTCTGCTAGTTGTTCTTCAGTTCTCCCAAGCCTCCTCCAAGACTTTGATCTTCCATATTGATAGCAACTAGGAGGACAGAACCACAAACCAGGCTCGGAAAGGAATTTCAGAGGGAGGGAACACGCGCAGGTTTTCAAATTGCAAGGGTTCAAGCAAGGGTAGCATGGGAACAATGTAAGAATTGCGAAGGTGGCTTGCTCGTTACATAGCCGTTGAGGAGAGAGAAGGGTGATCAATGCGCATTAAATTCATATCTATTAGTTTGAAAAACAGCATATTCGGGTAGAGCGGGAAAAACTAAGTATGAATGGCATTTGGTTTGCTTGGGACATGTGAGACGCGAATGCGCGAAACACGCGGCTCGGGTGAAACAGGGAGAAGATGCACAAATGCATTTTGGGACATTTGGGACGAAAACGCGCGAAGTACGCGGTTCGGGTGATTCGGCCGAAAATGGAAGAACTTGCACTTTTCGACTTGGGACATTTGGGACAAAAAGTTCCGAAGTACGCGGTTCGGGTGTTTCGGCCGATCGGGGAACAGAGCGCAATTTTGAACTCGGGACAGAAAGCTCTGAAGTACGTGACTCGGGAGTTTCGGCCGAAAATGGAACAACTTGCACAATTTGATTTGGGACATTTGGAACACGAAAGCGCGAAGTACGTGGTTCGGGTGTTTCGGCTGAAAATGGAACAACTTGCACAATTTGATTTGGGACATTTGGAACACGAAAGTGCGAAGTACGCGGTTCGGGAGTTTCGGCCGAAAATGGAACAACTTACACTTTTTGACTTGGGACATTTGGGACAAAAATTTCCGAAGTATGCGACTCGGGCAGTTTGGGCGAAAATGTTACAATAGGTCCGGAGAAGTTTGGGACATTCGGGACGAAAATGCACGAAGTACGCGGTTCGGGTGTTTCGGCTGAAATTGGAACAACTTGCACTTTTGAAATTGGGACAGTTGGGACAAAATTGCGCGACAGGCCCGAAAATGGAACAACTTTGGGGATTTTGGCCGATCGAAGAACAGAGCGCACTTTTGAACTCGGGACAGTTGGGACAAAAATGTCCGACATGCCCGAAATACACACAAAATGACCCAAAAACGTAGATTTTTTCAATTTCATGAATTTTTCTACATCGCCAGCTCGACAGAAAAGACACTTAAACTCAAAATTTTCAAAAGTTCACTTCTCAAGAGCAGGGGGAATTTTGAGTGGACAACACATAGTCAACTGCAAACTTTGTAACTACTCAGAAACTAGTAGAATTGTAATAAAAAAATAGCTAAAATTTGGTTCTGTAACACTCACGAGATCCTAGATCTCATTCGCAGCATTCGGTATATACGGTGCCTCTGGGAAGTGCTTATGGGTAAAGCCATCACAACTACTACTGCACTTAATGCCTAATATAGCTGCAATAATTTCATTTGGGCATCGACCCTTTAAATTGACGGGGAGTAAAAAGGTCAGAGTGCACACACTATGAGCCATCCCATCCATCTATGAACGATTGCTTGACATAAATCGGGAATGAGAAATTATTTGAGTATATAGCAAATTTACACGTGCGCATGAGGATATTTCTTTGAGCCAATGTCAATAATCGCATAGACCCCATCAATAATATCTTGGTACCACGTATTGAATTCTTTCAAGTACGTTAACGCCTCTTTCACGTACCATTGGGTATATAAAAAGGGCGAGCTTCTTACACATACCACAGATTATATCGGAAGGGCGCATATATAGAAAGGTTCAGTATATCGGATTAACAGTATATAGATTGGGAGACCTAATACCTGGAGTGATAAGAGCCAAACCCTGTTAGTGATCTCTACAAAATGGGCTCCAATGCCCCCAAATTTTTTCTTCCGGATTCATAACTACTCAAAGGAAACAACTATGCTATATGGAAGAAAAAAATTAAGACACAACTTGAGTTTGAAGAGATCTGGCCTGGTATGAATGGTACTCTGACCAGATCAACTATTGATACAACACAACAACGGCAGTTTGACAAAGTAGATCAGAAGGCCAAACTCATCATCTTGTTTGGAGTGTCTGATGATGTGCAACCCCACATTCAAGATGCCAAAACAACCAAATAAGTGTGGGATAAATTGAGCACAGTATACGAGGCCAAGAACAAGAATGTTATATTGACTTTGCAGAGTCAGTTACACACATTAAAGTTCAAGAAGAATGAAAAAATAGAAGCTTTCCTAAGAAGAGTAGCATAATTGAGGGCTTCACTTCTAGCCCTGGGAGAACTAGTCACATATGATGCTCTCATTCCCATTTTTCTGAGAGCATTCCCCTCTTCTTACCGCATTTTTGCCACAACACTAAACGTGTCAGATACGACAATTGGTTTTGACAAACTGGTAAAACTACTACAACAAGAGGAAGCAATACACAATAAGGATGATGAAGAGGAGAAAACATTGTCTTCACATCAAAAATGGAAAGGAAAAGGTAAAGGAAAACCTAATTCCTATCAAAAATCCCAAAATCAAAATTAGTATCAAGGGGATCGAAATCAGAAGAAGCAATGTCCAATCTGTAAAAGAGGACATAACCTACAAGATTGTTGGTATAATACTTACAAGAAAGGTTCATCAAGCAACTCTAGACCTCCACAATAATCTAACAAAGGACATTCTAACTATAATCAAGGGCAGAAAAAGGGGAAATAAAAAATAAGACCCCACCAACAAGGTAATATTCTTGAGTAACAATAATAGTCAAATAATGAAGAATTCTTGCTCATTGCTCGATCGAGTGAACCATCCATGTCATCTAGTGATGTTTGGTATGTTGATTTGGGGGCCACTTGACACATGACCAGCCACAGAGACTGGTTTATTTCAATGAGGGACACACCATCGAAAAATCATGTTTCGTTGGAAGATGATTGTTCATATACAGTTCAGGGGATTGGGAACATTTCTCTACCCCTTGGTTTATGCAAATGTAGACTATCTGATGTTCTATATGTCCTTGGGTTGACTAAGAATCTTGTTTCATTCAGTTAACTCCTAGATCACAACCTAAAAATTGACTTTGATAGTCAATCCAGCAAGAAAACATGTTTGATTCAAGAAAAATCAAGAGGCTCAAAAATAATTGTAAAAGCCTCTAATGTGGGATGCATGTTCCAACTTGATTTTGTTCACAGAGACAATCAAGCACTTGTGGCTAAGAACTCAACCTCGGTACAATTATGGCATCGGAGATTTGGTCATGTAAGTTTCAAATATCTCGAAACACTTCCCCAGGGTAATATGGTACATGGGATACCATCTCTTCAAAATGATACAGACAATTGTCATCACTGCCTAGTAGGAAAACAACATAGAGCTTCATTCTAAAGGAGTACATTTCGAGCTCATGGTAAACTTGACCTGGTTCATACCGGTCTTTGTGGTCTGATGCAGCCAAGTCATTCTAGATTCCATTACTTCATGCTTTGTGTTAACGACTATTCGAGAAAAATGTGGATTTTTTGTCTTTGCAAGAAAAGTGAAGTGTTTGAAACCTTCAAAAAGTTCAAAGTAGCGGTTGAGAAAGAAACCAGTCATCACATCAGAACTCTCCACTTAGATCAAGGGGGGAATTCACCAGTGATGAGTTTAGAGACCACCTACAAACTCACAGGATTCGTTGACAAATGTCTCCTCCACACACACCGTAGCAAAATGGTGTTGTTGAGAGAAGAAATCATACTATCATGGAAATGGCGTGATGCATGATCAATGATTTAAGACTTGCAAAGACGTTCTAGATAGAAGCAGTAAAGACAACAGTGTATTTTTTGAACAGAGTGCCCACTGTTTCTCTTGACAGAGTAACACCACAAGAATCATGGTCAAAATGGAAACCATCTATTGCACACCTCAGAGTATTTGGGTGCAAAGCAAGTATGCACATACTGAAACAGAACAGAAAGAAATTGGACATGAAGTCACAAAAACTTTTCTTCATTGGGTACAATGAAGAGACTCTTGGGTATAGATTGATGGATCCTAAGACCAGAAAAGTCTACACCAACAGAGATGTTGAGTTTTTCAAGAAGAAGGAAGTAGAGACTCCTCCTCTGGACTCACAAGATGTAGATTTTTCACCTGTTGTAAAAATTGAAACTGATGTTCCCTCAGAAGATGAAAGTGATGATGGGGATGATGGTTTTGATTAGATAGAACCATGACCCATGGGAACAGTTTAGCGTATGCATAAATGGTATACAAGTACATTACGAGATGCAAGAATGGATGCTCCACCGAATACATCCACCCATGGACCACAGACTCAGAGTAAAGCAAGAGAAGAAGTTAAATTTGCCTTGATGAGTAGAGTTATTGAATCAGATGAGCCCTCTACAGTCCAAGAATCCCTACAGTCAAAATATTGGAAAGATGCCATGGATTCTGAATATCAATCAGTGATGAAGAATAAAACTTGGCAACTTGTTGATCTTCCACCAGGGAAGAAAACCATTGGATGAAAATGGATATTTAAATAAAAGTACAAAGCAGATGGGACAGTGGATAACTATAAAGCAAGACTTATAGCAAAGGGGTATGCATAAAAAGAAGGAATTGACTATGAGGAGAAATTTGCTCCCACAGCTAAGATCAAAACAATCAGGATGATCTTTGCTCTAGCTACACATTTTGGATGGAAAGTCTGCCAAATGGACATAAAAAGTGCCTTCCTAAATGGAGATTTATAAGAAGAAGTCTACATGACTCAACCTGAGGGATATGTAGTACCTGGTCAAGAAGGAAAGGTATGTAGACTCAGGAAATCTCTATATGGCCTAAAACAGGCACACCGGGCATGGTACATCAAGATTGATGAGCATCTCGTACAACATGGATTTGTTAGAAATCCATACAATCCCAATCTTTACCTCAAAAAGTAAGGGGGGGAGATGGTGATTGTTTTTGTCTATGTCGATGATCTGGTTATCATTGGCAGTTTAGTGAGTATGATCGATGCAATGAAGAAAGATCTTAATCGATTGTTCAACATGACTGATCTCAGACTGATGCATTACTGTCTTGGATTGGAAGTATGTAGAAAGAGAATCACATTTTTGTTTCTCAGATGAAATATACCAAGACAACGCTCGAGAAGTTTAGGATGATGGATTGCACACCAATTGTTACACCCATGGAGAACATATTGTAGTTATCTCGTTCAGATCCATCTCCTGAGGTAAGTGCCACTCTCTATCAGCAGCTGATTGAGAGTCTTATTTACCTGACCTACACTATACTAGATATTAGCTTTGCAGTGAGCTATCTATCCAGGTTCATGCAAGAACCCAAAGTTTTTCATTAGAAAGTAGCAAGGCACATATTGAGATTTCTGAAAGGATCAGTGGATCTTGGTCTAGAATACAAGAAGAACGACAACTTCTTCTTGACTAGATATTCAAATTCATATCATGTAGGTAACATTGACGATAGAAAATCCACTTCTGGATTTGTATTCTTTATGGGATCTGGACCAATATCATGGGGAAGTAAGAAACAACACTTTGTTTCTCGCTCTTCCACAGAAGTCGAGTATCGTTCTGCAGGAGAAGTTTTCTGTGAAGCGATTTGGCTACATCGCATACTAGAAGGAATTAGAATACCATAGAACAAACCAACCACCATGTATGTTGACAATTAAGGTGTTCTCAAACTTGTTTGCAATCTAGTTTTTCATGAAAGAACAAATCACATTGAGGTATTGGTACATTTCATACGTGAACATGTGTTGAAGCACAACATCCAACTTTAATTTTGTCCAACAGCTGAACAATGAGCATATATTTTCACAAAGTCACTTTAACATGACAAGTTTGAGTTGTTCAGAGAGATCCTCTCCTCATCCCTTGAGACAATGCACAATTAAGGGGGGGAATGTTAGGTTAATTATTATTTACCTATAGATTAATTACACATTTTATATTAATTAATGTATTTATTAATTATATGGTTATATCTAATTATAAACCATATTATTATTTTTTAACAATATAATTGTTTGGTTGTAGTTATGCTTCCCAGATGTAATATTGGAAGCTTATGTAATATGGAATGTGGTTGCAC